>ML675631.1:3263486-3316812 GCA_007922155.1 Mesoclemmys tuberculata
GCTGAAAAAGGAATGTAGACACTTCCGCTTAGGCTGGAGCCTGGTCTCTGAGACCCTTGGTGGGTCTCAGAGCTCAGGTTCCAGCCAGAGTGGGAATGTCTACATTGCTATTTTTAGCCCTGTAGTGCAAGCCCAAGTCAGTTGACCTGCACTCTGAGTGTCACTCCTGTGAGCTTTTTTTTTTTTTGGTAGTTTAAACTTACCTTTTATTGTGCAACAAGCTAGATATATCAAAGCGCATTACGGAACTTTTAGTCCACACTAGCATGGTCCCTATGGCGACTTCGGGCTTGCCTACATGAACAGTTGGACTGTGGCAAGCTAGGATGTCAATCTACCCTGGCTAGTCTGCGGTGCTGCTTTAACAGTCCATTAATGCACTTTGAGCTAGTTCTCTGTGAAACAGGACTGGCAGGGTACATTTACATGCAAGCTTGCTGTGGTATAACTGATAAACAAGCCCTTATCTTTCAGCAAGCAGGTGCATTGTAGACTCACACCTGGCTTATTGTGCATTAAAAATACATCTATGCCAAGTCTCCATGTAGACATGCCCTAAGCTTTGAATGCAGTATTTCAGAGTTTATAGAAATTGATCTGATCCTGCTCAGTTCAGAACCTGTTATGGTCTCATTGATTATATTTCACTATCAACTCTTTAGATAATAAACTTTCTGCCATTAATCATATTATCAGCAACTGGATGCTGTGGCAAACGGCCAGCTTCTCCCTAGTGGGTCTTACACTTTTGCCTCTTGTAGTAGGCCAGGGTGTCACCAGTTACCCCCACTTTCCCAGGGAGGGGGGTAGGGACCTGGGCCTGCCCGCTCCTCCAGCTCCCAGCCCAGGGGCCCTCTGAGTAGCAGCTCTGTGCTGCTGGCACCTTACTCGCAGCTGCAGGCTTTTCCCCTGCGCTACTTTCCCCCCTCTGTCTTTCTGGCTTTTTGAGCCCCGCACCTTCCTCAGGACTCCACCTCTCTCCCACACACCGCTGTACTCCGTACTGTTCTTCTCCACAACTCCACACACCACTGTACTCGGTTCTTCTTCGCACACTCCTCTGCTCACCACACACCTACTCCTTCAACTCCCACCCTGCTTCTCAGGAGTAGAGGGTTTTTATCAGGCACCTGGGTGGGGCCTTAATTGGTGTCAGCTGACACTAATTACCCTTTGGCTAGTCTACAGGGAATAAAGCATGGAGCATTCTAGAGTTTATATGCCACCCTTCTAGAACTTTCCCAGTGCCCTCTGCCCTTGCTATACCACAAAGCATAAAAAGAAGTCGAGAATACAGATGGCTCTCCAAACACAGGTAAAGACTTACAGTAAAAGGGAAATTAAAGTGGTCCAAAGCCTGACATGGAGACTGTGGAGTACTTTTGTTTTTCTTTTCTGTAGAACAACTACGAGCAGTTTTAATCTGCCACTTCCAATCTGTCCCTGTCCCCTGCACGCACACCTCTATTTGAAAATATCTGGCTACTGACTGGTTCCTCAACAAATGTAAAATCAGACATCTATCAAATGAAAGTGTGGATGATGCTATCCATAGTGCCCTTCTAGAACTTTCCCAGTGCCCTCTGCCCTTGCTATACCACAATGCTAGCAAATGAAAAATTCTCAGGTAAATCCATTTGACCTTAGACTTCAACAGAAAATGCCAAGTAAATCTCAGATTAAACCAAAAAGAAATTGGGGTGTTGAACTAAAATGCCAGATGACACTTAACACTCCTAAAGAGACAGGTTCAGCGATAGACTCTGCATTCTTAATGGTAATAATCTTATTTTCCATTTATTAGTATACCAAATTAACTAGAACCTTGATAATCAGATAGGAGAGGATAGAAATGATACTTTGCATAGTTCAAAGGTAATTACAAGCCACCAGAAGAGCTTCTGCTGCCCATGCATCCTGTGTTAGCCCACAGGTTCTCTCTTCAGCTGACAACATCAGCTTGTACTCAAAGTAGCACTCAAAAGATGTTCAAGGTAATGTGGAAAATTGTGCCCTTGCAAATAGTCTAGATCGAATCTGTGTTTTCATTTCTCTACTACCATGGAAACAGCCTGCTTTATAAGAGCAAAACCTGGACCACTTTGAAGCCAGGGTAATGCTGTGGGGTTACATCTAGCCCGCAAAGATTCTACGCATCACTGAACAACATGTACATTTCTTTTGAAAGATGCTTCTGGTTTCACTTGACTTCTTCCCTAAACCCTTGATAGTATTTTAGGAGAGATGCTTGTTGTATAGCCCAGGATCAATTAAGATTTCTTGCAAAAATTCAGTTTCTAATCTGGAAAATGTCTAAAAGGAAAACCACATAGGTGAGGCTATTTCTATGAGACAATAATCTACAAATTTTGCTAATTTGGAAGCAAACGTAGTCATTTTGGATTAATTGAATATGGGTTTTAAAAGACTCTCTCCCCCTCTTTGGGATGATGGATTTTGCAGTGTCTCACTGAGACTCAAAATCTCACCTATTTTAATATACTCAGATTCTTTTGTGTTTTTATGTTTTCAGTGTTTTCTAGATTTCAGTGTGAACTGACCCAGTTTTCAGCTCTTTCAGAGATTCTTCAGGGTAGAGGAGTAAGGAGATATGTAGAGGAAAAAGTGGGGTGAAACCTAGCTCTAGCCCAGTACTACCCCTTTTCAGCAAGTCCAGTGACAAAAAGGACCTAGAGAAATTGTACGATACTTGGCTGCAAATAGTAAAGTAGTCTCTGAGCTAACAGGATTTTAGTCCGAAAAATAGAGGATGCTTAACAGACTGACAAGTATTTAGTCATCACGTGGTACAGTTAGAACATCCTGCTTCTTTGCAAATACAGAAAAAAGTTTATGGAACACTTGTGCTTTCTCTCCATTATTAACAGTTTGACTATCTCCATCTAGTAGTGGAGATATCCCTTTGTCAGGATTTCTTTTGTTCCTTATATATTTAAATTTATCTTTTTTAGCCCTGCTAGCCCTGGACTGGGATTAGTTTGCTAGTGAGGGTGTGGTGGTGGTGGGGCCTACAGATCTTTAGTAGACCCTATATATAGCCTAAATGTCTTTCTTTGTATTTTTACATAGGCAGTCTTTCTTCTAGCAACACACCTTCTCACTTCCCTCTAGCCATGGCTGTCTCTGGTACCCATGTTGGTAATCTCAACAGATAAATGAAGCCTGAGTATACGCAAAGGCTAAATTACCTTTTCATCCATAATGACAGTCACTTAAGGCTGGATCAAAATATATAGGCAGAGAAGTATTTTGTGCTGCCCACCTGGGTTTACTATGGTTGTGGATAAGGAGATGCTCAGATTCCCAGAACTGTCAGCCTGGAACCATTTTAGGCACTAAAATAAGCAGTAGGATTTTCAAGAGTTCATCATGTTGGGTTCTGAGCTTGTCTACCAGTCTGGTCTTGTGTGTCACTGTGGGAGCTGCGGTGTGCTGAGCACTCCAAAAATTTGGCCATATTGTGAAATTCTGAAAATGTGGCCTTAAATACACTTAAATATGTTAAAACTCCCACATACCAGGAACACTCTAGTTAAAATAAAAGTCTCTCGAAACTAGCCTTGTCCTGTGTGGTGTGAGAGGCCCCTCATGCATGAAATCACACCATTTCAAATTGTTTTCTAAAGATACAGCAAGACATCTTATCAAGGACAGTGGAAAAGGAGTCACTGATTCACAGAACGCTCATGGTCTTACTCTGAAAAAGAAAATCCATGTACTGCTCTCTTCCCTTATCCACTTGGTTTCCTACTCTTGATTACGTTCCAAGATTGAAAGTGAAGTGGGAAATTTGCCACACCCATCTAGTGATGCCTGCAAAGAAACCAAGTTTTCTTTTTAAAACTAAGTTTAATGTTCTTGCAAGATGCTATGGAATCCTCTCATCGTGGAACAGATAGAACATGTCCAATGAATTCTGGCTTCTTCACTTTGAAATATGCCTTCTCTGAAATGGAAGTTCATTTTTCTCCATGCCCATTTAATCCCATGGCCTTTCTGCTTTAACTACCAGTGAGCACCAGTTGTGATGATGGGGATAATACCGGTCCACTGAGATGGAGGCCACCATCTCTTATAATTAACTATCAAGTATGGTAGATGTTTGCACTCATTATAGACACCGGCTGGATTTGAAGCGGACACCAAATGGTGAAATGCATTAAATCCCATCACCATTCCGCTGAGCAGTCTATTATTTGCTTAGTACATGAAGCTACCTTTCATGTAAAGCTGTTAATACCTTTAGTGGTGAACTGTTGCGCCAGACCTGATTTGTGAAAAGCATAGGTGTACACACCATGTATGGATTTTGAATGTTTTTAATGTTCTGGACTTGCAGTAACTGCACATGCCAGTTTGGTGTGCATTTGTTTCTGTTTCTATGTCTAAACTTACAATCAGCCCTTCTACCTCCAAACAGCTGAACGGTATTTGCTGATGATGACTCAGTAGCCAGAACAACAACAAAAACAAAACCCCTTGATTTTTTTCAATCCCATAATGAATTTACAGGGCTGGCAATTAAAACAAATCATCTTTCTGCATTGAAATACTGAATCTTGCTAGGCCACTCTTAATGACATTTCAGAGTAGACTTGATCATCAATTCCTTTATTCCTGATTTTACATATTATTAACTTAAATACACTTTGTACTTTTAATATCTGCAAATACTTTGCATTGCGTCATTTGGTTTACCAAAATAAAAATTCATACTCCTTTCATACATGTATTTTTCATAGTTGGATAACTATAGTGCCTAATCCCTTATGAGGTAAAAAAAAGTCTTGCTAAATTAGGCCTCTAACTGGGACGCTGCTTCCACCCTGTGGCAACTTTTACAGACTGCACAACTCCCTTGTGTTTATTTTGTACGTTGTTGCATAAATTGCTCATTCTGTTTCAGGAAGAGTTCTTCTGAGCAGAACCACGCTTAAAGCATTATGGAAACTGGTTTAATATCTCTGACATTTCTGTCTGTCAATATTGCTCCTGAAGTCACTTTCAATATTATGGTCACTTCCATAGAATATTCAGTTGCTTGGCTTAGTGTTAAATATAATTCAGTTTGTAGTGACACACTGCTTGGCCTCTGAACATTGCACTAAGCAAATGAATTCCCCTGTAGAAAGGAAGTTGTATAGAGGAGTTAAATTATTTTTTGTACTTTTTTTGATGATATATAATGTACAAAGAACAGCTCAAGTGTTGTTTTTTAAAAGCTCTCTCTGCTTAATTTTTGCATTGGAAATTCAGGTTTTGCCTTCACAAGAAAACTCTGGCCTCTTGAAAGCTGAGCAAAGGAGAGAAAAACTTTCCTGTTTTTAACACTTCCTTAACTTCAGTGACTAAAAACACTTCTGACCTTTCAAGGAGTGTTCTGAGACCTCTAGAAACTAGGGACTGCCAGATTCTTAAGAAGCAGAAAAATCTTTAAAAAACATCTCAAGTATTTAAATAACAATATCGCCTTTTGCTTTTTAGTGTAGGAATAGTCCTTTGTAGGCCAAATTTATAATTATGCAAACAGAAATCAGGGAAATGCAGCACCTTTGTCAGGTTTGCTTCAGCATTTGGATGTCATTCACCTCAACAGATAAAATTGGCAGAAAATCTATTTCAAAAAGAAGTAGCACCACTTGTATCAACCCTTTTCACATTTCCTTGCTGTTCCTTTCTTTTCAATACCATGGAAGAAGCCTAGAAGTTAAGAGAATCTGTGGTTTATTTTGACTCTGTCAATTTCTTTCTGTTGACTACAAAGACTTTGTGACATTTGAAGATGCTCCACAAAGATAATGTGTTCAGAACAAGAAAAATAAGAACAGCTCTGTGCTTCTGATTATGTAGGAGATAAGAAATATCTAGCTGAGCTTTTTTTCTGTTTGTTAGTTTCAGCAGTTGGTGGCCAGCTACCAGTCTAGCTGCATGTGTATACCAGAAGTAGACAAGGAAAACTGAAAATTACACAGCTGAACTTACTTCAGTCAAATTGGAGTCATGTTAATTGTTGCAGCTACATTGATTGTGAACAAAGGCTAACTCTGTGGAAAAAGCCTTTTACCAACTTGGTTCATGATCTGTTTGGATTTCACAAGGCTTTCAAGTTCCAGCTTGGTCAGTGCTTAAATGGGAGACCTCCACCAAGAAGCTCATTACAGGGACCCCAGCACATGTAGGGGAAGTGGGCAGTGAGCGAGCAGACAAAGTAGCAAAAGATATTGTTAAAATGATCAAGTTTATGTAGCAATTTCTTTAAATAAACTGGAGTTTAAAAAATCTCAGAACATGTTGAGGGAGAAATGGCAGGAAATATAGGCAAAAGAAACGAGGGGGAAAAGATTCCATGAAATGTGTCTAAGGGTCAAAAATGCTGATATACTCCAAGGTCCTGAGAAAAAGAGTGAAGTGGCTCTATTTAGAATTTTAACTGGCCATGGCAGTTTAAATAGTAATTTTGCTTCTAATAAACATACAGATGGATTATGTGGGATGTGCCATGTCCTGGAAATAATGGATCATCTCCTTTGTGAGTTCAAAGAATGTGCCATTGACATGGGGTATTTATATGGAAAACATAGAAGTCTTAAAGTATCAACGTTTTCACTG
Organism: Mesoclemmys tuberculata; assembly: GCA_007922155.1. Taxonomy (NCBI): domain Eukaryota; kingdom Metazoa; phylum Chordata; order Testudines; family Chelidae; genus Mesoclemmys; species Mesoclemmys tuberculata. Next base: position 3,270,117 of record ML675631.1, read on the forward strand.
CAACAAGAGCATCAGGAAAATGGGACCCTATCAAAAAAAGGAATAATGCAATTCTTTAAGAATACTGAGACTTCAATGCTTGACTTATCTATGATGTCCACAACTTGGCAGTCATAAACTTGGCAAATGAATCACAACTAAGTCAATTTCATTTCATGAACTAAAAATGACTTGGAGTGGAGTAAAAAGAATTACTTGTAACTTCCTTTGCTATTTGCTGGAATAACATCAGTCTCCCTTGCTGCATGTCCTACTTCCACTGAACAACAGCTTTTTGAAGACGGCCACTATCACTGTATTTATGTATTTATTTATTTACAGAAACTGTGCCACTTTTATAGATCTGCTCTCCTCAATCCAGGCTGTGCACACGATTCGCATTTTAAAAAGTTGTTTTCAGCACTGGATTGACAACCTTGGTGACTGGTACTGGTAAGCAAGGTGGAGGATACATTAAGCTGGGATATTACAGAAGACGAGTAAATGCAAAGTTCAGAACTGCTGTCATTGGGTGTATCTGTATTAGAAAAACTTGGACCTATATTGTAATAACAGTGCAAGTGAATTTGGCCTAAGTGCTAGTGAAGTTAATGATAAAAATCCTTGAACTCTCGTCACTGAACCTGGTTTTATGGTGTTGTTGAGTGAAATGTTTAGGGAATCTTAGCTCTGTTAACAAAAGGTAGGGTATACCTTTCCCACACCGAGGGGGAAGCAGAATCATCAATAAGCTTGCATCATACAAATCTCTGTCCAGTGCATGGCGGTATAATTTCAGGATGCACTCCTATAGTGAAGAGCTTGGGAACTATGGGAGGATTACTGGCTGATGCCTTCCTCTGTGGTGAATACATGAGTGGCTCAGGCAGAGTATTTTATGGTACAGTGGTTTAAAAGGCTGGCTTTGCTAGTACTTGCACTATGACTAAAACCAGTGTAACTGCTTTGTGCTGAAAGTAGATGAGTTACAGGTACAGGGTATTCTGGTGTAAACAAAGTCTAAATGTGTGCTGTAACATCAGACTCCTGTGTCCTAAAAGCAAGAGAACATAGCTATGTGATACAAATGCAGCAGTTTATACCTTTTGAATTTGCTTGGAAATTTCCAGAAACTAATACAGCATGATAATGAGAGGGGTCTGCTTTGATTGGGCGCAGCTGTGCAGATATCATTTCAGTTGCAATTTGTTTAAAAAAGAGCAGAGCAGACAGAGGAGCTTGTAGACAAGCAGTACATCTCAAATGTTAAATGATAGGCATTGTTCAATATAAACTCACATCAGGCAAGATGAAGAGCAACTATAGTTAAAGAAATCAAAGACATCTGACTATGGACCAAAGTCTTTTGCAACTTTAACCCCCCACCAAACATTTTAAACTTATAATAAGGTCAACCGTTAAAAGTGAGAGCACTCAGTGACTTTGTCTGAACTGTTATCAGACAAAAGAAAACTCTGGTGACGTTTGGTTTTACTACAGAAGAGTAAAAGCCCAAGCATTTTCTGAGTTGACACTTGGTTTTGTGAAAAGAGAGAATGGAACTTTTTTTTTTTTTTTGGCTGTGGGTTTCTTATTATTGGCAGAAGAGGGGAAGGCATAAATAAAGGCTGAGAATTGTATTCAGTGTGGGCAAAGAAACAGGAGCTGGGATAGGGTCAGAGGGTGGCTGGCCCTTTAAGGCAAGCATGGCTCAGCCTTGCCTGTGAGATACCAGCTAGTCCCCACCTGATAGTAATATGGCAACTTAATGATAACTAGTGATCCCAGCTCAGAAAGGGTCAGGAAAAGACATAAAGATTGGAGAACTTTATTAGGGGAAAGACCTAGGAGAAAGAAGGAAGGAGAGTATCCTTTCTGGGAAAGGCCATCTTGGGGCCAAGAAGTGGCCACCTTGGGGCATTCGAGTGGTGGTCCCCCTACAACTAGACATGAGAGAGTGCACCCAAGTTGAAGGCGCACTGAAACAGATGTGGGAGACTGAGGCAGAGATTAGTATTCAGTTATGGGAGTGAAGGTTAGGAATAAAGATGGCTTTTGTGGCAAAAAAAAGCCTTTGTGGTCAAGGTTCATAGTGGAGGGGAAAGCTTTACTAAAGAAAAGATTTGTCCCAACCCTTGACCTTACATATGTTTTGTTTCATAGGAGTTGACAGAAAATGTTCATAAACTAAAGCTCACTACATTAATGTTCAACTAAGACGCTAATGGACATAGGATTTCTTTTTGTTTGCTTTCAGAACTGAGGCAGTTCTATTTCTGTTGGTGAATGGGCTGTGTGAAGAGCAGAGTTAATAGTTTGTCCACAAGGGGGAGATGACAGAAGCTGAGCAGCGGGGAAAGTCATCACTTGCTGCCTGCTTATAAGCGGGTGGTGAGAGAGTGGTGCCCCTCCCTGTTTATCAGCCGGCAGGCTCCCTGCATGCTTTTTCAGACAGAGTGTGAAGCCTCTAATGTGTGTGAGCCATAACAGAAGCAAGCGATGTGAAGCCAAAAGTAACCGGTGCCAGGCTCTCGCTGTATCCAACCCAGTGGAGTGTGGATCTTGCTTCTTTTTCATTGCCCAAAGAAGGTAACTGGCACCAAAGAACACTACCATAAACAAGAAAACGCTGCAAGGCTAATGTCCTGATCCCTTGTGAGCTTTGCTCAGACAGCAGGGAAAACGGCTGAGTGGATTTTACACTTATATACAGTGAGTGCCCTTTAAATAAGGATGCTTACTGAACCGTGTTTTTAGCATAACTGTAGTGTTTGCAGTTGTCTTATAGAATTTTCAAAAACCATTTGTTTGCTAAATGATAATGTACTTGACTACCCATTTATACAACGTCTTAAGAACATCATAAGACTAACACTGTCAACTTACTACATTATTTTCAAGTACAGTAGAACCCCTATATTGTGAACTAATTGTGGCTTGAGGAGCTCATAAAATCAAAAAAGGTCAGAAAATTTAACATCTAAGAATTATGACAGGTATGATGCATAAATTGCAGTAGGATGCAGTGCATCACTTGCACCTTGTGCTTCAAGCAGATCATTGATTTCCAATGCATTGAAAACATTGTAATGTGGAGGGATGTCAACTTGTGCTTCATTGACATCAATTTCATTATGTGACTTTTGTCTCCATTCAGAAAAATGGCTTGTATAATTGGTCGTTCGGTTTTCAGAAAATTGATTTTCTTCTACTACGTAATAATTACTTATTTTGTCACAATACTAAGACTATAAATTATCTTTTCCATGTATTTTGGTCAACTGTATTTCAGTATCTAAATATTTTCTTTCTGATGATAGTATTACATGGGAAAATCTTGTATCAAATGACAGAATGGTTTGGTCAAGTATTTAAAATTGCTATTACATTTATCTTTATATATTACTAGAACAATGTCTATGTTCTTACTTTCCTTTAAAGTATTTTGTTTAGCTAAGTGTATTTTCAATTAGCAATCTTAAATGGGTTTTGAAATTTGGGTGGTTTGTAATTTATTTATTTAGGTATGTTTTTCAGGTTCTTAATCTCTTCTTTTAAATTGATTAATGAGATAGTAGTTTGGTGACCCATCCATCCCTCCTTTTTGCTGTGAGTTTAATTTAAAAAATGTGCTTGTTTACAATCTACTTAATTTTCAAGGAGACCTAGGTGCAAAATGTAAAGGCTTAATAATAAGCCATTTTGAACTAGTGACATTACACAAGGTAAGTTTTTATGAGTTAGCAGGAAAGTAAGTTTGTCAGAACATTAGAATAAATAGGTCAATTTTTAGGCCATAAAAATTGCTACTGCAAGAACTAGCTATTGGGAGAGAATAAAATAGGGCTATATAATGAAAGCTGATTAATCATATCTGTGGAAAAGCAGCCGTCTCTCCACAGGTCTACATACACCAAAGTAGACTTAATTTCTGTGCATGGATATAGTACTTTCTGTTGTTACTGATAAGGAGCAGCTTACATGACATTGCAGCATTTAAACAAATGTGGTCAATAAAAATAATTGATACAGTTTTGAGCACCATACATTCAGGAAGATGTAGATGAACTGAAGAGAGTCCAGAAAAGAGCAACAAAAAATGTGATCTTTGATGAAAGGTTGAAATAATTGGGTATGTTTAATTTGGAGAAGAGAAGACTGAGGATTAGCATAAGTCTTCAGATACGTAAAAGGTTATTGTAAAGAGGATCAGTTGTTCTCCGTGGCTGCAGAGGACAGAACAAGAAGTAATCAGCCTATTTTGCAGCAAGGGAGATTTAGGTTCAGTGTTATGAAAAACTTTCAAACAATAAGGATAGAAAAGCACTGGAACAGGTTACCTAGAGAGATTGTGAAATCCTCATCACTGGAAGTTTTAAAGAATAGGTTAGACCAGAGGTATACTTAATCCTGCCTCAACACGGGGTGTTTTTTATGCTTCTGTGACTTTTGGAGTGGACTAAGACTTTCGGGAGAACAGTGATGGATGTTGGGAGAGAGGACGTCGTCCTGGGGAATAGTTAGTGTTTGCAGAAAACCCAGGCTACTGCTTTAAGAACGTGGGGGTCATAAGCCTTGCAACGTAGGGTGAGGCAAGATTCCTTTGTGCCAACTACCTAAGATAACCTTTGGGAAAGATGGCAATATATATTGTGCGTCTTCCCACACTATTGGGGAGAAGCCAGCAGAGGAAGAGTTTCCTCCCTGATATGGCCAGAGGCCAGCTGGGAGAAGTTGGTTAAAAACTTCAGCAGGCCTGAAATGAGCACACAGTATCCAGAAGGAGGGTTGCAGGACTCCAGAATGAAGGAGAAGAGGTGTTGGGCTTGGGCAGGGACGGGGAGGGTAGGAGGCAGATTAAACCGTTTGTATTTGGGAGAAGACTAAATAAAACCTTGCAGGGGAGAATGTGTGAATCTTACTTGAGGTACTCCAGCATGAGTGCAAATTCTTGTAAAGAATTGAGAGGGAACTGAGCGCAGGGTGCCTGAAGAGCTACCTCAGGCCATGAGTGGGTGTGCTGGGATGTCATCGTTGTAGTGGCCATGACAAAGGGGCCGGATTGGGGTTGAAGGCAGGAGTCGGGACTAGTTACCATGCCAAATCAGGAGACTGGTACCAAGGTCAAGCTGGGCTGGGGTCAAAGGGAGAAGTCAGGAGCAAGATGGGCAAAATACAAGGCCTATAGCAGTAGCAATTCTGCATTCTTGCTCAGGCAGCTTCTGGGTGCAACTTCCTGGCTGAAATAGTTGGTGTGAATCAATCAGGTGGTTGCAGGTTCTGTCACTCAGGCCCCTCTGGGCACTACTGCTTGTGGTGTCGAAACGTCCCGTCATTGTTGGTACTTTGGATGGCTCGCCAATGACCATGTGAAGGTATCAGTCACCCAAGACCTCATAACCCTGGGTTCTAGATGCATGGATCCTGTCCACAGTGGTTCAGATTCAGTCAGCACTTACGGGGTGAAATTTCATTAAAATTTTATACTTGCCACAGAGGAGAAAAGCAACTGCTGCAGAATTGAAGGGGTAGCTAGTGCAGGGAGGTGCCTTTGAGTCCTTAGCACATCTTTTCACCTGCTGCACTGAAGCATATACTTGGGGGATGCTGCCACTGAAAGGCTGTGATGTAGAGTGACCATACGTCCCCTTTTAGCTGGGACAGTCCCTTTTTTTAAGCCCTGTCCTAGCCATCCCAACTTATTTTGCAAAACTGGGCATTTATGGCGTTTGCTCTTTCCAACTGATGTTAGCGTGACCCCTACAGGTGCGAAGGAATGTGCAAGGGGGTGAGCAGGGATGCCAGCCCCATGTGGGAGGGAGGGCCAGGTGAGCAGCTCGGGCTGGCCTGGCCCAGCCCGGCCCTGTGCAGGTGAGCGGCAGGGGCGAGTGGCTCGGGATGACTCCTACAAGAACTGCAGCTGCTAGTCAGTTTTTTCAGTGCTGGCATGGTCTCTAGAGTACTACAAGAATTTAACATGCAAGAATTTAACATTGCTGAAACAAGTGGTTACTTCCACTGCGAGTATAACTGGAGCATTATACATCTCTTACAGTGAAACTCAGTTAACTGACATTACCAGAGAGATGCACTGGTTTTAATTGGCTGAGCAAAATAGAGGGCTGACATTTGGAGTTAATATTCCCACTCTGTCCACTCTTTGATACTACATTATGGCTTGTGTTTCTCATGGCTGCCATGTGAGACAGAAAATCTCTTGAGCCTGGTTTACTAAAGGAAATATCCATGACCTCCTCACATTCCTGCATGCGAGTGGGCGGATGTGATAGACAAATGAGCCAACTTTAGAGTGTGGTGAGCTGCCAGATTAACAAAGGCAACGCAGAAAAGAACAGCAAGAACTCCATGGAAACAAAGGACCAGTCTAGGGGAGGGGTTCTGACGGAGTTTTAGTTCCACAAGGACTTGTTGATCTCTCCCTAGTACTGGCATGGGAGAAGCAAGGCATAGTTCCAAAAAAATAAAAAATCCCAAAGTTGTTTTCGCAGAGTTGTGTGAAACTTGTGGTTTAAGGCCTGTGGTTTATGTGCAGTAGTTAGTTATAACTGCAGCAGAGCCTGCCCAGTGATACAAAGCTAAAGCTTGATTTACTTGCCTGTACTTCCAGCAAAAAAGTCCTAGTGGCATTAGATGAACCTGGGTTAGCAGCCAGTGGGGTAAAGCACCCACAGTTCCCACTCTGTTAGGGATGCCAGGGCTGGCCTGAGAGTGGGCAGAGGCAGGGCCAGGCCAATGGAAGATGTGCTCACTTGACATCTCCCAGGCAACCATCAGCCAGTGGAGCTCTTTGAGGCCAGCCTGAATTCTGCTGTCCCCCGCCTAATACCTTCCCTTCCGCCCTCTGAGGGACATAGTGGTGAACACTCCCAGTTCAGTGCGGCAGACTCAGGTTCTGTGCACATGAACTGAATCTCTGCACCCATGGAGTTGATTTGGTCCGTGGAGTCCAATGTGACAACTTGTCTGCTCATTCCTCTCACAACTAAGGCACGTTCTTGTCCTTAACACTTAAAATCAATAAGGGGTGAAAGGCCAAAGGAGGCACTGCAAAACTTTGGTCCATAAAGAACTTAGAGTATTGCCTCAGAGGGCCAGATACTACAATATGCAGAGCACCCCCTGCGAGAGATTATAGGGCACCCATAATCTCCAAGGACCTGGTCCATAGAGGCATACTATTCCTAAAACAGCTACCTGTATGGGGCTGGGTAAGGCAATCTGGGGCCCTAGGCACACTGTGAATTGCCCCCCTCCCCAACTCTTCCCCACACAGTTGCCCCACCTGTACTTGGAGTGGAGGTGGCAAGGGGGCCCTTTCTATCTAAAGAGCAGCAGCAAGAGCCCCCCTTGGGGCAGCAGATGGCCTTCTCTTGCATTAGGGGCTCCCCAAAACTGACCCTAGGAGCTGTCAGTGCATCAGTTTTCTACATTATTTCAAGAATTTTCCTTTTAAAAATGTAAAACTCCAGAAGCTGGGACTCCGGGCAAGGGCCTGTTGTGCCTCTCTTAGGCTTGATCTACACTACAGAATTACTATGGTATAACTACATAGCTGAGGGGCATGGATTATTCAGAGTTATACTATGATGTGCTCGCAGCACTCACTGCTGGACTGGCATCTCCTGCTGGTAATCTGGAGAACAGCTCAAGCAGACACGCATGTCCATGGCCCGTACTCCGTTTCTCTTCCTCAGGGTTCACTGGTAGTCCTCCTCGCCACCATCAGGACCCACTGCATCCTCTTCCTGACCCGGCCCTTCAGCCAAGCCACAATCAGCATGTCCCCTCCTTGGTGGGGTTCTGCAGTCCTGGTTTTGCCACTTAATTCAGTGGCTGCTGCCATCTACTACCACTCCAATGGTGGTCTGGGGGGGAAGGCAGGGAGGGACCCAGGTCCTCCCACTATTCTGGGTCCCAGCCCAGGGACCTGGTGCGCAGCCAGCTTTCACCACCTCTTCCCTAACTCCTCGACAGACTTCCTTGGGCCACTGCCCCACAGTTCCAGTACCTTGGCCACCCTTGTATCAGGGCATCTGGCTCAGGCAGAGCACCAGCAGTCAGCCACTGCTTTGTCTCGGATGCTGCCTTCCTGTAGCCTGCAGGGCGTGCAGGCAAACAGCCCTCCCTAACCTCCTGGGATTGACTGCCCTTGTTCTGCTTGGCAGCTCCCTTTTATACTTGGCTGCCAGTCCCTGATTGGCTATTTTGCAGCTCTTTCCTATTGGCTGCCACTCCCAGGGCCCTCTTAACCTCTTCCTAGCCAGTAAGGGGCAGATGCCCCACCACATAAACCAACCTAAGCACTGGTGTAGACGGCGCTAAGTCAGTGAGCGAGTTCCTTTCGCCAACATAGCTACCACTTCTCAAGGAGGTGGATTAATTAAGCCAGTGGGAGAAGCTCTCTCCTGTGGCTCAGAGTATCTCCATGAAAGCGCTACAGCAACGCAGCGTTTTAAGTGTAGGCCTGCCCTTAATGTGTCTTGTTCCCGCAAAATCTGCAGATTCCTTCTGGAGCTCAGTGTGGGATGTGCATGAGTGGTTATTGCCCATGTGCTATGGCTGCTATTGAAACTTTTTAAATACTGCAAAGTGGTAGCTTAAATGTACTTGATAGCAGAAGTGATTAATCTCTTTAAAGGACTAAGAGGCATGCCCGAGACTCATTACAGAGAGAGATCTGCACACTTTCCAGATGTATAAAGGTAAATTGAGAACATCCAGGGTTTCAGACTTAATTCAAGTTGTAATGATTGACAAAATGTAGCGCAGTTCAGAATTTCTGTTTCTATTTTCTCTCCTGGCTTGAAAATATCTGTGGTCTAAATCATGCAAGATAAGCAGATGAAATTATTCTCCCCTATCTCACTTCTCTGGGTTTTAGGCTGTGACAGCTTTTCAAGACAACGCTCATGTCTCATGGAGAGAGAACTCATATGCAGGGAAACTATTTAAGGTTAACAAGATCCCTTGTTCTGACTAACTGAATAAGGAACAAGAGATAAACGCTTCCCCTCAGCCCAGACTAGCTGTGGAGGGAGAACTTAGCCTACAGAGCTGGGGCCTCATTAAGGAAGATGCTGAGTGCTGTAGATAACTGCTAGCTTCAGTGGGAGGTGAGGGCAGCAGCATTGCTGACAGTCCCTGATTACAAGGGATGTCCCTTATTTTTCCATTTCTGTGCAACAAGATCAGGAGGTGCTGATGAACGTAGGTGAGTACTGCTTGTTGTTAATAAATATTATTAAACACTAAAATGTTATTTAATAATAATGATAATATTATTGGGAGGAGAAGTGGGGTGGGGGCTAAGAAAACAATCTCTTATTTGTGAAATACAATGTTGGGATCAGAGTCAGGTTTCAAAACAATCCCTCTGCATCCCCCGGGAACACTAAGTGGGAAACCACCACTGTGCTTTCTAAAACAGGAAGAAATGCCATAAATAGGTACTGGGGTGGCTTGAGTAAAGCAAGGCAGAGTGATTCTCGTCTAATAGGTTTCCCGGTTGGTCTCAAAGGCCTTTGTACTCTGTCACAGGCTGATACTTGCAACCTTACATTTTAAAGAAGACATCTATTTTTCTACTAGAGCTGCACAGGAGTGTCAGAAATGGATATTTAAGTAAAAGACAATAAAAAAAAAAGGGCCAGACTGATTTGAACACATTGTTAAGCTATCAACTTTTGTGACTCCACTGCTGCTGTCGCTCACCTCTGTTCTCCTAACTCAGGGTTTATCTACACAGGGACACTCAGGAAAATTAATTCAAATTAATTAAAGTGTGGATTAAAAGTCAATTAGTTAAATTGCATAAAACCCCAGACGCACTTGTTCAGAATTGAAGAGGCCGTGAATTAAGCTGAACCTAAGTAAAGCCACTTCAATTCTGAATGAGACTGTCCACACAGGGGTTTAATGAAGTTTAATTGTGCCACAGTGTGTACTGCCAGGGTGTGGCAAGCTATCTGCCTTATGTGGACACTGGCGGTGTGAACTAAAAAGTACATAGTTCAGGTTAATGTAGTCCTCTTTGCCAGTGCAGCATTTTATGCTTTGGCTGCTTCTGTTCCTACCAGCTAGATTCTCTGGCTGGCTGCTTTCTGTAGTTTTTCCACATGGCAGGGACTTGGTGTCTCTCTGACAGCGTTTCAGGATACAGAATTGAACCTTTTTTTTTTTTTTAAATCTTGCTCCTTAAGCATTTTTGTTCACTTAAATCCTGACTCCAGGAGAGCAGGGGGTGGGGGCAATCAAGACTTCCTAGCGAAGAAAGCAGGGTCCCAATCCCAATGCAGACTCTGGAAAGTGGTACAGTAGTCTGGAAAGGCTGAGAACCACTGCTTTACAGCTCACTCACTTAACTGGGGTAAACACACCATGCTCTTCAAACACAGCACTGAGCGAGTTTATACTGAAAATAAAACCAAGGTTAAGCAATACCAAGTAGAAGGAATGCAAACAAGAATGGTTCCAAACAAAAAAAAGTAATGGCTAAGATCTCCCTTAAGGAGCTGCAGCCTTTGTTCAAAGTTGTTTCCTCACCAGTCTGCCTTTCTGTGGGTGGCTGGAGTGTTGTCTGGTGCTTTGGAGGAGGCATAGACAGGACTAGGCCACCTAGATTCTATTTAAGTTCTGATACTACCTCGTAACTGCACGGCTTCATTTCCCCATCTGTAAAATAGGTTTATAAGTTCCTATCATAGGGGAGTTCTGAGGCTTAATATAATGCTTATAAAATGCTTTCTGGCATTTCACTTAACTCAGAGGTGTTAATTATTAGCAGCTGATGAGGGCTCATTGATCTCTATGATAAAATGGAACCAACCAGAATGCTGCTACCTACCACCCGCTCCAGCGTATTCAGCTTGCAAACTTTGCTTCCCTGCAGGCCTTTCCCTCTCCCTTTGTAATTCTTGAGCCCTCATGGACTGCTCCCTTGAGTGCTGCCTTCTCATTGCCAGCTCCTGTATTTAGTGTGTCTGTGGTGTATGCATCTGCCATAAAAAGGATGCTAGCGACAGGAATGCTTTGTTAGTGAGTTTTTCCTGAGATTCAGGACCAAATTCACAGGCATGTCTGTGTGGAGTATAAGTTGGTATAACTTGTACATTGATGGTGGTAGATGAAGACTTACTTACATTACTGCAGCTTGAGGTCTTCAAATCTCACTTTTGAGGATTTCAATAACTCAGTCATGGGTTCGGGGTTGTTATAAATGTGTATGGGTAGGGTTTTGTGGCCTGCCTTGTGCGGGAGGTCAGACTAGATGATCATATTGGTCCCTTCTGACCTATGAGTCTATGAGTCTACTAATATGTAACTACATATCCTACTTGTGACCTGTGGGTGTTACGTGTCCCCCTCTGTGCCCAATCCACAGAGAACCAGAATTTAAGGTACGTCTACCCTGAAGCTAGCAGCATCCCTCTCAGTTCGGGTAGACAGACCCACGCTAGCACTGCTTGAGCTAGTGTGCTAAAAATAGCAGATGGTGGCACAGGCAGCAGCATAGGTTCCTTGCTTGTGTATGGACCCAGGCGGGCGGGTAGGATTGCATTTGAGTGGCTGGCTCATGCTGTTGCCTGTGCTGCAATGTGTACACTGCAATATTTAGCTCGCTCATTCAAGCAGAACTAGTATGTGTTTGTCTACCCAGCAGCAGTGTAGACTTACTATTACAGCCCTCAGCTATAGAGTCTGCCTTTAGCTCAAGTTTTGTCCCCTTATGCTCTTAACTTTGCAGATCCCTGTTTCATTCCTTGGTGTCTGTCAAGATAGCAGCTCTCACAGTATCAACTCTGAACATAGCCAGCTGGGATTAACAGTGCTAAGGAGTTTAAGGTGATGTGCTTCATCTGCTGAAAGACCAAAAGAGTATGCGAAGGAATAAGGGAGGGTAAATTAAACTAGCTGTAGTCCCTACTTCACTGCAGCTTCTTATTTCCCTCTGGCTCCTTTCAACCAGTATGGACTCCCTTTAGATCATTTGAACATTGAGAAACAGATACAACAGGTTTAAGGAGTTGATGTCAAGTACTGTGAGCTAGGCTGCCTCTAATTATCTCCGACATTAGCCCCTGCTCTGAGCCAGCAGTGGGGGAGGTACAGCAGATATGGGAAGGAAGTGGCATGATAAAGAGGATGGTGATATAAGGGGTGATTAGTCCAAATAAGCCTTAGCAAAGTTAGTGCAATAGATGTGTACCCATTACAACAAACAGCAAGTAATGCAGCAGTGTTCAGTGGCTAAATACACAATAAAAACCTGAGAGTCAGAGATCCTTTAAGAGCCCTTAAAAAGGACCCTGAAGATAAAAATTAAAAAGAAAACCTTCTTTAAGTTTTCAGTTGCACCTGTGTGAAAACTGTAAAATAAATAAATAGGCTTTTCTCACTGCTTTGCTTTCTGTCTGTGTTTCACTCAGCTTCAGAAATGGAACTATATGGATTGGCTTCCACTTTTAAGTCACTCTTGCGCTGACATTCACATAAGGCAGAAACATAAGCCCACTTTGAGTTTCTACCACTTCCTGGACTCCCTAAATTAAGAACAAGAAAACGGCACACAAAACCATTTAGCTTCATATTGGGATTTCTAACCAGTCTGCTAATCAGCCCCATTTTTCTTTTGATAAACTCTAGTTTAGAATTGTCCTTGACACTGAAGATCTCAGCTGAAGAGAGGCATGGTCTAGTGGTTTGACCCTCAAACTGACTTTTGATCTCAGCTCTGGGACTGACTTCTTCTGTGGCACCGAGAAAACTAATTCTGACTAAACTTTAAACTGCATACTAACTTTGAGTGTCTTTTTTGTTTGGAAGCCCAACTGGCTGCTTAGTGCCTGACTTCTCATAACTGCTGTTGCCCCTGAAGTCAATTGGAGTTAAGGGTTCCTGGCATACACAGAACTGTCAGGGGTCTCAACTTCTCTGCCTCAGTTTCCCTATTTACTCTGCTGATTACTTCGTCCTGTTACTTTTCTCTGAAGTTTTCACAATCCTTCGGTTCAGACTGGTGAGAGGAGATCCATTGTGAACCATACAATACTAAATTTATGTGAAAGCAGCCAGCTAGATAAACATTTCTTATCTGACAGAAACCCTGTCGACCAGTTCCTAGACACAGACTTTAAGAATATAATTTTCAGTGTGTATATTTAACTCCTTACACAACATCAGTGTGTGCACTTCGTGATGGTACTGATGATCAGAGTGCCACCAGCTTTTATTTGAAATGCACCACACACAGGAGAACCTTATAACTCCTGTCTTCCCCCTCCTTGTCTCCTGCCAGTTGGCACTAAGAAGCTCCTGGGTGGCAGTGTAGAAAGGCTAGTTAACATGGGAAAAACATGAAAGATTTCTGGGGTTGTACATGCAGGAAAGACTCCTTCTGTCAGTTGTGTCACAAACCCTGTGGAAATCAGAGGCTTTCCAGGGACTGGTTGGCCTGTGTTGGAGAATGGTTCGGCAACTTCCTCTAAACCTCGTTGCGGGAGTTCTCTGAGCTTGGAATGAGGAGAAGGGAACGGAGGGGGCTACTCCTGCAGTTTAAAGTGAGCAGGGCTTGGTGCTCTAGCATTCCTTGCAGAAGGAACAGCACTTGGGTTTTAATCCTATACTATACTATATTCAGGCTGTTAAACACAGACTGGCTTGTTTCTTCTGGCTTTTGAAGCAGCACAGGCTGTGTTTGGTTAGTCTGGGAGCTAATGTCACCAGACAGGGTTGCGTAGCTCCTGGCCTGGAGCAGGCGGCCATGGAGGGTGAAAGTGTTATTCATCATTTGCAGATACTGCAGTATCACCACATCCATACGTTGGGCAACTTTTCAAGTATTTGCAGATTTGTGTTTACAGTTTCACACGCTTCTAGCAAGGAAAATAAGTGTGCTAGTTCCTCCAAAAAACAAACCACATTTGTAATCTGCCAAAAAAAAAAAAAGGAATTTACTAGAACAGCAGCTTCCATCTTTCCCAAAGTACCAGTAACATTCAGAATAAGATCTGCACATAATTTTTATCAGCATGGAATTTGATTTTGGAAGGCAAGTTTGGGGTAAGATTGCCAGCTCTTGGTCTGGAAGAGTGGATATTGAACCACCACAGTATTATTTAGTGTTCTGTAGAAATCTAGCAAAAGTGGGGAAAGAATAAAATGTCATTTCCCAGAAAGTGCTTTCAAAAGAAATTTTATTTTAATATCTTTTCATTCTTTTGCTTTAAGGAAAGAGGACACGTTAAAGAGAGACTGTGGAATTAAGTTTTAAAAGTTCTAAATGAGCTAACAAAACCTTACATTATTAAAAACGAACTTTAAAAAAAAATAACCCACATTCTTATTTAATGCTCTCACTTGCTTTCCTCTGAGCTTGAACAATACAAATAGGTGGGTCAACTTCATTTTTTTGTTTCATAGTCCACGTGTGTCATACATTAACAAAATAGTGCAGTGTTTGGGTTAGAAATATCTCAAAATCTTATGCAGTGTTTGAGTTAAAAACATCTCAGAATCTTAAAATAAGAAACTTTCACTGGAATGGTTTGTAATGTAATGGTTATAAATCTATTCACTTTCATTCAATTTGGGTTTTGTAAGATAAAGTTCCACTAAAAGGAAAACAATCCCTTTCTGAAAGGGATACCATCAATAGGTAATTAATTTAAAGTGATTTAAATTCATTTCAGGTATTGCAGCTGTTTCTGGAGCTCCAATTTTTGTAGTTTTATAATTATGAATCTGTTTAATAAGATGTCTTTTCTGCTATTGCTATGGGAGGCCCACATAAAGAGGAAATAGATTGTGAAGGGGAGAGTGATATTAACTAGATAGGAAGTTCTGTCAAATGCAACAAGTAAAAACATCCGGGCTGCTATACAAAAGGTAGAAAAGTGTGCTTACATTATTTCTTAGCAGGTTTTTATGCTCAACTCTCCTTAATGGAAATAAATTTGAAAGAACAAATTGACCCTTTCAGATTGTGCTCAAACTAAGTCATAATGAAAGTGTTACATTCAGATTGCTTCACTCGGAAAATATACTCAATACAATGGGGTTATTTTTTGTGCAGTAAAGAGCGGGTTTTCAAATGAGACTTGAAACTTGAGATTTTAATAAACAGTTTCACTAGACATTTCAAGGGTGAGGAAATCCGCTTATTCGTACATGAAAATCAGTTAATTTCACATGCAAACGGGGAACTAGATACATAGTTATATGCTTTGGACATTATTACTAGTTGGTAAGTACATATGGAGGCCGACCTATTTCCTCGAGTTGCTAAATGGGTACATACTTCCTCTAAGTTCAGCTGGCAGCAACAAGCATTTGGAAGGAAGGAGTAACTGCAAATATCTGCAGCGCCACTTTCGAATAGCAGTCAGAAGTCTTAATTTCTTGCTTTGAAAAAGGGAACTGATGACCACAAACATCATTCACCTCTACTCTCCTTTCTTACTCTGTTCATTCCTTTTGTTTTCCTTCAGAACTTTCTTCACCTGCGCCTTACCAGTGACAGAGACACAGCAGCTTTGCCAAAGCCATTAAGTCTAGAACCTTCGCAGACTGGAAATTTGCTTCATCATAACCGACATTCCATGGTGGCAGCCTGCTTCTCCAGTTAACGTCTCTGTGGAAATGAAGAGAGATATTACGATGTGGTTCCCATGGCTCTTGTTGCTCATCTCTGATGTTTTGGCTTCCGTAACTGATAAACCAGTTAAAGAAAGGGCTGTTGAGCTAATGAAGAAAACCCGTCTAATTGATGGGTATATAGAATGTCCTGTTTTTCCTATGCATCCTGGTAACTTTTATTAACAGTGTTAACACTTCTAAAATGGTGGCCTTCACATAAGGTGTCCAGTATACTCTATATGCAGGTATGGAAGGTAGAGGTATCAAGAGGACTTTATGTAGCTAGTGGACTAAGAGACAGTTCTGTAGAGGCTGAGGGGAGATGCTAAATTACGTGTAACTTGGCCAGGTTTGCAACCGCCCCACTCCCTACAGAACTGTTGTAAGAATGTTGTCAGTTAAGGTTCAGGGGGTCAAAGTAGAGGAATAAATAAGCATTTGGCATAGGAAAGGTCAAGCTTGTTTGTATCATTAACACTATTTATTTTAATTTTTAGGCACAATGACCTTGCATTACGCCTAAGGATATTGTACCAAAATAGACTAAGTAAAATCAACTTAAAAATCCTCAACACCACACACACAAACATTCAGAAACTTCAGACTGGCTATGTCGGAGCTCAGGTATGTACTGTTGGTGCTATGACCTGGATTTTTTAATATATTTATGGATCTGAGCAAAATCCAGATACGCATCTGTATTTTGGATATGCCATAATTTAGAAGAGGCAGTTCAGATCTGGGATTTAAATTCAGCCAATGATAGAAAGAAAGGAAAAACTGCATGGCTACAGAAGCTTTTATACAGTTGCATTTGCCAGACTTTAAAATGTCTTTGCAGAATCCAGCTCCACTTATCCAAAGGGTTATGTATTTTTTACAACAACTGAATTAAAAAGTTGTCTTCTCCTCCTGTCTTTGAAAGACTGTGAGAGTGACTGAAGGTGCCAAGAGCCTATGATCAGAGAGTGTGCCCGTAGGCTATGTCTAAACTGCCGTCTGTGTTGGCAAAACTTATGCCTCTTAATGGTGTGAATATTCCTCCCCTCAGAGTGACATAAGTTACACCGACATAAACATTAATGTGCACAGCACTATATTGGTCAAAGAGCTTTTTCCACCAACATAGTTTATGCTACATGTGCGGATGTGGGGTTTTTTATGCCAATGGGAGAGTTCTCTACCATTGCATAGAGCATCTTCACCAGATGTGCTGCGGTGACACAGCTGTATCGGTATACCTATTGCGAATCCGGGCATGGATTGGGGCAAGCCTGCCCAGAGCTAAAGGCTCATCCCCCTATCTTAAGAGGAGGAGCTGTATTGGAACAGCTGCATCGCTGCAGCACTGTACATGTAAACATACTCTTACTCAGATTAGGTGTTCCTTTGGACTGTCCCAGTGATGAAAGCTCCCCTACAAATTGCGGAGGAGAAAGTGTTTTTTTTAAATTTTATTTTTATCTCTTTGCTGCTAATGAAGTTCATGAACACATAGGTTTTCTTGTTGTTTGGCCTATCTATCAATGTCTCTTTTTCAGTTTTGGTCAGTGTATGTTCCATGTAGTGCTCAGAACAAGGATGCTGTGCGTCTGACCCTAGAGCAGATTGATGTTGTCAAGAGGATGTGTCAAATCTATCAAGAACTTGAACTTGTTACTACTTCGCAAGGTGATTCTTTTTTATGATGAAAATGTTTCTTTAAGGAGACTGCAGGAGGGAATATGTGAGAAGAAGTACTTGGCATATCACACATTGGCATATTAAAAATGCTAGTGTTGGCATTTATGGCTGTGAAATGATTGTCTACTGCTCAATGCAGGTAGCTCTAAGTCTTTGTCTTCAATTTACTGTGGCGTTTATCTTCCTTTTAAACTCCAGGTATTGCTGATAGTAAAAAGATAGCATGCTTGATTGGAATAGAAGGTGGCCATTCCATTGACAGCAGTCTCGCAGCGCTAAGGATGTATTATGACTTGGGCGTTCGGTACATGTCCTTAACGCACACCTGCAATACTCCATGGTAACTGATGTGCGCTTGTTTCTGTAATGCTTAATTTTCCAGTGCAAATGGATGGCAGCTTTAAGATGGGCCAAAATTGGTTTGAAAAAGGTGGGGTACTGCTCTCTCTCACTAATGGTGGAGGAGTTGAACTGGTGTCCTTTGGGTAGGTCAGCTTCTTACGTGGTGGGTTGAGGATGGAGAATCTGTCTGCCACTTGACATCTCAGTGATATACTTGGATGCATTTTTGTTTGTTGGCAACATAAAGACAGGAAAGTCACCATGGGTTTGTGAGAAGACTAGAATAGGATGTAACTGACATTCCTTCCAGAAGGGAAGTGTGTTATTGAAACCGGTAAAGTTCATTACAAGCAAGAAGGTGGTAAGAAAGGGTTTGCTTTGTGATCCAGCTAGCTTCATACTGTGGTGAGTGCTGTATGTGAATTCAGCTCCTGAAGGCACTGGAGACTGGTGGGCAGGCTGGAGCTCTGTTCACACACACCTTCACATCACACACCTATTGCCTCTCCTGCCTGCTGGCCAAGCCTGCCCCACTTGCAGTTTTTTGATGAAAGATACCAGCTGGATAGCCCAGAAGTCTGCTAGCAACCCCTGGAAGTGTCATAGCATTAGACAGCGCACGTCTTCAAACTGCCCCACCCATGTGAACTAGTTCTGACATGGAGGACGAATGTCTAGGAGTGAGATAAAAGCATGATATGATACATGAATGAGAGCTATATTTATCATCTTTAAACTCAGCTATATGACTTCAGGGTGAGGGTTTTTTACTGTGGTAGTGTGAGACTTGATTATTTGGATCTAACCCACTATACAATGGTTTCTACATGTTTTTCTTTTTCAAGGGCAGAGTCTTCGTCAAAGCAAGCACATAAGTTTTATCCTCATGTGAATGGTCTGAGTTCATTTGGCAAAGTAAGAATCTCTCCTGAATGGCAACCTAATCAATAACTTTTCTATCATTAACACCCTCAATGGTTCTGCTCCTATTTTTTGAAAAGCAGTTTGTCCTAAGAGATTTAATTAGAGGCCTTGGAATGGGGAATTCAAAAGTTAATAGTCAGAGGGGTAGTAAGATATGTAAAGAGAATGTGACTCTATATAGTCCCACAGTGTATGTAATAAAAATTGTATTCTTACTTTATAATTCTATAGGTTTTTATTGCCATCCTACAGAAAGGATTTCTCTCTATTAAATTGTCTGTTAAGTCATTCCTCAGTCTTTTGTGTTTGTAACAACTTGGTACATTTCTACACAACCTTATGGGTTTTGTCCCTACCAAATTCTGTATCATTTTCCTAGAAGGGGATATATTGAGGGATTAGTGATGGGGTATTGAGGACTTGAGGTCATAGGTTGCAGGAAATGATAACTTAAGATATATGAAGGGTGAAACTGAAATATTGGCATTTGTGAGATGTGGGTTCCATTTTTGGCTTGTAAAGCTGAATAATTATTAAAAACAATAAAAAAGTAAAATAAATTTAATAGAAACTATCCCAAATCCTGTGGTTCTTTAACTCAGTTTTTACTCAACTTCAAATGAACCCTGTGGGAGTTTGTCTGAATAAGAATCTCAGAATTTGACATAAGCCATTAAATAGCTATACTATGCTCTTAACATTCCTGCTTCAAGATACTTCATAGCAGCTGTTCCACAGAATCAAGTATTATTCCTTTAAAGAGTGCCCAGAACACACAGGTTTCTAGGGACTATTAATAGTGTTGCCTTTAGAGATGGACCTGAGAAATTCTAATATGGATTTTGAACTCCCTTTCCCCCCACAAAAGAAATTCTGTGGTGGTTGGATCCATGACTTAATCCATGCCACCTCTGTTCACCTAGATATTTTTGAACCAGAAAGTAGAAGAATGACATCAGTGCTGGCTTGATAAAACAGAAAATTGCAAAATGAGAAAAGCACAAATCTTGTCTGAAAATGGATGTCAGTCTTGTTTCCGAGATATTAACTTCAAAACACTGCTGGGATGAGCTAATTAGATTAAATTTTCCTGTCATGAGTGCATGCAAATCTGTTGGTTTCCATGAGTATTGCACATGCTTATTTAAAGCATGAGTAACTTAGAATTTGGCAAATGCAGCAAATAATTTGGTAAATGAGTACAATTTTCTCACAGCTGTTTCAGAACACTGAGAACTCAAGAAGTAAGAAATTGCAACATCTTGTATTGGCAGCAGTACTTATTAGTGAAGTATACAGTGAATTATCAAGTCCTATATGTATATGTATGTGTGTGTGTATAAATATATATGGCTGAGCTTTTAAAAACTTGATAATTGCTGTTAACATTGAGAAGGAGACTCTGTGATGTGCTAGTGTATCCCCACTAGAGAAACTATTAGGAAGCCTATGCTAGCCACAAAAGCCATGCAAGTATAGGCTTACACCACTTTTATGACAGGCGCAGAATAGAAGTATTGAGTCAGAGAAATCTGCTAACCTATGTCCTTTAACAAAACATAGTACTAATATTGCTGTCTCTCAATCTGGGTTAGGAAGTGGTGATGGAGATGAATCGCTTGGGGATGATGATAGACTTATCCCATACATCAGACTCCACAGCAAGAATGGCTCTCAATATCTCCAGAGCACCCGTCATTTTCAGTCATTCTTCAGCCTTCTCTGTTTGTAACCATTCACGAAATGTTCCTGATGATATTCTCTGGAGTTTGGTAAGTAACTTGAAAAGATTTCACTCCTCTGGCCAACCCAAGACAAGCCTGTGCATATAGGATTCAACGTGTACTTCTCTTCCTGTCATCTCTGAAGTCAGTTCGCTGTTAGTCATAAACTGATTCTAAGAAATAAAATATGCATTTACACATCAGGCTATGACTTTGCGTTATATTCGGTATGTGACTGCAAGGGTGAAACAATTGCTGGTATGTTGGAAAGAAATGCTGGCAATGAGAGGAGCTTGAATTGGTTTGACATGGTCACTGAAGTAAAAAGAGTTATGCTGACTTACACCAGATGAGGACTGGGTAAGAGACAGGGAGGCAGCAGCTTCTATTCTCAACTGTCCTTCACAAGTTGAATGGCATTGACAGGCTGTAGATGGTGCTGTGTTCCTCCCTTGAGGGTGACCATGATACGTGGTCCGTGACTAGCCGCTCACAATATGTCTCTCTATCTTTCAGAAACAGAACAATGGAATTGTGATGGTGACTTTCCATGCAGAGGTGCTGGCCTGTGGCAGAGAGGCTGTGAGGGTCTCAACTGTGGCAGGTTTGAATCTAATACGCTACCATTCTGAATAATGATTCCTTCTACACATTTCTCCTAAGTCTGAGCCACATTTCAAGTGTGAATCTTTGCTGCTGTAACGCACACCTTCACCCAGCCCTACATTGTGTAAATCACACCCACTCAGCGACTTGTAACACACATCCCTTTACATGGCACATCTAAACCTGGTCATTTTCAGAGCTTATATTTACTGAGCAATAATAACTGGCACAGGGCATTATTAAGTAGCTAGAGGAACTGATGGCCCAAAGTGACTATTAACTAAATCCTAACTGGGTGTTAATCCCCAGGAAATGCCCTGAACCTAAATAGTTAAGCTGAGGGTGGAAAAACCTTAGGACTGTTGGAATATAAGGAGGGTGATATAATTTCCATTGCTATACACAAGGTATTTCTAGATAATTTAATGTCCTGCATGTTAGCCAATCATATTCCTCAAGTCACTTTTCATCACTCTAGTTATTTTATTCTCAAAATGACTAGCTACTGCACTGAATACAAATGTCAAGTTAAGCACCAGTAAGTATCAAGGGACTGTCACTTACATCATCGAATTTTAACCAGGTGTTATAAATGTATCCTTCGATGTCACCTATTTAAAATGAACACAGTGCTTTGTCTGAACATTGTGAGACCGGTTAACTGAACACCAATATGTCTGAAATGGTTTCTTTTTTCTTGCCATATGCTTAGACATGGTTTTCTTTGGTATTTTCTTCTAGATCATTTTGACCACATAAAGAAAATTGCAGGTTCAAAATCAATAGGAATTGGTGGTGACTTCGATGGAGTGAATAAGTTAGTGAAACATTATATAAATTCAAAAATAAAGTGAAATTCTTTAAATCATGGATTTTTTTCGGCTCTTTTTCAAAAGGCAGACTACAGCAATTGTAGCAAATTGACTTGCAGTTACTGTTAAGATACATTTTGATAAAGAAAGGGCTTGATCATTCCCTTCTAGATCAGTGTGCCAATATGTTTTATTTGGTGTGGGATGGAAATGAGCTTGCCAGCACAACAATCCCCCCACTGCCCTCATAACCTCATAGATGCCCTCTTCTGAGGTCAGCAATTTGCATGTGCCAGCAATGAATGGCAGGAAAGCTAACACAGCCTCAAACTGTTAGCTCTTCTGTGAGCCCATGTGTACTGTACAGCTATTCCCCCAATACCCCACCTTCTTAGCAAGTAGGGAAGGACCTCATGGCTCTGGGGCTAATGTAAAGGCATGGCTCTGGATTCCATTGGTTCTTAGGATCTGTGGGGGTATGGACAACTCTCTGTTCTGTCAGGGAATCCTCCTCCCTTCAAAACAAGCAATCTGACCTTGGCACCATGACTCTCCTGTTCATGCCTGTGGTTGCTTCTGGGGTGATGTATGGCGCAGCATAACACATGTACTGTAGCATAAAGTTAGTCTGCTTGGCATTTACCTGATTAACTTTCAGCTTTTCTCCTTTCCTCTTCTGTTGAATCTTGACCTTGCCTATCTTTCTTGCTTGGGTCAGAGGCACTTGGGCACAAGTCATATCAAAGGGCATGGATCGCAAAAAAGTCTGCTCCCCCAGGGACTAGCCATTCAGTAACTTGCAGTGGAATCTCCGACAGGCCCACACTTATCAATTGGAATTGATTGTCTTGTACACATTTTCACCAGGATATTCAATGTAGCTGGTACTTGGAGTTCCGAAAGTAAAGGGATGACACCATTTGCTTGCTTGACACAGACTTAAAACAATGAAGAGGAAATTGCAGATTTGTATTTAGAATCTTGCAAAACAATGCCAAAGGCCAATGAAAATAAACCCTGGTAGACCAGTTGTGCACAGGTTTGGCTGCATCTTACTTCCAGCTCCCTTTGCTGTGACAGAAATTCCACAATAGACATCAAATTGCTTATTGTATGCCCTTCAAATGGAGCTTTCTCTGCATGTCCAAAACTCCCCTTGAGCTCAAAGCTAGAACTTCTGGGACTCTGTCCTCTCTCAGTGGCTCTTAGACTGGGTTGCAATCCAGTTTTAATGGGGTTGCCAGGGCTGGTGTTAGACTTCCTGGGGCCTGGTGGCAGGTCTTGGGCTCAGGCTTTGGTCCCACCTCCCAGGGTCATGTAGTAATTTTTGTTGTCAGCAGGGGGTTGCGGTGCAATGAAGTTTGAGAACTGCTGCAGGCCTGGCTTATTCTGATAAACAACTTAAAGTGAATAGCAGAGTACAAAACATGGTCAACAGTATTTCAGTGTATCATATGCGTACAGGCTCTCTTTTTAATAGTATAGAATCACATAGGTAGAGTATTTCTCAGTGTAACTAGACCCTTGCCATACTCATTTAAAAACCCCTCTCTACATTATTCATCCAGAGGGATGGGTTATGAGATATGTCATTCTGTGATTTTTGCTAATAGGTTCCCTAAAGGACTGGAAGATGTTTCAAAATACCCTGTGTTGATTGAGGAACTTCTGAGGAGAGGTTGGACTGAGAGAGAACTGGAAGGGGTTTTAAGAGAAAACTTCCTCCGTGTTTTCAAGGAGGTGGAAAAAGTAAGATTAAAAGCAGTTGCAAAATTATTTTGACCAACACTGAATTTCTGGTTGCTGCCAAGGGGGAGAAGAGACTGTAGTTCTCAAAGTCCAATTTTTTTGCCGTGCTGGAAGAATGTGAAAAACAGGAGGCGTTAATGTAAAGATTCAAAATGGCTCTTGGGAAGCAAAGATGAGAAAAGAGACTAAGGGAAGAGTGCAGATGGGACAATACAGTGAGAGCTTCTTTTTAAAGTGGACTCCAATAACTGCAATGTTCTTTAATTCTAAATTAAATTACTTCTCAATTTGCTAGCTATAAATGTACCTGTGTTGGAATTATCACTAGAGTTATAAAAATGTCCATATCTTATGCTGAGTTTTCATTACACCTAATCCCTCTTTCAGAGATTTAAAATAATTTGGAAGGGCGAAAAATTATTAGAGAAGTTTGTCTTTTTATTAAGACTTTTAGCTAACTATGGTGGAGATACTAATGGACTCAGTTCAGTTGGAGATTTCCAGTGGAGGTATTTACAGCAGGCCAGGACAAAAGATTTACCTGCTGAACAGCTAGACGTGTGTGATCCTTTGCCTGGATGTGTGTCACAACAGGTTCTGGGAAATCTTGTACTAAAGAAACTGAGAGTGCAAAAGATTAGATTAAGACAACAAAATTGTTTTCCTCATCCTGAATGGATTTTGCAGTACAGTTTATGAATGGTTCACTTGAATTAACAAAATTATAAGAATATCAATAAATGTATTACAAATCTGACTTTTCAATTCCTCCAGGTGCAGCATGACAGTAGATCAGTGAATGCGAATGAAAAGGAAATCCCACAAGAAGAGGTGCAAAATTCCTGTCGTCTAGATCTAAGAAACCCTCTTCTTCCAGTTTCCTCTGGATCTCCTTCTGTTGTACAGACTTTGGGTCTAATGTTCATTACTGTAATATATATAGTACTACATTAACAATGTATAGAAATTTGATGGGTCAAAAGGGTTCTTGAATACACATACCCAAACAGACATTACATGTAGAGTGAACTGCAATGCAAATGGATAAGTCTGCTTAGCTACAAAGCTGTGCCTCACAAGTGTGTGAATAGTATTAAACCTTCAGCATCATTTCTATAAACCTACTTACACATGGGAGAGATTGCTTTTGTCTTAAATGCTTAGGGAGCAATGCTTGGAATACTAAGGGCCTGATTCTGTATAGTACTGAATGTTCTAGGATCCACTGAGCAGATAATGCTCAGCACCTCAGAACAAATCCTTTGTGCAAGGCCCTTTTGTTTTCAGGTTTTATTTTGTTTAAAATTTCCTGGGAATTTCAGGGTTTATTACAAAAATATTAAAAAATGGATGAAAATGAGTGCAAAAACTTAATGGATTTCTGGGTTAGTAAGGAAAAGCAGCAAACAGAGAAAAGCAGGAATATTGAAAGTACAAGTAGTTTATTCTGTGATTTTTACTTCATGAACTGTACATTAACAGGATGGAAACATACGCACGGATATGCATGTGTGTATCTTCCACTACATTTGCCTTACTTTGATAGCCTAACTATAAATGAAAGGCTAACTTATAAACATAAACACATCACCTAATGTAATGTATTTGATTTCCTTAACATAATCAGTATTTTTATGTACTTGAGTGGTCCAAAGCCTCGGTGAAAATCAGTAAAAACCGAATAATAGTTTTTGGAAAACCTGGGAATTTTTCAGCCTTTCAATGGCAACAAAGGAGCAACTCGTAAGCAGATTTACATCAGCACCAGCCAGACGTGTTGATGGGCCATTAAGGGGAATCCACTCTCCCGTTGGCCATCCCAGAGACTCCTCAGAGGGCACGTCAGCAATGAGGGCTACCTAAACCCCACATCACAGGAAAGATCTTTCTAGCAGCTAGAAGAAAGTATAAAAGAGGGACAGTGACATCATTACTTGGACTCTCTCCTCCCCCATCTCAACATCTGGAAGATGGTCTAAAGGCAAAGATTTTCAACTGGAGAGAGTGGTCCCAGGCTGGGAAGGGATTCAAGTCTGTGTAATAACTGTAAACTGCCTGTAACATCTATTAGGGTGAGAAACTGATTGAAATCTTGCTTCATGTGAAGAATGTAGACTGCATGTATGTTTTTATTTCTTATGTAACCAGCTTTAATCTCTGTGCCTGCTACTTACAATTACTTAAATCTACCTTGCTGTAGGAATCTTACCTAAACCAGTGTGTTTTGGCTGAAGTGCTTGGCGAATCTCAGCTCAGGTTGCCAAGAACTGTTGCATGTCCACTACCCTTTGCCAGAGTGGCAAACTAATTAATAAGCTTGCACTGCCCAAGGGAGTCTTGAGCAGTAGAAGATGGTTTACTTCTGGGGGGGAGGGGCAAACCTGGGGTCTGGAGTGAGGTGCTCTGTGCCTCTCTCTGTATAATTCATGAGTGGCTTGGAGAGCCTCCTTGCAATTTAGCTGGGCGTGGATTTCCACATGTTGATGGCTGATTGATCACTGTGCCTGGAGGGGCTGGCTGCTTGTCACTGGCATAGCTTTATAAGAGATAGCCCAGCTTGGAGTGTTAAGAGGGCACAGTGGTCCCCCAGTTCTAGCGTACTCTGGGGATCCCCTCATATGGTGAAGTACAGATCCCCTCATATGGTGAAGATTCTAGGCATGTGGCACTGTTGGATATGACACAAGTGTTTGAGTGGACAGAATTGAGCTGTCATTGGTTTGTGTATGCAGCAATATCTTGCTTTGAATCCTATCTCCAGATCATTGCTTTGAGCCAGGGAACCCCAAATAACTGTGCAATCCGTTGTGGGTCCCATCGAATCCTGCATTCCTCTGGCCTCCCAAGCCAGCATTATTTATGATCATGACATCTATTGTTTCATGTCTTCACAACACCTAGATGCATTTCTTCTAACCAGCACTATGAGTTAAATTCAGCCTGGAGTAAGCTGGCATAACTCCTTTGACTTCAATGGGAGTTGTGCCACGTTCCTGCAGGGATTGATTTGGTACCTTCAGGACAAGGGCTGGATATCTGACTCTTTTATAGAAACATAGGTCTCCTAAATATGTAAAAATCAAAAACCTACCCTCTATTCCAAGAACTTCAATGGTTCTATCCTAACTTTTTCCCTTTGGTAGCGGACTTTATTTACCCAGTTCCTTTTTTTATCTTTGCAGATGTTAGTAATTGAACTTCTCTTGAGTTCTCATGAATAATAAATCTTCCATGGCTGCCCGACACTGCATGAGCTCATCGCCTGCTTCCTGCTCGGTCCAACGTGCAGCCAAGTGGCAGGCTGTAGCCCCTGCCTTTGGCTCTCTCTTGGTTTCTGCTCTCAGCCACAAGGTGGGCTACAGCAACCTGCCTCCTGCCTGGTCCTGGTAGGAAGCTGGGACCCTGGTGGCAGCCACCCAGTCCCACCCCCAAAGTGCAGGGCCTGGAATGGTTGCCCTGATTCGCCCTACCCTAGGGATGGCTCTAAAAGCTGCCGCATGCCATCTTGAACGTCTCTATGCTGTGACTATGAAGGACAGCTGAAAAGCAAAGAGCATTCCTGCAGGACATGATTATTGGAGTTGGATGAAAACTGTCTTATGAAATTGCATTTGATATTTTTGCCAATTAATTTCATGTGGTTCCAATTTGTCAAAGCTATTTTCTTGTGAAATTTCAATCCAGTTCAGCTTTTAAAATCCACTTCTAGCACAGAATTACCAAAGCAGCCATCATTAACTGTTTTGCCTTGCGGTTGTGCTAAACAGTTAAACTTCAGCAGAAAATTTGAAATTGCCCCAACCTGCTGAGCACTGTGCAGTGTCCCACCTAGGGTGATCAGATAGCAAGTGTGAAAAATCGGGACCCTGTGTTTTTTCCCGAGGAAGGGGAGGATATAGTTCCGTACATACGACAAAGCCCCTAATATCAGGACATCTAATCACCCTCATCACATTTCTTGTTTCCACTGGCAGTCAGGAGCCAGGGGCAGAGATTAAGCTAAAATACACAAGGGATAGGTTTTTCAGCAAAATCAATATTGTGATTACTTTGGAAGTTAGGTCTTGTTAAATAAATTACCAGAAATATGCCTTGGTCTTCAGCGAACACTGCAGTCATGAAAGGACTGACTGTCCGAGATCAGATGGGCATGGAAATAGCCAGGGACATGTCAACTCAGGTTCCACTTCCATAGGGATCTGTACTGTATCCTGCAGCTCCAACTCTTTCAGTTCCATAAACTGAGCAGGGCATAGCGCAGCTGAGTAACTGGAGAGTTGCTTGAAGTGAGCTTTGGGACTGCTGCCCCTCAGCAGGATTGTGTTTTGAGGCAACATGGAGTGGGCCATACTCAACTAAGGACCGTGGCTGCTCAGTGGGGTAGACAGACAATATATTTTCTGTTATACTAATAGAAAATAGTGTTTGCACTAAATTTTGCTGTAAATTTCCAAAACTTGGGGAAAAAATGGAAAATTTAAAGTTGAAGAAAAGTTCCCGAAACAGGCAAATTAAAATCATTCCACTACAGATATTTCACCCAGCTCTAACTCGCAGTATTGCCAACCTCAGCATTAAAAATCAAGGGTTTGGCTTCCAGTCATGAAATTTAAGAATGTGGGTTCTTTTTATTTGCCTTCTGGTGTTTGAGCTTTTATGTTCAAGATTTTGTTTTCCACAGTCATGAATTTGAAATTTTTTTTTTAAAAGAGCAGAGATTCATACATAATCACATGACTCCAGAAACTCAGACTTTAATAAAAAACAAATTTTGCAAAATGCACAATAAAATTTGCAACACTAACTTTGTAAGACTGCTTTGATTACCTGCAGGATCCTGGAAATCTCTTTCCTATTTAGTATATCTGCTTTTATTATGGCTTTTTACATGGTTGCTGTATTACAATATAGTTTATTGTAGTGTCAAGCAAAGGCCTACAGCTGGACTAAGAATGACCTTTGTAAAAAATCCAAAATATCTTTAACCGTAACAAGGAGAATGCTGATAATTTCTGGAATGCAAGCAGCAAATCAAATCTTTGGGTGTCAGTCTGAAAGCTCCTTTACCGCACATCCAGAAATAGACTACTGGAACAAGTCTAATTTCATTATAGTGGCTCTGAAGGAGGAACACATCAACTTTAACATTCCTTAATCTAGATATAGCCCCAACTTGGTCCTCATCCACCTTCTGCCTAACACACTTCTCGTTGTTGTTGTTGATATGTATTATTGTAGAGCCCAGTCATGGACCAAGACCCCTTTACAGTAGGCCAGTACAGCATTTAGGAGTGAGACTTCCAGCCCAGATCACCAGACTTGGGCTAGCAGGGCTCATGTTAGTGCTCTAAAAATCACTGTATTGAGAGCACTTTGAAGTAGCGGTGTGGATGGAGCTTGGGTTTTGAAGCCCATCCCTTTCCCTCAACTTTAGAGCTTAAGTGCTATCAACCCGGGCTGGGAGGATCCCTCCAACATGTGTAGACACGATCTTGACCCCTACTCAGCATCACTCTGTAGGGTATGTCCACACAGCAGCTAGACACCCACAGCTGGCCTGTGACAGCAGGCGTGGGCTGTGGGGCTGTTCCACTGCTGTGTAGACATCTGGGCTCAGGCACTAGGACCCTGTGAAGGGGGAGGGTCCCAGAGTCTGGGCTCTATTTGGGGCCCGGCAGTCTCCATAGCAATGAAACAGCCCTGAAGCCCAAGCCCTGTGAGCCTGACAGCGGGCATGGACCAGCTGCAGGCTTTTCTTTGCTGTGTAAACATAGGCTCTGTGTCCTGACTGCAACTCTGGCTTTGATGGGGCTTCAAAGGGTGTGAATCAGCACAGAAACTGGGCCTCTGGGTTGAGGCTTTGTGATGGGGTGCCCACCCCCACAATGCCGGGAGAGGTTTAATTAAATTAAATTTGCAAGGCCAATTAACTGCCCAGGCTGCACCTGATGGAGGAGACAGGGAGCAGGCCATTAACTGGAAATGGGCTCAGCTGGGCAGGAACAGGAGGGGCCTATATAAAGCCCAGGTGCTGCAAGCTGTAAGGAAGCAATCTACAGTCACGCTCTGGAAGGAGGGAACTTGGGCTTGCAAACCTGGAAAGGGGGAAGGTATATAAGTAGGAAGAAGTCCAGGAAAATAGCAGTGAGGGATAGGATTGTACAGACTGTGGCCATGATGTTCTAGGTAGCTTGCATATCTTACGTCAACTTTCTAAAAATCCGTTCTGTGTGCTGTCTCTGCTACACACCGGCAGGAAATGCATCCCTGTTAACTCAGTGTTACTCTTTTTCTGGAGGTGGTTTTATTAAATCAACTTCCAGATTGATTGATCAGGTCTTCACTTCGGCTCATTTGAACCAGCTAAATCAATCTGATGGTGGTGAATTTTGCTGCCATCAGTGTAGGCTGAATCCTGCTCTAAATATTGCAGTTTTGAAGCCTAGTCACGTTAGAAAATTTGAGTCATATTTTCTGAGGACTGTTTTGTAAATGTTGGCTTCTGGCATAGATATACAACTGGAGTTAAAATAGTCCTGGCCTTCCTGATGTTACTTAGCTTGCATGAGTATGTTCCTGGAGAGCATAATGTTGAAATGATTAAAAGAACTGAGCAGAGCCGACTCCTGTGTTCTGAATCCAGCTTTGTTATTAAGGCGAGGGGCTGTGGGCAAGTCACCTCGTCTCTCTGCCATGTTAAGCATGACCATTTGTTTGTATAAAACCAGTGTGTAAAATGCTTAGTGGTATTCCTTCCTTTTTCTCCCCCCAGCCCCACAGGTAATAAACCCTCCATTTACATAGGTGTGCCCCCACTGCAGCATGATATTCAGAATGCGTTCTGATCCTCGGAAATAAATCTTGGCCCAGTGATGCCTAAGCAAGACATGATTTTGTTTCCACACTTCTACCATGTCTGTGGTTTACTGTCTTGCGTTAGCCATGTTATTTCGCACTTAGATGCTGACTCCTGTGTGCAACTGATAATTCGTATCTTAGAAGCAAAATGTGTGGTGAAAAGATAAACAGAACAGATGAATAAAAATAGGCTGGGTGGTATGATCTTGCCAAACAAATGCAATGTTTAAGGCTGCAGAAGGCCCTGAGAGCTGTAGATTAGGCAAAACTCTGCTGTAGGGGGAAGGGCAGGGTTTAGAGAGAGCACTGTCACTCAGAGTGAATTGTGTGGGCAAGCATAGTAGAATGCACTTTTTTCACAAATGGGTGTGATTGGATTTATTGACACTCTCCCTTTCAAGGAAGTCGATGACTGAGTGTTGGAAAGGCAGCTATAAGAATATTTCCCAGGGGATAAATGCCTTGTTCTATGAATCTGCGATCTTACTGGAAAAAGTGACCACTAGCTTCTTTTGTATCAAAGATGATCTGCAGTTCACCTTTCCTTGCCACCATTATAATCTGGATTGAGGATGGTGTACTATTTAATTATAATTAACATAAAACTAGAATATAAAGCTATAGGAAATAATTCTGCCTATCTGAGAAAGATCACATGAGCTTAATAGGCCTTTCCCATCCCTAGTTTTTATGGTTAATGTACTCAAGGCCTGTCTCCAGCCTGTGGCTCCACGTGGCAAATGATTTATAGTAGTGCTATTAATAGTTCTTTTCCAGAGGCCTAAAGCAAAAATTATTGGCCTTTACTGAATTGCTGTCCCTGCTGCTCTGATTCAATCTGTCCCTTAGTAGTTCCTCTGGTTGTTTACGGTTTACGTTAGCACATACTTTTTCTGTAGAGTGAGCTCTTCAGTGCGGGGGCTGTCCTTTAGTGTTTGGAAATTGCCTAGTGCATAGTGGGTGCTACCATAAATAAAAAATACTATTTAGACTTTCATGGAGATTCTGTCTGTAAATAATGCTGTTTCCAGTGACTTGTTTTTAAACTTACTTAACCCTGGCCCACTGATATAAACATGAGCTGTATTAAGCATTTTGGCCAACCCTGGCCTGAGTTTTGTATTCGAAGCAGAAAGCCGGTTTAATTTGGTACTGGTTTTGGTATGAAAGATCCCTGGCAGCTCTGATTTTAATCTTTTGAACTCCCTAAGTTTTCTTCTTTCACGTCTGCCCTGAGAAATGACCTATAGTGCATAGGTTTTCAAACCGTGGGGCCCCCCTCGCTCGAGGGGAGTGAAGGAACGTTCGGGTGCGGGGAAGGGAGACTGCCAGGCAGCTTATGTTAGTCCTGCTGGTGAAGCCCTGGCCAGCCTCCATGGGGGGGTGGAGAGGGAGCACCATCTCCAGCCCATGACTCATCTCAGCTAGCCACTCAGCCTGGGGGTCAGTATCAACATCTGCTGCAGCCGGGCCAGTTTCTGATCCTGGAAGCGTCCATGTCCACAGCTGGCTCCACTTCCAGAGTCAGAGACCGTCACACATGCCTTTCCCTACCCTGAAAATTTAAGGGGCAGGTATTAGCTCTGCCCTAGCAGTGCTACAGCCTGCTGATGAGGAAGTCTGGGCTGTGCTATTGGTAGCTGTGTATTTGAAATGTACAGATGTCAGTAATTTAATTAAAGTTATGTTAAGGTCTCTGTTAGGTTTATGAGCAGGCTATCAAAGGTATTTTGCAAGTGTCGATTTTTGTCTGGGTTCGGTTGGGGGGGTCTGTGGAGCAACCAAATATTGTAACTCAAAGTGGGGGTTCAGCTCAAAAAGTTTGCAAACAGCTGCTATAGTGGGGTGAGGGGGGAGAGGGGAGGGAGGGAGGGTGGGTGTGGGAGGTGAAACTTCTATTTCCTGAACAATTGCTTACATTTGTTTCCCATTAGCAACCTGCAGCGCTGTAGCATCCTCTGCTGGCCATCACTTCAAGGAAATAAGCATTCAGAGAGCGTTGTGAAATGTAATTAGAGTTTGCACACACACGTTGGCAGTCTTCTTTTTGTATCCCCTCAATTTTTTATTTACTTGTAGTCTTGACATTGACAATGTGCAAAAAGGTGAGTTTGTATGTGATTTTTTCAAAGCAAACCTCCTGCTTGCTAGCAAATAGTCCTGTAATAATTGGGCTCATGTTTTTAAAAACGCATACCATCTTGAAACTTTTGTGAGAATTGACTGATATGCTCCTGTCCTTGTGGAAGGTTTTTTTTTTTTAATATGTGGAAAGTACAAACCAAGATCTCCAGGTGGGAAGGTAAAGATAGATGGGCCAGTCGTGAGTGCAGTGTAGACACCCTAAGGCATCCCAAGTAGGAAATAATTTCTCTTTAAGTTTTCCTTACCAAAGGGGAGAACAGTGCATGCAAACAGTGGATGGTTACAACCTGCACCAAATAGTAAACCCAGTTGTATTTGGAATTGGCTGTGTGTGGACTCTGCTTTAAAGCATCTAGGCCAGCTAGATTTCACTACAGTAAGCGGGGTTAGGGAAATGGTGCTAGACAGTCAGAAGGCAATCAAATAGGATAATATTCCCTATTACCTTTCTGGAGATATGCAAAGACTCCGTGGTAAAGACGGAGTTACACTGATATCTGTATTCGGGGAATATCGATTCCTCCTGCTACATAAACAAGCGCGTAAAGATTGAGCTGGTTTTACTGATCAGCTGTCAAATACTTTAATTCAGTTTTACAAATAAGAGCGCCTCCAACCTTTTAAAATGTGTTTCATCCAGACAGCGCGTGGTGTCACATGTGTGGTAAGCTGATAAGCTACAAACAAAATATTGATGTGACCCTGAAGGACACCACTTCCTTTGTGTAAATATTCTTTGCTTTCAAAGCAACTGGCTGCGGGGTCCGTTGAAATAAATGCCATCCTCGGCTGCCTCATCTGAATCTCTGATCATGCCATGGACCGATCTTAAAAGCTACAGCTACGCAGAGTTGAACTATTACATGAAGTTCAGCTAGTGCATCTTTCTTCCAGTCATTGGGTGGGGAGTACAGGCTGTGACAGGAATTACAATTTCCTGAAATGAACCTTATTGAATTAAGTTAAACCTTACTACATTTAAGTATTTTAAGAGTCCATTGTATTAAATTGCAAACCTTGATGTATTAGTAGGGGGTTGTGTATAATGCCTCTGAGTGGAGATGTGACTAATGTCAACCCTGGGAAGTGTTATGAGCTCACAGGACTATTTGAAACAATGGGCCAGAGAAGAATAAACTTTTATAGTGAAATGAGTTTCCCAGGAAATTTTTAGGGGGAGGTGTATGCAAAAGCACTCCCTACAGTTATGCAAGAACTCAGTCTTTTGAAACTGTGCCCTGAGGAGGGGGACCTTTGTCTGCTGATCACTTGTTACACAAGGACAAAGTCAGAGGCCCAAACTGTATCAAAGAACGACTCTCAGCTTCATGGGTGGGTTTCTTCTGAGACAGGGTGGTTATGAATTTATAACCTCAGAAAAACCCCTGTGGGTGTTAGTTTGAAGGACTGTTTACCTGCCAGAGCACTTGTTGGAATAAGGGGGTGATCTCCGCTAAGCTTACCAGCATTCGTGTAGTTTCTTTAATTGTTTTAATATGTTTTCTCTGTACTGCTTAAGAATAAATGTGCTTGCTTAGGAAAAGTTGAGTGGTACCTTATTCCTGTGGGCAATTACGTTGTTTGTAGTCTCTGAGGAGAAAGCTTACCAGGCCTGCTCAGGCAGTCTTACTTGCTGAGGATATCCCCGTGTTAGGCAGGGAACTGTGCAGCCAGGATATACCTTGGTGAGGAGTGAGTGAGATTCGTGTCTCTGCCCAAGAGATGTGATGGTTGGGGAGCTGGTGTTACACCTTGTAGCCTGAGAATTGGTGTCCTTGGTGGCCTATGGAAGGGGAATGTAAACAGTGACAGAGGGCCCCCCAGAAGTGTTATAGGGGTTACAAAGACAACTGACTGAATAACTCAATTTATAGTAGGATGGGTGACCCTAAAAATAAAAAGCCTTTGGGGTCGAATGAAACATTTTATTTCACCTAAAACAAAGGGTCCTGTTTACCTTTTGAGTTGTAGGTTTTAAAAAAAATTGAAGTAAAATTAGAAATTATAAAACATTTAGATTCTTTTGGGATTCTTTTTGTTTTGTTTGGGGTTTATTTTTTGTGGGGGGGAGGGGAAACCAAAAAAATGTGGTGAATTCAACACAAATGTATGAAATGTTTCATTTGACCTGAATTTGCATTTTTCAGCTGAAAAAAGTTTTGGTTGAAAACTTTTGCTCAGCTCTAGCTCTGAATACTCAAATAAAAGTCCATGGTGTCTAGTATTTGCCCCTTTCTGCACAGCCCCATGCAAAATTAATGTAGTGTCACATTCATACATTTTAATGCCAGAAGGGACTAACTATCCAGTCTGATCTCCTGCAGTAACATAGGCTGTAGAATTTCACCCAGTATTTCCTATACCAACCACAGTAACGTCTGGTTGAACTAAAGTAAAAACGCATTTGCACTTTATTTTCTGTTTGACTTTGTCTAACTTCCACTTTGAACCACTGGATCTTTTTATTCCTTTGTCTGTTGCATTAGAGTCCTCTGCTTTTCCCTTCTGTGTACTTATAGGCTAGGCTAGGATCAAGTCACCGGTTAACTTAATTTGAAAAGCTATATAACTCATTACTGAGGATCTGTCAGGCATTAGTGACTGATTTGCCCCTGTGTTTTGTTGGATTTGACCTAGACACCCCAACGGATGAATGGTTGAATCCCCTGAGCTATGAGGCCTGCTTTACGTTCAAAACTTACATTGATAGATACTAGATGAACCTTCCCAGGGACTTGAGATTTTAGGAGTCTGGAGCTAAAGTAGATATATCCTCTCTCAGAAGCTGATTTTGCTGTTTTAATATAGCATTTGCTTTATTTACTTTATCAGAAATACTGTGGCATATAACACACAATTGGGGAGGTATGAATTAGGCTTTCCTTATAGGTTCCCTTGTGAGGTTTGCTGATAGAGAAAATAAAACCTAAGTAAATACAGGTTTCTTTAGACTCCAGTATGATTCCCCCCCCCCACATTTATAATAGCTCAGCAATTAACTATTAGAACGACAAGAAAAATGAAACTACTATAAAACTTGTAAACCTATGCACAGCTATCTTTTTGAGATGTGTGTGAGAGACAATGACACTGAGAGTGCCAATCTGGACCATGGAGTGGTGAGAAGGACTTGGAGACAGACGTAGTGGATCAGTCCTACTCTTTATTGCTTCAGTCTGAAGCATGAGGTGAGCCAGGGCACATGTGAGGACCAACAGGCACTAGTTTCAAATGCTCCTACTCCGGGCACATGGTGTGTATGCATCACCCTCAGTGGAATACAATACACTCCAAGAAGAAAAATATTTTCTTAGGCGTTAATTTGGGATAATACTGTTTCTTGAAAAATCTCCCTAATATTTGGCACTACAGTGTCCTCTTGTGGTTGTTAGTGCCTAAGCCTTGACATGCGTTGTAATACATCTCACAAGACAAAAGCAGAATTTCCATAGCTGCACTGGACATGCAAACTTTTATACAATTATACTGTGAATGTCCTGCAGATGTGTCGACAGTCAGCAGCTCATGGTCAGAAGGAAATGAGCAGGATGTGTCCCCCCACAACTTTTTTAGTATCCTTTCTCAGGCTCTCCCAGCTTCTGGTAAATGGTTGCAGGTGTAATAACTATTATTTGCCTCCTTGCACGGCAGAAGTAGAAAACTAAAGCTTTCATTTTAGAGTGAAAATTTCTTATCCCCAATTTCTGGCCTGATTTGGGATCACGAGGTGTTTTCAGATGGTTGGTATGATTTTTAGAGGTGGATAAATACAAATGTACCTAAATGAGGAAATTTCACTTGTGACACCTGCCTTGGCCTTGTAGCCCTGCATGGAAAGCATTGCCATACTCCTCTTCAGTGGATACATTTGTTTGTTCTTTTCTTTTTCCCCAAAGAGATCAAACACTGCCCCACAACACACAGGCAGAATCTGTGGGTGCTGCAGAAGGGACGTGGGAAGAAGGAATGTCCTGTGACAGGAAATCATCGCAGAGGATCTACTGACTTACAGCCTATGACCAGGGATGTGTCTCGGAGCTGTTCTCTGTAGCACAGAGGTGCTGCTGTAAGGGTCCCTGGTATTCAGTAGAACCACTTTGGTCCCTCCACACTCAGACCACTTTGGGCCCATGAAATACTGGCAGGATATAATCTATTATTTTAATCTAAAATTTATCATTTTAAAACTTCGTATTTACAGCTGATTTTTTTTATGTTGGTTTTAAGGCTATACAAGTTTTTAATTTATCCATTCAAAAATCTCAGGCATCATAGACTCATAGGGCTAGAAGTGACCACCAGGGTCACCTAATCTAATCCTCTGCCAAGGCTTTCCTTCTAAATCTGTGAGAGATTTGATCAAAGTTTAACGTTTTAGGGCTATGTTTTGCATGTCACAGAAGACACTGCCAGCCAGTGATGTGACAGTCTGTCTGTTCAGGAGGCATGGGTCGGCTGCTGCTGTTCTGGTCGTATTTTCCCAGAATGACTCAGATCTATTAAAATCTTAGTGACAAAGGACAAGCCCTGTTTGCTGTAGTGAAGAAACAAATACCTGAATGCTTTTTTTTTTTTTTTAAAGTGCAGCCCCCCCGGGTAGATCTGTATGTTGATTGAAACCCCCCGCATATGCTGCTGTACTGCTGAGTTACCGGCTAGAGGGTTTGAGTCGTTCCCATTAAAGCTAATAACAAAACTTCCCTTGACTTGAGAGTAGTGTCAGGCCCTTAATTTTGTGGTGATCATCGTGTGAACCATCAAGGATGGCAACGGAAGCAATGTTCCACTTTCCTTAGTCAAGTCCAGTTACATAGCCTGAATCTCAAGCAACTAATTTTGAGATGCTGGGAATGAGCGTCCCTGTAGCGTGCCTGAATTTACGATAGATGGCACTGGAAACACTAACATTAAAAATCATGAGGACAGCAAAGGAAGTCATACAGGGAGAGTCAATTATTTTTGGTCAAGGTCCAGATTTCTTGCTCAAGATATAAGTCACGGTCCAGACTTCAGAGAAAATAATATAAAAAACCCCAAATCCAATTATGATGATAATATGTAAATAAAAATATTTTGGAGTCCCTTCAAGAGCGTCTGGTGGTCCGGATTTGGCCTGCGATCCTCCAGTGTAGGCAGTGGTGGATTTTGTTGATGTCTCCTAGTTTAAAAGTTGTACTTCTACTCTTCCATAAGGAATTTCCATATAGTGAAACTTGGCACTTAGCTATAGTGTAGTTGATTTTTTTTTTTAAGTTAAATGGTTGCAAGCTCCCAAAAAGACAGTTTTTCAAAGCCATCCTAATAAAATAGTGTTTATAAAATATTAATAAACTTAAGCTTGTAAAAGACACATTGAAAATAGTTTCCATCCTGAGTAGCATCCAGTTTTAAGGGCCTCAACCTGCAAGCTGTTTGTCACTTGTATAATGTTACCTACATGAGTACTGTAGTTTCACAGATCATATATACATGCTTAACTTTACTTTCAAGTGTTTGCTGTGTCAGAACCAAACTGAGATTACTAACTTGTATTCCTTAAGGCATGAAAATCTACACCTTTCTTCCTTTTTACTGCCCCAAAGTGAATAAAAAATTGACAGATGTGTTTTTGTAATGGTGGTCTTCTGCGTCTGTCATGCAGCATAAGTGTTTAGTGTGCTATGTACAGAAATAATACATACCCTATATGCAGTTACAGTACTCAGAATTAATGTTACCATCTGAGAGCAGACACTTTTACATCTGTGTTCCTGCTACAGACATGGATCATTGGTATTTGGTGTTTACTTACAATTGTATTGGTTCAAAAATTATTAAATATACTCGATAATAACCAACGTATTCACTCAATTACTTATTATAGCTTAGGTTCAGATAAATGCAAACAACCCATTCAGCTCTGGGTAGCCTAGTGTTTATTTTGCTACATTCTGCAGCAGGTGCTGTTCTTCATCAAATTAATCTTGAAACTATTAATTCAGAGCAGAGGACAGCAGCTGCGGAGCCTGTGAAGTATTGTTTCCACCTGATTTTATGGTCTATGCTGCAAGCTATGGAATGTCGTGAGTGTCTCAGAACAATAGAATGGAAACAGTCATTGAAATCCCAAATGAAAGGGATTTGGGACAGTAGAAGATGGGAAGAGAAAGAAGACAGCAGTAATCCATCTAAGTCAGCAGGGGAAAATGGACAAAACATAAGACTCCCACTGCTTTATCTCTGATCCTGCACCCGAGTACTTCAGGAGAAGGCCAGATCATTACTTAATACACTGTGGAAAATTCCCAAGTAATGAAGAGCAATTTGCTTAAGGATCTTTCATTTACTGTGTGAAAGCTACACAGGCAACTTCAAAGGATAAGGTTTAATGCTGCTACAGAAGAGAGAAGTCACCAGCTTTTCTTAAAAGCCTCATGTGCCTTTGCAAGTTGCAGATTGCCAGCCTCTGCACGGAAATACAATTCTGCATCTAGGTGAGAAATGAGTAAGAGAGCTATGGCTAATGTTGTTCTGGGTTTAGGCCTTTGTAATGAAATACAGCCTCATACAGTACGTTAAAAAATAAGCAATGACTTTTGCCGCAGCAATGTACAGGTGTCTGCATACCTACCTGTCAGAACAATTTGTATCAGGCCACATGAATGACTAAACACACACACATGAATAACTGAAAGCACACATAGATGCTTAGCCCTTTTAAACCTGACCTGATCTTGTCCATAATACACTTTACAGAGATTATTGCTGCAAAAAGTGGCAGCAAAAATATTTTACACACTACAATGCTGAATGGAATCCTATATTTGGTACAGCCATGAAAATGAAGTATGCAGTGCCATGGCCTTAAAAGGGAAATGGTGCAATTTTCAAAAACGCCTAAGTCCCATTTTTAAAAGTGACTTCACCTCCTAAAGTCCTCAGTCACTTTTGAAAATGAGACTTATGCGCCTAAGTCACGTGGTTATTTTAAAAACATTTGTCATTTGGTCTGATTTATGCAGACCATGAATTTGCAAAAAACCCTCTAAATTTCTCATCTAACTGGATTGTATATTTCTTTTCTACCGCCCTTGGATTTTTCATAACTGTAAGCTGAGGATTGCTGTTCTGTTTTACAGACTGTGAAAAAATCAAGCCTGATATCTAGGTCCTATTGGGTTCTGGGATGTGGGTGGGCACAAGCCTTCCCACATCTGAAGGCCCCTCCCTCAGCCTAAGGGGAGGAGCTACTGAGCCCAGCACTCAATTAATTATGAGGGGACAACAAATGAGAAAACGGGAACAGGCATAAGACTATTTGTAAGTCAGGAAGTGGGCGGGCGCAAGCCTGCCCACTGCTAAAGGCCCCTCCTTCTTGGGGGGGAGAAGTCACTAGACCCAGAACACAACTGATTGCGCGGGACAAAGAATGAAAAAAAGGAGCAGGAGTGGGGGTCATAGGGTCAAACGGAGGGAACCAGAATGGGACACTGAGCAGAGAACCCCGGTGGGCAGATATATCAGCCCTAGAATGGTGAATGCCCTATCCCCCAGTTGAAATAAGGTTACTTCAGGTTAATTAGGGACACGAGTCCACTTAAAGGCTGCCTGTGACTTTAAAAACCCTTCTTTTGGAGACAGAGAGAGAGAGGAGGAGGGGGGATGAGAAACAAGCTGCAGCAGGGAGAAAAGGCTTCTCCTGGGGGAAGACTGGTGCCCTTCCTGTAAAGGAAACAACCCAGTTAACTGCCCTTTGGGAAAGGACTGGCAACTAGAAGCCAGTGTAATAAGACAAAATCCTGGATCAGAGGCTGGGGAAAAACTTTTTTTGTGTTATAAGTTTGTTTCTTTGTTTTGTGCACATTCTCTCTCTCTCTCTCATACACACACATAGATGTCTGGCATCTGCAGATCAACATTCTACAGATGCAGTTGTAGGTCCATGAGCCATTTCAAGGCCTCCTCTGTGCCATTGTGGATACCATCCAATTCACCTCTGAATGCATATTTAGGGCACTGCTATGATGTGTTTGATGGTTTGGATGTTCTCACAGTTACATGAAGAGGGGGTGGATTGTGATTATCCACTTATGCATGAAAGAGCTGCATCTTCCATGGCTTGTTTGGATATGGTTCAGTGTGGTCCAAAGTCTGTGTGGCAGGTCAAAACCAGAAGGGTGCCTTGTTGGGTCAGTAATAATGTGCTTGTTTGGAATGGTAGATGAGGTCCAGACACGTTGCTATTCACTGGCCAGAGACACGATCTGGTCACATGTGGACGTGGTCCAGCGTCTTCACTTTTCAGGCAATGTGGAGGTATGTATCCATATCCTGCTGGCTGGGAAGTTCTGAGTAGTGTTTTGGCACATTTAAGTTCTTGCGCTGTGGCTTTATCTTGATGTGTTTGCATCTGCAAGATCAGGCTGTTCGCCATTAACTAAGAGTTCATTCTGCTAATCTGACCTGTGTGTGACTCCCATTGTAATTGACGGGTATTCTCTGTTTGAGAACTGCAGACTTTTCATCATTTCTGCTTTCACTGTCCCATCAGGCATTTACAGATTAACATAAAGATCCAGACCCCCTCTCACTGCCTGTAATGGGTCTTAAAATGAGCAGGCAGGTAATCTACAATTTTCTTGTTCACCCTTTTGGTGTGATGAGAGACAATAAGCGATCTTATTTCAGGTAAATGGAAGACACTACTATAGATAAACTGAGCATCTGGTCCCACAGAGAGCTCCTGCCCATCTCAGACAATCATTTTAACTAGCTATGTAATTGCCATTTTTATCATTCAGAAGTGAGGGTTAGTATCTTCAGTGAAGAAAAGAAATTAAGATGAACAATAAACTGCATTAGTCATTATACCTAACAGCAGTAAGTCCAGTTCCCTTTCTCTCTGCATAGTATCTGGAGAATCTGTTCAGTCTGTTATTAGATCCCTAATACCCCGGTTGAAATTCCAGTTCACTTTCACCCTAGATGCTGTAAAACAAAGTTGTTATGGACAAGTAAGCTCTTATCTTTTCTTAAGGACCAGCTTCTAACCAGTAAACAAAGCCTTGACTTTAGACAAAAGGAATGCATTGTTTCCTAGGGCAAAATTCTCTTTTCAGAGTTGCAGGTGCAGTTCCCCTTCAACAAGAAAATGGGAGTTTTGGGCATAAGTGTGAAAGCGAAATCTTTTTCTCAGCTGAAAGAATTTCAGTGCAGCAGCTTTAATGAATGGAAATCATGCAGTCTGGTTCTTCAATGCTGTGCATTTTCTAAGGCAGCCCAGATGCCTCTGTTTGGTATCTCAAGAAGGGCAAATAATTCCAGCCAGATTGTGACCCAAGAACTTCTTAATGCCAATTGGCAAGAGGGTGCAGAAGGGTTATAGAGATCCTTTGGGTCTCGTGTGCATTCTAATTTAACAAAGAATGCCACATGAGATAATAAATGAAAGCTGGTGTCACACTGCTCATCAGTATCATTATGAAATCTATGTACAGATACTATCTGAGGAGCTACCTACATATATTGTATGTACAGATACTATCTGAGGAGTTACCTACATATATTGAAAATATGTTCTGAAAGTCTGTGTGGGGGAAGAGCAAAGTTATCAGGAAAGGTGAAAAACAGGTTTTCTGTCAAATGAGATGCTTAACTCTCTGTTTATATGCAAATTGAGTATTGTCTCATTCACAATGGGCTTCTTGTCGCTAGTCTGAACTGAATACCAATGAAGGATCAAGAAATTCAGAAAGGTGTTAACAGGAATCAAAGATATGCTTGACTGTATTTGGGGGGCAGAAAAGACACCCAGGGGGCCTTTCCCTGGGAAAGTAAACAGATAGCAGCTTTGCTTTATGAAAAAGGGGTCTCAGCCACGGTTGGTTGAAAATGCTGAGTGAACTTTGGGTGAGAGAAACTTTAGATAGGAGGTTAACCTGTTAGTAAAGTTTACTCTTGAGAAAGCATTTCATGATTTTGTTTTTATATGTAACCATTTATTTCCAATATTCTTACCACTATCACTTGAATCGCTATTCTTTGACAACAAACTTATTCTTTTTTTCACTCTAAATGTATGTAAGTGCTGTGGTGTTTAGCTCAGGAGCATCACATTGTTTAAGGGGGAGTACTGTTTGTTTGGGAACAGCAGGCCTGGTATTCGGAGTGTTCTGTGGCTACGGGGCTGGACACTGCCCGGAACACTTTGAGGACATGGGGGTGGGTGGGTGGTATGTGCCTATTGCTACCTGTATAGAGGGACTGAGGCGGCCTGGCAGAGGCCTGGAAGGCAGTGCTTGAGCTACCAGAAACTGTTAGTTTCAGTGACCTGTTCACAGCAGACACAGACAAAACTACTTCACACCAAGGACAGGTGGTGCTGAGGTACTCCTGGGGAGCCTCACACAGACCCAATTCCGCTTCAGAAGAAAGGTGAGAGAAGAAGGAAACTTCTTGTCTGCCTCTCTTTTCTGGCTACTTGGGATGTCACAAATATTAATGGGTCTTGTCCTGGAGCACCCCTCACTTTGTTGCCAAGAGTTGAGTCCCTGTTGCTTTTTCTAGGACAGCACACTTGTACTGAACACCACAAGTCTAATGATATTAAATGGAAACCATTCAATAGAAAAATGAATAAATTCAAACTTGCAGAAAACAGTCATTTCTGATCAT
This sequence comes from Mesoclemmys tuberculata, assembly GCA_007922155.1. Taxonomy (NCBI): domain Eukaryota; kingdom Metazoa; phylum Chordata; order Testudines; family Chelidae; genus Mesoclemmys; species Mesoclemmys tuberculata. Next base: position 3,313,246 of record ML675631.1, read on the forward strand.
CTTCCTCCTTTCCCATAATATTCTGCTTTAGTGCCCTAGAAATTACCCTTTCTACCTCCTTTCAAATTTCTGGGGCTAAACCAGCATCCAATGAAAAATTATAGTTCAAATAACTACATCAATTTTGTGTGAGTGTGTCTGATGTAGAAGGTGGACATAATTCAACCTCAAATGAAAGGGCTAGGGAAGAAAATTCTCCTTTAGGTCAGGTGTCAACTTTGGGATTCTTGTATTTTTGTGTGAAGCAACTAACGCCTGCCACTGTCCTAGACAGGATATGGGTTAGATGGAGCACTGGTCTCATCTGATGTGATATCATCTGTGGTTCTAAAATTTACAGTAAGGTTGGATTTTTCAGAAGTGCTTAGACTAACTCTACTCTCATTGAAGAGGCTGGTAAAACTCCAATTGACTTCAACAGGCCCAGTGAATATTTCCCCTTGATATTCTAAAATTAGAGAACAAAATACACTTATCTGGCCAGAAATAGGGAAGTGAGAAGATGCTTCAAAGCAAAACAAAGAAAATGCCCCAAACCAAACACAGCCACATTGTGAAAATATTTATTAACATTGTGAAAAAATGTAAAAATATTTGGATGATAGAAAACTGTTTTCTTTCTTAGAAGTCTTTCCACCTGCCTGATCACTACTAGAGGGTGTAATTGTTCTGGCTTTCCCTAGAGGTAGCCCATCAGTAAATCTGTGTTAAGTGAACTAAGAAACCTGCATCCTTCTTGGCAGCAGTTGCTCCACAGCATGGATCCTTTTTATTTACTTCAAAAGCCAACTAATTAAACGTGGAATTATTATTCAGCTCTTGTGAACAAAGAGTTCTCCCTCTTATTTGTCTCCCATTTCTGCTCAGTACCAGTCTCTCCATCTTTTGACAAGTTGGACGTTGCTCTGTTGATAACATCGAATCCTGGTTCAGAAGGCAGGATGACGTGAAAACAAAATCAAATAAACAAAAATAACGCAAAAATCAAACACACACACACTAAGGGTTGGTTTCCTGTAAGATCAGGAAATCTCCAAAATAGACCTTCCTGCCCTAAGATTACTGTTTCTCATGGGCTCTTGTGTAGCTTGTGCAGTGTCGCCTAAAGGCAGGAACTAAAAAGTGCATTATTACAAAACATTTACATGGTCCATAAGTTTACATAGAGTCAGATTCATCATTTAGAGAATCTTTTTAGCCATAAATCTAAAATCACTTTGGATTGAGCCACAAGTGAAAAGTCAACCATATAATCTCTTCCCTAGTTCTTTTCTGGTGACTCTACAAGTTTTGCAGAATGTTAACCATTAATTTAACAACAAGAGAAGGAAGAGATCAAATCCTTATAATTTCAAGGTTAACTTCCCAAAAGAAGTGTGAATGCTTAAGTAGGATGTTAATATTTCTCTAATAGTTAAGTGAAAGATTAGAAAAAAACAAATAAGATTTCTCTCTGTTTTGTTTGTTTGCCTGACAGTACTTTGGGCATAGTCAGTTTCCCTGTTTCCCCTGTCTTGTCAGTTACTCAATCCTCCATGTTGCTTGTGTGGGTCTTTCAGACTGCAACTTGGGAGAGGAAATAGAAAAACATGAATGTGAAACCACCACAAATTAAAGAAGGATGCAGGGACAGATATAGTACCTTAAACTATTTTTAAGTAATTTAAAATATACTAGATTTTAAATTGACAGTGATCCTTCAATTAGAATTTGGGATCAGATGCAGTGTTTTGGTACAGAACCACCCCTGTTTTCCTATCAACACACACTTAAGAGTTGCAAACAATTGCAATTTTATCACCAGTCTTGCAATATTTTGTATTTTTCTTAAAGCCACAGCTCCTATGTAATAGTTATGTGAGAATCTCAGCTTTCATTTTAAAAAAAAGTTTTTATCCCCTGCAAAAGTTTGAAAGTGTGAACCCTAAAGACTCGTACCCCAGAAGACATAAAAAGAAACAACAATCTTTTTTAAAAACTCATTACTTGTAAGCTAATCATGACTTTTTGTGGCTTGACTCATAATTTTTGAACATGTGATGTTGGCAATATTGCTGCACTGTTCAGATCCAGCCATATTTATCAGTTCAGCTTTAAAACTGTTCCTGATAGATATTTTTGAGGAAAGAATATTGAGCAGCTCCAACGCTACCCAGCAATATCATCCCCAACTATTGCCAATAACGCTCTCCAATTCAAGACCCCCCTTCTCCCTCTAACTAAAGTAATGAGGAATAGGTTCAGTACACACTCATTAGTAGCAACATATCGGTGCCCTTTTTCTATGTTGCTTCCAAGTGGCTGTTGCCGTTATCGGAAGTGCTGACCATTCACAGTAAGGAAAGTGTTCCCAGGGGAAATGTTGCTCCTAAGTGGTGATTGCTCTTACAAGGTGTTGCTACAACCAACCTTCCACTGTACTGCCAAATGACTATGAGATGCTCTCACTGGCTGAAGCAGCGCTAGTACTCTGCCTGCCTCTCTGCCAGAGCTCAGCTGGGATCCATTCAGCTTCTGCCTCCTGATAGGTTTTATTTATGGAGGGTTGGGCCAGAGAGAGGCAAAGCTCCAGGCCAGGAGACTAGGCCTACACAACAGTAGGGAGAGTCTGTTCTCCACAGCAAGAAGAGTTCGTCTGTTCCCTACTTACACAGGGAAGCTGTGAGAGGTGCAAACGAATGGGCTCAACATGCCTGCCTCCCGCTTTCCCCAAACCAGCCCCCTTGGGTTCTAGGGCAATTACTCTACTAATTACTGCTCTGAAAAATGAGCCAAACAAAGGGATTCATTGGGTTCTCTCTGTCCCAGGAGCCTCTACTTACCAGAGGAGACTAATTCCCTCTGTGGGACTGTCTCAGTTGCTGGAAAAGGACAAATTCTAGGTTTCTGAGATACCCGATCCTGCCTTTGGGCTGCCCCTTCTCCTCACGGGACTACCAGCAGAGGCTTCCCCTAGCTAGAACAATTCCCCTGGCTGCTTTTCCTGCAAGAAAGCCAGCGCCTCTAATGCAACAGGGCCAGGTGGTGAGAGCAGGGTGCTCTGACCCTGTAAGTGGGGATCGGGGTGGCAGGAGGGTTCTGGCAGAGCAGAGGGGAAGCAGTTGCTTCCAAGTCTTCCCCTGCTTTGAGTGCTCAGTCTCTGGCTTCACTGGGCTTTGCTGTGGCAAGGGGCTTTGTCTCTCTCCTGGTGCAGGCAGTGGGGATGGAGAAAGGAAAAGGCCCCATTTTATTCAGTCCTGGCGTAGCTGAGTCCCTTGCCCTGCTACCCTGTGGCATTGATGACTTCCCCCTAGGCCTTGTCTCCCCCCTGCTGCCTTGACCACCCCTTCCCTTCTGCCAAAGCCCTGCTTGTAGTCATAGACCCTTCTCTTTCCACGCTCCCTCCCACTGTGGCACTGCCCAAGGGGGTCCCCACTCCCAGCCTGGCATGGCTGAACAGGCTCCCCTACATCACCCCTCTCCTGGGACAGAGCCCCCCTCGCTCCCTCCCCTTAGTGGAATTCTCCTACTCCCCCAGGGCTGAGTGGAGTCCCCTCTCCTCCCTCATCGCTGCATGGAGCCCCCCCC
>ML675631.1:3316822-3334721 GCA_007922155.1 Mesoclemmys tuberculata
TCCCCTCCCCCATCGCTGCATGGAGCCCCCCCCAGGTCCCCTCTCCCATCGCTGCATGGAGCCCCCCCCCAGGTCCCCTCTCCCCTCCCCCCCGGCTGCGTGCCGTGCCCCCCACGTCCCCCTCCCCCCCGGCTGCGTGCCGTGCCCCCCAGGGCCCCCGTGCAGGGGCGCTCGGCCCCCCCGCGGGGCCGGGGTGGGCGGAGGCGCTCGGCGCGGCGCCGGCGGCCAGCCCCGCCGGAGGAAGTGAGCGCACGCGGCTGGAATGCGCAGCTGGCCGGGGAGCCCGGAGGGAGCCGCGCGGGGCCGGCAGCAGCAGCAGCGGCGGCGGCGGGGCGCGGGCGGGATGCCGCACTTCACCGTGGTGCCGGTGGAGGACGAGCCGCGCGGCGGCTATGACAGCCTGGAGGGGCTGAGCTGGGTGGACTACAGCGAGCCGGGCGGGGCGCCCCGCGGCGCGGCCAGCGCGGAGGGTGAGTCGGGCGGAGTTCCCCGCACGTCCCCGGCCAGGGGCCGTGCGGCGGGGTGCGGGGCCTCCCTGCCCGCACAGGGGCCGCGGGCCCGACTGAATACGGGGGAGCCGGGCGGTTCCCGGGCGGGCCGGGCGCGGAGAGAGCGGAGACCGCGCGAGCCGAGCCCCGCCGCCGGCCGGGAGACGTGGCCGGGTCCCCGTGACGCGCTGGCTGCTGGAAGGGCGCCGCGGAGCACGCGGGGAAAGTGAAACGTACGCGCCGTGGAACGTCCTGCGGCCCGCGGGAGCGGCTGGCGCGCGGGCGGTTCCCCTCTTGCTCAGTGACGTGGAAAGTTAACGGGGCCGGGAGCAAAGCTGCTCCTTGTCTGAGCGCTGGCAGGGTCCTTGTCCCTGCCTGTGGCCGTGCGGGGCGCCCCGCAGGACAGGACCCCGCTGCTGACTTGGGCTCTGAACGCCAGATGTTTTCAAGAAGCCAAGACAACAGTAAAAGACCCCCCGACTGTTATGGAAAGGGGTCCCAGACTTGTGCATGCTTATTTATTGTTGGGAACGAAACAGTTATTTGGGTGGGATGTTTGAATCTGGACTGTCAAACTTTTCCTTGCCCCAGTTGGAAAATCCACATGGTGGGGACTGTGGTGTTACACTGCACTGTAAAGATTTACGGTGTGAAAAATCTTGCCTCAGAACAGTGGCAATCCCTTGCATCCTTTTGTAGCCCAGGATGTGATTAATATGGGAAGGTCAATGTAGATGTCGCGTTTTTGTTTTTAAAATAACTGGTTATAGATTATTTTTGTTCCCTTTTCTTAGACATGATATGCAATTGTATGATGGGCTATTATCTGGAATGGTTTTTAAAATTAAATAATATGCTGGGGTTTGCCACCAAATAGTAGTTATGGCTAACCTGTCTGTGTTGCACTGACATTTAGTGGGAGACAAGAAACAATTTTAGTTACATGGTTTTTCTCTGACACAAAAAGACCGAATGTCTGTGCAATTAAACAACTAACTCATCCTTCTGTGCCCACCTCCATCCCTCTCCAGCCCAAAACAACTTTTGCTCTCAATCACTTGTTGATACTTTGTCTTGAAATTTAAGTTTCTTAATGAGGAAGAGTAGAATTTAGGGCCTAATCGTGCACATGGAAGGATTTTTCACGATTTACGATTGGAGTATTAAAAGCTGACATGAGTAAATATTTAAATGCTCTCAATTAAACACATTCACAATAGAAACTATAGTTAAACACTCTAATCTCAGGTTGCTGTTTGCTTTTCCTTTTGTGGTCATGTACTCTCATTCTCTTGGTCTGCAGGTCTGCCAGCTATTTTTTAATGTAAAAGCAGTGCTTAAATAACGTAGCAAATACTCTGTGCATTGTCTCTGGGCTGCTTTTACAGCTGCTGTTAGGCATAACTGCATCTCATTAGCAGTTAATTTATTTAAAGAAGGTGATCTCTTAAGAGGGAGGGGCCTGTCCTGGGGCCTGATGGTGGGGAAATAGAATTTTAATTAGGCCACTGTTCAGTTGGTTGCTCATGTTACTGTTTAGCCTTTCTGGATGTTTCACTGTGACTTTTAAAAACGAAATGGAATTAAAAAGACCCCAGGTGGGTGACCAGCCTGTCTACAAAACACTGCAAACAACAATGGATTTTAAAACAGACACAACAAATAATAATCTAGCTCTGGCTAGGTCTGTACTGACGGCAGCAAATTCGCCACCATCAGATCGATTTCTCTGGATCGACTGAGTGGTCAGTAAAGACCCGCTCAGTCGATCTGGAAATCGACCTACGAAAACCACTTCCAAAAGTGGCGTGGCGCTACGCCGATGGGAACGGCGTGGTGCAGTCTGGACGCCCCACAGAATGGAAGCAGCGGAGTCGATGTAAGTTACACACGTTTTTGATGTCACTTGCGTATCTCCTGTCGACTGCCCCCGAATCTCAGAGGTAAGTATATAGACCAGCTCTAAGTAAGTGATCAAAACAAGGAGTCTCCAGCTGAAAGTGATCTGTGCATTCTAAGGTTCCAGGGTGTGTTGTAATACTTGTGCACACCTCTGAGATGCTTAATTAGAAAGCATTTTACAATGGCACACAGGAGTAAAAATCCTTTCACAAGCATAGTAGGAGGAATTCCATTAAAAAAACTTCCCATGGTATAGGAAGATGAAGCATGATTCTGAGTTTTGTAGTTTTTTAGTACTTTCTGAAATGATCTATAAAGTACACATGCTGAGGGGGTTCAAGCTTTTTCCTTGGAGGGGCAATTTCCAAATATTGGTCTTGGACCATTGAAAAAACTCTCCCGATCCTACCACTTTCAGTGCAAAATCCAAGCCCTCAGGGAAAAGAGTCTTTATTTTGTCTTACCTATTTATTTTTTTAAAGGCTAGCACATATTTAGAAGACTTCAAATGCAGTGTCCAACAGAACTATTCCAGTGAAAGCAGCCATGATATAGTAATGTGTGCTATTCACACACCCACTGATATCATCCCATTCCCCACGAAAGAAGAGAATTTCTCAGCTTCAGAGAAATGTTTTTATTCATGCACATCCTTCTCTGCACTATAACCAACATTTCTCTTGTGAACACACTACATTTTCTGCTTCTGCATCAGGAATTCCAAACCCAAATTCATCTTCCATGGCCATGATGATCTCCACTTGGGCCCAACTGTCCAAGCCCAGGTCTTTTGTGAAGTGGGCAGTTACAATGAGCTTTTCTGGATCTATCTTCTCATACTGCTTCAGCATATATAGAACAGACTCCATGATATTCTCCAAAATAAGAGGTGATGACACAACTGTAACATACCGGAGATCCGTGGAACCAGTAAGGCCAGCGCTTCCCTACCTGCTCTCCAGCTGCTACAGAGGGCACTAAGTGCGGTGGGGCTGGACGTCTGGGCCACGGGTGGGGGGAGCTGGAGCAGGAGGTGATGGACATGGGCAGAGAGGATACAGGCCACCGTGATGTCTTAATAGTCTTGTGGTTAAGGTATTGGTCTGGAATTTGAGGGATTATGGTTCAGTTCCGGGCTTAGCCGGAGGCGTACTGTTCAGTGTTGGGCAAGTTACTTTGTGCCTCAGATACCCATCTGTAAATCTTCTTTTCTCTCTTCCCTCCTTGCTTCCCGTACATCTTGTCTGTTCAGGCTGTCTGCTTCTTTCCGGGGCTTTGGATTTCAGTTTCTCTTGTTGAGCAGCTTGCTAGACAGGTGGGCCGGTGTCTGCTAGACTAGTTCTTAATCCTGAAAATCTTCACTCCTAAGGGCCCTAAATGCTTTTTATGGATTATCCCTCACCTGCAAAAATAAGTTTAAGGAACTATCCTATAAAAGTTATTAGTCCTTTAGGCCTTGTCTTCGATGGGCAAAAAAGTGTGTTTTTTTACCTCATGTTAATGAATGTGTGGTAACTAATATGGGGTAAAATCCAAGTGAGGACAAGGTTGTTGGTAGTTTTAACATGAATGAGTCTTTATCTCAACCAGCTATGCGGGGACGGAGCCTAGCTTGTGTCTTCTCGATGTGATGGAGCAATTGATCGGTTCTTGCCCCCCCAGGTCGAGGGTGAATAGGACTGGTCTCTGGGACTGCTAGGAGTTGCTGTTGTCTGACCCTTTTGGGTAGAGAGGCTTTTGGTTCAGTCCATCTTGCTCCACTTAGCTACCAGTGAGGTCCTGAAAGCAACTTGATTTCCTATAAAAATACCCAATGGTCTGTCTTGCACTATTGGCAGGCTGACACATCGTGGCCCTATGTGTGTTGCTTTTTAGATGGTTACAGAAAAACGTGCATAAAGGGTTACAGCTGACTTACATGTACTTTGAAGCTGACAAATGTCTGGTAAAAGATAATGTATGTTATGCTTCAGCTATATATTTTTTGGTTATTAGCTGTATCATTTTCCATTTCTGTATTCCCTTTGTAGTATTTGTATTGGTGGGGTTACATCAGCAGGATATGGGCATAAAGATGATGAATCGCCTTGCTACCTCTGTTGAGATGCTAGCTCCTCTTCTCAGGCCCCACAGCAGCTTGGAGGCTTGAAGAAGGGGGAAAGTCTTCACTCCCGCATCTGTCCGTGATCTGCAGCCTTGTAGTTAAGGCCTGGGAAGTAAAGACCTACTTACTACTACTGTATTCTGGGCCCAGCAAAGGGAAACTCCAGGTCTGGGGAGAAGTCACCTGGTTGTTTTTTCTCCTGCAGGATTTCAAACTTTTGTGATTGCATGGAGGAGACTCCAGCTCCCTTTGCCTCTTCTCTACTTCCAAGTGCTTCCCTCCAGCTTAATGCAGAGGTCCAGGGCAGCCTCCAGTGCATAAGGCACATGCTGAGTGAGGGAAGCTCCCATGAAAGGTCAGCAGTTCCAGCTGGAAAACTGTGAAAGTGAGCTGAATGGAATGGAGGATGGACGTAAGGGAGGGGAGGAACGGGCCTGCAGGGAGAGTTCCAGGGTGTTCCATGGCAGTTGTGAGTATGGAGCGTGAGTACGACGCTGACAGTTGGTGGGAGCCGTGACACCAGATAGGATGTTACACTTCTTCATAACTGGGATGTGTAACTTGACAATTTTAGTTTGTGATTCTACCCAAAGGGCATGTGTGGTTATATGGGCAGTCCATGAATATGTGCAGGGGTTGCCTGGCAATAAGTGTTCTGGCATGTTGTCCACTTCCTCCGTGTGGTCCGGTGACGTGACGCCTGCCACCATGGCTAGTGTGGTGAACTAAGTGCAGTTATTTTTGTGAACCTCTTTGGCAGCTTGCTAGTAAGAGCCATATTTAAATGCTGCTCAGTTTTACTGATCATGTGGATGGCCTAAAATGACTGAGTTATAGTATGATCCCTCAGATACAGATTTTATCATGGTAATGTTGACTCCCAACTATAGCAATGTTGGAATAATGGGGAAGAACCACTGGCTTTGTTTTTCAGAATGTTTCTCACTCACACTCTTTTGAAACACCTGTCTCGTGCCGTAACACAGCTGTGTCCTTTTCCTCTCTGGTTCCAGGAAACTTAATTCGACTCCTTCCCTCTCTGAGCCCCTGCCTATTTGCTTCATGGGAGCCCCTGCCTATTTGCTTTGTTTTGAATGTTTTATTTGGTTTCATACGAGATATCAAACGATGCATCGCCTTCTTACAATGGCATAAAATTTCAGCATTGCAATATCTTGTCAACACTAGTTATGAGGAAGTAAACAAACAACAGCATGGCACATTTTAACAAGAATATTGAACATGTAATTGTTTAATCCTATCAATTGGCTGAAGTACTCACTTGTAAACAAAACAAATCCCTTCTTGATCAGCAGGTACTTGTTACTCTCACTGTTTCTGACTTAACACCTTTCTTCATTTGGAGGAGGGATGCAAATACCTGACCTCTGCGTTGTGTATCATCAGCAGTAAGAATTCACACCTGACATCCCTCTCATTTGAGATAAAGTTGGTGACTTGGGAGAGCGCTCGTTTCAAAAGGGGCAAAGAAATGGTTTGAAAGAGAAAACTTGCTTTATCTTAAAACTCATCTTTCATAAAGGTTATTACTCGTCTTGATCCTCAGAAGACCAGACTGTTCACCTTTGTGATGTGCTTGACCTCTGCCAACACAAATTTGATAATCTCTGATATGTGCCCTGTGGGCAGCTGTTCATCTTCCACTGAGACTAAGAAGCATGGCGTCACTGACCTAGTTTTTGGCAATGGCCACACCTGGTTTTGCCAATGCACTTCCACGCTTATTTGCCAGTTGTATTACAGCTTTTGTTGAATCCATGGAACTCACTAAAACAGTGCTCTAACCAGCCTCAAGCCCTCTCCTCCAAAGATGGGCATATACTTACAAGCTGTATTGATATGTGGAATTTCTTTTTGGTAGTAATAGTTTATGGTGGCCTGATACAATACAAATAGTTTTGTTGAAAGCTGTTTTTGTTTTTAATGGTTGGGGGAACAAGAGAGGGAAATCATGATACCGAGATAATATATTTTTCATTTTAATCTTCTCCCCAAAATTGGTGTTTTTTAAATAGCTGATAACAATATTTGCTGTTAAATTATTAAATTTACAGTTCATAAAATTTGGAACACAGCTCATGTAAAATGTGTATGAAAAACATTCTTTTAGATTATGTAACATCTCTTTTCATTATTCCAAAAGAGTCCAAAGCACTTGAGATTTTGGCAGAGTTCGGAGACAGGAGAAAAAGTAGGCCTTTTTAATGAAATAAGACAGCTTAACCAGTGAGTTGCCACAGAGTCTTTCTTATATACATACATAAAAGCACCTTACTGAAAATCAGGTATTTCTGTGGTTGAGGGTAGCAGCCATGTGGATAAACAGTGCCCAACCCCCTACCCGAAAATGATGGTGGGCAATTTTTGGCTAGATGAAGAGAGAAACCTATATTCCTACATTACCCTTGGCATTCCTCATGTTACTTGAAAAATGTAGAATGAAGCCAAGCAATAGGGCGTTGGGAAGTTTCTAGGAAGCAGCTCTACAGGGTAGCAGAGTGAAGTAACTGTGGAATGTGGTGCACAATGTTCTCCCTAAAATTACTTTCAATAATGGAGGAATTGACTCCTATGTGATTTCTTTCCCATATTCCTGTGGTAAATGCCATGGGGCCTTTGTCTTCATTTATCTACTTTTCAAAGATAAAGTGCTGAGTAGCTCTGCCAAGAAAGTCACTTCAGCCCACTTTCTCAGTGTTTTCATTTGTGAAGTGGATAATGATGCCATGTGAGGGGCTTGAAAAGCCTTAGGTGAAAAATACAATGTGAGTTCTATGTAATGTTTATTATGTAAATCCTTGGATCAAGGAAGTTGAGATATTTCTAGCCTGATGCTTTGGTCTGACTCATTCCCTTCAAGTACCACATGAATGTGATGTACTTAGGTACCTGAGTGAGAAATACTGTTGAAGCACCTTGTGAACATTCATCCAGGATATAAAATAACCTGTAATGCAAATGGAGAGTCTGAAACTAGGTTGTATCAGGTTGAGCTAAAAATCTCTCCCATCTTTGTGAAGTCAAATGTGTGGTCTACTTTATGTGCAGATGGCAGTTACTGTAGCAGTGGCAAACACAGGATGCAGGCTTCAGGATCCAGGTGCATAGATGCACAGACTTACTCTGCTGATAAAGATAGGATTGTGGTATGTGGAAAATGGAAAGAGTGGAGAAGGGCTTCAGGACTGACTTACCCAGAAATTGAACACCACTGAATACGGTGGAGGAAAAGGTGTATTCATACTTCCCGCAGTTCAGACAATCTCAAAGCAAAGGTGCTGCCCTAAGAGTCTCATGAGCACCCTATTTAGTGTTGCCCAAGGAGACTCATCAGGTTTCTGAAGCTTTTCAGTAGTCTGCATTTTGTCATGCTTACTCTGTATGTATAGCGGCTTACTTTAAAAAGCCATTGTCTTGTATAGCCTTTTTATACGCCTCTTTCGTACGGCTTCCGATTTCAGAAGCGCAGAAGCTGAGGTAGCTGCAGCTGTTCTGCCCTGAAGGACTCCCATTGCCAGCTGCCAGCAGACTCCTTAGCTAAATTTAGAAGTTGTGCCTTTTTCTGGGTTCTCTGGAATTGAAGTAATTTGGAAGAGTCTGGGAAAGGTTTCTCTGATGTGTCAATAATAGTGAAAAACAACCCTCCGAAATGTCTATTGGGATGTGTATGGTGTAAAACAAAACTCCCACTGTTCAGTTTTTATAACTGAGAGCACTTATGGTTAGAAATCTTAGCAATGAAATGCAGAGAAATGGATTTTCTAGATTATTTTTATCCACAAATCATGACTTTCAGTGATTTGCTGACTAAAGAATGTTTCAAATCAGAAAGGTCAGAAGGGTTCTTTACATGCTGAAGCAGTGGGAAATTTACATCAACCAGAATACTTTTTCAGGGAACCCAACCCAGTATCCCCATCTTGTCTTTTCCGACTTAATCTCAGCTTCACAGAAAGCTTTATTCTGTGTTTTCTTCTTCCCCTCCCAACCGGGCTTGCTTACCAGTGTTTGGCTTCATTAAAGCAAATAGTAGCATCCTTTCTCCTTTTCTCCACCCCAACAACAAAGTTTTATTGATCTTTTTAAACTTGGCTTTCATGGTGAAGCCCCATGCTAAGAGGAGATTAAGACTCTTCGCAGCCCTATTGGCCAGCAAATACAGCCAGGCATAAACACCATTCACTCAAGTTTAAAAAAAAAAACCCTAGTGCTCATTATTTCTTTTTAAGTGCGTGTAACGGAATGGGGGACTCTCAGTGCCACAGAGAAAGAAAAGCACTTCGTGGTAAGTTCTTTTTATGCAGAAAACTCCAGGAGCAAGCTAAAAACTTAAATTTCTCTTGACAAAACCATTCAAGATAGCTTTTCCAAATTTAAGAAGCAGACATTTTTTGTAATGAAGTAAAAGTTACCAGCACTTCTGTCAGTGCAACAGATTTATCTGATCAATGGCTTTGCTTTTGTATTTCTGTGATTTTTGAGATTTGGCAGGAAAAACCTTTATTTCTTAATTGTTCCTTTGAACGTGAATAGTTCCTTTGATCATGGATAAAATTAGTTTGTTTGCTGTCTTCCTTATGACAGACTAGTGAAAGCTATCAGTGCTATCGTATTATAGTGTTCCCCTCTGGATATTTTTCAGGAAACATGTATTTTGCCATGTAAGTAGAGAACTTTGTCCAGTTAGTTCTTCCAGCTGTGGTAGATATTATTTGAATGTTTATGGCACATTAAGAGCGACAAGATGGATGAGTTAATATCTTTTATCGGACCAACTTCTGCTGGTGACAGAGACAAGCTTTTGAGCTAACAGCGCTCTTCTTTAGGTCCGCTTATGGCATATGCAGTCAAGTAAATTCTTACAGAGCTAATGCTTTTGAGGCAGGCAGCAAAAGAGAATGTTGTATTGAGTATATTAAGTCAGGTTCTTAATTTGTGAATGTCTTTTCTCTGTCCTATTTTTAATGTGTTGGAGTTTTCTAATATTCACTTACAATATTATGGCTCAGTGTCAGACAAGAATGTATTTTAACCTTCTAGCTTGCAGTGTCAAGTTTTCTCTGTAAAATCATTTGCCTTTGCAAATATTTACAGTATAGAAGTCCTGATGTGTGAGCCTTTTTTTAGCTATCAAAATAATTGTAGTAAACAAAAAAATCCTCTTAATAGGTATCTTATAATTTGTATATTCTGCATACCTATGCACTTGTCCTCACTATAAAAAACAATTGGGGAAGCTTTCTAAAGTAGTTGTTCCTATGACTGTTACAACACCATCTATAAATGACCTATCAATCACACTCTTAACTGTATGTTTTCGGGTTACATATAGTTTTCATTATAATATAAGTACTGCTGGCAGCTGTTGAGGATAAGATTCAGCTTCCCTGTTGAAGAGAATAAGGAAGCTTCACAGTAGCCCAAACAGACGTGTTTATTTATTTATTCTGCAAATGTTTATGGGCTATATAGAGAAGTCCTCACGTGCTTTTTGTATGCAAAATAGCAGCAACACTACAAAAGCGTGCATGCTATAGGGAGAGATTTGTTATACAGAATATCATGAATAAGGGAATCTCTTGCCAGGTGTGTGAAACTGCTTCCAGTAACTAGGCTATGTATACAAATGAATCCAACTATCCTTTATAAACGTGCGTAAAATACAGTGTTCAATTGGGCATAAGACTTTTTTTTAGTTTTTATCTTGCATATTTTAGAATATTTTTTATACATTTTGTTAATCTCTTTACCTCGCAATTAATCCCAGTTGTTATGGAATTAAACCACTAAAAGAGCAACAGCAGGAAGAACAAAAGCTTCAGTTTCTTAGAGATGGGCAGCTGTTTAACATCCAAGCAACAAACTTTGCAGTTTGCGGTAGTCTCTCAGATGGACTATGGTTTTGATGCCTTTCGAGCCAAAAATGAAGCCTACAGTATTTAGAGCTCTCTGCTGCAATGTTGTTGCTAATGGTAGGTGTACCTTGGAAAAAAAGTTATAATATTTTTCCTCCCCCACAGATGAAAAGATTATTCGGTAGATCCTATATTCTTCCAGGGTAAATACTGTATTTACTTTCAGTTTTTTGTCCCAAGCTCTTCATAGATATTGTTCTTTACCAGCTTTGGTACATTTAAGTGGAGTTTGTGGATACTACTGTCACATTTCAGGACAACTGCATTTGTATTTCCCCTCTGTGGTTCAGCAAGGGCACTCACACTCAGGCTTCCAGCTCCCCAGCTGTTGGGTTTTTTAGATGGAGAGTCCCGTCTTACTCCCTTCTGACCAGGCTGCTTTCAAGCTGCACAGTTCCCTGTCTTCACTGCGTTGTTCCCAGCAGAGAGTGGCTGTTCAATCACACCTGCTTATTTTCTCTTCAGAGATGGCTGACAGGTGTAATTGCTCCAGTTATGTGTCACCACACAGCTCTTTCTATGCAAGCCTCTTTTATTCTACAGGTAAAACCACTACAGAGAAAACATGTTAAAAACAATAAAAGAATCTACCTGCATGCTCATAAACTTACTAGACAGCATCTCAACATTGGCTCTGAAAGGAGCAGTCCTTCAACACCCCAATCACACTGTTTCCTTTGTAGTCACAAGTTCATCACAACTTCAGCTCAGAACAAGCACCCAGTCTTTGGGGCTTCAGTAGGCCCAATCTTTCCAACCCTACTCTAAAGATTGGGGTACTCCATGGACCAAGGATACTGTCCCTTTCTGGGTCAGGAAGAAGGCACTGAGCCAGTTTAAAACTAGGCTATTTATCCAAAAATCCTTTTATATTCTTGGTCTATTGAGAATCCAGTTTGAACTGCCTACCTCTCCAGGGGGTGGCTTCAAAGCGCTGATAATAAAGGAAGTATGTTAGCATCCCTTTCTTTCTAGAGAAGGGACATATAATTCCACAATAACACATGCACTGTTTTAATACAATGGACCCCCTAATTCAGTGAGGTTTAACATTATTGAATTAAGTTATTGCAGGAAATCGAGTGTCTGTCACACCTGTTGCTTCTGGATATAAGTCTGTAAGAGGCAGAATGATAATCTACTCCTCTCTCGCGGACTTCAAGTAATCTACCCTGATCTCCATATTGGAAGTTAATCTGTATTTTTTGTATATCGATATTGGCTTATATTTTGTAGGTTTTTTTTACTAACAGCCACCAAATTCAGTGGATTCTGGCCCCTGCTGTGTGGTAAGGGTTTAACTTTAATAATCATGACCAGTCTTGGGCTTTGAAATGCCAACCAACCTCTTCCCTGCACTCCTGTGCATCCCACCCGTATCACACTATACACCTTCCTTGAAGGACAGATGCCTAGAACAGTATGAGGAATCCATTTCAGTTGAAATGTTTGCCATTACAAAATGTCATGCTGAGTTTCTGATGATCTTTTAATCATTGTTCTGCTCTGTATGCTTACAGGCATACATTTGCTTGGCAGGCACAGTGGAAAATTAAGTGGTAGCAGCCTTAAGAGTTAAAGGCTAAATTATTAGTTTTTGCATGGATGTACGGTAAAGGATTTTCTTTTTGATACCACTTTCAGTATTCTGATGTCTTTGCTTTACTTAAAAGCTATTGCTACAGTTGCATTTGTCTCCAGACAGTCCCAAATTGGTTTGACAGATAGCCATGCTAACTTGTACACGTACCTCAAGGAGCCCGGTGTGGTCATTACTGCACGATGTCTGAACTAGTGGTCAGCATTTTTCACCACTTCCACACTTATGTACTATTATAGGAAGGAGGAGAAATACCGTTGTAGCCATTTGACAAATGCTGAATTTTTACCATTGATGGCTGTACTAAGATGGACGTGACAAGAAGGATGGTCTGGTGATTAGGGCATTAATTTGGGACTCCAGAAACCCTGCTCTACCAAGACTTCCTGTGTATCCTTGAACAAGTCACTTAATCTGCCTGGCCATGTCCACACTAATTAAAAAGAGGTTCAGCATGCTAACACATGGTAGGACTAAAGCTGCTTTGATCTACACGCAGGCCTGGTCTATGCTACAAAGTTAAGTCACTGACTGTCGACTTGCATCAAACTAGTTGTGCATGTGTCTACACTAACATTAGATTCCTGCTGATTTAAGCACCTTGTTCCAGTGGCACAATAACACCACTTCCCCGAGCAATGCAGAGCCTCTGTTGGCCTACTTCTGTTGATGCCATGCAAATGAAGACTCTGCATTGCCTGTGTCAACTCTAACAGCTCTCCAGCTTTTGTTCCACAATGCCCCTGTCCCTGTGACTGCTCCATCATAATTTTGACCTCCATTGCCCAGAAGTAACAGGCCAGAACCCTCGCCACCCCTTTAAAGCTCCCCGTGGGTCTTTGAAAAACCTTTTCCCGATTGCCCGCCTTGGCAAGGACACCTACCAGCTCACCTTTGTTGTGTTTATTCAACCATGTGAGCTCCACGCTCGGAGAGCTATTGCATGTGACCCTGCCTGGAACAGGCAAGAAGTCTTGGAACTGCTCAGACTCTGGCAAAGGGGTTCTGCAAGCACAGCTGTAGAAATGTCAACATCTATGTGCAAATTGCACAGAAGAGGCTGAAACGAGGCCACAATGGGGAAGAGCATCCGTGCCGCATGAAAGCGAAGGAACTTTGCCAGGGATACCTGAAGGTGAGGGAGGACAACAAACAATCTGGTGCTGCCCCCCAGACTTTTAGCTTTTACATGAAACTTCATATCATACTTACAAGTAACCTCACTAGCAACTCGTTCTCTCTGCGAGTACTGGAGAATCAGACCTCCCATATTAGCAATGCTCATGTGAATTGCGCTGAGCTATGCAGGGACCATGCTTCTGTCAAAAGAGATGGTGGAGACCGAAAAGTGGTACCTGGGACTGAGAGAATTTTAAAAACGTGCGGAAATTATCGGATGGGGAAAGTTGTGTGGTGAGAACTTGACTCATAGCTCCCAGAGACCCTCTGGCAAGCCACTGGTATCCCACAAAGCACTGCGAAAATATCCCCAAAGGCATTGAGCCAGACAGCAGCATCGGTCACACTGGATTACCCACCTGCGATGTCTTGCATTTTACATAAATCCAAGCACTCATGGTGAGCAAGTGTGTTGTCAGTGCAAGCACCTAAGTATGCACATGCCCCAGTAGTATACAAAGGTCAGTGGCTTAACGCTGACGTAATTTGTGTTGACAGAACTTTGCACTGTTGCCATGGCCTAAGATGTTAATGCAGCTGTGTTACGTGAGTTTTAAATACAACTATTTTCCTAAAGAAGACAGGCCTCAGTTCCTCATCTCTGAAATGGGGTAATAGAGCTTTTCTAACACTTAGAGGTATTGAAGATAAATTCTTTAGCAAAAGATAGAATCCAGAAGTCTCAGTTTTATGGTTTTGTACTGCTGCCCATCACCATAGTATTAGAGCACCTTCAGTGTAAATTCAGTAGTATTAGTGAAGTGGATTTTATGGCATCTCCAGCACTTGTCCTATTTTAAGGGGGAAAATCTCTGCTTGGGGGTAGAGTTTGTGTTTTTGATCTTATTCCTTTTTTTTTTTTCCTGTTGGTAGCGGTTTTCCAGGGTTTAAAAGGTAGTATCAGTGTTGAGTGCTGTTCTTATGGCAGAAAGGATTTTTTGAAGAACATAGTTTTGCAGTGTTTCCTAAACATGGTCTGACTCTGGATTTACTTGGTCTGCTCTAGAAATTTGTTCTGTAGCTGGGTCCCCATCCACTGAGAGTGCTTTATCCCCAGCTCTCTTGTACTTTTTCCTGGGCTTGGTTATTTGCGTTGTCCCAGAGGAATGCAGCTGTTGTGTTGGTTCATAGATCAGTATAACTGGGGCATGATTAATTAATTGCTTTGAAACTAGGACTGAAGTTGACTGTGAGAAATACTATGGTAGAGGGGGCCATTTAAATACATGTGATAAATAGATGAAGCAGATATGTGTTTAAATAATATAGCATATTCATTCTACTGACAGCTTTCGCATCTCTGTAATCACATTTGAAAGAGGTTGCATTTTCCCCCTACAAACTAGTTGCCACTCTCCATCATTTTGAGACCTCTGTTTATAGCTCAGTGCTTTTTCGTATTCGTTTTTTATTGAACAGATCCTGTATATGAGAAGTTACCTACTTCGGTCATCAGACACTATGTTTAAGGGAGTCAAACCACTGCAATTTTGCCTTTCATCTCCATTTCAAAGGCAAAAAGATTCTTATTACATGCCATTTGAAGTTGTTTGTTTTGCTGAGTTAGGTCGGAGAAGGCAGACTTGTTGAGGCATGCTGTTGCATACTTCAGATTGCTGATTGCCACATTAAGGCACAAATTTTATACCTAGGAGCACACACTTTCATAAAACCATTTATAGCACCACCACCTTGTGCTGGGATCTTGTCTGTGCTCCCAAGCTGAATAGCCTTGAGCTTGGTCAGTGTATGCAAAGACCATCTCCGTGGAAACG
Organism: Mesoclemmys tuberculata; assembly: GCA_007922155.1. Classification (NCBI taxonomy): domain Eukaryota; kingdom Metazoa; phylum Chordata; order Testudines; family Chelidae; genus Mesoclemmys; species Mesoclemmys tuberculata. Next base: position 3,331,807 of record ML675631.1, read on the forward strand.
CAAGGTGCTGCTCAGGTAATCAGTGGATCCTCACTCAGTCAGGCCTCAGAATAGTGTGCACTGTTGCTGTTGGTACCATCTTTCAGAGAGACGCAATGCCTATGTGCATTAATGATGCCACTGTACTTTCTGTCTTTTATGAGGCACACCATCATCCTCATCAAAGACCAGATCTGGTAACTGCCTTTCTGTCTTTCAAATCCCTCGTTCAGTTTCTGTTCAATTAACTTTCTGGCCTAAATTGTCACTTCATGTTGATGTGTGCTAAATAGCTGCTGTTCAAGTCCAATGGTGGCCTTCATTTAACAAGGTATGTGAAATAATCTCTGTATAGCTTGTATATGAGTTTCAATTTGAAAAGAACTTTGGGATGCATACTGACCCATTAACAAAAAGCCCCACCCCAAACATAAAGTTATGCCACCCTAGCCATAAGAGTGCATTGCCAAAAGGCTGCAGCTTCTTCTTGAGAGCCAGGCGCTTTTCTGAAGTTGGAAGAGCTGGTGAGGGCCTGAGATGACCAGCCTTGTGGTAGAAACCTCAGTGTTTAAACTGATACTTGCCATGTGCACAGACAGAAAGCTAATAGTAATAGATCATGAGTGTGCATACCGTGAGAGCAGTATACATTCCACTTCTCCTTTGTAGGGCTCATATATATTGAGCAGTTAATCTGGTAGTCTGATTAAAAACAAAACAGAAAGAAACCTTCCCTCAATGCTCCTGCCTGGATGCAGCTTATTCAAAACAAGTTGTTATTTATCCTGTAGTGGGATGCTTCACTGGTTGTTTTTGTGAAATGGTTTGGGATTAGAGCCACAACATAAATGTGAAATGATGTTTGAGTGCTGTCTGTGCGCTTAAGACTGTACAGAACAGAGAGGAAGACGTGATCCCTGCCCCAAAGAATTTACTGTCTGAATTTGGTGAGCTGGACTTGCTTTCTTTGGCACATATGAAGTGTGGTGTTCTTCCCTCTGAACCTCTTTGCTAATTATGGAGCACACCCTGCAGTTCTCTTTAGCTTGGCTGGCTACAGTGAACAATCTCTTCTAGGTGTTAATTGGCACAAAATGTAACAAGGATTAACTAAAACAATTTTTTCCCCTTTGGAGGAGTAGTGGTGAGCAGGTACTTCATTGTCCAGTTGATGTAACTGGATTGCAAATCTCAGATTATTTGTGGATTTTTTTGTGGGGGAGGGAGGGTGTCATATAAAAGGGAAAAAATAGAAAGCTAGGAGAAAGATTGAAACAATTTTATTTAAAACTTTCCAACATCTGACACCACTAGGCTGGGGAATACATTTTTCTGATTGGAAATTTTCCTTTATTCCCCTCACTTTTCTATCTTCAACTTCAGGAACAGCAGGTTCCTGCAGGTTCCTGCTGAACATCCCTGAAAAATAAGGAAATACGTTGGAGTGCAGCTCATGGTGCTACTGGCTTCACAGCAGTCCATGTTACAAGGTGTGAGACTGATGGCTGGAGAGGAAAACCTGTGAATCAAGTATGAGGAGGGATTTATGTGATGAAACAGAGGTGGTACTAAAACGTACTACTTTCCTATGCATACTGACTAGAGCTTGAATTATTCATAGGCGCTATATGTGTATCACTTAAGGCTTGACTTTTGTCTTGTCTTTAGTGGTTCTCTATTAGGATTCCCCAGGAAAAGAGACTTCTCCGGGATTTGTAAGGTCATCATGGACTCCAGGGTGCATTTTTGCCAGGGGATGAAATAAAAACGTCAAGGGTATTTATCCGAAAGTGCTAACTAATCAATTTAAATACAGTGTGGTACTGTGCCATGAGGGTTTCAAGGTCCCAAAAAATACATTTCCTTCACACAACTAATTTGCATCAAAGTTACCTAACCCAAGTAAATGTGAGTAAATGGGATGTTGCCAGGTGGCACCTGGTAGAAGCTATTCCGTGTATTGGAGGATAGGAGGGGGAGCTACCTGAGTCCCTTTGGTAAAGCTTTATGCTCCAGTAAAAGTAGCTGCATTGTCACAGAATACTTTCTGGGAGAGCCAGGGGGATATAGAGTTTAGCTTATACTTGTTACATGTGCTCAGTGACATGGAGTCTGTTAGGTGGGGTTATTCGGCCAACATTGTTGAGACTGCTGTAATATTCACAGTTCACATTCCAGGAGCATTAAAGCTATGATTCAAGACAGCACATGCAAAGAAATTTTATGTTGATGACTTGCTGTTAGACACATCCTTCCCTCCAACTGAAAAAAAAAAAAGGGGGTCCCGATTTGTCACACTTGCTATCTGGTCACCCTAGGGGTGACACCGCATAGTGCCCAGCAGGCTGGGGCAATTTTAAATTTTCTGCTGACGTTTAATCCTTTAGTACAACCACAAGACAAAACAGCAATGATGGCTGCTATGGTAATTCTGTCCTAAAAGTGGGTCTTAAAAGCTGAACTGACAAAAATATCAAATGCAATTTCATAAGACAGTTTTCATCCAACCCTAATAATCATCTCCTGCAAGAATGCTCATTGCTTTCTAGCTGTCCTTCATAGTCCTAGCATGGAGAAGTTCAAGACGGCATGTGACAACTTTCAGAGCCATCCCTAGGATAGGGTGAATCAGGGCCTACAGAGACTATGCTGGCATAACTCCACAGTATAGACACAGCCTACAGCAATGGAAGGGGCTTTTCCATTGATGAAGGCACACCATCTCCCTGAATAAAGTTAGCTATGTTGGTGGAAACATTCTTCCGTTGACATAGCTGCATCTACATTGGGGGTTAGGTCAGCATAACTGTGTTAGAGACAGGTACTTTCCAGCCCCACTGACATACTTAGCCATGGCAACCTAACTTTTCAGTGTCAACAAAGCCTCAGACTCTCTGCTCCAGTCCTGGTTGATGGGATTGCTAATATTCTCAAGC
>ML675631.1:3335121-3348943 GCA_007922155.1 Mesoclemmys tuberculata
GTCATCCGAGTGAGCAGGCAGTGAGTGGCTGGGGGGCAAAAGTTTAGGGCTCTGCTAGAGTGAAATAGACAACGCACCAAGATAATTTGTTTCAGGTGATGTCTTCACTAGAAACACTGCAGCATTTCAGTGTAGACACTCACTACAGCAATAGGAGGGTTCTCCTGACAGTGTAATTAATCTACCTTGCTGTCACCTAGCACTGTCTACACTGGGGGTTAGGTTGTCTTAACTACATCACTCGGGAGCGGATGTTTCATATCCCTGAGTGACATAGCTGAATTGACCTAACTTTTTAGTGTGACTTCAGATAACTTTCACCCAAAGCCTCACACGCAACTCTAACCAACTGTAAATAGAATCTTCTGAGTTTGAGAAGTCTCTCAATTTCATATTGTGGGCCATATCCTCTTCCAGTAATGATTATATAGATTGCTGCTCCTCCCATTCATGACCATATAACTATCTTGTGATAACTTCAGCAGTTGCTCACATTTGAAGGCAAGGTATTTTCTTTAGTTTTTCTGGTGCTGGAAATCAGGAGCCAAGACAATCTGCTTGGCCAGCTCTCTGCAGACAATGAGTAATTCACAGGACACAATTGGAGAACCTCTGCTATGGATGATACTGGTGAACAAAGATATTGAGGCATAAACAGACAATGTGTAATCTCAAGGGATTAAGTAAAAGGCCCATTTCAAGTTCAGCTCTCCACCATACAATTTGCATACAATTTGCTCAGTTGTAAATAATGAAGGGGTGAGTTGAGGAAAGAGCACTAAGCCATCCTCCTTGATATTAAAAAATAAGCTTTGGGTTTGAAATAGCTAGACTCCCTGGAACCATATGTTCAAATCCAGCAGAGATAGGTAGATTAAGTTTCATGCACAATACTGTGCTGGTCTCATGGATAGGACATGAACACAAGTTTAGTGTCTGCTCTGAATGGGTATTAGAAAGTCTGTGGCACTTCCCATAAGAGAAAATGCTTGCTAAGTGCTCCCTGCTTCCCTCTGGTAGAGTGGGCTGTGCACTAGACAACTGTGCAGCTTTTCCCTGCCGTGACTCAGTTTCACTGAGACAAGTAGAGGGTGTGGTAAGGTCCACACTACGGAGATCGGTTTGTAAAGTGTAGTCCTTCAGGATGAAACACTGAACATGGGACGCGTTGTTACCGTGGAGTGTGAGGACTGCTGTTATAGGATCCCTGTTAGCTGACAATAGGTATAATTTTCAAAAACGCATAGGAGCCCAAGTGCCACTTTTCAAAACAGACTTGGGCATTTCGGAGCCTACGGGTACAATTGCATTGCAATAAAACACCCACGGCTGGCCCGTGTCAGCTGTCTCAGGTTCGCGGGGCTTATAAAATTAGAGCATAGATGTTTGGGAGGGTCCCAGAGTCCAGACTGTGGACTGAGCCTGAACATCTCCTCTGCAATTTTGTAGCCCTGTAGCCTGAGTCAGTTGATGCGGGTCAGCTGTGGGTGTTTTATTGCCTGTAGATATACCCTGAGTCCCTCAGGCCCTTTTATCTAATCTATATTGCAGGATTTCTAGAGGCAGTGCTTGGCTTACCATTTGCCACAAAAGGAGCCTGGGTAGAATGAGGATAGCGTCAACTCAATTCTGAGCTCTTTAAATCCAAGTTTGTATGTTTTCAATAAACCTCGTTTCTTTCTCACACTGACACTTTTCTGTAATCTTTGCTTTCATGTGTCTCATCCATTCGTTGGTAACTTTGGTAAAACATGTTGAAGATGGAAACATGCATCACCGTGATCACCCTGAAGCTGAAGTGCCTGGAGGGTGAATGTCACAGAGCTGTGCTTCTGATGGCATTAGTGAGTTGGATACACTGTAGGCTTCTAAAACACATAGCAGATTTATATCATGCATGCCTCTGAAGAGGGGCGCAGACAGTAGGCTGCGTGTCGTCTGACTATAACTAGCTATGGATTTTAGCAATAGCTTGTTGAGGAAGTTACTGACGTTTGTATAGTTTGTCTCTGTTGAAAGGATTATAGTTTCAGGACTGTATCAATGTCTGCTTGGTCTTCCTGTGAGAAACCATATTGCTTTATGAGCCAAATTGATTCTGTGCAGTACAGCAACCAGCAGTCAGTGTGTCAGAGGCAGCAGCAAAGAGTTCCTTTGGGAAGTGCATTATTACTTGTTTGAATTGTTCTGGTCATTCACGGCTGCACAAAAAAGCATGTGCTAAATGTTGTCTGCAGAGTAGAGAAGAATGGTAAGCCAAGTTACAGAAAATGGCAAAGAATTACTGCTAAGGGGTAAGTATTTCCTGTTGATATTAATACCTATGCAGTGCTCTGAAGGCATCAGTGTGGATAATTTATGAATAGTAAAATAGGGGGACGTGTTGAATCTCTAACCGGAAACACTTAAATTGCTAAATCATTTGAGCTGTGCGTTGCTCACTGTCAGTGCTATGACTGTGATGGGATTATCGTAGTCTGCAAAGTAGGGGGAAACTAGATTCTGTGATTTAATACATCTCGTCTTGCACCTGCATACTAACTAAACCATATAAAACACAATCTTAAAGAGTATTGAATTGGAAATTGCACTTTATATATTTCAAAGCACATAGTGGCTTATTTTTAAACAATATGTCACTTGTAAATCTCTGGTTTACTTGTATTAAATCCTTTTCAGATGCAAAAGCTGTTGTTTCTGGCCATACATTATTTTTGCATGTTTTATCTGCTGTGTCATGTGCAAATTACTTACTCTTTATTTTGCCAGGTAAAATCCATTAAACACAAAATATTGGTTATAGTGGTGATCCAGGATTTGGATGGATAATATTATATTGTAGGCTAAAAGTTGGTGGTGAACAATTTTCTTTTTAAAATATTTATAAATGTTAATAGCTTGGTTTTCCTTCTTGGCTTCAAGCTGTCGTGGCTGATGGAGACGCATCTGTGGTAATGATGTACAAGAGTAAATGCTTTGTGTAACCTCTGGAATTCGATTCTGTGTTTAAAAAACAATGTGATCCCTTTGGCATGCCTAAAAGCATCCCAGGTAGAGATCAGAGATCCCAGGCCGAAGTCTACCCTATCCCATGTCCCCTTGTTTCAGAGAGTATAATCTAGGGCCGATTTGGCATCTCTCTGTGACCATGTCTTAAAATAGAGGATAAATCTTGAGTAACAATCAGCATTTCCTCAACCTCTCATCCCTCAACCATCTCCTTCAGTGAAAAGGGTTCTAAAGTCCAAGATAGTGAGTGAGCTGTTGCTGAACTCAGAGCGGTTGCTTCCCCACCCCGCAGTCACTTCACTGTCAGTACTTACCTCACTGTGTATATAAAATAAAGATGAAATGTCCTTTTTATTTCTTGATATTCACAATTTGAGATGTGTTTAATGTAGTGCTTTGTTTAAAAAGAAATAGTTAAACCCTTCATTCCTTTTACTGTGTTAGACTTCAGTTAGTCTTTGATCTGTGGAGCCTATAGAGATGCATCATCAAAAGGTTGACTGCTTTAAGATGTAACTTGTTTCACGTTTTTTCAATTCTGAAAAAATACAAAGAGGTTAAAAATCTGATCTTATGGCCATGGTAACTGTTTACATTTTTAAAGAAAAAATATCTCTGACAATTTAATTATTGATTAAAATGCAGTTGAAGCAAAAATAAATCAATATTCCTCATTAGATTCATGGCTTAAGCAGCTTATGGAGATGGTATAAATGTGTTACAGACAGAAACTTGAATTCTGTAAAAACATTTTGATGGAAACACTATTAGACTTGTCTAGAGAAAAACAATAATATTTTTCTAATAGGTTCTAAATTCTGTTCTTTTATAGGTTAATTACTTTGGAATCTTATTTCAGTAATTGGATTATGATTTCTCTTGTCTTCTTAAGCAGTTTAAAGCCAATAAACTGAATAAATAAACAGTATGATTTTCAGTTGTGTAGTTTACATTTGGAAATCTCTGAGGAAAATAGAACAATTGCGAATTTAATAGTTTGCTGTGGAACTTTACCAAGGCTTTGGGAAATATGTTTATTCAATAGAAGCTTTGTAGTAATGGAACTAGAAGAAGTTTTGTAAACAAGAGCAAGCAATTAAAGGACAGTTCCATTTCCAGTTATACCTCATAGTACTGTGAGGTGTGATTATTGTAAGTATATTCCCCAAATAGAATGTGTCATCACACTTAGAGTGTGTGGAGTACTGTATCTTTCTAAATAGGCATGAGGTTAGCATAACATTGTGGTAAACTGCTATTTTTTAAAAATAGGCTTGAATGGTTTTGTAGTATCAAAATATTCCATAGTATGAAGACCAAGACTTTTGACATACATAGACTCAGGGTCAGATTTTGCCATCTTAATAGTCTTGAGTAGTCAGTGAAGCTGTTAATTGAGCATATGCTACTTCCTGTGAGTGTGGGAGCAGAATCTGGTCTTCAGATAAAGATTTTTAGGACAGTCTTCCCTCATGTCTGCAAAGTGCCTGATACAGGGCTGGGGCTAAAATAATCATAAATACCAAAATCCTCTTGTAACTAGAGAGGGACAAAGAAGATGGAGATAATCTGTTTTATGCCTTTATCCTTTCACTTTTAAACAAAACTTGGAAAAAAAATCAAGAAATGATCAGCAATCTATTTTGAGAAGGTGAAACCATAACTATATGTTAAAGCTAACTTGCTGAACTCTGCTTACGACTCTCAACACTGCTGTAATTTTTGTATTTGAATAATATCTAACTGGATTGCATTCATTTGCTCCCATACTCTTTTATAAACATGAATATGAAGGTCCACGGCAGAGTTTTCCATATTTCCCAGACAAAATAGATTTTAAAACATTCAGTTACACACTATCGCTTCAAACAAAGCTTTTGGAGAATTTTGTAGTTTTCTCAAAAGCCAATAGCAAGTTGGGAGTTTGCCACTAAGTTTCCACTAGATCACCACCCAAAATTAACTCTCTAAAGGTTTGACATTCTAATCTTAAATTTGCAGACAATGTACTTGTGTTCTCTGCAGGTGGAGTATTGAGACCACAAAGCTTTAGTTTTATAACTGCTTTCACATATGCATATGTTTGAGACGAAAGCTCCTGTCTAGGTTTGTATATGTAGATAGTCCAGCTCTGTGTCAGCGGACTCAGGTATAACTGATATGACTCTGACCAGTAGGCCATGCTGGTCCCTGATACGCAGTCTGTCTTATGAATATGTCTTTCAGCAGACAATGTGCAGACATCAGTAAGGGGATCCACACAAGCAAAATATAATCACAAATAAGGCATTTAGTTTTGTATTTCTGGAGAGCTGAATTTGGATTTGAATAGGCTACCCCTGATTTTCTGACTGTCTAGTCAGTTGTCTCCTTTACAGTCACCAAGACCTAACTGAAAATATTGGTAAAACTTTATAAAAGGTTGCCACTGGTGTTGTAAAAATGTAATTATCTCCAAAAGTCTTCAGTTTACCCCAAAATTTTAAAATACATTCTACTGTGAACTAAGACGGGGCACGTGAACTTGGAGGTGGAACTGTTTTGTGTTCCTCATATTGGGCAGGAGAAGGCTATAATGAAGCCTAAAATTAGGGAAGCTAGCTTCTCTATTGTCTCTCCTTTTTGAAGCTATTGCTGCTGGCTACGACAAGCTTTGCTGAGCGTGTGCCTCTAGGCTTGGCTACACAGCAGCAAAGGCTCTGTAATATCTATGCCAGCAGAGGCCCGTAATGGAGATGCCACAGAAGCTGACAGGAGGAGTTCTGCCAGCATAGCTACACCACCTCCACGATGACAGAAGCACTCTGCTGTCAGCAGAGTTGTGTCTACACCAGGAATAGGGTACACTGGGATAGCTGTCAGCTAGGAGTCTGTGGCATCCAGGGACCTCTTGCTGCCAACTGGCAGAGGTCACAGGAAGAGTATAGAGTTTTACAGGGATCCCCTGGGTCAGATAGATGCATCATAATTCACACAAGGGTGGTATGTGAGGTCTGTACTGAGAGCCAGTAGCCCACTGTTGTCATAACGGTGACATGTCTGTAAGGCTAATATTTAAGAAGCTATATGTACATTAGAACCTCAGAGTTAGGAACACCAGCGTTACGAACTGACCAGTCAACCACACACCTCATTTGGAACCAGAAGTACACAATCAGGCAGCTGCAGAGGGAAAAAAAATAAAGAAAATACAGTATGGTACTGTGTTAAATGTAAACCACTAACAAATAAAGGGAAAGCAGCATTTTTCTTCTGCAGAGTAGTGTTTCAAAGCTGTATTAAGTTAATGTTCAGTTGTAAAACTTTTGAAAGAATAACCATAAAGTTTTGTACAGAGTTACGAACATTTCAGAGTTATGTACAACCTCCAATCCTGAGGTGTTCACATCCCTGAGGTTCTACTGTATATATACTGAAAACTGTGTTCTTAAAGAAAGGCAGATTATCATCAGGTGACATGCTTTGGGCTGGTTTCCTTCAGGCAGGGATTAACAGATTTTTATTTCCCAGTGTGGTCATTGTTATTGTCTCCTTCACAGTGGTGGTCTGTTTGCATATTGAATCTGATGCTAATCTAAAGATTGTGAAATTGACAAACGAAGGGGGTCCCAGGGGGAAAAAAACCATCAGTGGTGTGTCCCATTTATGAAAATGTACAAAGGACTGTGCTGATGTGTCTGAGGCTATAAGCAGACATGCTGCATCTTCCAGTGACAAGGCAAGCTGACAGCATGACTTGTTTCCTGAACAGAAGATCAGAGTCAAGCCTGGCTGTAAAATGCGAGAAGGACTTTGGATGAGCATTACTCTGTAAAACAGGGAAGCATCTAGTTACATGAATCTAGGTTCTAGAACGTGTGTAATGATTTTATTTTACATGCATCCATTTGTTTCCAACATTTTTACTTGCTATTACTTGAATCTCTATACTTTGTTAAAGAAGCTTTTACTTATGTACGCTATGAACATATCTAACCATTGTGTGTTAAGTGGAGCGGTGAGCTGATGTTTAACTAGTAAGCTGGCATGTACTGTTCCTTTGGGAAAAGCAAATCTGTAAATACTGTGGCTGTCCAGTAGACCAGGACCTCCGGGGAGCTGCTCAGAGATTGGAGTGTGCCTGTCACTAACCTGTAGAAAGAGAGTGGGGTCTGTGTAGGTTGCGTTGTCTGTGCCCAGTGGAGATGGGGAGCTGATCCCCTGGCAGGCGCAGATAAGGTTTCCTCATGCTAAGGGCAGTGAGGTGCCTCACAATCCTGGGTGCCCTGGAAAGTGTCACAGTGTGATTCTCCCTACTCCTAGCTGACATAGCTATGCTAGCAAAACTTTGTAGTTTAGAGTAAGCCTGAGAGTTCCTTTTGATGGGAATTGAGTGTCGGGGTCAGATGTTCACATCCAAATCATAAGATTTTTCAGGGACTTATGCATGCAGAAATTGACAAACAGAGCCTTGTGTAACAAACTCTTACCGCACAATATATCTTCCCAATACTGAACACCTTTTCATGCCCTTAAAAAAAAAAAGTACCATGTGGTGATGCCTGCCTTAATTTTCATTCTTCAGAATGTGAAGTGATCACATGTGGAGCTGAGGAAGGAGTTTCTCTGAACTGCTTTCCTATCCTACATGTACAGTGTTGGTTTTTTTGAAGTATCAGGTATATCCCATTAACAGAGGTAAGGTAGTGGACTCAGGGAATGTTTTCACTGCTGGCTCCATGGCGATCGATGCAGCAGGATCAATTGAGCGGGTCTCCCAGATGGGCTCTTTGGTCAATGCCGGTAATCCAGCTCCCTGAAAGAAGTAAGGCTGCATCAATGAGAGGCCGCAGTATAGCGATGTAAGTATGTCGACGGGAGATACACAAGCTATGTTATGTAGTTTACATGTCTCCCGTCGACCTCCAGCGGCAGTGTAGACCAGGCCTAATGCTCTATCTTGGTATGGCAAATCCTGTAAAAATTACTTTGCATTGTACATTAGAAAATTAATCTAAAAATTGATTTGATTCTTGTTTCATTGAGGAAATGGGATCAGTTTATATGGTCTTACTCGTGACATTGGAAGCAAACACAAACCAGATAAAATGAGATCATTTTGGTGGTGTGGTTTAGAACACATCTGAAATGTGTAGGTTGCTCGGGAGGAGTTGTTTTGCTGAAGGCGATTTTGGTCACCTGATGTGTCTAACGGAGCAATGCAGTACTCCCAGTGAGAGTATTACAGAAACATCAAACTGTTTCTCTGCAGCAGCCAACTCTAAGTATTGATGAGGCTAAAATCAGATGTCCTTGCAGTGAACTTGACTATAAATCTCTAAGCTTTTGGTTACTGTGGGGAAGTATGCAGTATTTGAAAGGGGGCTGAAGTGGGACCAGAAGTGTGGCCCATTGGACGAGTGGAAACATATAGTTCAGAGGCCTATTTATAACGAGCCCATATCACACTAAACAGATATTTCAGACAGGAGCACGGTGCAGCTACAAGATAAACACAAGATCTAACAGTTTATTGCAAATGAGGGTACCCGGAGGTTTCAAGCAACAAAGGTACATTAAAAATGACCTCGTAACTTGTTTTTAAAACTTTCAATCTACCCAGAGAAACTCTAGAAGATTAAGTAACAAAACTATTTAAGTGTTGCCTGAGGCAAAGCTGTAACAACTGCCTGAGTGAACAATAACCTCTTACAGTGGGCTCCAAAATCTTGAGAAACTAGGTGGAGCAGTATTTTTATTGCAATTATCATTCACCACTGCAGACTGTCTGAAAACTGGCTTAAATAACAAGTGTGGTGAGTGGGTGATTCTCTGAGTCTAGTCTCCAGTAGACACTTGACTATATTTTAAAAGTCAGAGAACATCTCGGTTCAGCTTGACACATTGATGCCAAACCCGGAAATCTTACAGAATCTTGTGATGTTTTGTCTTCTCTTAAAGCCCAGCACCTGGAGATGTGTGATTATGTGAGAACCTTTCATTGTTTTTTTTAAAAAAGACTATTTCTAGCCCTTTGGTGGTGGTAGAAATCTTTTAATTGTAGATCTTTAAAGAGGGATTTAAAAGCTGAAAACCCAGAAGGCAAATAAAACTGATTTTGAAGCCAGAGATTTAAAAAATAAAAAATCCCATACAATTTTTTTTCAGGCGTGACCTGTAAGATTTGAATGGTAAGGGTTTACAGTAATGTAGTCTGCTCAGGAGAGCCCAGCTGAGTCCAAAAGCTGTTGCTGGTTAAGATTTTAGTATATTGGCAGAATCATAAAAAGGAAGATGCAAAGCTCCCTTGCTTGCTTCAAAACCACTATAATTAAACCAGCCCATTTAAAAGATGATTTGGGGAAAGCTGTATGCTAACAAATTACAGAAAACCTACCTGGCATTACTATCTACTTTTAGGAGAACTCTAAAATGGCTTATTCAACCATTCTGACTTAAATTATTAACCTCCCCCAACTCCTCGCAGGTGGTGGTTTACTTGTGGTTTTGGTTGTGTACATCTTAGACTATGTCTACACTTGCTGCGAAACGTGGCGGCAGTCGATGGGAGATAGGAATACTACGCAGAGTAGTTTGCGTATCTCCCATTGACTTCTAACTTCTATTTACCACGGTGTCTTCAGTTCGCTGCGCTGATGGGAGATGCCCTCCCGTCGACACAGCATTACTCCAGCTGGCGGAGGTGGATTAGTAGCGTCGATTTCTGGGGCGATTTAGCAGGTCTCCACTTCCGCTCAATCGATATAGATAAATCAATCTGACGGTGGCGAATTTGCTGCTGTCAGTGTAGACATAGCCTTAGAAATCTGGCGTCCCTGTTAAATGGGCTAGCTCCATTGACTACACCAACTTCTCGGGTTCTGAGAGCCCTGGGGTCTTGAAGCACAGTTCCAATTCAATTCCTGACAACTAAAGTTAAAGTACAGATTTTAAAGTATGCATCTGGAGAACTGGCTACACTTCAGCTATATCAGAACTAAATTATTCTACCTCCAAAAATCTGGGGGCTTCAATGCCCCTAGCCCTTTACGGTTTTTATCCAAGGCTTATTTAAATTCATGCAGGCTCCATAGTCTGAATCTTTTGCATTTTCAGTGGCAGCAAGCAGAGTGCTGCTCCTTCCTCGATACCTACCAGTGAAATGTTGCCATTCAAAGGGTTCTAAACAGATAATGCAGTAGAACTTTCAGCCAGAACAGTTGAGCTCTTTCGTGAGAATGAGGTGAGTGACAAAATGTTTTGCCCATATTAAAAAATTCAGATGCCTTTTTCTTTGAAAAGTCTCTAGCGCCCTAAAGCGTTGGAGCAGGGATTTGAAATTGACAGGGTGGCTTTTGTGTCCGGAATGTGACTTGTGCTATCCCCATGAAAATCTGCCGAAATTTGCTTAAACCTTTGGAAAATCTGATTGCACAGTAGAGATTTCTTAGATTTTTAGCAGCTGAATTCCCTGAAGAGTCTGGCTCCATTGGGCATACCTTGAGCTAAGCGGTTGTTGCTCTGAGATGTTGGAGACTGTATTGGGTCTGGGCACCTGAACAGACAGCAGGGAGGCTCTCTCCTGTGCTCTCAATGAAGGAGGAAACTGTCTGATTTGAATGCAAAGGAGCCAAATTAGATACAGGTGGCTGGGAGTAGATTGGAGTGGAAACTAGCACTGTATGGTGGTGGGTTAGGAGAGGGAAATTGGATGGGGAGTGGGGTTGTGGGGAGATGGACTGAGCCAATGAGGTGGGAGGGAAGATAGCTCTGTCAAGAAGCTGAGCTAGAAGGGGAGAGCTGGGACTGGTTTGTCACAGAGAGTTGGATAAGGACTAGGGAAAATGGGAGATTAGGGCTGGGAGCCAGGGCGGACCTGTTTATGTGTGGTGACTGGAGACGAGTTGTAGGGAGAGATGGATAGTGTGAGGAGTTAGATGGGTAGTGTGAAGAGTTGGGAGTGGTGGTGGTGGGGAAACTCGGAATAGCTGGGCACGGGTACTGGGATGAGAAGCCAAGTGTGGGGAAAACACAGGACTGGGATAGGCATGGGCTTGAGGTAGAAAGAGGTTGTGGAATAGGCAGGCAGGCATGTTTGTGTCTACTAGAGTGCATTGCCCTCCTCAAGATTCCAGCCAGCAAATTTCTGAAACCATCTGGCAAAGTTTCCCATCAACTTTTAGCGCTGATTCACATAGAGGATGACAACTACTGCTACCAGCAGTTACTCCATTAGGTCAAGAAGCAAAGGTCTCTATGGTGGATATGAAGGTTCCAGTCTTCCTGATTAACCATGTGGGTGTTGATATTGAGGTCACCAGTTGACGTCTAGACTTAATTCCAGCACAGAAGGGCTGCCAAATCAGTTGTTTTCAGAGGATAAAACAAACTGCTTTGCCTAGATGTGAATATCTCTTTGCTAGCTATTTTTGCTTTTACTAAACCAAAACAAGAGGACTTACAATGTTTCCAATTTCCAGTAAACAGCTGTGCTTTTTTACACACCCTTCTCCTGATGAGAATAGTGCTGAAATAACCAGATATAAACTGACTCTTTTAGCTATAACAATTATCCAGCTAAACATGTTGAATGTTTAAACACACTTGAAAGCATTTGATGCTGCACACAAATAGAAGGCTTCTATTTAGCTTGTCAGCCACTTATCCAATTGGGTTTATTTTTGTAATTTTGTGAAACTGGTCCATGTTTCATAATATCAGAACAGATACCTCCACTTATATAGTGCTAATAATAACAAAGCTTAACCCAGTTGATTTAAATTCTTTAACCACTGTTGAATTAGTTGTCAGATTTAATTTTGAAAAAATATTTTCAATTTCTCAATCTTTTTTTTTTACCAATTTAATGTACAATTCCCTCTTTTATCTTATAGTATGTGTTCCTGTTAAGATAGTCAGTGATATTATTTGACTTTCTTTAGTAGTTTAATTTTTTGAAATTAGTGACTAGAATTTCTTTTAGTTTATATTTGTTTTCTTTTATGGAGATGTTCCTGTAAACAACGATGCCTGGTGTATTGGACGTGGGAAACACAAGAATGCAGTTTGGAGTTCTAACGAAAAGATGTGAATTTAAACCTCTCTCCACTGGGAGCTGCAGCTGCTGAGAATTTCTGAAAACTTGAACCATAGTTTGAACTTGAACCATGCAGAATATCGGATCATTTTATGCTGCATTGCCCTTAAAAAGTTGTGATATTGAAACTATTATAAAACTTTCTATAAGTCTTCTGTTGTGTGCCAAATTTCCTTTCCATTGTACAGTACACAAAAGCTTTGAATTATTGTTTGTACAGCACCCAAATGTGCCAGATGCTCTAGTTTAGACTTATAAGAAAATTATTTATCTTCGAAAGCTCGTAATTTTAAATGTACAAAAACTACATGAGAGGGAAAGGATTAGTGTACTAAGAAGGTGCATATTTACTTACAGAATTTAGTGTTTGCCATAAAAAGAAGGAAAATACTCTTCATTTGACTTGGTATTATCTTAACTAGCCTGCAGCAATACTTACTAAATATTTTTTGAATCAGCCTAATTTGTTAGATCTAGCTAATTTGTTTGTGTACTTATTGCTTAAACAGAAAATTGTGTTACAAATCAGCAATATTCTCAACCTATGTGTGCTCTCAGGAACTGTCTTTTCTGATTTGTCATAGTATTCTACTAAAAGAACTTAAAAAGGAACCTGTCAAGGTTATTTGGCCCAAGACATCATCTTGGCAGTGGTTCCACCTGTAAACTTCTCCTTGAGGCAGTTTTGTGTTACTCCTCGTCTTTTTTTTCAGAAGATTCCTTTCAACACTGAAAGCAATATCAATGACTGTTTCAATTTCTCTGTGTCATGGTGAATAAAACATAACTAACATAGTTGTGCCGTTTTAAAAGCATATGCTGAACAAAAACTGGGCTTTTAAAAACTGAATAAAATAGCTTATTCCTGTCTTCCTTGGAGAATAGAGATGCTCCTCAGAGTCTACCTCCATTCCACACTTACCAAAACTTCTTTTGTATTCTCTTTGCAGGTTATGGCAACCATAAAGAAAACAGTCCTTTTCTCAACAGTTCTGACGCTGGCAAGGGAAGCGATTATTATGACAGAAACTTGGCCTTGTTTGAGGTAAACTTTAACTTTGCTTTCCAGACCACTGGGTGTGAGAATCCTTGATCTTGAGTAATGGAGAATAAAAGATAAGGTTTTTGTCTCTTTCACCCTGTGAAAGGAAGGGATAGAGATTTTCAAAGCTACAGCTGGCAGCTAGGTGCCTACCTCCCATTTAAAGTCAAGGAGTCAGACACCTAAATGCCATATGTGCCATTTTAAAATCTCCCCCTATCCGTACTGCATTGGATGGCCTTTGGGTGGGTCACACCTATTAACAGCCACTTGATGACACTGTCCTAGACAGTGTCTGTGGGTGGTTGCTCTGCCAGTGACGAGTGGAATAGCGAGCAACAGGAACAGGTGGCATCTCAGATTATTGCCCTGCACTCACGTGTAACTGACGCTACGTCAGCCTCTCTCTGCTGTCAGGACTGAGTGTCAGAAGGCTAACGATTGGGAATGTGGGGTCCAGAGATTGGGACAAGGAGGGACATGAGCTCCTGATTAGGACAGGGTGGGAAAAACAGCATGTGTGGGCTCTGATGCCCAGGAGGCTTTAAAGAGCCCCAGAAGATCAGGTTCAATACAGCAGCATCAAGCTGACCCAATCTACCAGCATGTGCCATTATTAGCTTTGTCAGCTAGTTGGGTGGTGGCATCTCCCATTCCTCTTCTTGGCCTGAGGTTAGTGTTTACATCATTCTATG
>ML675631.1:3348953-3794052 GCA_007922155.1 Mesoclemmys tuberculata
TGAGGTTAGTGTTTACATCATTCTATGTGTGATGAAACCAGCTAGTGACCTACAGCATCAGTAATGAGCAATAATGATAAATAGGCCTGGGCTAAAACCCCAGGCACACTGTGAAACCCTTTCCTGACCAGCTGCTGCTTGTATTTTGTGTCTGGTTGAGGAGTGGGCCTCTTCACCCTTTGGCAAGTTTCACATGTATGTTTTGAGGTTCACACAGAATGGCAGAGGGGTAACTTCATACCAGTACTGCTGTTTTTTGCCTGCAGATTGGTTGTTCAAGATTGGTTTTGTTTTGTTTTGCAAGGCTGGGTTAGCAGGACATCCATTTACATGGGGAAGGCCATATTTTTGTAATGGAAAGATCACTAAATGGAGGCCAGAATTTTCAGATTTAAGTGCTTAAATTTGGTTACTTAGAAGTTCTGCACTTCCTATCAACTCCAATTATAAGTATGGATATTCAGCGCGGCTAACTTTAGGTAGTAATCTTTGCACACGTTGTGTGGGCGTATATATTTTGTTTAAAGAAGAAGGTAATAATTCCAGGGTTCTGATACAATTGTAACTAAAGAATCCCTCAATCTTCTCGTTTGCTTCTGGTTTTCTCCTGTCATAGCACGTTGTTTGTGCCCCTCCCATAAAATCCAAAGAAACAAGAATCCTCGACTTTTTCCTGAAGGGAGAATTGTCAGCCTCCATTCATATGCTTCAGTTCATGACAAAGCATATTCTCATCTTTCTTAAGCACTCCCTTTCCCAACAGGCCATTTAAATTAGCTGCTACAGAGCAGCTGCTCCACAGGTCACAAAAGCTCTGTGTTAGCACAGGCGGTTTCCACGGTTATGACCCGTCACGTTGAGGCTCGTGCTGAGGAAGTCTAGTGCCTGTAAGAGAGAACCACTCCTAATGCACACCTCCAATTCTTGCCACTCTCGCTCCAAGCAAAACCTTAACTGAGCCAGCATGCTAGTTCATGGGCAGAGAACAGATGGTAGCCTATTACAGATGCATATCTGCCAGAAAGTATCATAGTCTGGTTGAGGCTGAAGTTTTGTTTTTGACCGGGATTGGACATGTTGTGCATGGCTGTGCTAGAACGAAGGGCGTTTGTATATTTGCAGGGCCTGTGAGTCTGTGGGGCTGGTAAATTATGTTGGCTGAGGTTGGTGTTGGTGAGAATGTTGGCTTAACTGGTGACTTCCCTGATTTTTAGGTATTGCAGTAGTAGGATATGCATTTGAGGAAATTTAAGCCTGACAGGTGAGCTCTGTGTGATAGGGCATGAGAGGAGGTGCAGGACAACAGAACTGTCTCAAGGATCTTTAAGGAAGCAATGCAGAACAGAATAGAGACAGAAGGCAGAGAGGAGAGGCTGTAAGAGTGAGAGTAATCGAAGTACTCTATAAACACTTCGCAAAAGAGCCCAGTGGGCATCAAAATGAGGCAAGCGGCTCCCTTCTGCCATACTCCCCCAGAAGGGAGGATGAAGCTGCAATGTGGGAATATGCCTGCTTGCCTTTCCCCAAGCGCATCGGTGGAAAGTACCAACACGCTGGCTCTCGCCACTTGCAGAGACAACCACAAGGTAAGAAGGATCCTGCTGGATGTGGGAAATTTAGAGAGAGCAGATTCTCAGACACCAGTTAATTCAAATGAACATACAGATATTGGGAGGCTTATCTAACCTCAAATCTCTCTGAGGCCCTGAATTAGGATATTGGTACTAAATCTACCAGAATGTGCACATAACACTGCGGTGGCTGGGACTCTGCCCCTGGATCTCTGGCTTACTTGAAGAATTGTCCCTGAAAATGTTTTTTTTAAATCTTAACCCAAGATACGCATATTTTCCAGCTTGCAAATGGTTCACTTTCCTGCAGTCCTGGAGGTCAAGGCTCTTTTTTCCTTGCAGTTCGTTGCCAATGCCTGAGAAGTGGCAGCTGAGTCCCTGTGTTGCCTTTGACTCCAAGTGGCTGTAAACCCTTCTTAGGACAGCTTCCAAAACCCAAACATCCTCTAGTCAAATCAGACAAAATTAATATTTCATTTTTCTACTGCAGCCTTTCAGTGAGTTTCCTGGTAGCTCTAGCCTTGCTGAGGAGCCGTATGACCCATGCTGTTTTTTCTGAGCGTTTTGAATTACATAAATTGTTTTCCTCCACAGGAGGAATTGGATATACGACCAAAGGTATCTTCTCTGCTTGGTAAGTTGGTCAACTACACAAATCTCACGCAGGGAGCCAAGGAACATGAGGAGGCGGAAAGTGCTGAAGGTTCAAGGAGGAAAGTATCAAAAGTAGGTAGAACTTCTCTCTCACTGGCCAGCTTGTACATGAGATAGCGTTTATGTCAATTTGAGAGTTGGTAAATTTCTTGTGCTTTGTCATCATTTTTGAATAAAAGGATCTAATCGAACCCCCATGAAGCCCTGGTATGACATGTATGTCATGAGTTGCCTGTAATTTTTTGCTTCTAGACTGAGGCTATTGCCCTCAGAAAATCAGAGGTGAAGTAATGCTTATGCACTATAGCATTCTAGTGCACTTTGATCATCTTAAAAGGTGTTATTCTCAGGAGCTCTGATTAAGTAGGTCCGTCTTCCTACAGTGTCCTAAAATTAATGCATTTAAATCTTACAACCTGTTTCTGCCACCCTTATTCAACTTAAATAGGAACTTAATCTGCGAGTCATCACATTGATTTCAAAGCCATTGTTAGAGGTGGAAATGTGTGTGTTTAGGCCTCCTGGTTGAGGCCCATCTCTAAAAACGACTAGCTGATGAGGTTTAGTGGCCTGATCTGAGGGTGCTGTGCACCGGCAGCTTCCTTTCTCTTCTGTAGGGGCTGCAGTTGTCTTGTTTCTCTGAAAATCAGGCCATATGTTTTAGCAGGTACTAAAAATCAGCACATTAAGGCTAAACTTCCTCCTATGGCACTTAAAGGTCTTGCTGCTTTGCTTGCAGGTTTTCAAGCAAAGGTTCAGGAAAAGGTTTTCAAATAAACTGCTGTGAAATTTGAACAGTACAGATTTATTGTTGTGCTGTATTGTCATACGTACAGAAATCAGTAACCATATATGTGTGTTCTTAACTGTTAAAGTAGTTATAACAGTTTATTTGTCTGGGAATAACTATTGAAATCAAGCATGAACTGTTGTCTTGTCCTGTTAATTTATGGCATTGCCTAAACTCAGTTGATTCGTCAGTCAGTTCTTCCTAAAAAATTGGGAGAATTTACCTGAATAAAAATGTAGGGAAATAGGGTAGATAAAAATCCGTAACTCTTTGAAATGACACCTTTCTTGGCTATTGTTAGTGTTGTTTAATGACTATTGATGATTAAATGACACCTCACTGTGGTCTTGTAGACTGGCCACCTGGAAGCCACCCATTTCATTTCCCTTTGGAAAAGAATGCAGAGAATTAGGTAGCTGGTTCCAGCCTCACTCAGGAGGAATTATCAGTCCTTAGCAGAGTAATTCATGGCTTTGTAACATATTCTGTATTTAGATACTCTGTATATATTGTAACCCACTTGGGGTTGGTCTACACTATCAACTTATGTCAGTATAACTATGCCGCTCGGGATGTGGAAAAATCCCCATAGCTATGCAGCTATTCTGACCTAATCCCTGAAGTAGACAGAGCTATGATGGGAGGGCATCTGCCATAGCTACTGCCTCTCAGAGAGGTAGAGTACTTGTGCTGTTGGGAGGAGCTCTCCCATTGGATTAGGTAGCATCTTTGCTAAGTGCTACAGCAGCACAGCGGTTGTGCAGTAAGTGTAGACAAGCCCTTAAAATGAACGTATATATAGTGAAATCCCATCTGTGTTATAACAATGTCGCAATTGTCCCATTTTAAGCTATACTGTTGTGGTTTGTGGTCCTGTCACAGTAGAACTTGACATGGTTAAAGCATATTTTGTTCTCGTTGTATGGGTAGGACTTAACTTTAAAAAAAAAAAAAAAAAAAAAGCTGTTCCTGCATTAGCATCCATCACATGTCTGCACTGAGAGAGATGGGTGTTAACCATGTTGGTTACTACCATGTTGTAGATCCTGCAATGTTAACTAGTGTAGTCTCTGGGTAACATGTTCAGAGCTTTTGAGAACATTACCTTGTACTAGAGTTCCAACACACTCTATATGCTGGAACTCCAGTTAATGAATTTCTGTCTTTTGTGAAAGATGCTACAGTAAAGGCCCCACTGTGTGTAATCTAAGTTAATTGTAGTTGGCATGGGGAGGAGGAATTCAAATAACATTAAAGCTGTGAGAATGCCAGACGTCATTTGGAATATAAAACTAGGAAGCTGAATACAGACTTGCAGTAAAACAGAATGCAAAGTCATGTGCAGAGACAGTGCAAGTCCCCTGCAATGAGAGAGCCTCCAGAAGTTGAGGGAATGGGATTTTAGTATAAGCTTCTGGTTTTTATTTTAAAAAGTTTCTAGTTTTCCCTTTGAAGTGTAAACACTGACATGGGGAAACAGTGCACTGAGGTACGAAATCTGCCCTTGATGAGGAGTTAAACTTTGACATCTGCTATTAAGTGTTAGCATTCTTGCCTGGTTTGTTGTTGGTTGATATACCAGATACATCCAGCAAATGTACTTACCTCCTGAAAGTAAATAGTGTGTCCTGACATGTCAGTCGTTGGAATTATGTGGTGTTATTGTAGCTGTGTTAGTCCTAGGATCTTAGAGAGACAACTCATTGGCCCAGTAAAAGATATTATCTCCCCCACCTTGTCTTGTCAGTCATTTGAATTGACATTCCATAGGGAAATGCTGGAACAGAAATGTGAGTTTTCTTTGATTTGGACTCTGTGAATCTCTGTTGCCCTACTCCTTAAAATCATGCATGTATATATGCATGTTACCTGATTGAATTTTTGATGGTCTTCCCCACCACTGCATCTAATATGCCCAAATCGATCTTTGGATGTAGTGTGCTTACCTTTATGAATAATGCAGTCTTTTCCATAAATAAAAATATCTTCACAAATTGCCAACGGAAGACAAATCTCAGTGATTTTTGCTTCCTGCCATTCTTGTCAGTATCAACCTATTTCACCAGAGTCATATTAGCTGCCAGGTAAGATCAGAAAACCCATTTATACGCAAGTGCAAAGTATTAAGGCATGTGAGTGGCAGACATGGAAAAGCAATCGTATGCTTAATCTGCTAGATCATGTGATGCTTTAGATTTGGAGACAATTTTTGCATCCTGCTAGTCTTACTAAAATCACATGATTGAAGGAGAGTGGAAAATTTTTCACAAACACTTGAAATGTGGAAAACGCATTATATGGAATTTCTGGCAAAAACCCCCAAAAGCCACCCTTTAGAAAACTTGCTCTGTTTGTGGAAGCCTCAAGAACAGACCGACTTAAATGGAATGTGGCTCGATTTAACTATTTCACCTTGCTTCAATATTGTGATACGTTTTTAATATGCAGCTTTATGTTGTTTTGTTTTGTGTCAAGATACATTACCAGTTATCCTCTCTGTTTAAGAGAGCGGCAGAGGTTTTAGTTTGCTTTTTAGGTTAATGAATGCTCTCTGTAGTAAAGCGCTTTTACAGTTATGGTGCTTCATGAGTAATAAAAATCCCACTTCCCACACTGGAAATCAGATTAACTACTACAGCTCCTACAATTTACGTGTAGAAATCAACTGTATGCAGATGTCTGTGATGCCTTTTAGGGCATCGTTAGTTACATAGATTGGGCAGCTGGCAATGGCAGTTGTCAATTTCCTTGCACCCTGCAGCCAGTTGTTTTGAAAACCAATCATGCTGGCATAAGGGAAGGGGTGTCCTTCAAACTCAGATCAATAGCTTGCATTAGTTGCATGTTTGAAGCTGATCAAGAGTGGATACCACACATGTGCAAGCATGAGCTGCCAGGCTGAAACAGATAATTTTCAAAGAAGATTTGAGGTTGTTTTACCACTTGCCAGTTGTCAGTATATCTGCTTGAAATATTTTACTAACTCAGTGCAATCTTTAGAGGAATATTTAAATTTTTCCATTTGGTACTGACAAGACTGTTTGGTATAATACTTCATAGTTTCTGATTGCCTTCTATTAACTAATTTCATATAACTGTTTACTGTGGTGGCATCTGGTGATGCTCTAAAGAAGTGCCCAGTCATGGAAAATCACTGATAGAAATGGTTTTTTTGCTGGTGAAAGCTGTTCTCATGCCTCATTTCTTTGTTTGCAGTACTTTTATCTATTGGGTTAAAAAAACAAAACAAAAAAGAAACAACCCAGTGACTTCTTACGCCTGAGATGCCCATAGTAATGCTGTGATTTGGGCTTTGTCTACAGTAGACTTGGCAACATCTCGTAAGCTGTACTTCTTTGCAATTCTCAAAGTATACAATGAATGCACAATGTTTCCCCCCTATGATTGAATTTGTAACTTGGTGCAGAAGAGGTTGCAGACGAAGAGGGACCAGAGCAAGACAAGTGAGGTGCCAGTCAGAAAGGAAGGTGGAAGAGCTGAGTTGACAGTCAGAGGGAAAAGGATGGCCCAAGCTGATGTCAAGCACACAAATGATGCTTTGTGTGAAGGGGCTGGAGCCATGGAGAAGTGCGGTGCTGAGCCCCACTTTGATTGTGTTAGTGCTATGAGTGACAGGGAAGGGGGAGATAGTCAAGTGATCCAAAGGCGATTTTGCTCACTATTCTGTCATTTATAACTTTAATTTTCCAGAAAAAGGAGAGTAGACTGTGTAGCAGCTGCAAATTTAATTGCAACCCCAAGCATTCAAAAGCTGTGATTCAGACACTCCACAAGTGACATTTTCTAAAATTAAAACTTTTTGGTCTTTATTTGCTGGGGCTGCAAGAAAAACCTCCCAAATGCCGGAAGGTAACAACACGAGGCTGCTGCTGCTGCAATGCAGGCATGATTTGACTGTAGGACTGAAAATTTCAATGTTCTCTGTTAAAAACCTTACATAAACTTAGCTCCTGCTGCCATGGCCAGGCAGTCTAGTCTGCAAACCAATCCTTGAGTTATACACTACATTTCAAACGCAAATTACATGCACACAGATTTGATTGAATTTTTAAATATCTTGAAAATTGCCAAGCATCTCAAACCATCCTGTCTTTTGGAGGGGAAAGCGGACTGAGTATTTAAAACAAAAACCAGAATAATCAGAGATAATGGTGAAGGCCTTGGGGCAAGTAAACAAAAGTAGTATGCTAGGGAATTAATACAGTGCAAATTCCCAGAAAGTTAGATCTCTGGGTTTCATGTCAAAGACTAAATGTTTTGTGTAATTTGCACACAGCATAAGAACCTTCCTGGTCATCTTAATTAGATGCTTTCTAAGACATTCCTCTTGTTAGTGGGTTTAAGGCTTTTAAAATAAAGTATCTAATAGACATAAAAAACTATCCAGATTGACAGACTGAGTGGGGATAATAAAATGAGAGTGTAATGTACTAGATTATGCATCAGAACATACAAGGGCCGTTCATTTTAAATCCGAGACATTAGTATGACAACTGGAAGTCTTTGGGTCTTTGCAAATTCTGCCCAATGAATAGAGACAACCTTACATAGCATCCTCCTAGATTTAATATCTACCCAATTTTAAGATAAAACTGTGCGTCAGCTGGACATGCTTGCATTGGAGGAGCACTTAATTCTCCATCACTGTGAAGTAAGGGAGTTTCTAAGAATATTCTCACAATTTTTCCGAGTGCCTTGTAACAAATAATCAAAACAGTTCTTCCAATGAGTGTTGAGCTTTTTTGAAATTTGAAGTAGGGCACTTCTAATTCGTATGTCTATGCACAAGCACAGCTTCCATTAGCATCATGGGACAATGATCTCGTGCTGCTTCATACATGCCAAGGAAAAGCCAAAATGTTTATTTTGAAAGCTGGCCACACTGATTCCGTTATGGGTGCAATGCAATAACTATTTGCTACCCAAATAATAGCTTTTTTGTATGATGGACCGTGATTTGCACAGTAACAGTTATTGACTGCATCATTAATCAGTCACATTCTGGCAGGCTAATAGAACAAAACTATTCTCTGCTCTGCACAAGTGGCTACCCCTCCTCTCCACACTCTGCTCCACACACGTTGCAATGGCTAAAAATTGCTTGAATTGGCTCGAGTTATGGAAAGAGCTCAGAATAAACATCACCAGTCCAGTCTGAGACTCTTTGGACTTGGTCTCCCCTCCACCTCTGAGTGTCTCCCTGAAAACTGCTTGGCTCTAAGGCCTTGTCTTCAGTAGGAAAAGAGGTGTGGTGCTAGGGTTGCCAACTTTCTAATAGTTGAAAGCCAAGCACCTCTGCCCCGCCCCTTCCCCGAGGTCCCACCCCCTGCCCCACCTCTCCCCCCCGTCACTCGCTGTCCACTCCTCTCCCCATCACTTGCTCCTCCATCCCCCCAAGACTCACCCGCCACCTACAGATCTGGGCTGGGAGGAGGTGATGTGGAACCGGCCTGCCTGCCCACTCAATCGGGACACAGCAAGGGTCAGTCCCTGGAGTGGGGAAATCGGGACACAGCGACGTTGGAGGGGTGGTCCCGGGATGAAGAGGCTGGGGTGGGGGGTTGGTCCACTGAGCAAGGGGCTGGGTAGGGAAGTCAGGTCACAGTGGGACGGGGTGGGGTCCACCCTGGAGTGAGGGGCCAGGGTGGGGAAATTGGGGTCCGGGGGGGCAAGGGTGGCAGTTACTGATTTTAACCAATTACTGATCCATGAAAGGACCTTTCCTCTTATCCCATGAGTTGCTTATGAGCCTTTAGTGATGGACCTTGTCAAAGACTTTCTGAAAGTCCAAGTATGCTGTATCAACTGAATAACCCATGTCCACGTGCTTCCTGACTGCCTCAGAGAGCTCTTGTGCACTTGCATAAGTCCCTAACCTCAGGGAGTGTAACATTAGCGTCAGCCAGATGGTGCTATTATATGTGGTCTTTCATTCACCTCTTGTAGAGCTTCCAAGAAAGTGAATGAAAGATGAAGTCACCAGGCCTTGTGGGATTGCAGCCAGTGCATGGAGTGCAGATATCTCTTGCCAAGGAGAACTGCGATAACAGCAGGCTCAAATCATACTGGAATGCAAAACTTTTGGGGGGAAGAGTGGTAGTTCCAGAAGTGTGGTTTTTTTAGTACTTACACATTGGCTATCGCTCTATATGCCCATGCTCTGGAGAAAAAGGAGAAAAATTAATTCCAGACAAATGCAACTTGTATTTCAGCTACACACACGCAGCCAAAGGCTTAGCCTTCGCCTAAAGGGGCGTCAGTTACTGAGATAAGGGCACCTGAAAATAACAGAGCTTGGAAAAAAAAACAGAGGCAGCTACTTACCATGCCAGGTTTAGACTATGCCTTGCAGCGTTTTGGCCACACTGGGAAACCTTCCAGAGATACTCCATGTTCACTCCCCTTCCTGGATGGTGACGGCAATCGGTATCTACTTTGCAGCCCAATCCGGGAGCCAGCCACTTCTCGGTGTCAGGCTGCAGGGCAGGAAGTGCAGCAGCTGCTAAGCAGAGCCATTCCTCCATGCTCCAGCAGCAGTTGCTGATCTTCCCACTCCCCAGTGGCAGAGAGTAACTGGATTTTTAGCATCCAGTCAGCACAGCTAACTGGACATTCCAGTCAAAAAACAGACACCTGGCAACCCTGTATCCCACATTAGCTAATACGATATAAAATCCTTTTGAAAACAAGACAGTTTGTAGTTTTAACTTGTTAGCAGGATGAAGTAAACATGAGACTCCCCCCGCAATGAAGTCATGTTGCCCAAAATATTACTTTCTAAACACATTTTTATTTGAACCATAAAACTAGAGGCACTGGTGCTACCAAAATTGACACAAGTTGTCCTGGGATTACACTTCACGGCTTAATGCCAAGCATCACTTAAACATGATAGGACAGGTGAAGTGACTAACTTCATATATAAATGGAATATGTAAAGATATGGAAAATGTGTAGCACTTTTCTCAAGCTGTTTCAAATCTTTTTGTAGTTCTAACTGGAAACACTATTCTTTACTTAGATTGTAAGTTCTTTGGACAGGGATTGCATTCTTGTTCTGTGTTCGTACAGCATCACGCACAATGGAGCTCAGCTCCTTGCTAGGTGCCAATAGATACTACCACAATACTAATAAAAAATGATACAAATATGTTCAGTTGGTAACTGCTGGAGACGTGGGGCTGACATGAATAGCTGGCATCCTGATCCAGATTTTGTTACCAGTCAACCAATGGTTCGATTTAAACCATTCTCTTGAGGTTTTTGGAAGTATAGCATTGCAACATTTGTGTGTCTTTTTATAATAATCTGTCGTAACATTATATCATTTAAATAGCTGAATCTGTTTTCCTCATCTGTGTTCTAAACCCTTGTTTTGAGTTATCCACTTAATGAAAGTTGCTGTATGTGCTTATTTGCAGTCACCCAGCATGGGCACCATGATGGGAGTGTACCTGCCATGCATGCAGAATATCTTTGGGGTTATTCTCTTTCTTCGTTTGACATGGATGGTAGGAACAGCAGGAGTTCTACAGTCTCTCCTGATTGTCCTAATTTGCTGCTGTTGTGTGAGTACATGATCAAATTAAGACATTTCTCGTACTAGGTGTGTATCTCTCGCTATGCTTTTACAGTGCCCCTCCAAGAGGCTTTGCTCTACCTGTGTGCATGACTAAGATGAGGACTACACCAGAAACATTTGGCAGTATAATAATGTCAGGGGTATGATTTTTTTTTGTGGGGGGATGGTAAACATTTTACTAATTGGCAAAAGTCCTAATGTAGATGCAGTTATAATGGCATAAAAGTGCTTTTGCCAGCGTCGCTTAGGCTATGTCTGCCCTGGAATTCTGCCAATATAGCTATGTTGGTCAGGATGTGAAGAGGTCTGTGGTTGGCAGAATCTTCAGCTATATCAGTGAATCTGAGCTTTACAGATATTTTTATTTTGCTTATGGGGGTTGGTTTTACTCTATGTACAAAGTACAGCTTTGCCGGTATACCTGAGTCCCGAGTAGGAGCTCTTTGCCAGGATAGCACACTGGCACTCCTTTTCTGGTAAAGTGCTCCTCGTATAGATGTAACCTAATTTGGCTTAGGGAAACAGTGCTGTACCACAAAACAGTGCTGTACCACAAAAGCACTTTTTTGCTGATCTAAACGGTGACTAAACTAGAAGGATTAGCTGGTATAGCTATTGGATTCCAGCAAAGTTTCTCACCATCTGCTTTCAGAAGTCTTACTAACCAAACCCTCTAGGTCAGGATCCTTTCACTTAGAATCCAATGAGTGCTTCCTTTGTCACTTCAGGCGACCTGAATGTGATAGGCAGGGAGAGAGAGAGGAGTGCCTTGGGGAGTTTCGTCCTTCTTTGTTATCATTTGAGTCCCCTGCTTGGAAAACACTTCCAGCTGGGTAGCAGGAGACAAAAAGTCTATGCGGAATGATGTTCCCTGCTGCATTTTCCTCATCTGTTTGAGCTTCTTTGTTACCCTTCCTGCTTGATGACTCTGTTTACTGCGCAAATACAAATTAAACAGAGCACACGTTCTATTGTATGGTGTTATTCTATTGCATGGTGTTATTAACACATGGCCTAAACGGAGGTTGGCAAACACGTTCTCTTATTTTACAGGGAAAGATTCGTATTTTTGAGACTGTTACTTAGGTAAATACATCCATTGTCTTGTTCTCCACAGACTATGCTGACAGCCATATCAATGAGTGCAATAGCAACAAATGGTGTTGTTCCAGGTAATTGTCATTAGCAATTTCCTCTCTTCAGACAGAACCGTACATTTGTAATTCATTTTTGACTCACATTTCCTCATTGTAAATACAACTGTAGATGTGCAAATCTTTATGCTAACTAGAAGATTGTGGTTTAATAAATGTAGATTTTTTTGTTGCTTTCCATTGAAATGTGGAGAATTAGATGAGAAGGTAAACTAACATCCTGACGTTACGTAAAGAACTGTATTGTACCTTCTCCAGAATTGCCAGTCCTAAGTGTTAATGAATCATGAACCCCCGCAACCCATCAGATTGGCTTAAAATGAGTTTGGTTTTTTTTAAACAAAACAAATACTTGGCGTTTTTTGTCTTTCTTTAAGGTACATTTGGGTCACATTTGCACACTTTTCTCTGCTACCTGAGGACTAGTAACTATTTTACATGAAAGCTGAGATTCTCCCCATATCCCAGGCATTCCAGATCTAGGGCCTAAAGAAACACCGTGACTTGCTAAAATCATGAGTTGGCAACACAGTTTCTTACCTATTTAAGAAGCAGGTTCTGTACTGAAATGTTCATCATGGCTACAGTCTCATTACTATTTTTCTAAGGTTTTTTGCTTCAGATCCCATAAAGGTGACCTTCACAGTGGAATGGGGGACTGTTCTTACTTAAAGCATCAGAAAAGTAGTTTAGTGTAAACAAAAGGTGAAATCCAGGAACTTAAAACATAGTTCACTCTTCAGAGTGGTGATACTAGCTAATCTTTCATTGGACACTCTGCAGATTTGCATTGCATGTAACTTAGTTCAGGTGTGGTATTTTTTTATTGGAAATAGCCCTCCATTTACCCAGTTTGTCTGTGCATATGACTGTTTCTCTTATTTGAAGAGAGTGAGAATATGATTTGTTTTTGAGTAGAACAGAAGAGAAATTGCGAAATAGAATAAGAAGACATTAAATAACATAAGCACCCTCACAATTTCTGTCACTGCCAATTACTAGCACAAACCTCTTTAGCTGTCCCCAGTGTAAAAGGTTTAAAAGTTTAATACCGTGGAGCATTAGTTGACAAAAACTAGTAAGTACATTTCTGAGGAAAATGGAGCCAAAGTACAAGACTTGATTTAATAACCTGTATTTCTGTTGAATGTAAATGAGAGCTATATTTGTTTAGTTTGCTATAGTGTAAACAAAGGAATTGCTAGTAAAGATCAGAAAAAAATTAGATATGCAATTTATAACTTTGTATACATGTTCTGGATTTTTTTTAAATGTCTAATTCATTATATAAAAATATTCTGGAAAATACCACCTCCCTTTCTTGTCTTGTAGCTGGTGGCTCCTACTTCATGATATCAAGATCATTAGGTCCAGAGTTTGGTGGAGCTGTGGGACTGTGCTTTTACTTGGGAACAACATTTGCAGGAGCTATGTACATACTTGGTGCCATTGAGATTTTATTGGTGAGTAGTTATGTTTATGTGGCAATTCACATGTAGAAATTACTGTAAAATTCCTGCCTGATAGGAATAGATATTATTCTCATTTTGAAGGGGCATAGAGGACGAAGGCTTACATTTTCAAAAGTGATTATTCAGTGCCACTTTTACTCTTTTCTAGTGACCTGACTTTTCGGAAAGAGCTCAGTGTCCATCCTCTGGAAGTCAGGCCCCTTGAAGGTGTCCCATTTTGGGTATCAAGAAACAGATTTGCAAAATTCCTATTGACGTTTGAAAATGTAGGTCGAAGTGTGACTTATTCCAAGCCATGCAGTGAGTCAGTGGCATAGCTAAAGTTAGTTAATTGTATTCATAGAGGTAGAACTACAAAACTGTCCATATCGATTGACTGTTTCTACAACGTGAAGAATCCTAGTTCAGTCTATTTTGCTAATAGAGAATTGATTTACATTGAAATGAAAGTACTGTGTATATAACGCTTATTTAAAATTGAAACAAATTGCAGTAAGTGAAAGTATATTTGAAACTCTTGTTGTCTTACTGCAGCTGTTTAGCAAACTTTTTTTTTCTATTTCAGACATACATTGCTCCACAAGCAGCAATTTTTCATCCCACTGGTGCCCATGATACATCTAGTGCTACGCTGAACAACATGCGAGTTTATGGAACCATATTCCTCACCTTCATGGCTGTGGTGGTTTTTGTAGGAGTGAAATATGTTAACAAATTTGCTTCTCTCTTTCTGGCCTGTGTAATAATATCCATATTGTCAATTTATGTTGGAGCTATCAAGTCCATCTTTGATCCTCCTGCATTTCCGTGAGTAATCTTGCTGGCTGGGCATGTCAACTTGTGAGTCAGAAATATTTTCAGTTGCAATATGGAGCACTGATTCAGGGGAAGTTATTTTAAAGTTACCCAGCAAATATGACAGCACATACATGTTATAAAAATATTTACTTTATCAATGATGAATTTTCTGTTGCAGTGAGCTTCATTCAAAGACAGTGTTTTCTGGTTTCTGTATGCAGAAGTCCATGAAACAAAGCTCGTTAGCCTAAAATAAACACATTGTTATCGTTTACCATCTTTAGTAAGTCCCACTGGGATGGGATCTGCTGCACAGGTAGAGAAAGATGGATGAAAGCTGACACTTTTCAACTCATTCTCACTCATGCAGAAAAAGAGAGCCAGATACTCTAGGCACATCAAACACTTTCCTCACATGGCACCAGTTTATTTTGTGTTGCAGAATTGCTTTAGTTCTGAGTCAGAAGACAGTTGACTTAGTCCTTTTCGTTTTAAGCTCAATGCAAGCCAAGTTTATGCTGTACAAAGTGATGCACAGCACAGGCAATGGTAGCAGGCAGTTATGCAGCATAGCTCATAGAGAACTGAGGCACAGAGGCACTAAGAGACTTGCCGAAGGGGACACAGGGTGTCTATGTCAGAGGAGGAAATTGAACTCAGGTATCACAAGTCCAAGGCTTGTTCCCTACAGTCCTTTCCCTCCGTCTGTTCTACATCTGCCTTGAGGAGGAGGGGGCACTAGGTGGCACACGCCCTTCAGAGGCAGCTGATCTTCAGAACTGCCATCCCCACTGGTAGGCAAACAGTTCGAGCTGTAGCCTGGAAGTGGGGTTGCCTAGGGGAAAGGGAGAGAGAAATAAGTAATGAAGTAACCATTTTCACTTTGAATATTAAAACAAAACAACATAAAAAATGTACACTTCCGGTTCTGCTGCCCAGGAGCTTCTCGAATCTGGAAAATTTTGTTAGGGAGCAGAACCCCTTTAAAATCCCTCTGCATGAAAAGGGAAAAGCTTCACTTTCCAAGTGACATCTGATGTGAGTAACCATTTTTGCTTAGTATGTGGTTCTAAATGACTCTCTCATTCCCCTTTCAGGATTTGCATGCTGGGCAATAGGACCCTGACGAGAGATCATTTTGATGTTTGTGCCAAAACAACAATTGTGGGCAATACCACTGTGGCCACGAAGCTCTGGGAACTCTTCTGCCATAGTTCTAACTTAACCACTGATAACTGTGATGCATATTTTCTGCTCAACAATATTACGGAGATAGCAGGTATTCCTGGAGCTGCAAGTGGCATTTTAAAAGGTATGATACAAACTAGTGTTGGA
This sequence comes from Mesoclemmys tuberculata, assembly GCA_007922155.1. NCBI lineage: Eukaryota > Metazoa > Chordata > Testudines > Chelidae > Mesoclemmys > Mesoclemmys tuberculata. The sequence goes on from ML675631.1 coordinate 3,364,331, forward strand.
TCAAAGGAAATCAGTCCTCTTGTTAAAAGGCATTCAGAGCAGTTGAGGTAGATTGAGTTGCTCTATGCTAGTAGAGAAAAAGCACTGAAGAAATCTAATTACAGTTAAGAAAACTTTTTTGAAGAAAAGTGTTAGAGTACTTTAACATGTAGATGATGTTAATCACTCTTTTAGATAAAACGCTTAGTCTCAGTTAGATAAAACTGGCTGAATTAGATCAGCACATCTGATATTTGCAATAGAAACTCAACTATATTAAAAATTAAGGTGAATTAACATGGGCATAGTATGTAACTCTTCAAAACCAGATTAAAATGCCTACGTTGGCTGTTACATACTCAGATTTATGACAAATTAGATTCTAGCTGGAAGGATAGAAGTGTGTGTATGAAGGTGGCTTATCTGCATCCTTATTTTTTACAAACTTACTGCAAAGCTACAGTATATAATGCTACAAAATGCTCCCTACAGAGAAGAATTAAAGGGAATATTTGCTATGTGAAAGTGATGTGTATTGTTCACAAAATTCCTATTTACCAAAGAAGATGAATATAGTTCTTAAGACACATGCACTGCCTATTCCATGCAGTGTCGAGGCATTAGTTAAATGCAGATCAATGCAGTGTTGTAATACTTCCATTTCTTCAAAAGTAAATTAACTTCTGTCCAGAAATCTGGTCAGTGTTACCTCTTTAGGTTCCCTCAGTTACTATGTCTATGTATGCTTTTTCATTTAATATGCCTAATTTATGTTGCAATGTTAAATTTATGTTGCTTTGGTTAGAACAAGTGTACTTAGGTGGTAAGTTAGAATGCTGTAACATCAGTTCATCATAGAATCAAAATATGAATGTTGATTTTTATGGTGATAATCCAGACGTTTATTGCTCTTGTGAAAAGTTGGCATGAAAATACAATGGAAACATTTTCTGTTTTGGAAGTTTTATGTGTCTAGTTTTGTAACTGTAGTAACTCACTAAGTTTCACTCTAGCATTGTTATTGCTTGGAGTAGATCATTAAGAGGTCAGTAAATTAGGTTGAGGTTGACTTGCGTTTACTGCTCTCTTCTTTTGTTGATAACTCCCCTTTCCTGCCCCCCAGATAACCTGTGGAGCAATTATATGGAGAAAGGAGAGATACTGGAAAAAGCTGATCACCCATCAGTTGATGTACCAGGGCTGAAAAGTAACCTTCACCTTTATGTGTTTGCGGATATAGCCACTTCGTTCACAGTACTAGTTGGCATCTTTTTCCCTTCAGTGACTGGTGAATACTGGGAAAGGGTTTGTGGGATTTTTAATCAGCTTTCTTTGATCTTTTGTGGTGTTTCCAAAAACATATTTTCTTAAACTGATATGTATATTTAGGTATCATGGCTGGTTCAAACAGATCAGGAGACCTCAAAGATGCACAAAAATCTATTCCTATTGGAACAATTCTTGCTATTGTCACCACGTCACTCGTCTGTATCCTTTTAAAGCTAGAATTGAATTCCAGCACATTGTGACTCAATTGAACATTTATTATATTATTTGTGTTCCAGGTTCATTGCGCTGATTATAAATATCACCGTATGAGAGTGCTAGGCAAGAACAGCTGAGCCGGCGCTCTGATCATGGCAGCTCCAGCAGGGCAGAATGGAGCTGCATAAACAGAGCTGTACCTAATTTGTGGGTGAAGCAGAGCTGGACGGCTAATTAAGCCATTAGGCAGAGGCTACAAATAGGCACAGGAGGAAGTAGAAAGAAGGGAAAGCAGGCGCCAGGAGAAGGAGAGAGGTTGCTCTTCCCTGCTTAATAGAGGAGCTGCAGACTCCCTAGGACTGTCGGAGCAGAGATGTAGATAGCATGAAGGTGGTGGGAACCCACTTTGTAAATAAACTACACAAGGTGTTTGACCAGTACAAGGGGCTCTGAGCAGTTTGTGGACTGGAGCAGGGGCAGGAGCCAGAGGGCCCTATCACACTTTGCAGATCTTATCTGTCAGTGAAAAACCATAAACGAGGGTTCAATTGAGAGTATATGTAACATCCTCCCCTTTCTACCTCTTTGTTTTCTGGATGCTGTTCTTTGCTCCTTTAATAAAGCTGACTAGCTGTCTACGGTATCTTGGGCTGGCAGAATCCAGAGATCCATTAAAAACATTGCCAACTGGTAAGATGGGGGAAGGCCTTAAATGCAATTATGTCTAGATCACAGCACTTTTTAAAGTAAATAGGTTTTTAATTTTGTGTAGAAAGGGCAATGTACGCTGTCTAATATTTTGAAAGTGAATTTCTGTGTAAAAGGGCAAGTAAGGGGCATCAAAGTAGCCAGAGCTGGCAAGATGTAATAGCTACGTTGTTAAATAAGAAATAGAGTTGTGGAGGGGATGGAGAGTCACCGCAGGCCAGATGCACTCTAAAGCTTATTGCTGATACCCTGCTAACAAATTCTTCTGCAAACTACATGTGAACCAGGAGGCTCATGAACTGTATGTCGCTTGCATTGGAAATGAACCTGTCTTCTGCACGCTTCTGCCAAGTTGCAGATCAGATCAGAGCCCTTTGTCATCAAAGGGGTGTTGTACCCCATGTCATACTCCTGTCTTCCAGACAGCTCCCATGTGGTACTGCTGGAACTGACCTTTTTGAGCCAGAAGTTGTTTGTGTGTTGAGGTAATGGGCCAGTCCGATGACCAGCTGGCCTAGTGGTCAGGCAGTGGCCATACAGTTTCTGATGGCCTAGTCATCCCGGAGAGCATCCTAGCCAAATTGTATGCAGCAGGCCTCAACCTCTCTTTGGTTCTCCTGTTACAGAGGAGCACAGAGGCAAGATAGGGTGACCCATCCTCACTCCACCTGGGGCTCATCCAGGGCCCTAGGGGTTTGTCAGTGTCCAGATCAGTTATTGATCTACTCCAAGTTACTTTCCATGGGTCACTTTCTACCAGACTGGAGCTCTTCTGTTTGGGGCATGGTTGTTGGTTTAGACGCCACTGGGTCTATGAATGTCCTCTTCAAAGCAGAGGGCTCTTGGAGCCTTTAGCTCCCACTGGGGTGTTTTGAAGTGTAAAACTAATTTTATTAGAAACATTAACCATGTCTCTTTAATCTAGTCTTTCTTACGCTGAATTTTGAAACAACAATTTAATTATATTTGTCTCTTTAATTATTAAAGATACAGACATACATTGGGTGGTATGAACAACTCACTGCTCCACGTACCTCAAGTGACGTGGTATCTGATTATCCACGTCATAGAGGATATCACAGTATCATAATCGTTTGCACAGGGACAAACATTGAGCTTGAACGATGTTCAATATAATTGCATTGATCTACCATGTCTAAATAAAATTACCTTCCTTAATGTACTGTGTACTCAAGACTTCAGCAGTGTATTACTATTTGGAGCCTGCATAGAGGGTGTTGTTCTTAGAGATAAGTAAGTAATGATGAAATATTTTACTTATAACATGGTAGGGGAGGTTGTGCCTTGCTTTTGGCCAAGGAATGTTTTATTCTTTGCCTTCACCTTTACCCCTGGCTAGAACTGCCTCTCAGCCATATCTGCATTAAATGTAAAGGATCCTTTGGTGCAATGGGTTCTGCATCCCCTCTGCTTTGTGTGACTGCTCCCTCCAATCTCTAGCAGAGTAGGGTCTTCAGAGGAATGTTTTACCCATTTTGCCTTGCATCACGTGTTGCCTTTTGAATTCCAAGGGGTACTAGGTTCAAAGATCAATTTCTTGCCATTACAGTTGACTTTCTAGAAAACCAAAAACCCACAGATGTTCTTTGAACACTTAACTTCCCCTTTGCTCCCTTGTTCTCCCTTTCTGTCTCCTTACTAGACCTGGTGAAAATTCTTCCTTGCAAATAAATTATCTGATGAATTCAGCCCCTTTTCCTCCTGAGAACTATTTTTTATTGCTGCAAATGTACTGACTATTAGGCGAGAATTTGTCTAACAGTATAGACAATCTTTGTCCAATGTGATTTAGCAGATCTAGTTGTTAAAATGAATAGTTTTGCTCTCTGTTACTCACAGGGAGTGTGGGCACAAGTTGGAGGACAGTATTTTTTCTACTTTGATTGAATGGCTGAAACTTTTAATGCAGAATAACTGCTTATTAAGGTAGCGCATGATTGTGTCTGCTCACATGAGTTCTTGCGTACATATGGGTATTCATATGAAAGATTGCTGTTTCCCTTAAACGCTTTTGATAAAAATCCCTCTTGTGAATTAAGAATAAAAGGGGGACATGAACATGGTTAAACCCAAGCAGCCATTTATAAATAGAAAAATGTTGCCACGTTTGATGACCATGTTAATCAAGTAATTATAGTTACCCTAATGTTGGAATCTATGAAAGCATTTCTGAATGCTCCCATAACAAGAGGACCTTCTGTCACTGGACTAGTAGAGAACTGCTTTTTAATAAAGTTGTGCATGAGGCTACAGTCTGGTTGAAAAGGTGTATCGTCACTGAAGCGCTCTGTACAACTCTAATATTGGAGATTGTACAACCAATTGGTTATTGTATGCTAAAAGTCTTATGGAGGAAAAATGTAGGTATCACTGCTTGTTTAAATAAACAGTAGAGCTTGGTTAATAAGGCAATAAAAATGTTATTAATATCTTAAGACAGTGAGTTTTCAGATGGCTGTACTTGGAAAATGGGTTCAGCCTTCTTTCTAGGAGTGGTCAGCTTGCTGTAGGAGGTCACTTGGGCTAATGTTTCATGTTTCTCCCTATATTGTAGTTTTTTGTTCAAGAAGCTGCCTAAAATTTTGGTTTTAAAGAAAATCTGCCAACATATTTTTTGTTTGCTTACATTTGGGTAGGATGGACTCTGTCAAAGTGAAATATGAAACTGCCTGACCTTTCTTTCTCCTGCAGGTATGGTGATGCAGTGAACAAGAACTTAGTGGTGGGCACACTCTCTTGGCCTTCACCTTGGGTCATCGTAATAGGCTCATTCTTCTCCACCTGTGGAGCTGGCCTACAGAGCCTTACTGGAGCCCCACGGCTACTGCAAGCGATAGCCAAGGACAACATTATTCCTTTCCTTTGGGTTTGTAAATATTAAAGAACGTTCATTGTGCTGTATGCAGCATAGACAAACCCCCTTGCCTAGCCAGCTGGGTAGGGTTATGTTCCTGGAGACTGACGGAAGGAAATTGGAACATGTAGCTGTAGTCTGCAGATATCATAAACCTGATCACTGCGTTGCGGGCTAGTTACGTTGAAATCAGGACAGTCAACGTCAGGCTCCCAGTCCCTGCTTGCAAGCCCACCAACCCCACTACTGATCCTGTCTACTCTTTGAGCTGGTGCGAGGAGAAGTTGGACAAATGCAGCTGCTGAAATTCCTCCAGCTGCTATCGTGATGGGGTAATTGGACCCTGAAGAGTTGGTGGTCATCTCTCATCCCTTCTCCAGTATTTTTGCCAGGGTAGGGAGGAGGAATTCCCCTTTTTCTCCGTTAGTTTTCATGTGTTGATGAAGTTGCTTCAGTGACTCTTCAATTGCTGTGTACTGGTTGCAGACCACTACTGCCTCTTCTCTGACTAATCTTGCTTAATCTTCTCAAAAGCAGAGGAGGCTTTTCTAGAAATGGGAAGACAGGGAGATTGGGCAGAGATTCCCCACTCTAAACTCCTTTCTATTTAGCATTTAAAAAGCACCAAGATTTTTCTCAGTCTGCCCCTTTTTTAAGTGAAGGTCAGTGTAAAAAAAAGGCAGGTGTTTGTTGAAAGGAGGCTTTGACTAAATATTGTTGGCCTCATCGAGGAGTCTGACGTTGAATTCAATGGAACAGAGAGAGGGATTGGAGGCTAGCTGGACTCCTGTCCTTCAGTGAAAGATATCAACCCCTCCCCCCACCAATTTTGAAGAGGAAAATAGATTATTTTAGGACATTACTGAACATATTTGTGAGCAATGTCAAGTTGAGCTGTGAATCCAGTTCGACAGTACAAATAAACAATGTTCCTTTTCTTTTTTTGTTCAGGTTTTTGGCCACGGAAAAGCAAATGGCGAACCAACCTGGGCGCTTCTGCTAACAGCATTAATTGCGGAACTGGGAATTCTCATAGCTTCCCTTGACATGGTGGCTCCCATTCTCTCCATGTAAGAAGCAAAGTCACTGTTGCAGAGAGACATGGCGTGCTTTGAACTCCGTTAACTCTCTTCCCTTTTAGGACCTCTGTTTTAGTAACAGTTACTGGAACAGGTGTTCCCTTTTTTTTAGTACTACAAATGACATGACATCCATCTTAATTAACATGGAACCTGTTTGCCTCTGAAATATATCACGAGTGAACATTCTTTCTGCCAAAGCTGGATTGGTCTTTCCTTTTGATAACTGTATTGTGTTTGATGCTCAGCAGTTGGACAGAAGGAATTTGGTTAGATTCATTTGTATTAACAGTTTAGACCCATCTTAGTATCAAATAAGAGGTTTAGCGTCTTGTGGGAAAACACACGTTGATTTCGGTGTTATGTGAGTGACCGTCAGACCTTTCCATTATTACAATTTGTGTCAAAAACTAATGTGTGCTAAACTGTTCCTTCTCTACAGGTTTTTCTTGATGTGTTACCTATTTGTTAATCTGGCATGTGCAGTACAAACACTTCTAAGAACTCCCAATTGGCGGCCCCGATTTAAATACTACCATTGGTAAGCAAATGACTCAATGTATTCTTTCGAGCCCATATTCTGTGGTCTACTGAAGGGATTTGGAAGGATGCTGTTAACCCTTCATATGAGGGGAACAGCTTCCTAATAGAGGGGATGTGAGAGTGTTTGGTGTGCAGTGTTTCTATAGGTGGCTTTTTGCAGCTAGCCATGAAGGACCTTACTCAGGCACCTAGCTTCTGAATTTGTTCCTTGGCCACCTTTGGGTGGCTGGGAAGATGGAATGATTCTGCTGGGCACTGGGGCTATCAGAAAGGACTCAGTTGAATCTGCTTGATTTCTTTCATCCATTTAGTAGCAGTCAGGGATGCAGGAAGGAACTCCTCTGTTGAGCGTGGACCAGAATTGTGATGTTTAATGCAGTAATAGTGTCGTCCCCACAATAAAATATTACAAGAGTGGTGACAGAGGGTATTGGTTACCTTTTAGCACCATCTGTTCAGAAAAGACCAGGAGAGAGGATACAGAAGGTGAGGCTCTTTAGGGGGAAAAGCAGTTAAAATAATCAATGGGTTTGTAGCAGATACTTAAAGCTTTTATCTCTTTTTCCCTGGGCGCTTGCTCTAATACTCATTTTTTTCCACTCCCAGGGCATTATCATTTTTAGGCATGAGTATTTGTCTTGCATTGATGTTCATTTCATCCTGGTATTATGCTCTGGTGGCGATGCTTATTGCGGGCATGATTTACAAGTACATTGAATACCAAGGGTAAGTATTTTCAGAAGGAGCAGAGCAAGGGGAGGCTTGAACTTACTTACCATTTGGGACATAAATGGGCACTGTCTTGTGTCTGTGGTGAGAGTGTCCTACATTAAAGGACTTTTGCAACTGCTTTGTGGTGGTGATTCCAAAAAGAAGTTCTGATTAGATCAGGATGTGTTTCTTGGGCAAGCATCTGCAAGATGCTTCTTGAAATCTGTGTGATAGTAGAATTGGAGGCCTATTTTGGGGATCTGGTTTTCTGCTCACCTTTACCTTCTTGACCGTTGACTACTTCCAGCGAAAGAGGCCTGAACGCAGCCCTCTCCTGAGCCTTTCCACTTGGCTCATGAGTTGGCCGGGTGGTAAGGGTTTATAGAGATGAGGGAGTGCTGTCTTGGGTAGAGAAAACCAGCACCCACTCTGCCTTGCTTGGGGTGCATTAGACGGCTCTTCTCAGTCTGTTACACTGGTAGTTTGGTGGCATAAAACCATCTTCACAAATCACATGGTGGAGCACAGTGTGTGGTTTATGCTTGATGCAGGAAATCTCAGCCACAGACAGGAATGATTTATAAATTAGACCTAGAAGGCTGCATACATCTTGGGTTTCAGCCTCGTGAGTACATTATGTTGGGAAGCATATCCATACATTTGTTGTAAAACAATTGTGACTTCCGTGCAGAAGCAAGGAATTTAAACACAGCTGAAATCATACTATCTAGCTCTCATATACCACTTTCCATCAGTAGATTTCAAATCGTGTATTCACTGAAATATGTGATTCTTTGCAGTGCAGAGAAGGAATGGGGTGATGGTATTCGGGGTCTGTCACTCAGTGCAGCCAGATATGCTTTGCTAAGACTGGAAGAAGGTCCTCCCCACACCAAGAACTGGAGGTAGGCATTTTGGATGTGCAAAATGCAGATTTTGCTGAGCCTTTGATTGCACCTGCAGGGTTCAAAACAGGGTCCCGAATTTATATGCAAGTAATTAGCTTGATCCTGGACAGGAGCTTTGCTATCTTAAAGCACAAAAGAAGTTGAAGAGCTCAATCTTTTCAGGGAAGTGAATGCATGTAAGTAAATCCCTGCACACGTAGCGTGAAATGCATTCAGCCAGCGTAAGATATTCTGTGCTACATTAACCACACTGGAGGGGCCCAGCAGAGGCAGAGCAATACCTCGTCTTGCCTTGGATGTGAATGGAGTCTTGGTTGTGGCTCTGTATAGGCTAATTCAGAAAATGGAGGTGGGGATGACTCTCAAGATCTGTGATCCCAGGGATGCAGCAGTCCTAATATCCTGCTATACTGGCACAAAGGTTTCTGCTGTGGCTCAGCTTTAAGACTGGAATAGTGGTCGAGGACTTCTCCCTCTGACCCCTGCACTTCAGCTGCACAGAGCCAGATTACATGGGCAAAATGAATTTTGAGTAGGGTTCTACATGCAGGAGCCAGAAAACATCAAGGCTTAGGGAGGCTGAGAAATCCTCATTAACTGGAAGGTAAACGTGTACCTTTCCAGGACTTTCATTTCTGCAGTGGGTAGCTCAATCTAGCATATGTTATGCTGCTAACTAGCACCACTGTATATGAATATCGAGCATGCCTACATCTATCCAGAGGCATAGAAGTCTGCCTTAAATAATACACACAACATCCTATAAATCATGGTATTATGTTACTCAGAGCTGCATGTTGGGAAAAGAAAATCCAAATGTTGACAACATCAGACTGAAGTTGCATGCATTCACATGCCAGAAGAAGATGAAATTCATTTGTCTATTTGGAATATACTCTTAATTCCCACGTATTTGGTACATAGTATCCATATAGACCTAGAATGTAGCCTTTATCACACAAACAAATGTCACATGCAATGTTCTTTGTATCAGGCAGATCCTTGAAAATGATCTCCTGTAAGTAAAATGCTAATGGAGGCCCCGTAGATTTGTCAAGCCCTTTCTTCAAAACCACATGGAAGAATCCCTAGACAGTATTCCAAATCTGCTTTGTCTAAAGAAATAAAATGTCACTTTCTGCGCTGTTAGTACATATGGTACGGAGATATACTTCACTGTTATTGGTATCAGTGTTAATGTTAAAGCATAATTAAGATAACTAGTGAGAACGTTTTTGAAAAGGTTTTATAAGAATAACCCTGACTGCTTTTTCTTTTACCGTAGGCCTCAATTGCTGGTGCTTCTGAAATTAGATGAAGATTTGCATGTGAAGTATCCAAGACTGTTAACATTTGCTTCTCAGCTGAAAGCTGGCAAAGGTTTGACTATCATAGGGACAGTGATCCAAGGAAATTTTCTGGAGAGTTATGGAGAGGCCCAAGCTGCTGAACAAGTAAGAACTTTAAATACTGAAAAATAATGAAAACGATTTTACAAAATTTTAGTGAATGTTTATTAAACTTTGTGGAAAGTAAAGCAGGCTCCAGTGGAGCAAAGCTCTTAAACAAATAAGTAGTCTATGTCTGTTGACCAAAGTGCTTAAGGACACGCTTCTGTGCTCTGAAGATCTAAAGACCACGTCAAGGTTGCTATGTTACGTTCTAGATCTTATGTATGTACATCTCTAACTTATTTAACAGGATGAATTGTCACCAAAATGTAGACATGATGTAGACTGATTCACTTAAGAGATGATGTGTTCTGTAATTTCTGAACTGATCTAGAAACATCACAATAGCTATCAGTTATGCTGGACCCAGCACATTTGCTGTATTTTTCTTATTCTGTGCAGTGGTAGACCTGTAGAATCCATTGCAATATTCCTAATGCTTAAATCTGACATTTACATCTACTTAGGCATACCATAACATAACATTCACCACTCCCCCAACAGCTCTTGAAGAGATGGGAGACAGTTCTTCAAAAATGGAAAGCTAATTCATATATTGATGGGATAAAGATGACATTATTGTTCTATTTATTTCTTACAGCCTTGTTATAGAACCTTAAAGCATATGAAGCTGTATACTACATATGATTCTCCTGTCCTTCATTACTCAAAATAAGGCAGTAAACTTTTGCCCTTGATGAGTATATGCAGATTACAATGTGAAGATGCATCAGAAATATATTAATCAATTCATATAGAGGACCTGAGTTCATTTTAATTGAGACCATTTTTCCTGTGCCTGTCTTCCAGACTATTAAGAACATGATTGAAATTGAAAAAGTGAAAGGATTTTGTCAAGTAGTTGTAGCCACTAAGGTTCGAGAAGGAATTGCCCACTTGATACAGTCCTGTGGATTAGGTGGCATGAAACACAACACTGTGGTTTTGGGATGGCCATATGGCTGGAGGCAAAGTGAAGATGCAAGAGCCTGGAAAACATTTATAGGTTAGTTTTAATGTGCCATGTGGTTAGACACCCAGAACCAAGTTCTGTGTACTACTACACCTGCTATGCTTTTCAATGTACAGATTTATTTTGCAAGTTCAGCATTGCTTTCCTACTGATTAGCATAAATGTTAGCAAAAAAGCACTGATTAACAGATATATGTCTATATACCATTGCAAATGGTTTTAATAAACAATATAATATTTTCAACCTTTACAGTTGCATAGTTACACAAAAGGAGTAAATGCATATATTTAATGTGAGCAGTGACTTTGAGTATGCTCATGGAATAGGCTTTTCCACTATAATTTTCCCTTACAGTACCATAGAAAGGTGACAGTTTGCTTTCTTCCCCTTCCCTGCAGATACTGTGCGTTGTACAACTGCTGCCCATCTGGCTCTGTTGGTGCCCAAAAACGTGTCTTTCTATCCCAGCAACCATGAACGTTACAGTGAAGGCAACATTGATGTGTGGTGGATTGTGCATGATGGAGGCATGTTGATGTTGCTTCCTTTTCTACTGAAACAGCATAAAGTAAGGATGAAAAGAGCTAGATAATCCGTTTGTCTGCCTACAACATTTTATGCATCTGTCTATGGTGTGAAGCAGTGAGCCAACAATAAGTGAAGTTTCCTATTTAAACCTATGTAGGCTAGATTTCTGTGGTTGAGAATCAGTCCTCATGCTGTTCTCCCAGAATGTTTTTTCTTGTATTCTATATTCATAAAAAAAAAGACTGTGGACATTAGAATATTTTTAACCCACATGCACATTCTGCTCATGTCCAAAAATCTTTACATTAGCAGAATGTATTTTTTCCTGCGTGACCATAGCAGTAATGGTCATAAAGTGCACACCTCTTTACCTTTTAAAAAAAGAAAGGATTCTGTAAAGCTTGCACTGCATTGTAGCTTTAACTATTGAAAAGGCAGAACCCACATAGCTGTGTTTGAGACTTCTCAGTCTTCTCTTGATCACTAAGTACATTTAATAAGAAGTGTACCATAAAGGACTGAGCATAATTGTTTATGGATATCATTTTCACAAGGGCTGTAGGAACCAATGAGCGTCTTAATTTTAGACTCTTGATATATTTCATTGCAATGTAATTGGGTTATATGTATACAAAAGGGGAACAGTGTCAGGTTATTTAGCAAGTGTTAATTAGGAAGATACTATACTATTTACCAAAGAGAGAATTAATTTGTATTGTTCTATTATAGTACCAGAAATTAAGCTGAATTTTATAAAGTCAATATGATTATGAAGATGAGGGACTACAGTAGAGTTGGTAGTACGGCTGGTTGAGAAATTAACCCAAATTTTGAAAACTATAGACTTTTTTATCAAATTTGATTATTAAGAGACATTTTTCCCACTCAAACTGGTTGAAAACCAGCAATAAAAATGTAATGAAAGGTTTTCACGAATTAATTGGAATTTGAAAAATTTGAAAACTTTCTGTAAGGTAGATAGGTGCAAAGAAAGTTGTTCCTCTCTTTACCTCATATTTACCAATCAATGCACCTCTCCTGAGCTGTCTTGTGTTTTCCTTGCTGCTCCATCTTTTGCCCTCTCTTGCCCATTATTCCAAAGTGTGGTGGTTATTTTTTAAAGATGAAGAGAAGTCCAGTCCTCTGTCACCAGGAGAGATGTTTACAGCAATTAGATGTAAAAAGTCTTTAAATACAAGAGTGTCTTTTAAAAATAAGGCAGTATTTATGCCCATACTGTCCAAAATGTTGTGATTGTAAAATACAGTGCCCTTGGGATTTCTGGGTGGCAGGAGAGCCTTGCATTTTTGGTGACTTTTCCCCACTTTGTCCTACACAGCTAAATTGCAGGTCCCCACATCATGGCTTTAGGCCGGATGGGAACATATTAAGCCTGCTAAAGCCACTTTTGCTTTGGTCATTGGGCTCACTTGCCAGGGCCAGGAAATGTATCAGCTAATGTAATGGCTATAATTTGTTTTGTCATCGCCAGAATTCAAGAAAAAAAATTAATCTCCTTGGCCTATAACACATCAGTGTTTACGTTTATTTTTTGTTAAAGTTTAAAAGAATATAAAGATCATAAAACACCACAGAAGAATGAAAGGTGTCAAGATTTTGTGGCAGTCTGAGCAGCAGGTAGACCAGGGTGAAAGAATAATGTTTTAGGAGGTATACCCTCCTCCCCCACCTCAAAAAAAAATAGGTGATGGGTTTTGTCAAGGAAAAACCTAGCAGTTGAAAAATGTGCACTCACTGGGGAGAAACCGAACTGGAATTTTTCTCATGCTGTAGTTCATAGGGCTGGCCTCATACAGCTTTTCTTTGTTATCTTTATGCCAAAAGGGAGGTTGCATACAAATCTGGGCCCTGCCTTACATTAATGGCTCATTCACCATGTTTGTTAAAAGCCATACTTGATGATCATCTCAGTTTGTCAGCACAATGCTTCAGCAGTGTTCCTAAACTGTGCTTGCTTTCTGTGATGGGAAAGTCAGTAGTATGGACGTGTTTAAAAAAACATCCACAGAGCACAGTGCAATACCTACGCTGGAAAACAACGGTGCTCTCTTTCGTGTGGAAAAGACGTTGTTGGTTCAGATATTTTGAATACTTGTATCTTCCCCCCTAGGTCTGGAGAAAGTGCAAAATGAGAATTTTCACAGTAGCCCAGATGGATGACAACAGCATTCAAATGAAGAAGGACTTGGCTACATTCCTCTATCACCTACGAATAGAGGCAGAGGTAGAAGTGGTAGAAATGGTAAGGGATCAATCCTAGTTCTCATTCAGGTTTGAATGCTAGTAAGTTTTTTTTATTACAAAGAGGAATATTTGTCTTATTTCTGCAGCAAAACAGTGACATTTCAGCTTATACTTACGAGCGGACTCTAATGATGGAGCAGAGATCTCAGATGCTGAGGCAAATGAGACTGACCAAAACAGAAAGGGAAAGAGAGGTATGTCATTCACTGTAGAAAGAGCTAAGGTGGATGAATCCAAACACTGTTCTCAGTACATTTCCAATCCTTCATATTGTATAGTAAGTCCTTTGAGATATGATACGTATCTGGGTATTCATTCATGAAGAAAACGAATGTTTAGGGTAGCTTTTTCAGTTGCTATCTCTGAAAACTAGTTTTATTCCTGTCAGTTAACATCTTGGCTGCACTTATGGAGCTGTGCTAGAAATGCTTTATCCTAGGAAAAAATGCACGGTGGTCATGTAAGCAGTTAAAAAGCCTTTTGTGCCTTTCCATGTATGATTATGTGATGTCCAATTAGTTCAGAACATGAATCTCAGGAGGTTTCTTGTAAGTTTCAAGAGTTCCTGGTACATGCGATATCCTGGGTTTGTCTCCGTTCATGACGCATCCTGTTTGGCTAGTGCAGCTTTATGTCCTATCTTGGATTCTGGTAGAACAAGGCAACTAGCTCACGTAGCCACCAAAGCTGTTACATTTGTATAATCCTGTTCCATATGAGCAGAATGGTTTTCATCAGCTTGGGGTTGATCTGGGCTGCCAGGTTCCATATCATCTTAAAGTGCCAAGTTTTCTATTTCTCTATATAGAGACACCCTATTGGTCCAAATTCTGGTTGAATCGTATGTATCAGAACCCCATTTGCTCTTTATGTCAGTGAACTGCTCTGGCTCCTTCCCTGAACGCAGATGCAGGGTACAATGAAATGAGAGCTGTTTTTTTTTAACTGGTAAAAGGGATTCAGAGAAGAGAAAATTAATCTGTGAAAGTAGAACTCAACTTGCTATTTAAACACTTCTCAGGCTCAGCTGGTGAAGGACAGACACTCTATAATACGGCTGGAAAGCTTGTACTCGGACGAAGAAGATGAAGGGGAGACAGTACCTGAGAAAATCCAGATGACATGGACAAAAGACAAATTAGACTCTGAAAAACGGAACCGGAACAGTGCAATGGAAAACTTTAGAGAATTGATCAGTATTAAACCGTGAGTCTCATTGGCCGGTATCCCAGACCACTTTGAGTTGACGTCTGGTTATGCTGCTGTCCATTGTACCCCATCCCTAACCACAAAACACCTTGACTTCCTTTAAAAAAAAAAAGTTTTAGTACTGCACAGGTCTCTGTTGCATTTAAACATTTGAGGCCTTAACAGTGAAAAGTCAGCAGAGTTAGTCACCCTAATGCAGAACTAAGATTAAAGGTAAGATGTGGCTATGAAATTCCCAAGTGCTAGAATTGGCACTTTAGTTGTGGCTTCATATAAAATGGAAGAATGGTTTGTAATCTCTTATGTAATATATGTGTATTAGAGACCATCCAGCACCAATTCATTGGCAGATGAACATATAATTTACTGCTAAGTAACTCAGTGAAAATTCCTGAGTGTGTGAAATTCTTATTTGTTAGTATATGTAATTCAAACATATTTTACTGTTTAAAACTCAGTAAAAATTCTGTGTTGTGTTTACATTTATACCAATGTACTCTTACCTCCCTTTCATGCTTTCAGAGAGTGGGAAAACCTGTAAGTTTATTTGCAACTTGTTTAAAAAATGTTTTTCTGCAAATGGGAGTGAGAAGATCTGAAATTCTCCCTAGATTAAAAGGAATGACATTATTAATGTACATGTAACTGTGCAATGGGGCTCATCCTGCATGCCTGAAGTTGTGGGAAGACTTACCGTTGTCTTTAAAGAGTGCAAGATTGGGTCCTTACTACTTAGGGCGATGCTTAGAAATAGCATAAAGCAAAGTCTGCAAGAGTTACCCTGTTTAACCAGGATTAAATCATGGAAGAACAACTTCAGTTTGAGCATTTAATTGTGTTTTCAAGAATGGCATACTCCCATTTTGGATGTTTGTTATCAAAGACCGTTTGTTGTCATTGGAGCACAATATCAGACAGTGGCAGAGCCAAAGTTCAGGCTGTTGTATTGAACAGAAATTCAGGACAGTGCTGACTTGACCTTTCCTAGCTCCTTCTAGTTTTCTCACGGGTTTAAATATAATGCTCAAAGGACACGGGCAAATTACTTTTGCACCCGGAACGTAAAAACATTCAAATTATTGTTTGCAAGAGCATGCATAGCTGCTTGAAATGAGCTTCTTTTCAGGTCCAATTCTGTCTGCATGTGCCCCAGTCCTGTCAGCAAAGGAACATCAGGTCCGCCTGGGCTTCCTGCACAATGGGGCACAAATGGGGGGATTCTGTGGCAGGCTGTGCTGGATAGGAAGAACTGCAGCTCAATGGATGCTCCAGTCCTCCCATCTGCTGAGAGAACACTCAGGCCACAGTAGGCCGCAGCAGCAGACTCTAGGGTGGCTCAGTAACTTGAGGGAACAGGGAGATTCCTTGTCCCTTCCTTCCCTCTACACAGATTGCTGGTACCCAGCTGGGGACAGTAGTTATCCCTAGGGACATGTCTACACAGCAGTGAAAGTCCAACTTCATATTCTCAGAACAAACGCTCATTGGCTGATCGTACAAGAGAGGAATCCCCCTGTTTCTAGCCACTCCTGGAGGCTGGGTGAGCCATTCCTTACATGCCTATGCCACAGTTACTGGCATTTTCTCAGCTCACTGGATAAAGGCCAGTTTTAAGGGTCACCTTGGAAAAAAATGGGGCTCTTTGGAATTCTGTAGCTTTTCTTCCAAAAGGTTAATTGCAAAAATAACAATTCCTTCCTCACCTCCCATAGTTATAGTACAATGATGTCCTGCCTCTCTTGTCTGTGACCTTTCTGTTCCTGACATGGATGAGGCAGAAAATGTGCTCACTTTTTCAATACAACATGTGGACGTAGCCTGAGATCGCAAGGAAAGTATTCCAAACTGGGCAAGTTATATCCTCTTGTAAATCTTGCTCCTAAATGGTTTTGTGCAGCAGCACCGTGTCTTGTTAATGGTAGTGTGTATGAGTCACGTCAGTGTATCTGCTTCTTCCTGAATGTTTTGGGAAGTTTATTCCCTTAGAACGTGACACACATATGCAAGCCTATAAACCACTGGAAGATGAAAGCTAAAATTAAACTGAGAAAAACAAAAAAAAAAAAAAGAGCCCCCAGAAAAGAAATAAGTTCATGAAGGCCTGTTACCATAATTTGTAGCATGTAAAATGGGGTCTTATCTAACCCCCTTCCCTAAAATACCTGGTTTTGATTAAAAAACATCAGTAGAAATAAATCAGGAATCCTCATCAAGTTGAAAATACAAAATGGATTTTCATTTTAGGTTGGTCTGCCTGTCTGTCTTTTGTTTTCTTCTCCCTTGTTAACCACTACTGTGGTTGATTTCCTATTGGAAAGAGAGGTCTTCTGGCTATAAATGACTCCCTGACTCGCTAGTTCTTATTCTGTATCAATTGGTGTGATGCGATCCTATTTTTAATGTACTAAAACCTGGGCTCTTTTGGGGAGGATATGACTGTTTTGTAGCTCAAAATCAGAAAGCGCACTTCTTAAAACTGGGGGCTGGTGCTGCTGCCAGCAGTTTGAGTCATCCATGAGACACGGAGTTCTCGGAGTTGAGGGATTTTTCTGTACGTTAGTGTTTTGAGTGGGGAATATTTGATCAGTGTGGCCTAGCTTGTTGTTTTGCAATTTGCCCTGAGGAAGAGGCAGCATATAGTTATGCTCCCTAAGGACCAGACTGTGACTCAGAGGAAGTAAACTGTGCCAGGCTTAAACTCAGCACAGTGTACACTCAGCACCGTGACCCATTCCTGGCATGCAGGGTACACTGACAGGAGCATAGCTATTTGTGCAGGGGAACAGTAATGGCTCTGTAGAGCCTGCTCTCCTTTCTGCACAGAGGAATAGGTGGCCCATGCAAGACTCATAGACTCATAGGTCAGAAGGGACCAATATGATCATCTAGTCTGACCTCCTGCACAAGGCAGGCCACAAAACCCTACCCATACACATTTATAACAACCCCGAACCCATGACTGAGTTATTGAAATCCTCAAAAGTGAGATTTGAAGACCTCAAGCTGCAGGGAATCCATCAGCAAGCGACCCATGCCCCACGCTGCAGAGGAAGGCGAAAAACCTCCGGGGCCTCTGCCAATCTCTTACTGCCAAGAGAGTAAGTGTGTGCGGCCTTACGCCCCTTGTGCAGATGTATGGGGCTAGTGATTTATCCCTCTGTGTAGGAGCATAGGTCCTTCTCACATAACACCCAGCTTGAAAGCTCTTGCAGGTTTGGTGGAACACTCCTTAAGTTGTTACAAGTTGTAGACCGTGGCACTCACTTCAAGAATTCCAGCTCAACTCTAATCTAACGTCATGGTGGATGACCTTGGTATTCTCCACTTTTTAATAGTGAATAACCATCCACTCTAGACAAGGGTCTTATTCCGTTTGGGTCTGATCCCAAACCCCTTGAAGTCAATGACACTCTTTCCATTGGCTTTAGTGAGTAAGTAGATGAGGCCCTCAGGACAATTGAGTTTGGTGATCTTACAGATGTCACTTAAGTGAATTTCTTATCTCACGAAGTCTGGCAATAGCTGCTTAGGAGAGACGAAGGGGAGCAGTGGAATGGGAAACAAGTTAAGCGATGCCTTTAGAGCACAGATCACAAACACAGGTGGAGGTAGTATTAGCTCTAAACATATGGAGGTACCAATAACTCTAATACCTTCTGTACCTTGAAAAACTGGAAGAAATTGTGCATGTTTGATTAGATGACATTTTAAATAGTATTTAGTAGATATTGGCATTATAAGGTACGTTTGTAATGATTTTTTTTCCAATACAGTTTTACAAGTGTTTTCCTAATAGTTTATATGTGATTCTTCAACAGGAACCAGTCAAATGTCAGAAGAATGCACACAGCAGTGAAGTTAAATGAAGTAATTGTAAACAGATCCCACGATGCCAGACTTGTTCTTCTCAACATGCCTGGCCCTCCAAAGAACATAGATGGTGACGAAAACTGTATCCTTTGAAGGCGAGCCAAGATTATACACAAAATATGTCTCTCTCTGTCTAACCAGGTTCTTATATTTTGCCTATCAAAGATATTTATTTAAACCAAAATAAGTGGTTCCAGTTCCAGTGGTATGAAAGTAGTAAATCATGGCTGTTGAGATACAGTAAATAGCTGTAAGGGAAAGTCACATCTGCCCTGGCCACTCACCTGTTTCGTACTCAGGATGCTTTGCTAACGTCACCTGTGAAAGGTGTCTTGTCTACACTTCTTTCTTAGTTTCATTTTCTCTAATGGGCCTGCCTTCTTAAGCTTTAACAACAGTAAGTAGCAGGAGCTTTGCCTCCTACAGAATAAGGCTAAACAATCTGACATTCCTTAACATGGAAATTATGTTTGCTCTTTCAAGGAAGCAATAGCTGCCTTTGTCTTATTGTACTTTGAAGCAGTTAATAAGAGTGAAACCCTTTACACAAAAATCAACGAGACGGGGTGGGGGTGGGTGGAAGGAGTTAACTCTTACTGGTTGGATTCTAAAGATGCACTTAGTTTAATTATACTAACAAAAGGTCTCCTTCTGACATAGTAACTTCAAATCTATCATCTGTTTGGTCCTATATTTGGAATTTCACAATAACTGAAATCTAACCAGTCTGACACTTACAACTGTGAATCCATAGGGGTGAGTAACATGCACTTCCAGGGAGGTTCACATTTCCAGGGAGGTTCAGAGCACATTTTTAGGAGGTAGTAGGGACATCATCCTCAGGAAGTGGCTTTAGAATATATACCATTTTGTGTAATCAGATGTGTTTCTAAAGCAGGAAAAATGTTGAATTTTTTGTGTTACACTGAAATGCTGTACTAGTTTCTTTAGCCTCCTGTGGCCTAAAACTTAAGGAATAGATGCAGCATGAGATAAATTTGTGGGTGGAATGCTATCCATGAACCCTCTGTCCCTCTACTTTCCCTAGCTACCCCTACAATTTGGCCTGGATTAAAATCTCAGGGTGGACAACTGTCCACTCCCTGCTCTATTATAGGCCCAGTTTACACTCTGAAGGGGGCAATGTTTGAAAAAAGTGTAGGGTGTGGTTGAAACATGACTCAAAATATGGCTGAAGTGTCCCATGTATCTTGCGCTTGAATCTATATTAGTCCACAAAGACAACTCGTGTCAGATGTAGTCGAGTTGCAATAAATTAATTTACCGCCAAAATGTAATTGGGCCTTTTATTCAGTTTCAAAGCACAAACATTTACAAAGTATGTTCAGCCATGAATATGAAACATTAATATCAATTTAACAAACTTTAATTCTACCAGTTCTTTAAAAGTTTGCCCTTACTATTTAGAAGAACTCAATCTCCCAAAACTGCAATTGACATACTAGTAAATTCATTTTAAAGACATTTAAGGGGATTGTTTAGAGAAATTGCTCAAGATTTTTAGTTACACTCAGTATATTAGAAGGCTTCTTGCCATTGTATTACTGTTCAGTGAAAAGGATGCCAGTCATTCTGTGTCTACATTTAAGTTATAAAATGTCTTTTGTCCTTGACTTTACTGATACAGATATGGAATTCCTGGAGGTCTTGACAGAGGGCTTGGAGAGAGTATTACTTGTTAGAGGAGGTGGTCGTGAAGTCATCACAATTTACTCTTGATTTAATATAGCTTTCTGCACCAACCCCACATTTATCTTCTTGATGACAAAGGACATTCCAGTTTTAAATGGAGAAGAAAATAGGTTCTCTCTCTCTCTCTCATCTCTCTTCCCCCCAAAGAAACACACACTTTGCATCGTCCATCTCCTCTCCTGAATGATTATTAGGGTTTTATCACAAACCTTTACAGTGTACTGCAGATCTTAGTACTGCTTCCATTGGTTTTCTGTCAATGACGCTCCAGTTGTTACATACATATCTTTTGTATCGCATTACTACTCCATCCAACTGGCAACACACGTGAATCATGAATCTATAGTATTACTCAGCTTCTGCTTTGATACTTGGTATTTGTGAATGTAGTTTTAACACTAAACCTATTTTTAGAAAACAGTGCTAACATGCAGTGTTTTTAGTAACTATGTATAAAAGTAGGATTCAAAAGTCAGTTACTGTAACAGGATTTTAAAAGCTTTTATATTAGTTTATGGGGATAGAGCTCCATTATATAGCAGCTAGTCTCTGCTGAAGTTCAGCTCTAATGCATTTTCTAAACAAAACACTAAATTCTAAGAACTGACTGACAAAGCTACAGGTTTATGGGTTCATTTCCAGAACTACAGTTTGAGTTTTGGGTAAGAATTTATACTTTAATACATTTATAGATTTAAATAAATTATGTTGATATAGTTGATTATGTACGTAGCTTGCTACAAACAATGTGTAGCTTCTGAGACTTATGGTTCTGTGATGGAGGCAGATCCCTATTTATTTTTATATTTATTTGTTAGAAACATTGGAAACACGGATGCAAACCGTCTAGAAGTTTCAAAGAGGTTTCTTAAATAAATTTCAAACTATCAGTGGATCAAAAATCAGTCCTGTGTAGTTCTTCCCCGTTTGATGGGCTGCAGGAATTTTATTCTATGATTCTGACTATACGGAGACTCCAGTACATGGAAAAGAGGTTCTGCACTGCACACACAGTGATGGATTGCACTTGCACAAGCACAGAAGCCCCTTCTTTGTAGGCTTCTCTTTAAAAAAACAACAGCAAAACCCCTTTTATTAGTGAACAAGTCTCCAGAGATTTTACGAAGCCCACTAAATTGCACTTACTACACAGAAGGATCATATTTTTTCAATAAAATGTTGCATACACTTAATTATTAATCCGTGTGGAGTTCTGTATGCTGTAATGCAATGGGTAGCCTGTGCACAGCACTGCCTCTGCTGTACAGAATTAGAATTGTTCAGTTACATCTGCATAGACTGATAACTGTTAAAGGAATGTAAGAATTGGCACCCCAGCCCATGTCTTGTCTGACACTGCCCACTACATAATGCCCCATAACAGATCATTGTGCTCTAATGTATTTATGTATCTAGTTGAATCAACTTAGCTGCTGTTTGTTTGGGGAATTAAGTGGGTATTTCCATTCCCTTCCTAAGCGACACCAGACTTCTCTTTTGAGAAGAGAATTTGTGCTCATTCATGTTTCCTCCATGTGTTGTGTTTTAACTTTATTCTAATGGGTTTGTAAACATGAACTGATGTGAACCCATCAATAATGGGGTCGATTCACAGAACCTGTTCACACTGGAAATGATCCAGTTGATAAGCTGACAAACATTTAGCATAAGTCTTGGGGTCAAGAACAAGCTCACAGATGAAATTTCTTCTTTGGGCAAACTGTGTATTGTTTATCAAAAAATGCAAATATTATAGGCCAAGATGACATTTTAAATCACAAATGCCAATCTTTACTGTCATCTGAAAGAAAAGATGCCGCTATCCTTCTGCACATCCTCCCCCTGCTTGGGACAGCGGAAATGTTAATGAAATACAAGCATCAGAATCTGTGCTGTCACTTGTTGACACGATTTTTAGGAAATTCACAACTGAGCAGTATTTTCCATGCAGAGCACTGTTTAGTCTGCTGTTGAAACGTAGCTTTTATAGCAGGTGAGATGCTGCAAGCGTTGAAGTTTAGACACTAAAATCCACAAGAGGGAACTAGAGTGCCAGGCATTCAGGAGTTTTGTTCACTTGAAGAAACACACAATTTTCAGATTGTTTATAAACCACTGCTGAGGGGCAATTCTTATTGAATTTTTCATATTATTTAGTTACAAAGGTGTCCATGTGAGTACTGTGGATACCTGTCATGTAATTAGATAAAGAAACAAAACTCCCACTCATTCATACAAACATAAAGCTCATTTCCCCTATGCATCATCCTAGCAATATTGTTTAACATTGCTGTGGGGTGTGCACTGAAGGTAAACAGATTAAAGTGACTCTGGAGTATTTATAGTCATAATATAGCCCTGGTTTGTATGACGGTGCTGCCAAGGCTAGCTGTTTGTTTGGTCAAATGCAGAGCAGTACTTTCCAACAAGGGGCGTGCTTGGTTTTCTGTATTCAACAAGCACGCACTTGCAAAGCCATAACAAACTCTAGAACAGTCCTCTTCCTAAGAACTGGCACAAACTTACTGCAGGCCTGTGAGGCAGCTAAGAAGGTGTCTGTTAAAACTCAGTAATTTTAGAGTAAACAATGCCTGCTTCCTTGCTCCAGATATGAAGCGCCCCTCTAGAGCGAGTGTCGGTCACGGCAGGCTGCAGCCATTGCTACAACACAATCCAGCGGGTGATGGGCTTGAAGGCTCTCTCCCACTAGCCCCTCACATCCCAGGCTCTAGCAACTTGTGCAGGGGAGCCCTTGGACACTACCTACTTTCCAGAATCAGCACTGCGTTCTAAAACCAGGAAATAGGTCAGTCCTGTCCCCACAGGCAAAATGTCTCATCTACGTCTGCTTCCACTTAGAGGCCTCAGTTACCTGCGCAAATCCCTGCTTGATCACGGTTCAAGTACCATGCACTCCGGCTTTTTGCTGAAGCTGCACTGGGGTGCTATGTTCCAGTTGCTCAGCACAACATGCAAAGAGAGCTGGCCTGTTTATTTTTAGGGTTAGGCTGTCCTCTGACATCATCATGCCTCCCTTTTTTTTTTTTTGTTGGAAACCACAGGATGGCAGTCAAAGTCTGACACACCCTGGGAGCAATGGGTCTGAGGTTTGCAGTTAGGAGTTGGCCCTGCCGTTATCCGTACCCTGGTGGTGTTACAATAAATGTCATTGTAGATTAGTGTTAATGCTGCAAGCTGTCCATCCCATTGCTGATGGAGTGATGGCATGTTAATGACTGGGTTAGGTATATGGCTTAAGTATGGTTAGGAGAGTGCTGTGCAAGTACGCCCCTGATGTTTTAAATGGTAGTGAGTTTATGAAGTGTCTATGTTCATTGCAAGTGGATGGGCAAACTGATGCTCTGGGAGTTTGGACTAAATTAATTCATTTGGCAGAATCTAGAGGTTTTGATAAAAATCCAGATGTGCAGGAAATCTCACAAAACCCAGTGCTCTTGTAAAATATCTTATATTTCTTGCTTTTCAGCTAGGCTAACTCTTCTCCAGGAATGGGTTTTTTCAGTAGTCATATTTAGGTATTTCTCTTCAGTGCCAGCCAGAAGCAGAAACTACAGCTGGGAGTGGGAAATTGAAAAATGTAATGAATAAATAAATTAATAAAGCTTGAAGGTAGCTTTGGGCGAGGAAGTCTTCATTTGTACATGCTCAGCTGGTTTGCCTATTCCTTATAACTTGTGTGACTGAGAAAGAAATGGGTCCCTAGTCTGGCTGGGACTTCAAAAGGCTACTGGATGACTACTTTAAGGCAGGCCAATGACCTGCCCTTTCCAGAAGGTTTGACAGACAGTAAGGCAATACATTTTTAGGCCGTAAGAACTATTGGTCCTGGAAACAGTTTTACCAACTTTAATTTAAAGACCTAATGTGAGTAATAAGTGACTTAAACGTAGCACTTTGCAAAAATGACACAGCCTTCCTTATGTAACAATATACAGGATATCTGTCAAATGTCTCCTTATTTGAAAGAGTTTTCTGAATTTATATAAAAAAATGCACGCTCTGCTTTCAGTTTGATACTCTACCAGTTAAAGTCTCAATTTGGTTCTCAGATAAAAAACAGCAGTTGTCACAGCTCAAAAAAAAAAAGAGGGGGGGGGGCAGAGAAACATTAAAGAGCTAAATGAAATATGTAAATACACTGCATCATAATAAGATGGCACTATTCAAGACTGAGTGTATTTTTACATGGATTCCTTTCATCTGCTTTCACCGAATAATCCACAGAAGCATTTCCCATAATAAAATGCTTTGTGGGCCAGTCTGCTTTTCTCTTTCAAGGATAAGCATGAGGCACTTCCCTAGATGCCAGCTGTACCAGAGGTGAAGCACAGCCCTGTTTATTGTCTGAAGACTTTAAACCAGCACAAATCTTGTCTTGCTGGAGTGGCTTTACCCCTATCTTTCATAAAGGATGTGTGAAACGCTGTTCCATTCATTACTGTTCTTGACAACTGGTCTGCTTTAAGGGGGAGAATTTCACAACTTTAAGGAGTACATCAAAGTAGACAGCTGAGCTCGCAATTTAAAAAGAATATTTAATATACAAATGAAATGAGCACTTTCTTCCACCCTTCCTCTGTCCCTATGGCATGTTGTTGTAATTGGATCTCCATATTTAGCTTAATTGTTAGCTCAACTGTGAGAGAGTTTATAAAGGGTCATCATAATGTACAACAATAAGCATTGAAGGGAAAAGGTACGAAGTGGAGACAGATTGAATTAGTATAAACAGAAAAACCTGATGTAAATCAGGGAATGTATTAACATAATGCATGGTAAACAAGAGAAGTGCGGGACGGGAAATGGATTAATCAAAATTGGTGTGTTAGAAATTAGGCTTACATGGTGGACAAAACATTGTGAGATGGATTCTTCCGCCCATCGTTCCCTTTGCAGGATAACACAATTACTGAGTGAAAGAAGTGGAAGGAGCAAGCTTCTTGACTGCCATCCCCACTGTTTGCTGGGACCCTGGGATTCACTGTAATGCCGCTTGGTCTTTGCCATCCTGATCCTGAGTGCTATCCTGACAGTGGGCCAGAAAGAGGGACTCCAATGACATTGCCATCTCCATTGACTCAGTCTGATTCCCAAACACCAACTGGGATGTGAGACTTTGTCACCCTCCTCTCTGACATTTCTCCTTTTCCTTGCCGTTAATGAGTAGCTGGCTTAGCTGGTCAGAACTATATATACAGCACTGCTCTAAACCTGTGATCAGAAGGCAGCTAAAGGCAATGCCCTCAACAGCCTCCTGCTGGTAGGTGTTTGCCTCAGAGTGGCTGCTGAGGGTGTGTGCTGGGCCTGTGTATTCCCAGAAGTGAGGATGCAAGTGAGAGTTACTGCCAAAGACAGAAGTTGCATTTTCTCTCTTTGCTGTTCTCGTCTTTCCCCTCGTGTGTGTGTTTATCTTGTTTGGTCTTCTCGGAAACAGGCTCGGACTTCAACAAGAACAGCAACAGCGATAGCTCCAGCCTGTCTCAATTAACTTCTTCTCTTCCCCAAAGACAGTTATTACTATGCTAATACCATCTAAAAGACTGTCGAACAAGGCCTTTTGCCATATAAAAACACCATCACCCTCTAGCTGGAGAGAAAGGCAACACAGGTTATTTGCCTTCTTTTCTGTAGCTGTAAAAGGTTAAACAGGTGTGTTCGCCATGGCACTGGGCAGCTGGAAGTCTCACTATTCCAAACCCCGAACCTCATTTAAAACGATTTAATGGTGGACAGTGACTGGGTTATATTAACACTTTGACTCTTTGGGCCCATCAAATGAATACAAGAGGTAGATTTATGTAAGTCCCAGGCCTTTGTTTGGTATGCAGAGGGCCCGATCCTCAAAGGTATTTAGGCTCCTAACTTCCATTAAATATTTGACTCCATTGGATGTTAGGAACTTGAATCCCCCATAGGCCTGAGTCTTTAAATCTGTAAGAGCACGGCTGCGGCTACAGTTCAGAGCTCTCAGTGTTGCTCATGGACACTGACCCAGTCTGGTTTTGTCCTTAAGCTAAAATACAGTTTGAGATTTTAAAGGCTTTGTGTTTCTCCTTGTGTCTAGCACTCCCTTCGCTTCCCTTTCCTCCTGTAGGCCTATAGTCATGTATTTGCATGGAAGGAAATAGGTCTAAACCAGCCACAAATCACAGAAAATACCAAATCACGTAAAATCACCAGGCTGACTTTCAGAAGTGCTGATGAGTTCCAGCTGCCTTGCAGGCAATCGGAGCTACACTTACCCAGCATCTCTGACCCCCAGGCCGGAGATCGTTAGGCGGCATAATAGAAATGTGAAAGCTGTGCTAGAGCTGTATGAATACCACTGCTTTCTAAATGCACTGACTCTGTTTACAGTGTCTGTATCTTCTGCTATTTAATATATATCAGTTGTTGAGCCATCACAGGAAGAATCTAGGGCTTGGCATGATGGAGTGATGGCCTTGGAGGAATTTATTGTGGAGCAGTGGGTAATCCTTTTCCCACTATCTTAGTTCTACATAGTATCTTTCACTGGCAAGGATCCCTAACACTGCAGAGATGTAAACCTATGTGCAACTATAGAATAGAATACTTCATTCATCCGCTTCTGCGCTGTTGACATAGGGCAGTTGTTTAATGGTTTAGGAACGGTCGTCATTTATGCTGCTGAAATTGCAGAGGACAACTACCAAAATCTGGCTAGTCAGATTTAGTGCCTCTACTCTTGGAAGGGGAGTTAGGGGGTAGTGCCATGTCATCTTTTCTGACCACATGTCCTCAGAACCATGGCATGACATGTCCACAGCACCATGAGTGTTTGTTTCCCTACCACTCTGCTTTTGCGTGGGCTGGAAGCAAAAGTGCTGCGAGCGTGATAGGCAGGCTCTTTCACTATTGTTTTGGGCTAAACAGGAGCAGAAAGTCATGGAAATCTTGGCAAGTAGCTTCTGTTGAGAGTACTCCTCACTTCTTTACCCACTCACCTCTACAGCTGAGGTCACAGCCTGTTTAGAATTGAGAGTGCTTGTTTAATTGGACAATTCTGAGAACACCTAGAATTGGACAATTCTGAGTTTATTCTAATTGTATTGGGAGAAAGGGGCACAAGCTGGCGACCCCAGCTGCTCTTTCGATATTGCAATTCAGTACAGCGACTTTGCTAAAATTAAAAATGATCAGTAGTGATTCCAGACTTTAGAAAACAGCATGATGTACCCAAACTTGATCTACATAGTTTTATAGTTACGTTACGTTTAAAGGGGACCTAAAGTGGCTTCTAGTGAATGTCTGCAATGTGTACTGCAGGGGGGGAAAGTGTCATTCCCATAACTTCTTTAAAATCTAACAAGATCAGAGGAATGACCCTGACCATACCAGGCTGAAGTATCAAAATCTAATTAGTCTCATTACTAACCATGTTTCCAAAATGTAATCCTGCCTAATACATCTTGCTTGACATCGTCGTTGAAGGAAATTCAGTAGTGTCTCCAAACTCGGGGCACTGTGGACATTTTCTAAAACAAAACAAAACAAAATTTCCCCTTGAAGATCACAGGCCTGCCAATATCAAAGTGAAAGGAAAAACAAGAAATGTACAGATTTTTGATAGCTTGAAGCCTCCTAAATGGTCTTATATATGTTTGAAATCCTCAAATGCGTTAAGAAAAAAAGATTTTCACAGTATCAGACTGCTGAAACTGGCAACAGAAATATGTTTTTTGAATGTTGTAACTGATCCTTTTGACTTTTTTTAGTCCTTCATGCAGGCCTGTTCAGTTGTCTGATTTATTGGCACCATCAAAGAGAGATGAATAAAATATTTGCAATAAGATCCCAAACTAGCTAAAACAGTGCATGGGGCTTGAAGTTTGTTCAGAGACCTGAGACTTAGCAAGGATCCTAGAGACTGGTGGAGCTTTCAGCAAACCCAAGCTATGTGTCAAGCAAAGGGAAGGGGTCTATGATGATTGCATTAATTAGGGCTTTTTTTCAGTTTGATTTTTTAGGTTGGGATGAACTTGAAATTCACTGCAAAACTAGAGCTGGGCCTCAACCCGAGGGTCTGAAGCATTGGCTGAAATGTAGACCTAGCTGCAAGTTGTAGTGTTAAGACCATCCTGACTGGTAACTCAGGGAGTACGAACAGAACTGACCTGAACCAGAAAAAGGGCATACAAATCCATTTTCTTGTTTCTCAACTGCTAAAGGACCTGCTGATTTGCTGGGACCTTCTTGATTTTAGAATAACGTTTGGGTAGTTGAATCTCCAGTTCAGTGGAACAAAGTATTGGGTCTTCATGGTTGCTGTTTTACTATGGCAAAGCAAACACATGATGACAATGTAAAAGTCCAGCTCCAGTTTCAGACAGTATCAATGTGTCAGATGCAGTTGTACTAATGTTCCAATAGTCATTATGTTCCAAAGAACAGAGGGACCTGCCAGGTTTCATTGAGTCACTGTTGCATTAGGAGGGAGGTGGGATATAAAACATTTCCAGTTCTGCCCCATAAACCTGGTCTACCCCTAATGAAAAGCTGGTATTTCTAATGGTGGCACTGAAAAAAAGGCAACTCTCTTACAACCCAGCATGAATGCTGCAATGGTCACCACCAGTGTATCAATTAAATGGGGGAGGAGCACAAATAAATACTAATAAAAGGAGAGAACCCTTTGCTACAGCAGAGTTCAGCAACGAGGAAAACTGGACAAGAGCCTTAGCCCGCACTCTGTAAAAATAAACTTTGCAGCACCAAACATGGGTGTGAATGGCACAACTTCCATTGACTCCCTTACCTTTTGACTCTAGAAAGACCTGTTTTGGTAATAAAAAGACCAAGAATCTTGCAACACATGTTACAGATGATTCAGTGGTTAATAATAGACTAATCCTTGTGTTCATTGATCATATTCTAGACAATGGAGTTGATAGAAGAATCCAGAAACAAAATGGCAGAGATCTAAAATTAATAGCTAGTGCTTTGCCCTTCTCTAGCATATATTCACTATAGCTCCCAAAGTGCTGTACAAACATTAATTATTTCTCTAACCTCCACTCTCAAGGACTCATAGACATTAAGGTCAGAAGGGACCACTATGATCATCTTGTCTGACCTACCACACAATGCAGGCCACAGAACCTCAGCCACTCACTCCTGTAATAGGCCCCTAACTTATGACTGAGTTACTGAAGTCCTCAAATAATCATTTAAAGACTTCTAGGTACAGAGAATCCAGCAGCAAGTGACCCATGCCCCATGCCGCAGAGAAAACCTCTAGGGTATCTGTCAGTCTGCCCTGGGGGAAAATTCCTTCCTGACCCCAAATATGGCAATCACCTAAACGCTGAACATGAGGGCAAGACTCACTAGCCAGGCACCCAGAAAGAAGTCTCTGTAGTAACTCAGAACCCCTCATCTAACATCCCATCACAGGCTCTGGGGATATTTACCACTAGTATTCAAAGGTCAGTTAATTGCCAAGGGAGAAAATATAGAAATTGTACTGAGCATTAGATGAGGCATACAGAGATTAAGTGAGGTGTCCAATGATTAGGAGAAAGAACTTCAGTGCTTTATCTCAAAACATCTACACAAACTGCAGCATTAGACTTTTCAAACGATGCAATGATGGACACTGTATGGTTGAGATTATATTCCATCCCAATGCAATTTTTTGTCTTTGCACTAAGCTTTGGGTAAGATGACATCATCCTTCGTTCTCCATACTGCCTCAACAATCTATCTACATATGTCCCTATCATTGTATTATCTGAGCATTTCATAGCCACTAATGAATTTTAGCCTGTCCATAATGCTGAGAAGGAGGGAGGAATCATCCTATTTTACAGACAGAGAACTGAGGGGCAGAATAAATTAAATGGATC
Source organism: Mesoclemmys tuberculata (assembly GCA_007922155.1). Taxonomy (NCBI): domain Eukaryota; kingdom Metazoa; phylum Chordata; order Testudines; family Chelidae; genus Mesoclemmys; species Mesoclemmys tuberculata. The sequence continues at coordinate 3,394,516 of ML675631.1, forward strand.
ACAAGGATGTCGTAACTGAATCAGAAAATGAACCTCAGTCTCTTGAATTTTAGTTTGCTTACCTGTCTGCTGGACCATCATTTCTGTAAAAGCAATATGTTTTAAGGCAGCCCCTTTATTAAGTTTTAAAATGACCATAGACAGAGACATTAGCTAAAGAGAATAATAACCGGTTAATGAGTACAGCTCCCAATAAAGTACACACTGTGATACCATAACTATAGGTGTATTAGGAAAACCTGAGAGTGATTAGATAGCTAGTACATCCATTTGGCTCATACAGAAGAATTCAGTGCCCTGCATGCGGACTGTTATGATTTCTAAAATGCTTAAATGGTATCATCTTATTTTATTTTTGTATCTTACTCATTTATTCAGTATTCTGCCATTTTTAGTTGCATCATGCAAGCTCAGTGAGAACAAGATACACCTTTGTAACCAGTCAGTCAAATAAAGTCAGCTAGGGCAGACTTTGCCTTCAACGTGCCCCATGTATTATGCTTTCAGCCCCAATTCTTGCAATATTTCAGAGTTACCAAGGGGAGGAAAACAGAAAGGAAGCTGTAGAACACTGCTGAACATAACCAAAGTCATATTATCCAGCCCTCTTTCTATCTAAGATACTTATATGGCTCCTATTACTATAGTATCTGAGCGCTTCACAATCTTTTAATTCTCATAACATTCCCCTCAGGCAGGAAAGTATAGTATTCCCTTTTTACAGAAAGACTAAGTGACTTACCCATGGAAGCCTATAGCAGAGCAGGGAATTGAACCTAGGTCCACGGAAACCATAGCAGAAAATTATAAAACTTCTCATAAATGAGTCTCCTTCCTTCCTCTATAATTCAAGACAAAATCTGAAGCAGTTGCCTGATATCAATAGGAGCAGCATGTCTGAAAGTCAGGCCCCAGTTAGGCAGTGAAAAATTGAAGTTTTCAAGATCTGTCATCAACTCTAACTTTTAACCTTGCTGGTTCACGTGTTAACGCATGGGAGGTCATCTCCCCTAGTTAAACAATGTTTTTTGATCTAATGAAACTGTGTACATTGTCAGTCATGTACATGTTTAATATCTTGTACAAAATCCTTTTCAGCTCTTGCCTTCAATCCTATATCTTCTGGCAGTGAGATGCACAGGATATATATATATATGCACTTTGCACAGAAACATTTCCTTTTATCCATTTTAAATATCTCTCATTTTATTGGATATCCCCTTGTTCTTTTCGAATGATGAACCAGCACCCAATTTAACAGCTCCATACATTCTTTGTTTTATACGTCTCACTCATGTCCCTTCTTTTTCATCTCTTCTCCAGATTGAATGGTTCTAATATGTCTTTAAATGATAGGGCCTCCCTGTCTTTAATAACATTTTCATCTGTTGTCTTAAAGCCTTCTGAATACTGGAAGAAAATTACTAGAGTTCCCAGGTTTAATATGTTGGAGAAACACTGACCTAAAGACATCATGCGAAGGGGTATGCAATGCATTTGTCACTTCATCTGCATCCCAAGGGTTTATGGGATGGGTTTATGGGAAACTAGACTCGTTTGGTGAATACTCCTAATTTTCACTCAGTAACAAACTGTCAATCTCCCTCATTGCTCAAGGGATACCTGGCAACAAGGGTTGTCCTCCTGCTGAGTCATGCCATAACCTGTGGCTATTGTGTTAGGCTCCAGCTCTCAAAGGTGACTGGCGCTGTAGGGAAGGACATTTCTATTGGATGGCAGCAGCTGTCAATAACACCCATATCCTGTTCTGGACACCATTAATGCCACCTGCGAGGGGGCTGGTAGCTGGTGTTTTTCTGGGCTCTGCACTTGTTTAAGAGCATTTAGTCTCGCTAGAAGTTCTTTGAGACTCTTTCTAGCTAAATCTTCTAAGTAGAGGAATGGAGTCGCAGGTGTGCCAGAATTTCCATGCTGAATGTGAGGCTGCTGTCAACGGCATGGTAAACCTGGAGCTGTTTGCTAGCTATGTGTATTTGTCTATGGTGAGTGTAGTACAAGACCTATGCTGTTAAGGTTTTTTTAAAGGGATTTTTATCAGCTCATTTTAGCTCAAGTGAGAGCTCCCTTGTCTGCTATTGCATGTTATAGGAGTACTGTAGCTGTCTGCTGTACCTTTATCATGGGCTAGCCAACAATATTGGAAAGCAGCAAGGGGCTAAAATTATTTCTGACATGTGGTTTTTGTGGCTTGTTAAGGGGAAGCCGGTAAGGCTGAATTTTCTGAGCCTCTCTGGGGGAGGGTGGAAAGACTTCTTAAGAGCAGACAGCTTCCTTGTTAGTATAGTAAATAATTATACACAATCATCAGCTTGAGGCTGTACTACTGTCACTGATCTCTACTCCTTCCCAGTCCTACTACTTTGACCGTGATGACGTGGCCCTGAGGCATGTGGCCCGGTTCCTGAAGAAGCAATCCCACGAGCAAAGGGAGCATGCAGAGAAGTTCCTGACCTACCAGAACAAACGAGGGGGTCGCATTGTCCTGCAGAACATCAAGGTGAGCAATAAATGAAGGTGTACCCCGCCCCTGGAAGGGTTAGGACATGGCCTCTAGAGGATGGCTAATTGCAATGTGTGTGGCTAGAGCTAGGGAAAGAGAGAGGTCTTCCATGGGCTGGATTCTCTGATGCTCCATAGTGGGGTTATTTCTGCAGTAAACTAGAAAAAGCAGCATGTTTCAAGAGCATCAGCCTTTGGCCCTCTGGTAAAGGGTGCATGAAGGCGAGGGCTGGCATGTGGACCTCTGATTAGACTAAAAGCATGGACTAAAGTGCTCATCTGTGACCAGACCATTGATGCCATCACTTCACAAGCAATGACTTCAGTTCATAATTATAGACCCCTAAAGTACGGAGATGAACAGTGCTTGTGTTGGTGGGCTAGAAAGCTGTCTTGGATACCAAGCTGTAATTTTGCAACAAACGGAGTGAGGTGTCTGGTTCTCTTCCATGGCTTGCCTCCTGCACAGAAGCCAGAGCGGGATGAGTGGGGGAACAGCCTGGAGGCCCTGGAATGTGCCCTGCAGCTGGAGAAGACTGTGAACCAGGCCCTGCTGGACCTGCACAAGTTGGCCATGGAGAAGAATGACCCCCATGTGAGTTAATGACTTTGTCAGTTGAAAAAGTTCTCCAGCCAGCTATTGTAATGCATGGGAAGGGAAATGTACTGCAGTGCAAAAGGATTATTCTGCAGCTAACTTTTTGCTGTGTGGTGGGCAACCCTCTGAATGTGCTCGGATTCCCTGGGGGCGATATGGATCCTGCCTGCTGAATTGGCACCAGAGCAGGCTGCTTCCATACAGAAGACGTGGTCTGACACACGATGGTCAGGAGCCACACAGCACAAGTTGCCCCCTGCAAAAGCAAAGCTTTTTTTATCTACGGTGCTGGGGGAAGGGAGGAAAAAGAACGACACCCTGGTTTCAGACCCTGCCATGGAGGAGTGTGGGTGGGACAGAAGGAATTTCTCCCTGCTACTTGCAGAAATGCTATTCCAACCCTTCAGGTACCCCATAGCTCAGGGATGTGTATCTTTTTGGCGCTCCTGTGGGAGCTGGCCCTATTACTTGCCTTCTACATCAGAAGCTGCTTGAACAGTGACTGAGCCACTGAATATCCTCAAAGCCAAAAGGGGTGACCTGGGGACCTGATGCACTTATGAAATGAGGGCCAGTTAACAAATGGGAGACATCCTGCCTTTAAACACACAGTTCTCAGGTCTGCCGATGTTGGTCACTGACACTGCTGTAGCTATTGAGTTTCGCAGCCATGCCTGTAAGAATTGGCGTGAATCTTTCCTCTTGCAGCTGTGCGACTTCCTGGAGTCTGAGTACCTGGAGGAGCAGGTGAAGGCCATCAAGCAGCTGGGCGACCACCTCACCAACCTGAAGCGCCTGGGAGTGCCCCAGAATGGCATGGGAGAGTACCTGTTTGACAAGCACACCCTGGGGGAGAGCAGCTGAACTCTGTCCTGGGGACCTGACCTGTAGCATGGCTCATGATGTCATAGTGCTGTTCTAGGTATCACTCAGACGAGCTGTCTTGTGTCTCCTAACACGGAGAATAAAATCTCTGCTTTCTGGTGTTACCTGGCTCATGTTCTGTTACTGTAACTCAGATGTAGGTTGGCTTCTACACATGTGCTGTAGTGGGTGATGATAATACATGCTCCATGAGAGGAGCAGGCATCTTGTCAGTTGGAAAGGGGAAATGACTGGAGCATAGTCCTCACTAGTGCTGTGCGCTTGAGACTAAACTCCTGGTAGGAGGATGCTGATGGGGGTGTGTCTATGGGACAGTGGAGCAGGGAAACATTTCCACTTTGATGTGGGGAGGGTGGTGTACGCAATCACAGCACACCAACAAATCCCCCTTCCATGTATCTGCAGATGGAAGCAGGGTTATGCAGTTAGTTCTGTGCTGTGTAAAGCAACTTCTAGTCCGCTTTCCTTGCGAGTGGGGCTGATCCTTGTAAGCCTCAAGCTTTGTGCAGTCAAACTTCTGTTCCCCCTTCCCAACGTCGGTCCGAACATGGGACGCCAAACTGACAAAAGGAAAATGTACAGGGCTGCCTTACAGGAGCCTGGTGGGGGAGACTTGGTCTAGTCTCAGCAGGCTATCAAGATGGAGGCTTGTAGGGTGGAGGATCTGAGGTGGTCTTCCTGTTTCTAGGGCAGTGGTTCCAGTATTCTTCTGGTCCCATTCGTATAGGTGGTAGTCTCTCCTCCTCCTCCCCTTCATCACAGCGGGCAGGGCTGGCTCTGGTTCTTCTCACCATTTGGCCCCTTCTTTCCCCCAGCCCAGTTCTCCACAAAGTGTTGCAGCCTAATTACAAAGCAACTGCTCTACCCCTGGTCTGTATTGGGTGGATGGGCTGTTGGTCAGGGGAGCAGTAGGATATCAAATATTTGCTACTTTCAGTATTCATCATTCTCCAATGTGTCTCCTGCAGCCAGAGGGTAACGGGCAGAGTGTCCTGCAGGAACTATGTGCTAAGAATAGTGACTTTCACTAATCATGCCAGTGAAGTGCAGAAGGGAGGGGGTGGATTTTTCCTGCAGCTGTGTCCTCCTGTGGTCTGTTTACTTGAAGGAGCAAGTGAAGGCTACTAAGCACCTGGAAGCCCACCTCACCAAAGTGGGAGTGCCCCCACATGGCATGGGAGAGTAGCTGTGAGAGCAGCTGAACTCTGCTCCTGGAAGCTGGCAGCTATTGCAGAACTGAATTCTATTGCTTGACTCTTACTGTCTGAGACTAAAACCCAGGTTTTTTTTAAGCTCTGCTGTATCTAGGCTCTCCTCCACTTTTGTGATGCTCTAGTGGAGCAACGCAAGGTCCTGATGCGATAAACACACTCACAGTATGTTTCTGGAGCCTATGTGAGGAAGAGTGGTGCATGATGGAAATGATTTCAGTGGCTCCTGACCTTCCCAACTGCAGCAACTTGTCTTCACCATCTCCTGTGCCACCACTACATTAAGTCTTAGTGTGCCTAGGGGAAGGTGCTGGAGGGAGTGGGGGCCTGGAGGGAAGAAATAATCTTTGTTTTGCTCTTGTAGTAAAGTGAGGAGAAACATGGCGATGAGGACCCTGATGTATTTAGGACATATGGATAATATCTAAAACCAAATCCCTGGTGAATAAACACAAAGATGCTTTAAATTAGCAGCTGGTATCCTGCAGTAGTTTCTACAGCATAGAAACATCTGTTAAGCTTTATGCATCACTCTCACTAAACAGGGGGTAGTACACTTACCTCTACATCTCTGGGAAACCTTACGAAGTGAGGTTCTCTAGTGCATGGTGGACAGGCTGGTAGCAGCACAGTCAGACAATAAATGTGAAATTGAGCTGAGTAAAGCACACTACTGGAGTGATGTCTGCTTTGATTGGTGGTCTAAATATTGCAGAGTAGTTTGGGGGTTTGCTACTAAATGTGAGGGACCTTAAAAAGGCCTGACTTGCAGAAAACAGGTGAGCTACTTTTCAAATCAGGCCTCTTTGCCGTGACCAAAGTTGGATAGCCAAAACAGTGAGTAGTTTACAATCCCTGTTAAAAGCATTTAGGGCTTAGTTATCCCCTCATGTGCTGTTTGAGGAACTCTGTACTCACCTGTAACTAATTGTCTGCTGGGTGTATGACTAAAGCATAAACTTGGAACAGGTGAGTGAACCCCAGTTTTGAGCTAGCTTTCCTCATGTGTGCCTAAGAGCTTTTTAAATGGGAAACATATACTAGCTCACTGTCCCTGCTTCACCAAGTGGTCTCATTTTTGTGATGCTCGTTGTGGGTACTGATCAAAACCTGGATTAGGTGCTTTTGTGTAAATATGTGTGAAAAGGCTCTGCAGCACACAGGCAGCTCCCATTGTTTTTGGGATTTTTAGACAACACTACGCTGCTTAGCTTCCCTGCTAGGTCCCACTTGCCCAAATCTGACAAGCACCCTTCCCTGTGTTCAAGACATATCTACTAGCCTTTCACTTCCATCCACCCTTGGGGCGAGGGGACTTATTACCAGCCTGTTCAAAGATGGTGATGACAATGCTGTATACATGGGCAAACTGTAGTACTGTCTTCCACACCGGCAGCATTTCCACCGTTCTGAAGCTCAAAAACACCCCATGGTGAAACAGATATGGAGATGTGCATGCAGGCTGCTGTTCTGTAAGCTGTAGTTCCTTGAAAAAACTCAGCCCATGTGGTTACTGCAACGTGTTTGTTTTGTGATCTCTTAATGGCTGGGTGGGTGTGTTTTTATATATGCATATATAAACCACAGACAAAACAATGATAATTTAAATCTCCTAATCACAAGATAAACTTATTTTCTTCAAGCAACGGGTATGCACGTGCTGCCTTTCACACTAAGGCCGAATGCAGTATGGATATCCAGCTATCCTAATGCTACCTTTGTGGTAAAAAGACACAAAGTTTCCTTGTTGCTATGCAGGAAAACACACGATTACCTTAACTGTGGACTAGAGGATGTGCTCTAATGATGCTTTCCTGTAGTTATGGTAAAGGAATTTGAAACTCTGTATAGTACACCAAACATAGGGCCAGTTCTGTTGTGCCATTCGAGTGTTTCCAAAATTTACGTGCACACATCACCCATCAGAGGCAGCCACTTTTGGCACGACGATTAAAGGAAGGCAGGACATATTTTGTCTATTTATGTAGCGTGGGGGCAACTCTGAATTCCAAAATGGCATCTTTGGGTTTTTTTTTAAATATCTAGCAGGGGCTGCGAAGTTTTCTTAAAAAGTTGCTGGGGCATTCATACAATAGCTCAAAATCTGAGCTCAATTACATCACTCTCAAGTTGAGTAAAATAAATGGCATAGCTGAGTTTGGAATTGGGTTCAAAATGCCAAACATTACATAGCAGAGCAAGTAACAATTTGGGGATAAGTGAGGACTTCTGCAAATTGAAGATTTTCGGAAAGCAAGCATCAGGAATAATTCGCTTGGGTAGGGTAGCCATCCTCTTCCACAAAGATATACCTGTTCTCCACAGTAAGGCTCCAAAACACAGGGCTAATGGTAGCGTAAGATGCAGTGTTTTGGATTATTACCACAGCATGATTTTAATAACGACCCTATCATTACAGCAGTCAGAAAGGAGATGAGATTGCTTGAAGCTAGGTCAGTCCTACCTCAAGAAGTGGACAGAGGGTCCTGCTATCGGACTGTTAATGCCAAAATGGACCTGTAAGGAAACCTGCAGGCAGTGACATGAGCCAAATGCCCCAACCCACATCCTTCTCTACATATTGGTCCCATTCTCTGTCTTCATGACGTTATCATTTTCCCTGCCATGCTTCTTGTGTCTGTATCCTGCGATTCCCTCTTGTATTCCCCTGGCCCCTGCAAATCTTTTTTCCTTTCACTCAGATGCCCCTCTTCTCTCCTCACAGCAGTATTTAATATGGCATGATTTTGGGCTATGTGGACAGTTCAGGATGTCACAGAGGGCACTCCAGAGCTCTTGACGTAATAAGCAATAGCAACCCATACTTCCAGAGCTCAGGTAGCTCACATACAAGCTCTGATATACCTAAGAAAACACTGCAGGAAATGTTAAGCTCTGTGGATCTCAGGTAACAGTTTTTCACACTCTCTATTCTGTATCTATCTTCCCATGTAGGGTAAATAGGCAAATTGGAGTTGTTGCTGATTCCTATAAATTTAATGAGCCACTTTGTTCTCAGTAAACACACCCACCAATTGGGCTGTTCTAGGAGAGCGCCCATTGCCCCCTGCTCTTCAAAGGTTGAGGTGGGGCATGTGTCTGATAATCTTCTTCACTTGTAGAAATTCAGTAATAGTCCCACTCACAAAGCTGATTGGATCCTTGGTGAGAAAGCAAATTCCCATTCGATGGCAGCAGCTGCCAGTCATACTTTTGGCCTTCTCAGAACAGTATTAATAGCAGGAGTGCTGAAACAGGCTTTTATATCCTTGGGTGACTGAGCTCTTCCTTCAAGAGTGGCTGTGCAGAATCTTTTTTTTTTTCCCTTGAAAGTTTCTATTAGCATTTTACACCTAAATCTTAGAGGCATGGAGCTGGAGTCCCAGGTGCGTCAGAACTTCTCTGCTGAGTGTGAGGCGGCTGTGAACCGCATGGTGAATATGGAGCTATATGCTAGTTATGTCTACTTGTCTATGGTGAGTAATTTTGTCTAAAAACCATCTAGAAAGTTGCCTTTAGTTGTCCTGTAATCTTATAGCTATGATTTATTGGATAAACTTATTTCCTGGTGGGTTCAATATGATCACTCAAACTTAGTAGCAATTTAAATGTCAAGCCTATTAAGTTCTGATTCCCTAGGCAGCAAAACATAACAAGGTATTTACTTGGTTATAAGTAACCTTCCTCTTTCATAAGTGTGAGAGCTACAATAGTCCCTTATCTGGCATCCTTAATAGCTATTTCCTTTTCCTTCAATTTTTGGATAACTTTAGTATGCTGAAATCAACAGTAAAGAAACCTTGGGTGCAAGTAGTAGAGAAACTGAAGAACATGAGGGAAGGAGTCCATTCCACTGAGTCTGTAAACTGCCTTGATTAACAAGCTCTTGAAATCAGCTGAGTTTGTTGCAGACTCTAGTTCACAAAGTGCTGTATCACTCAGTATGTTGAGTGCAGATGTTAAACCCATGTTTTTGTAGAGTAAATATTGCAATTCAAAGACCTGACACTCCCTCCTATAGATTGTAGGAGGGGGTGTCATTGTTATGACAGGCAAAGTTAAAATCCTTTAACTATGGTGGTGGGTGGTAATAGGTGCTTCAGACAAGGGTTTTCCTCATGACTAGTTGAGATACTGCCAGGAAAAAATCCTTTGCCTTACTCTCTCCCTAGTCCTACTACTTTGACCGTGATGATGTAGCCCTCAGACACATGGCCAAGTTCCTGAAAGAACAGTCCCATGAGGAGAGGGAGCATGCAGAGAAGTTCTTGACCTACCAGAACAAGCGAGGAGGACGCGTTATCTTACAGGATATCAAGGTGAAGGAATATTTCAATGAGTACCCAGAGGAGCAGCTGATGAAACAAGCTAAAGCATTTCTGCATGTTACTAGTGGCTAATAGGCTTGTGGTCCTAACTTGCTCCTCCACTGGACTGCTAACCTTTATCTATGCAGCCATGTTGCTTCAAAAACATCTGTGTGGAGTTGTACTCTAAGCTCTCGGGGCTCCCAGTCTCCTGCAGTAGAAGGCTTTTATTGTAGACTATTGTGATGAAGGCAGAGGTAGGGAATGTCAGAGTATTGGGTAGTACAGCTGGGGAGGTGGTAGAGTAAGATGCACTTGCAAAACATGCTACAGCAGGGTTAATTGACCCTCAGATTGGCTTATCTTCCCCCTCATGACCAGCAAAGCCATGGAGTAGTTAACTTGACTAAAAAGCATTAAGTAGCTTGAGTTTCTTCTGCAGACATGCAGTGCCTTGTAAAAGGAGCCATCTGTGGTACAGAAATGAGATTGAGAGGGGGCATGTCTCATTTTCTTCTGTGGCTGGCTCCCTTCACAGAAACCAGAGCAGGATGAGTGGGGAAATAGCCTGGAGGCCCTGAAGTGTGCCCTGAAGCTGGAGAAGACTGTGAACCAGGCCCTGCTGGACTTGCATGAACTGGCTACTGAGAAGAATGACCCCCATGTGAGTGACTGGCTTAATCTTAAATTATGAGGCCATGGGTGCAGACTTCCTTGTACTGGGATTCCCTGCTCCTTTTGTTGGTATCATTCGCTGATGCCATTTTAGAAATAAAGCACTGGAAATGCAATTGTTTGGGTCAGAGAAGAAGAATCTGACCTGCTGACTGTCTCTTCTCTAGAGTAGAGAAGATAAGCATGCAGCTGGCATCCCTCTAGGATGTTTGGGTGGGAAAGCCTTGTGCAGTCTTGTGCCATAGGCTGTAAGATGACTTCATGCATATTTCATAACTTGCTGTACTGATGGTAGCGTCCAGTTTAAATCTGGTTAGTCCCCCTCTTTGGTGCTTGCCCACTGGGGATCAGGTGCTGTTCAGTGAGCAATAACTTCGCATTCTTCCTGAAACATGGTGGGAAGAACTGATTTCTCTTGTGCCTGCTTTGGTGACCTTGCCCAAAGCCAAAGCTGACCATAGGGACAGCATGCTGTCTTCCTTATCAGGCACCCAGTGGATTGTTGAGTCTTGCAATAGATTGTTGGCAAGACCACGGATTATAAGGTTGGAACAATCCACCTCCATGCTACTTGTGTCTTCCTTTTCATCCTAGCTCTGTGACTTCCTGGAATCTGAATATCTGGAGGAACAAGTGAAGGCCATCAAGCAGCTGGGAGACCACCTCACCAATCTGAAGCGCCTGGGAGTGCCCCAGAATGGCATGGGAGAGTACCTGTTTGACAAGCACACCGTGGGGGAGAGCAGCTGAACACTGTATAGCTGCTTGTGTTTAGAAGGAATATGTATTGCTTGAGATCAAAATAGAGGAATAAAAGCTGTTTTTCTGGCTGCAATTTGGCATTCATTGTCATCTATAGGATACTCTAAACTTCATTTGTATGAAGCAAGGGAGGGCATAAGGTGACAAAGGGACCATGAAACTCAACTAATAGTCTATACAGCAACATGTGGCCCTGTGAGGCGTTTGTATAGAGGAAGATGACACTTTATCCAGAGCATTGGATCTCTCATTGGATCTCCTTATACTTGTATTGGATCAGCCAGTAATAGGCATATAATTCCAAAGAAGTTTCAACTAATCAAGCTGTTTCCAGGAAATGACATTCTAATGCACAGGTGTTGGTTACTTATGATCCCTTAAGAGTGTCAGGAAGAAAAAAAGCCCACTCAGCTGTGGGGAGGGAAGACCCAAGATTCTTTGCAGATGCTAGTAGCACTTGTTCTATATGGTAGACACCAGCTAAAGCCACAGGATAGCTGGGCAGGCCTCATCATGTTTGAGAGGCTCTGTCCCAAGGCTGGATTGGGATAGTACAGTTGGTTATGCCAAGAAGTGGCTGATCCCTTCTCTTCCCCTGCCCCCATCTCCCTTCTGATTTTTAGCTGGAGCACTCTAACAGCTTCCAGTTATCTGACCAGGACAAGCAGGTAGAAACCTATGCTCCCTGCTCTAGCTATGCAGGAAGTTTCCTGGTGTAGGACCACCTCTGTAACAGCTGTATGTTAGGCAAGTGAATGGGCTCCTAGCTGTGGCTTTTTTCCATACAGTGCAGCTCCTACATTAGAAGACAAATGTAGAAAGGGGTGGGGTGCTAGAACAATACCTCTAGAAGGCACAGCAATGGCTGGAAGTTGAAGCTAGACAAATTCAAGTAGGAAACAAGATGTAAACTCTTAATGGTCAGTAAGTAACCCTGGAGCAACTCCACAAGGATTGTGGTGGATTCTCCATCACTGACAAACTTTAAATCAAGATTGGATCTCTTAGAAAAGAGATGTGCTAGGCATTATTTTGGACAAGTTCTCAGGCCTTTCTTGTACAGAAGGTCAGGGTAAGTGATTGCAAAGATCGCTTGTGGCCTTTGAATATGGTTCAAGGGGTAGGGGAATAGACAGACTTGTTGCCTCCAAAGGCATCTTTACACCACTTAGAAAGAAACCTAGCAGCAAAGGGAGGTGCTAAGCCTTGATAGCAGAGGATTATTTTTGGAACCCCCAGCAAGATGGGGCTCTAGCCTGTTGAAGTTCAGCAATGGCTGTGGCTCATCCTCACTCATGAGGCCTAACTCTCCCCCCAGACAGGAGAGTATCCTAAGTGCAGCACAGGGTGGTGGGAATAATCCTGTGGTGGTCTCTCTTCCTGGACTCCACACTCTCAGTTGCTTTCTGTACTAGGCTTTTATCCTCTCATTCACTCCTGGGTAGGGTGAGCAATAATTTTACCCACTTTTAAATGAAGACACATGTTCCTCTTCAGAACAAAAGCTTGCTAATTAACAATGCATGCAAGGCCTGTCTTCAGCTGCAGGCCCAGGATGAGATCAGGAATCATTCATCAGGAAGAACTCCTTCTAGTTCCTGTAGATTAGATGGTCAGGTCATTTGACTTCACAAAATAAAGGGAGGGTTTTTTGTTCAGAGAGCACACGCTACAGGGCACATGTGCAAGAGGGCTCATCTTGCCCACTATGACCCTGGGGAAGTCAGTTGCTGCCGTGACTCTTTGGAATCATACGTTTGATAGGCATGTAGTATCCCCATGGTAGTTGTCACATTCTCTCAAATGTGATACCCTGTATGGAGGGCAGTAATGCAATTATTACAGGAACTAAACTTTTCTCACTGGTAGAAGCGAATCATTGTTTTGTAGCTCATGTATTGGGGGCATGGGGTGGAGTGAAGGAGGGAGATGGACTGTAGAAGCTGGAAAATATAATTTTCCCCTTTTCACTTAAAATTACTACTGGCTTAATTTAAGGAATAAACTCATCACCTGGGCTGTAAAACTTTACTGAATCATACTGGCTTTTCATACTCACTTCACCTATTGAATTATTTCTATTTTCTTTACTGATATTTACAGAATACTTTCTTCCATATCTTAGTATGTTTGATCTCATAGTAATACATGATTTATTGCCATTAACCTTTGGATCACACTTCCTGTGGCTGTTTTGGTTTCATTTACTTTGTTAATATTCTGTATCTTCAAAAGAAATTTTCAAAGTAGAACTTCAATCAAATCAGTTGTGGCTGTTATCTTCCTGTGTTAAATGTATACCCAGATCCAATACATTACTGGTAAAAACTGTTTCAGAAGGTGTGTGCACAAAGCAAAATTTCATCAACAAATACAGTGACTGACTTCTTAATAGAAAGACAAGTACTAATAATGACTTATGGGAGATTTCTTTATGATGGAAGTGTGGGAAGTCTATGACTAACCCTAGGGAAGTGGAAACTCAGGCTCCAATAGCATAAACTTAAGGGTGATATGGTTATGTGATCATGCAACCTCAAAATATATGTAAGAGTTGGGGGGAGGAATGAGGCTTGTGTAGGCAGCAAGGTTTTCCACCTGTGTGTTTACTGTATATGGTGTGTAACCTATTGAATGTAAATCTTTATTGCATTGTTTCTTCATTGAGTTCTGTCCTCCTCCCTACTTCTATTACTCAGACCATGATGATGGGGCCATGAGGCACATGGTTCAGTCCCTGAAGGATTGGTCCCTTGAGGAGAGGGAACATGCAGAGAAGCCACTGACTTACCAGAACAAGCAAGGGAAATTCACTGTCCTGCAGGAAATCCAAATGAACAACACATTTAGTATGGGGATCAAACTGGTTTGTTTCCAAGCCCAGCGTATAACGTTTTGTGGGCCTCTGATGTATGGGATGTAGCTAAAGTGGATTAGAATGAATTAGAATGAGATAGGGGTTCTCCCTCCACCATCCCTGCAGAGAATGGAGGGAAATCTCTTACCTCTAAGTTTCTGGGCCAGCAGAAGGCTGCCCTGTACTTGCTTGCCCCTGCAAGCATCCTAATGACTTTCAAACAGATTTCCAGGTAACCTCTCACAAGAGGACTGCTCTTTTTACCCCCATTTTTATAGGCGGTAGTTTGCAATTGGCACATATACTGGTTTTGTCAGATGCTACCTGGCAAGCTCTAGATAAGGAGTGGGAAGGCCCCTTATTAAGTACTGGAGTATTCCTCCCCACTTACAGGGCTCAGTTATTGGATTTAGGAGAACCATCATTACAGAGCTCCTTGTGAGGTACCTGTCAAAGCTGAATGTGTTCGAAGGCCATCTCTTCAACTTTCTCTTACTGCTGAGCTCCCCTTTAGAAAAAGGCACCAGAGAAGTGGTAAGATTGAGAATAGGGGTAACCAGACTAGACAGGGCCTTTACTGTTTGTTAAGGCATCGTTACGAAAGATTAGTGATCTAGGCTTGTAGCAGTTACCTTTTCTGCCCCTTGTTGACATGGGTTAAATGGCAGGGTGCCCTCTATCTTCCTCGGTAAGGAAGAGAGCTAAATTGAATCACACATAGATGCTAATGTGAAATCTTAACAAAATGCTTTTTCCATTGTGTAACAGAAGGGCTTAGTGTCATCTAATGTTTGGGAAGGCCTAATACTTATTTGCTGAATACCGGGCTCTATCCACTGTTGATAATCAGCTGATTGGCAGGGACATGCTGCTGACAGTTTTTGTTCCTTCCCTTCCCTTTTCTATCACTGTCCTTCACAAGGGAGACTAGTCAAAACAACTTGAGCTGCCTAGAAATCTTTGCTCCAGCAGCAGTGCTGTAGGTGAAAAATAATGGACTGGCAGAAATTTGGTAGCTCAAGTGTATTCAGATATTGTTCTACAACCTTGCGACTCCTGCTCTGGTTGAATTAGCTCTGCAAGCTTGGCCCACAAAAAAATGTGGAATGCAAATTTTCGAGATGGCTGAATGTTGGCTAGCTGGACTGTTAGTATTATTGACTGACTAGTAAGGAAATTCATTAATTGATTTACCCACCTCTACTGCACATGAGATTGGGGGAGGGTTCCATTCATTTTTACCCTCTGATGTTATTGCAGAAGGAACCAGTATCAGGCTTTAATGAAAGGCAGAGAATAAAAATCAGTATGACATCTTAGAGGGACAATGGTTCCTGCCACAGTGCTTTTAAAAATTCATTCTTGCTCAGACAGACCTCCTGCACTCACAGAGGCCAGGTGCCATCAGTAGATGACATTGAATGTGCAGCCATAAAATGTTTTAAATAAAAAAAAGGTAGCAAGGCATTGCCTTCCATTGGAAAAAAAATGTGAGAAATCATTGCATGTGGGTCATGGGACTCTGACAGCCTGGTTAACCGGTTTTTGAAAACACACACATTTCATCTCCTGGATCCATCATGACATTTAATAATGGAAGAACACACTGTAATTAGTCACTGATGGCTTCAAGTGCAATAAGATGCATCATGTTCAGTTTTCCCCTAGCCACAAATGCTGCTTGATGTTCCTGCAACCACCAATACCAATATTTGTAGGTCTGTGCTGCTGCATCTCATGCTGCTGTTTACAGCCATCAAGCCTTTCCCTCTTCACTTAGGCCTCTGGAGTTCCTCGTTTTCCCTGTTCTCTGTGTTATATTTTTGTTTATTCATTTCTGGTAGTGCCCACACTGTGACAGGTGCTGTACCTACATAACAAAAAGAGCAGGCCCTGCCCCCAAAGAGTTAATACTGAGCTGTGTTACTTCTGCTCTTGACGTTTTCCTGATAGAGTCTCTCCTATGCCAAACATCAGGGTCCTTTCCAGGCATCTGAAGAGAGGGGATTTGTAGATTCATAGATCCTAAGGCCAGAATGAACGGTTATCACTGAGTTTGACTTTCTGTATAACACAAGCCAGAGAACATCCTCAGAATAATTCCTAGTACGTAACTTTTAGAAAACAATCCACTCTTGATTTAAAAACGATCAGTGAGGAAAATCCACCATGACACTTTGTAAATTGTTCCAATGGTTAATTACTGTTGCTGTTAAAAATGTATGCCTTATTTCCAGTCTGAATTTGTCTAGTTTCAACTTCTAGCCATTGGATCATATTGGACCTTGCTCTGCTATTTATCAACTGTAATCAAGTCACCCCTTAATCTTATCTTTGTAAAGCTAAATCCATTGAGCTCTTTGAATCTCTCTCTATAAGGCAGACTTTTAATGATTCTCATGGCTCTTCTCTGAATCCTTCCCAATCTTTCCAACATCCCTCTTGACTTGTGGACACCAGAACTGGACACAGCTTTCCAGAAGCAGTTGCACCAGTGCTAAATACAGAGGTAAAACAATGTCTCTGCTCTTCCCTGAGCTTTCTCTGTTTATGTCTCCAAGGATTGCAGTTGTCCTTTTGGCCACAGCACTGCATCGGCAGCTCATGTTCAGCTGATTATCCACTATGATCCCAAAATCTTTTTCAGAGTCACCGCTTCCAAGGATACTCTCCAATCCTGCAAGTATAACCTACATTCTTTGTTCCCAGATGTTTAATATTTGCATTTAGCCATATTAAAACATTTTGTTTGCTTGTGCCCAGTTTCCCAAGAGATCTTCATCAGTCTGTATTAGTGACCTATATTCTTCATTATTTACCATTCCTACAATTTCTGTGTCTTCTACAAACTTTATCAGTGATGATTTTGTTTTCTTTCAGGTCATTGATCAAAATGACAAATAGCATAGAGCAGAGCAGCTCCCTTATGGGACTCCACTAGAGACACACCTGCTTGATGATGATTTCTCATTCAGTGTTCTTCATATAACAACAGCTGTGGTAGGCAACATTTCAGTTAACTAAAGATGCCTTGCCTCCCTTTGGAGACAGCATATGAAAGTGGGACAGTCCAGAGAGCATTTTATCTAATCTAATCTAATCTAATCATTTTAGGGTCTTAACCTATTCTACCATTACTACTCCTTCCCTTCCTCACAAAGTCTTGTGGAAAATGAGATTCAGCTGCTGAACTTTGCTCATTTGTCTCCCTGTCTGCGTGGACTACATGAGAGTGTTAAATTATATTATCTGTGGAAACTCAGAAACAGCCCCACCCACAGTCCTAACTAGTATCTTAGTAAGGAGGGATGTTTCCATAGGGCAGCACTAACTGTGAATCACACCCACACCTGGCTTTGAACACTACTAAAACCAACTGTGACCAAAGAGGCTTTGTGTTGTTGGTGATGTGAGATTTTCTATGAGTGTTTGAGTTGAATGTCATTTAAGATTTAGTTATTGCTGATAGTTTACTGCTAAAACCTCTAAACAGAGGAATGGAGTCCCAGGTGCACCAGAATTTCCATGCTGACTGTGAGGCTGCTGTGAATCACATGGTGAACCTGGAACTGTATGCTAGCTATGTCTATTTGTCTATGGTTAGTGCTTCATTTTCTTTCAGAAATGAGGAAGTAGACAGAAGGTCTCTTGGAAGACCTATGAAGCCAGTTCTTTAAAATTTACCAGCTGTCTATATTTTTAAAACCTAACTTATTAGCTTCTATGTTGAAGAGTAGAGCTACTTAACCAAGTGTTTAAATATTTCTTTTTGAAAATTCTCCTGAAGCCAGGTCCAGAGGGCTTGTGTTGGTTTGAAAATAATTTATTGGAATGCTTGATGAGCCTTGTGTTCATAGATGCTCTCTATTTCTGAAGCTGACCTCACTTATTGGGCTTAATGTTAGAAGGTGGCCTTCCTTGGCTGTCTCCTTTAACCATTTAAATACTTGAGTTCAAAGGGTTGCTTAGGTAATCCTCTTTCGGAGTGGCTTAGTAACTGTGCTGAGTGTTGGTGTGCAAAGCTATGTGTGAGAATTTCTCTGGCTCCTAAATAATGGATTAGGGTTATCTCATTAACTATAAATAATTTGGCTATGAGGGGAGTTAACCTAACTCTAGCAATGTAAACAATATGCTGCTGTTAAGCCTTTACTTCCCCCAGAGAGCCCTGAAGTGTACCTGTAGGGTCTAGAAGATTGTTAAACTCAAGCACTCAAAAGCCTTTCTATGTGAGGCTTACAATATCAGAAGTATGATGGGTTAGATTGTGTGGATTTCATGGGGGATAACTCTTCTTAGATTCAAATTTCCCCCTTGAGTATTGGAAGGAAATCATCAGTGGATCTCTGACATCCACATGGGACAGCCCTTTGCTAATATCTTCATCTTCCCAGTCCTACTACTTTGACCATGTTGCCCTGAGGCACATGGCCCGGTTCCTGAAGGAACAATCCCATGAAGAGAGGGAACATGCGGAGAAGTTCCTGACCTATCAGAACAAGCGAGGGGGACGTGTTGTCCTGCAGGACATTCAGGTGGGAGAGAAATTCTGTATCCAAGAATGGGACTGATTGCCTGACCTCCTCAGGGAAGGGAGGCTACGTAATGTGGGAATAGCCTAGAACGTGTTATGCTGGCCCTGCCAGAAAACATGTGCTCTCCACATCATCTAACTGAGGCCTTCTCCATCACTGAGAGGCCTATGGCTGGAGGTTGAGGGGGGAGGGAAAGCTTTTTATTTTTGAAAGGCTAGCGCTGGAACTGCAATAACTGGTGTGGCACTGGCTATTAGTCAGTGATTAAAGCTTCAAATGACTAATGTTGGCAGGCGTACATCAGCACTGACAGAACTTGAGTGGGGCGGGAGAAACATCTTTATCTCTTTCCTATCTCCTGCACCTACTTGTGTTATCTTCACTTGTGCTGGGGGAAGCAAGCGGCAAGAAATGCAGCTTCCAGGGGACATGGACTTGTGCTTTGTAAAGTAAAATGCTCTTGCTGACCAGCAAGAGTAGAGTGTTTCACTACAGGCTGTGAATCTCTTCGCTTGCACAGAAGCCAGAGCAGGATGAGTGGGGGAACAGCCTGGAGGCCCTGCATTGTGCCCTGCAGCTGGAGAAGACGGTGAACCAGGCCTTGCTGGATCTGCACAAACTGGCGTCAGAAAAGAACGACCCCCACTTGAGTGAAGTGGGATGAAGAAGAGGAAAATACCTGCCTTTCCCTACAGCAGGACAATTGAGTCGATTTGGGAAACAGCATAGATCTCAGGGAGGGAGGCGGGAGCTGTGTAGGACAGCCCTCCCAAGAGGTTAGTGTTAGAGCATATTTCCCGAGCCTCCTCTCAAGGAGAGGTGGAAGGTTGCATATTACTAGTACAAAGATGGAAGAAGAGTCCAGTCTGCTTTAATATAGTATTACCTACGCTACATCATGTCATTCCCTCTCCTGCAGCTTTGTGAGGAAACTGGACAGCTTCTCAGGCACTGATGGGGCACCTGCCAAAATCCATACAGCCTCCATTGCTAGGGACGTGATCCAGACTGGCTTCTTTAGACAGGAGATCCCTAATGACCAACTCCTCTGACCCTTGAGGTCCCCTCAAGAGACTGCCATCTAATGAGTAACTGCAACTGCGAAACATTTGCACTTGTAACTCCCGGCTGTATTCTTCCTGCAGCTCTGTGACTTCCTGGAGTCTGACTACCTGGAGGAGCAGGTGAAGGCCATCAAGCAGTTAGGAGACCACCTCACCAACTTGAAACGCCTGGGAGTGCCCCAGAGTGGCATGGGAGAGTACCTGTTTGACAAGCACACCCTGGGGGAGAGCAGCTGAACTGCATGGTGCAGAACCATTCCACTGTGCTGGCTTGCCAGTGAATAGCTGTATTGCCTTTATGTTCGTACATAGCAAATAAAAACATGGTGCTCAGCTGTGGCTTTTCTGACTTGACTTAGTGTTCTAATTGAAGTCCTCTGGGTTGAGACACTGGTAAGAGGGGTGGACATAGAAATGTGTGTGTAACATAACATATGGATGATTGTTGGCCATACCTGGTTCACTGTAAACTCTAAAAATCCACTTTATTGGTCACTGCTGAATTGTGTAGCTGCCATGAATAATATCACAATCCTGTTGAAATGATCTTTTTGTGCACGAATGGCAGCTGTACCCCCACAATAGGCAACTGTGCTGTTTAATGTATAGTTTCAGGACCCTATTGCCCCACAAATAAGGAGATCCCTGTTCCGGATCTTCACCTGGTGGCATAGAAGCTGTTTCCTCTAGCCCTGTCCTTTATAGTTATAAGTGTGTTGCTTTCAAAAATCAGTGCATATGAACATAGCTATACAGCTGTTGTCATGAGGACTGGGCTGGGTCCCTAACTAGCTAGTTGGGATAGCAGGGGCTAATAGTCAGGTACTATTGTGATCTTGTATCCAGGAAGGAAAAGTGAGGCAAAACACCCTCTCTTCTTTTGAGGAGCTGCACTGTGAATGAGTGGGACAGAGGCTCCAGTCAAGAGTTCATGATGCAAGAGCACTGCCATCAATCATTTTGCTGTAATTGTTTGGGTCAGGAGGTGAGCTTCCCAGTAGATGGGCAACTGTATTACCTCTCTGACCAGGTTTAGAAATACGTGGTCCTAGGATCACCCATGACAAAGACTTTTTGCTGTGGGAGGCTAAAGCCACTCCGTACTGCATATACTTGCTACTCCAACTCAAAGAGGAAATCTCGATGCATGTGGGTGGCTTCCTGAGATCTCAGCTGCATAGCCCATCCTCATATAGTATCCAGTCAGCTAGGGCTGCAACCTACCCACTTGCTTCAGGCTAGTAGTGTAAATGCACTTCAGGAGGCAGAGGTGCAATATTTTTTTTTCTTCTGTGGCAGAAGGATCACAGCTACAGAACTCCTTGGCAGGATAAATAAGATAAAATACTAGTGTAGGGGGGGAGTGTTTGGCTGGGGCACCCTCTAATGTTAAAAAGGCCTATGCTCTCCAAAGGAGGGGGAGGAGCAAGAAAAAATTGAAAACCTATTTTCCTTTCTTAGGTTCCCCCACCCCTTTTTGGGCTTAGTAGATAGTCTGGTGCTCGGTGCCTTTGGAATGGCCTTTTTCTACCATGCTGTATCCCTGGTTATTGATCACGCCTGCCTCACTGGAAACAAAATGTAATTACTCTAAAATCCACTGGCTTGATCACAGCTGATGGTGTGGTCCACAGCTATTGGATCCTGCTACTTATCCCTGTCCATGGGAGAAACTATTAAGTGCATAAATAGCTCTTTTCACCTCTCTCCCTCTGAGATCACTATTGTGGGGTACAGATACCAAGTGTGCCACCTGGTGTGTGGTTGCCGGCTATTCTCGCCACGGGAATGGGGGGTAATGCTCCACAGCGTTCTCCCTGTAGCCATCTCTTACGCTGCATTCTGACTATACGCCTGGTGCTATTATAAAAATCAAAGGGTTTAAGCATAGGTTGCTGGCAGGGTGACTCCTTTTCTTGCTCTGGGGGTAGGATGAGGAAAGGTCCAATCACTGCTGTGCTCTTGGCTATAGTGAGGAAAACCCCTGCTTGGTCTCAGAGGTTGCAATGCAAATGAGTGGTGTAGAGGCTGTTACTTAAGAGTAAACCCCCAAAACACTACACAACTGAACCATGATGATATAATGGAATTCTGTGGCTTGGGATAAGACTTTCTGCTCAAAGAAAATAACTGTGCAAATGTTCCTTGCAGGTCAGATCAATCAAGAAATCCCCACAAGCTTGAATGGCTTGGTGAGATGTCTCCTTCTGTGAGCAGCCTCTCTGTGGGTGCTATGTGAAGAGCATCTGAAGTGGAAATGGAACCCATTCACCTGCTTCTGGCTACTGTTGTGAACACTATCATTCTACTACCAGGAAAGGGGTCTATCTTGTGCCTTTCTCTTACAAAAGCTGTCTAGGTCTCTGAATACAAGAAGTGTTGTCTCTATCTTTTGTCCTTTAAGGATAACAGAGCTGAGCTCTTTGCTTATGACTCCCTGCCTCCAACCACTGTTAAACAGGGTAGTGCCACCACATGGGTTTCTGGAACTGAGCCCTGACAAAACTCCGCAGCAGCATCATTCACAGCGCTCCTTCCAGGGGCAATCGGATAAAAGAGCTTTTTTTCTTTTTAAAAACAAATCTAATAAGGGACTAGTAAGGGGGTATGGAAAGGAGCAAGGAAACCACCTTTCAATAACTATCAGACTTAGTTATGTGACATCACGTTAAGTCTTTGCATAAGCAGGTTTCTCACCTATAGTCAGTTCCTAGAGACTTCAGCACCCTCGGATGATGAATCTATTGTTCTGTCTGTTCAACAGCTTTGGCCCTCTCGGTCCCTCAAGCGGTGAATACCAAAATGGCTTTTTGTCTCTCCTTATTTCTTCCCAAAGTTCATTAACCTTGCTTCGTGAGGCAGGAAGACTTCCTGGGGGTCCAGTCTCCATTTCTTGTCATGATTGCTAAGTGGTCCTGTTTCCCCACGTGCTCTTCTGATGGCTATGTTTAGCTTGCACGTAAATGAGTTTTTCTGTGTCTTTGGTCACACTTGCCTTAATTTATACCACAGACACATTCAGGTAGAGGGAACCACATTTCTTTGCCTGGAACAGGATGTGGCTTAGGCACAGCTGGCTGACTATGTTTTAAGACTGTATCTCCACTATGTGGCCATTACGTCCTTTGTGGATTTACTGTACATACATCAGAGAAGACTATTAGTGATCCATGGGTTATTAATTTCCCAAGGATATTTTACATGCCACCTTTTGGGTTCATATGAGAACAGTATGCCAAATGGCAGAGTGGGGTGCTCTGAAGGTCACATGGGGGCAAATATGGGTGAGTTATAGACCTTCCAAATGAAGGTTTAGAGAAGCTGATATCTGGCACCTGGCCATCTCCACTGCTGCCAAATAGCCTGTGAGGATTAATATAGCACCTGAGAGCTAGACATAGGCATGAGGCTGTTGCTACAAACTTGGTTCTTGATGGGTGGGCTCTGTGCAGTAGGCAAATGGATCCTACCACTGGACTTCTGAGCATTCAGCCACTTCTAGCAGTGCTCTGTCAGACAGACTGGCTGCATTGACATCAGCCAGGAACACGAGACATCTGCAAAATGAGGACATGCCACAAGAAACTACAAACCATGCACACTCCAGGGGAAAAAAGTATCCAATCTCATGCAAGTACCTATTCTATCTGAGCACTTGTGTAGCCCCTATTATCATATTGACTCAGTGCCTGTATGAACATTTCTCCATACACCCCGTAACACCTCTGTCCTTCCTTTCTGCACAGGATAGTATTGGATTTATTTGCTGAACATATCGCTCTTGTCAGGTGGCCTTACGCCGCAGAGGTTGGCCTCATATTACTGAATCATTCCTTTACTGTAGAAAGTGAGGAACCTCTCCCACCCTGATGCTCATTGGTGCCTTGATGTGAATGAGTTTTCCATTGGGTAGCAACAGCTGCCAATCATACCCACATGTGACTCAGAAGAGAATTAATAGCAGCTGTGACAGGGAGGCTATGTTCTTGTGTTGGCAGGGCTTGTTTTGATTCTAGAGATAGTTTATTGCTAGCCCTCCCAAAAAGAAGAATGGCATCTCAAGTGTGCCAGAATTTCCATGCTGACTGTGAGGCTGCTGTGAATCGCATGGTGAACCTGGAGCTGTATGCTAGCTATGTCTATCTATCCCTGGTGAGTATTTGTCTCTTCTCCAGTATTCCTAAATATCCAGGCGAAGGTGTGATTTTTTTACATTAGGGGGATTCACATTCTCATGCTAAAATAAGATATAGAGGCTTTTGTTACTATCTGGGTTGAACCTCTTAAATACCTTGGCCCAAGTAGCTGTTCCTGAAGAAGCTTTTGGTTAATCTATCTAGTAACTCAAGAGATCGTGACTCTTCATTGCCTCCAAGATCTAGAAGGGTAACTATGTTCATCTCTGTTTCTTGCACCACTAATTCTTTTATTAATTTCATGGCTGGTGAAATATCTGCATGCTGCACAACTGCTTGTGCCTGAACCATAGTTAACTAATGGTTCTCTTGTTTGTACCTTGCAAAGCTGGTTAGAAAATGATTTCATGTGAGTGGTGGGGGGCAATCCTGATATATAAAATCAGAAATACAGTCCCCCCCCACATCCTGTTAAGTGTATGTGGAAAACTATATCTTCTTTTTGTGTCTAATTGTGATACTTGCAAACTTTTTCCCATAGAAAGCTCTGAATTAAAATATCTGTGAATAGAATTGGAATCTAGAGCTGGCTGGCAAACTCACCACAGCTGTAATCAATATTGCACCTGTGTAGCCCTGAGACACTGTGTGTTGTATTTGCCTTGAGATTGTCCTGCAGGAATGTGAGGCAGTGGGCTATGTTGATGAAATAGAAAAGATATAGAAGTCCTGTGTGTTCCAGACTAGGGCACGAGCTTCATAAGCCCCTCTTTCTAGGAGACTTAGGTGGGCATCAGAATTATGACTATAATTCTTTGTAGCTGGCTTCATCTGAAGATGTATATTGCTTGGGACTTTCTGTAGTAGGTAAGCACAAGGAAGGGATCTGGGAGAATCTAGGTATCAAATAACAAAAGCCATTGTCTCTTCACACTTAACCACATCCTGTGCTATGACTGTGTTTTGCTGTCATGTCATTCATCTCCCATCCTCCTCCTCCCCAGTCCTATTACTTCAACCGTGATGATGTGGCCCTGAAGCACATGGCCCGGTTCCTGAAGGAACAGTCCCATGAGGAGAGGGAGCATGCAGAGAAGTTCCTGAAATACCAGAACAAGCGGGGAGGACGTGTTGTCCTGCAGGACATCAAGGTGAGAAAGTGTCAGTAATCACCCAGATTGGGGAGAGTAAAATGGAGATTCTAGGACAGTAGCTCCATATTTCTGGCTGTGTGAAAGTGACGCATAGGTTGGTAGCTGTATCAACTTCTCCTTTATAAAAGAGTTATAATCGACTACTGCTCAGCCCATTGTCCCTTGATGCTCATTTGAAGAATAAGAGCTTTGCTTCCTGCCTGTAACCCAACATGTATTGGGTTCTGTAGTCTCAAATGGGCAGGGGTGTTTTTTTTTGGTTCCAATTTATTTTCCTGTGGCGGCTGAAGCTTCCTTGATGTGTGTGAAAAGTCTGCACACTAATTGCCTTTTTTCTATGCCATCTAAACACTTTAGAATTAACATACATACTTTTCATCTCATGCTTCTTGTTGTTTAGAATAAAATTGCTGAACCACAAAAGAGGCAGTATAGCAAGTAGTTAAGCAAAGAAGATGGGTCTCTTGGAGCATGAAGGAAGCAGGGATCCTTTTCTAATGGTGTGAGTTTCCATTTTATTCCTGGCTGGCTCTACAGAAGCCAGAGCGGGATGAGTGGGGGAACAGCCTGGAGGCTCTGCAATGTGCTCTGCAGCTGGAGAAGACGGTGAACCAGGCCCTGCTGGACCTGCACAAGCTGGCTACAGAACAGAACGACCCCCATGTGAGTGACTGGGTAGTGCAGAAGGGCAAAAAGCAATTGTTTACATTGGTGCAGAGAGAGGAGTTGGAGAGACTCCTCAGCTGAGTGTTGTGTGTCACTTGAGGAAAAATTAGTGTCTGGCCTGGAGGGAGGGGTGAAGAGGAAACTTGTCATAAGTCAAGAGCTAGAGGGAGCTTTTCCTGGACCACCTCAAGTAGCAGTGAAGGGCAAAGAACAGTCTGTCTTCTGCCTCCCCCTACACTTAGGGCTCTAATCTGATGATATGCCTTGGATTAAGGTGACTATCTGTGTCCTGCTCTTCCTTGAACTCTAGTGTTAGGCTGCATCAGGATTTTGTTCTTCCTTGAAGGAGGTTTAATACAATGACTCGGCATGTTCCTTGCTATCACCTCTAGGATTTCTTATTGAAAACCTCCTCCAGGTTTGAGGTCAGCAGTGCTATTGTTCTGGACAAATGCTCCATAATTAGTACACCAGCATGCTGCGGGTAGGCCATGGAAATTCTGCAGCTGTAAAATAGGACTAGAACTATTGAGCTAAAATCTGTAACCCAGCATAGTCCTCTAACTCTTCTTTTGCAGCTGTGTGACTTCCTGGAGTCTGATTACCTGGAGGAGCAGGTGAAGGCCATCAAGCAGTTAGGAGACCACCTCACCAACCTAAAGCACCTGGGAGTGGGCCTGAATGGTATGGGAGAGTACCTGTTTGACAAGCACACCCTGGGGGAGAGCAGCTGAACTGGACTCTAGGGATACGGCATATGTGGAGGCTCATCTTATGCAGAGAAAATGGGAACTGACTTGAGCTAAATACTGTGAATAAAACATGGCTTTTGGTTGTAACCTGACTTTGGCTTTACTTAGTGTTCTGTTTCAATTGGCTTTTGAGTAGGTGTCACTAATTACACTACACACTGACAACATGATCAGCGTCCCCTAGTAATTACTGTAGATAAAACATGCTTCTTAGCTGTCATAGTATACAGCTGGAAGGTAACACTTAATCAGCCTGTTCCCTCCCTTTACTGTCTTAACCTGTAAGTGATAGCCCAAGTGGAGGCAGAAACCACCGTGCCTGCAAATGAGCTGTATCTCCTTCCAGTCGCTTAAGAATGAAACTGGAGCGATGCCTGCCACCCGAGGCTGACAGTGTGGGCTCTCCATTTAGTATCCCTACATCAAGGAGCAACACTGACAAGCATCATTGCAGGCCATGGGTGTAAAGCGGTGTTCTAGGAGTTTGCTTAGGCACAGTGATGTCCTGTAATGTAACCTGCCCCTGCAAGCTACTCAAATGCGTTCAGCTAGAACTGTCCCAGTACTCTCTCTCTTAAGAGGACAGATCATCTGACATGTCTGTATGCAACAGCTGGTTTAAAAAAAAAAAAAAAAACCACACCCAACTTCCAAAGCATAGGCATATGCCACACATGCACCGGGATCTCTCATTAGCTTTATGAAAACTGCAGTTAGAGCTTCCTGCAAGAGGAGCCTAGCTACAAAACAAGACTCAACATGTTCAGGTGTCCTCTCCAATAATCCCTCTTTCCAGCAACCTACAAAAAGGCCCCCTATAGCTGGGCAAAGAAGGGGGAGGGAGGGAAACAGCCCCATTGCTGCCTTGCTTTCACTGTTATTTGTTACCTAAGGTAGGTCTAAAATGGCCATACCAAGTTAGGAGAGGTGAGCTTTGCTTGCAGTAGCTGTCTGTCTTTGGACACTGTAGTTGTACATCAACTGCCATGGGCTCTTTTCCTTCTTAGGTACTGAGTTCAACACTCTTCCCACTAACTGATAGGAAGCCATTCCTAACCCTCTGCTCTATACCACTTCACAAGAGTTTGGTGCCAGCTTGGCTACTTAAGGAGGGCTAATACTGGAGGCTGGGCTCTGTTCATCTGTTGGCTTCAGAGAGGTGATGGTCAACATGGCAAGAATAAGCTGTTGCCAGTTTTGCTTTATCATAGCCCTTGACAGGAGAGACCAAGTGAGAGAACTGGGGCTGCCCAAGCATATTTGTTTCAGTACCTCATCTACAGGGGACATGGAGTAGGCTGGAGGTCTGCATTTGCGGCGTATCAGGCTGTCTCTGTGCAACTGTGTGTCTCCAGGCCTCCTTGAGTTAGCTCTGCAAATGTATGTTGTCTCCGATAAACAGATTTTTAAGATGGTTGAATGTCAACTGAGACAGACTGTTAATATTGCAAGCTACTCAGAAAACTCATCATTTGATTTTCCCACTTCTCTCTGCATGAGATTGCAAAGGGGTCTCCTCTCATCATGTCCTCCGAGGTGGTTCTGGAAAGAGCAAGAGTCAGACTCTTCCCCTGCTTGGTAAGCCCCATTGCAGAGAAGAGAAATCAGTGGTACATCTCAGAGAGACAATAGCTCCTACGAGTGGCTGTTTTTAAGTTCAGTTATTTGCAGACAGAGCTGCTATAGTGCCATCACCCAAGTGCTGTCATAAGAAGTGGGGGGTGGGGAGAGGGGCTATATTACATAGCGAAGGTCCATCCAGAAATCATTTGGAAAAGAAGACTTGGGAATATTTTGTCTTCGTTTATTGACCAAAACGTGGAAATGAAATCACTGGAGCTCGGTTGTGGGAGTCCTAGGGCCCAGGTTTGCCTGTCGCTTCAAAACACATTGACAGGAAATTTAATAATGGAACAATATGCTGTAGTTGGCCACTCTAAGCCTTTGATAGACACTGACACTTGTAAATGCAATATTATAAATCCTATTCAGCTTTACCCTTGCCACAAATAGGCTGTCTGTTTCTGTGACCATCACTGCCCACTCTCACATGCCCCTGCTGCTACATGGCCACATGGCCTTTTGCTCCCATTAGGTTCTCATTCATGCCTTGGGTCTCTGGAGTGCCATATTTACCCTGTTGTCCATGTTGTATTTTTGTTATTTATTCATCTCTGGTAATGCCCTCAATGCATTAGGTACTGTATGAACATAAAGAAAAGCACAGTCCTTGCTGCTGTGTCCTTTCAGGTCTTGGCTTTTCCTCTCACACCCTATCTTAGGATAAACCTTAAAGTCATTTCCAGGTTCTCCATATAATACCAGCTGTGTTAAGCAATATTTCAGATAGCAAAAGGGCTCTTTCCTCCCTTTGAAGATGTCATAGAAAAGATGTGCACTCCACAGAGCATTTTGTCTAATCTAAGGTATCTTCTTAAGCTACATATATATGTACTTATCTGGCCCTCATCATCATAGTATCTGTTCTCCAAATACCCCATTAATCCTCCTTCTCTTTTTTACAACGCCACTAGAAAATTGGATTTGGCTGTTGAACTTTCCACATTTGTCTCCACTATCTGTGTGGCCTAGTCCACAGGGTCATTCTGCTAATAGGCAATGTCATGTTACCTGTGGCAATTGAGAAACAGCCTCACCTGCCATCCTAACTGGTTCCTTGGTGAGGAAGGCTGTTTCCATTTGCAGCAAGAGCTGTCACTCACATCCACACCTGACTTTGAGCAGTATTAATAGCAGCTGTAGGGGGACTAGTATTGTGTTGTTGAGGAGTTGTGGGTAGTAGTGTTTGATGTGAATGTGTGGTCAGTTTTAGTTTATTGCTGATACTTTACCATAAAAATCTGGTAAGCAGAGGAATGGAGTCTCAGGTGTGCCAAAATTTCCATGCTGACTGTGAGGCTGCTGTGAACCACCTGGTGAACCTAGAGCTATATGCTGGCTATGTCTACTTGTCTATGGTGAGTGTTTTGTCTGTTGTTCAGAGAATGGCTATTATCAGAAAGCACATAGAAATGTTCCTTGTAGACATGAAGATGCACTGTTAAAAAGGACTAAGTGAGCTATGTTTAATAAAAATACAGCCAGGTCAAGCACTGAATAGTAAAACTATGGAACCATAGTCCCCTCTCATGTCTTCTCTACAAAGTCTTCCTGTGGCCACTCCTGGGAACTGTGAGGTACTCTTCAGCATAACTAGTTATGGGTATAAGGTTGAGAGGACTGGCTGTTGTCTGTAACATGTATTGTAGGCAAAGGCAGAGTTACAAACACTGTCTCTGTGGGCAGCAGTGTCAGGAATATGGGAGTAATGCTGCTTGGTAGAAGAAGGGGGGGGCATACTTGGGCATAAGGCAAGGCTATATGTATTCAGTCTATTTTCAATCCATGGGAGATGGCAAGCTGGAAGGGAAGGTTTAAGTTTCTGTATAAGCCTCCTCCACAGAGGAAGAGGTGAGATGAGGATAGCTTTCCTTACACTGAGGTTCTTAGTTGTGTATTCTGTGAAGTCTTGATCTTTAGCAAAGACATCTGTCCTGTGCCCATGTTTCTTAGTCTTATTACTTTGACCGTGATGATGTGGCCCTGAGGCACATGGCCCAGTTCCTGAAGGAGCAGTCCCACGAGCAGAGGGAGAATGCGGAGAAGTTCCTGACATACCAGAACAAGCGAGGGGGGCGCATTGTGCTGCAGGATATCAAGGTGAGAAACAAATCCAACTAGAGATTCTGAGGGATTGCATTGCTGGTCTCAACTCTATAGGAGTCAAGTAACTTTTCTGTAATATAAACATGACTCACTGGCCCTGCAAGAGCAAAATGTAGAGCAGTATGGCCTAATGACTAGCACACTGGAGTGGGACTTGAGATCTGGGTTTCTTTCCTGGTTTTGTTACTCACATCAGTGGTGAGGTCACCTCTTTCTCTTTGTGCCTCAATTTCCCCTTATTTGAAATGGGGCTTATGATATTGACTTCCTTGTAATGTGCTTTGAGATCTGCTGATAAGTACTGCATAGAAGTGAGGCCTATGTATGAGGAGCAGGAGCTATGTACCTCCTCTTCTCTCCCGTGTGCCCCCCGCCATCTACAAGATATTTAAGGACTAGAATTGCAAGCAATGGTCTAGACCAGGGTAGAGGCAAGAGAGATCTCTGAGAGTACAAGCAGCTGTTCATAATTATCCACAGAACTCTGTGTGGGAGGAGGAGAGGATGGACAACTTTTCTCCCTTTCCTCATGTTTAGCTATTGCTCTATTTCTCTATACTTAAGGGGTAGGGAGGGGAAGCCTCTTTAATGCACCACAATTTCCAGTGAATGAGGACTTCGTATGCTGTACATTTCTGATCCTCCAAATAGCATGGAGTACATAGATTTTATGTGGATGATTGGGAGCTCTGATGATCAAGAGGGCAGGAGTCATTCAGTAGTGGGGTGGTCTCTCTAGTGAATGGAGTTGTTGCCTCCTCCTCTTTGCAGTCTTGGCTCAGGGTCTCTGCTCTACTTGCTCGTTCCCATGACAGCAGGGCTGAGGAGGGCTCCCCGCACTGCTGCAGGCACTATTTAGCAGCAGGGCGGCCTTGCAGGCAGCCGGGGGCTTGTCGTCGTCCTCCTCCTTGCATTCCTGGTTTGGGGGGGGGGGGAGGTCTCTGCTCTTATCTGACTTGTTTCCTTCCCCCAGCATGAGTTAGATGGAGAAATGAGGCGGGGATTTGGACAATAGTGGTACAAATTGTCTCCTTTTGGATAAATGGGAGTGTAATTGTTGAGCAGCAGGACCAGACTGGATGCTGTTCTCTTTCACAGAAGCCAGAGCGGGATGAGTGGGGGAACAGCCTGGAGGCCCTACAGTGTTCCCTGCAGCTGGAGAAGACTGTGAACCAGGCCCTGCTGGACCTGCATAAGCTGGCTACTGAGAAGAATGACCCCCATGTGAGTCTGTGGATGCCCTTCTGGATTAGTGTGTGCACAATTCCATCTCTGAATGTGCTGCCCTGTATGGGAGAGGGGTGAGTCTTTGGCTTTCAGGCCAGGTAGCAGAATTCTAGGAGAAAACCGCACATGTATCTCCTGTCCCTGTGTTAATGCATGTTAAAAGGTTGCGTGGTATGTCCTGTCCCCTGATCTGCACAAATAAGTGACTAGTCCTTCTTTGTTTGGAGATGTAGAGCCATGTTGACAGTGGGAGCATTGCCAGCTTCCTGACTTCACTCTCTGTAGTGTCTAAACCATTCACCCTCATTGTTAGTGAGTGCTCCCCCCTCAAAAGAGATGCTTACAGGTAATAGGAGACATATTGCCCAGGCAACCTGTGAAGCCAATCCCCTTTTTGGTTTCAAAATAGTCTCCAGAAAGGCTTCATATTACCTCGTGGTAAATGGCTGCTATTGCTTTATCTTGGTATGTCTAATGCTCGCCACAAAAGAGCAGGATGGAGTCCATACATCCTAATAATCCCTTCTTTGTGTCTGCAGCTCTGTGACTTCCTGGAGTCTGAGTACCTGGAGGAGCGGGTGAAGGCCATCAAGCAGCTGGGAGACCACCTCACCAACCTGAAGCGCTTGGGAGTGCCCCAGAGTGGCATGGGGGAGTACCTGTTTGACAAGCACACCCTGGGGGAGAGCAGCTGAATGGCACAGCAGAGGCTCAGAATGCTTCGCACCCCCGTCCCCTCAGAACCTTGTGCCCAGAGCAAAGTGTGTTTTGACAAATCCTTAAATGCTGAGAATAAAACTCTCTCTAATCCTTGAGCCTGGTGTTCAGCTTGTTGTTCAAAGGCACTTATAGGGTGGGGGAAGCCTCACACTATATATGCATTGGAGGCTATATTTCATCAGTTGTAAATTCTGATTATGCCACTGGAGTAATTAGGACCTGATTAAATCACCTGTTAATCATGGACCTTTGCAATACAGAAATGGGCTGCACACAAGCTGGCTGTAATACAGTGGGTTAAAGACTTAGTGATGTTTCCATGTGGTGAGAACGGACCTGAAAATATCTCCAGGGGAGGGTCCAAAAACCACAGTAGCCTATAGTCCTGTGAAAATTCATGTGTTGTGTGTGGATTATTTTCTTTAGAATTACTACCATGCCTCTTTACTCTGAATTCATCACTAAACCAGCCTAAAGTCTTACTTCTAAGTGCCTTGGTGTTTGTGGTCTTTTAAAACACTGCACTCAACCTTTTAGATCCTATTCTGAATGCTCCTGCAGGTGATGACAGAAAGGAGAAACTACCAAAAAGCCAACTCTGGCTTAAAGGCAACAGAACCTAGAACATGCACCTGTCTGCTTCCTTCCTCAAATTCTCCATTCCCCTCCCAAGCTGCAACCATACTCTTTCAAAGCTCATTGTTTAACTGGAGAGGGAGGTCTAGTCTCAATGCTTAGCTCTACCACAAGCTTTTGTGTGATCTTGGGCAAGTGGTGTAATCTCACTTTGACCCTATTACAAACTTATAAAATGGAATGACTAAACTAATACTTAGAGTGGGATCCTAAAATGTTAGATACTATCTCTGGTCTGCTAGCCTAATATAAACAGCAGGTAAGAAGCATTTCCTAAGCCACTGAACATTGCTGGATACATTCTTTTTTTCTCCTCATCTTCCCCCTCCACCCAACCCCGTAACTGCTACTACTTTGACCCTGATGAGGCAGGGCTGCATAGTACAGCTAAATAACCTCTTGGGGATGTTCCACAGTAAAAACACACTTAGGTGGCATTGGTGGAACTCATAGATATCCTTAGGCTTCTTTAACAGATGATCTGTAGAAGCAGATTTTCCTCCTACTGGCCACAGTGAAATCAGTGAGACTGCTTTGTGCTTTAGAAATGGAACCAGGATGACTCAACTAACCTACTCCTGTTCCACATAAAAAATTGGGGAGATGTGTGTTATTTAAGCAGTTGTATCTGGTATCTAAAAGCTCACTGTAGCTCTAATGCGGCAGAGGGACTAACTCTGAGGGAACCATCCACCGGTACATCATGCTTTTGATTTGCACGAAGTGACAGATGACACAAAGTGAGCTATACAGCCTTGTCTCTCTCTCTCTACAAGATTTACTTACTTTAGCATCTAGATATGTAGGAATAAAGCTGCTATAACATAGCCCTGGCTAGATATGTTTCATGGCATAATGAGATTCAGAAATAAGCCTGCTACCCAAACATCATCTGGGCAGGGTGACAGAGCAAGGGTTAAAAAAAGCTGGAATAAAAACTTTGACTTCCTAGTCAAAGCCTGAGAACGGATGGAGTAATAAGGAAAATGTGCCCCATCTCTTGCTGTTGTGGTTCTACTTTAGACAAGTCCTGAAACTAGTTTAAGTGCACTGCAGTGTGCAGGATAGGGGGCATGAATTGCAGAATACACCAATGTTGTGCATTAACTGCCCTATATGGATGCTGCTAGTATAAACTAAAAGATACCTAAATGATGTGAGTACAGTCCTGTTTGAAAGAGGACTACGTTAATGAGAACTAAGTACCTTTTATTCACTCCAGTATTGTCCATGTGGGGTAGTTAGTATGTAACAGTTGGGTATGCTCTGTAATTCACTCCACTCTCCCCTAATATGTTTTGCAGTGCCCTTTAGACAGTCACACATACTGCCTACCTGCCAGCGTTAAACCCCAGTGTGGGAGCTGCTGTGGGTTGGATGAAGATGAGTCAGTCTGCACATCTAAATAGTACAATCTATTTGACCACTAAAAATTAGGAACAAGCCTTCTCAGTGACTGACTGAAACCTCATGCATTAGTTGTGGTACTGGGAGATCAATAGTGGATTTCAGCTACAACTCTAAAGAGCATTAGTTGTTCCATAAGAGGGGCAATGTAGCTGAAACAATGAGAGTCCTGTAGCACTTTAAAGAATAACAAATTTCTGCAGGCATAAGCTTTCGTGGACTGCAACCCACTTCAACAGATGCAAGACAAATGTAGCTGAAATGCCCACCACCAAGAACATTCTCTTTGGTATGAAAAAGGCATAACTGACTTTATAGAATATGAATTACTCTAATTTTTCAAAAATAGGCAGTGTCAACCTTATCTTTCCTACTTGTGATAAAGAAAACAAGGCAAGTGGCTTCCAGGTATTCAATGGGAGATCTACTTTGGGACCAACAGGCTGGTTCTTTATACTGAGTCACAAAATGAGATGCAGAATGTCATTTTATTACCCACACTACATTTTCCTGAATCTCTTTCTTCTACAGCAACTGCTCTTCATTTTGTCTGTCAGCTGGGTTTTGAGGCACTTTAACAAGATGTCCTTCCCCTGTGTTTTAGGCAACAAAGGAAGGATGGTTCGTGTGTGTAAGGTACTTTAATAGAACTCAGAAGTTCTGGGTTAATTCCTAGATTTGGCACAGATTTCTGATGGACATTAAGCATGCAAGTAGTTCTATGGAAGTCATTGTCTCTGCAAAATGTGGGCCCTAGCTCATAAACTCTGATCTTTCATTTTTCTGTAAAGCAATATGCACTCATCTGGTTGTGGATAAATAAGTGTTGCTATTGCTTGGATTTGTCACTCAGGCACATTGCTTTCCATTTTCTCTTTGTTGCTGGAAATAGAATTCATCTGCTGCAAGGTGCATCACATAAACATGAACTACTGGTAATGAATTCAGAGAATCATACCTGCTCTGCAACAGAAATAAGCTACTATTAGTAATAAAAACTAAATGGTATTATGCATCCACTGGTTTCAAAATGGGGATTCGATTATATCTCTTCTAAAAATGAACTAAGTGACCCTAAAAATAGATATTAGGAAACTACAATGGCATTATTAGAGTCAGAGTTTGTCTACACCTGTCAATACAGAACAACAGAGAGGCGAATACCCCTATCTTTAATTTTCTTCAACAGTGTATAGAACCCCATCTCTGCAAGAAGGCTCTCGAGGCTCTGCTCTTATTTTAATTTTTCATTCAATCTCTGAGAGATGTTTCCTTCATGAGAAGCTACGGTGCTCCTTCTGAAAAGAAGACCTTGACTAGACAAGTAACAGGATGTCCCTGTGCTGGAACACACCACATCCAACAGTGAAAAACAGGAGAACTGGGGGAGAAAATAGATCTCTGAACTGTGGTTCTGGAAAGCCAGTAAGCTCCAGATATGTGCTGACCTGCTCATCAAGCAGGAGTGAGATATCTGAGGAAGATTTCAGATATTCTTTTACCTTTGTGCACTTCATTTGTATCAATATCTTCTTAAGACAGGGATCAAGGAGGATGAGGTGTTGCCGTTTCTTGAACTAAAAAATACACTTTAAATAGGAATTTTTAGTTTGTCATAGGACTCAGAGAGTCCTGAATTTCTTTCTTGGAGAAGATCCATCACAGACATTTCCACTTCTAATCCTGCTGTAGAGCTGACTGACTATCATTTGGGTTGTCAGCCCTACATACAACATGTCCACCAGGGAAACCACAAGTAGAAATTTACATTGGACAGGATTGGTTGTTCTGTTTCTGTCCCTCTTCTGCTGTCTGCTAACCAGTGTGGACTGTGTCCTACAGTTACTCTGGTGTTCCTGTCTTTCTCAGTGCTGTGTCTCCTCTATCCTCTCAACAGTGACCAAATAGACCCACATGTCCATGCTCCAGTTTCTACTGTGATATGCTTTGGGATTCAGAAGAGAGGGGACTGTAGGGCAGTCTAACAATCACAGGTATCTTGCAAAGCTTCTGGGATTCAAGAAGCTCTGATGATGAAAAGCAGAATTCATAGAAGACTTTAAGCCCCATGCACATTGACCCAGATTCCCCATTTCAGTTGCTTCTCTTCAGAGCAGAGACTTGTGGGGAAATCACACTTGTTTGCTGCTTTCTCCATGGTAGCACATATCTCCCGGTCAGTAGAAACAAAGAAACCAGGGAGAGAGTGATCTAATCTGACTCTGCTAGTTCAGGAAAATATCCACCACACTCAACTCTTCTAATTGGACTCGGAGCAGCAGATGCCCAATTGCTGAGTCATGCTCTGGCAATATAGTACTGATTGGGTCCTTGATGAAGAAGGGATTTCAATTGGATGGTAGAAGCTACCCTCACACCCACACCCTGTTCTGGGCAGAATTAAAACCAACTGTGAGGAGAAAGGTTTCCCTGTTTTTTCTGGGGTGGGTTGTTTCAGGAGTGTTTGTGTAGAGCTTGGTAAGTCATTAGGTCTTGTTATCCTTTCTTCTGTGAAGGGCTGTAATGGAGTCTCAGGTGCGCCAGAGCTTCCACCAGGAGTGTGAGGCTGCTATCAACTGTGTGGTGAATTTAGAGCTGTGTGCTAGTTATGTCTTCATGTCTATGGTGAGTCATAAGCTTTCTCAGACTTCTATTTTCTGTTTTTCACTTAAACTGTTATTCCAGATATTGTAACTAACTCCTGTAAAACTTTCTTTTGAGGATAGCTGACTTTTCTCTGTAGTGGAAAGACTTATAAATGCTTACTCACTATGTAGTAGCTCACCTGGGTTAAATGCTTTTGCAGAGGTGGAGTTGTACAAGGACACTAGGGAAATCTAAGAGTGCTTTAGAGGTAAACAGGGTAAGTGCCCTGTGGGGCTAACCCAGTACTACTGCTATTGGAACACACACGTATGTGGTGTTGAAGGTCTGTATGGCTAGACTTCTGTAGTAACAAAGTCTCTTAATATCTCTATGGCTGGCTGAGGTATCTTCTTGACTGCTTGCACTCCCCAGTCCTACTACTTTGATCGTGATGATGTGGCCCTGAGGCACATGGCCCGGTTCCTGATGGAGCAGTGTGATGAGCACAGGGAGCATGCAGAGAAGTTTCTGCAATACCAGAACAAGCGAGGGGGACGCATTGTCTTGCAAGACATAGAGGTGAGCGGGAGTGGCGGAAATTTAAAATAAACTCACTTCAGTATAGCAGCTGATCTATAAGGTGCCCTGGCGGGGGACTAGTGGAACCAAAGCTGCTGGGGAAAGGGTTCAAATGCTCTTCGGCATCAGCATTTCTGCTCTGTGCACTCCCTTCTCATAGATGGATACATGCTATCAGCTCAGTGATGGGCTCTGCCTGCTTTGTAGGCAGTTGTAGCCTATGGAAAGGGGACTGTAATGCTTATGTGATCCCTCGCCTATGTCCTCATAGGCATGAGGGTTATAGTGAGGGAATAAGGTTGGAGAGCTGCTGCTTCGTAGCACTGTTCTGGTGGGCTAACTCCATTAGCGGTTGTGTTGAAATGACATAAAATGTCTCTCTTGCAGAATTGCAGTACTGGCATTGGTAGAGACTTCTCGTAGCAAAGGGAATAATGACCTATGTTGCAAAGGGACTGTTGGCATATTGGCCACAACAGTACTGGTGAATAGAGCTGAAAGGCAGCAGGACAGATTTCCTCACTGGTGCCTAGAAGTTAGCAGAGCTAGAGTAGATAAGGGTTGTGACTCCCCTCCTTGGTGCCTATTTCACAGAAGCCAGCACAGGATGAGTGGGGGAACAGCCTGGAGGCCCTGGAGCGTGCTCTGCAGCTGGAGAAGACCTTAAACCAGGCCCTGCTGGACCTGCACAAAGTGGCTACAGGACAGAATGATCCTCATGTGAGTATAAGGCCCTAAGAGCAATGGGGAATGTGGTCAACAGAGATCAGTATGGGAAGGCTATTTTTGGGGCTGCTGGCCAGAAGACCAGTCCTCTGGAAGAAATAAATGCCTTCAGATCCATTATCTTGGAACCAAACTCTCCTGTTACATCAAGTGACATTTGAAGTTGCTCCCCTATGCTTTCTGAAAACTCTATTTCACAGTCCCCTTAGGTGAGTTGCTGGGAACTCAGACAAACTCTTGTTTGAAAGTTTTTTTTGTCAAATGTAACTTTCCTGGGAAAAGGTAAAGTCTATGAAGTTGGAAACTTCAAAACTGTCTCTTCAAATAAAGTGGTTCAGAAAGTGAACGTTTTTGTGTTCTCCCTTTCTGGCCACTCAGATGCTTCATTCTATTACACTAAGTTCTCATCTCTTTTCTTCAGTTTCTACTCCAACTTCTAAAATGGCTTCCATCTCTGCAGAAGCTTTTTTCCTTTTCTTCTCTTGTGAGAAGATAGAGGGGCACTAATGGGATGAAAATTAACATGGAGTTATACCTGTAGCATTCAGGAGCTAAAGCCGCTCAAAGTTAAGGCCTAATTCATGCCACTATTTCATGTAGCAATGCTCCCTCTTTACTTCACTCAATCTGAGTCTGAAATGTCTCTTCTGAACTCTGCAGGGAAATGAGAATGCCTGATCATTGGTATATCAGAGTTTTGCAGTAATTAGAGCCTATGGCTGTGCTTCTTCCCCCTCTAGAGTGAAAGAGGACCAAAGGATCCTTTGGCCTAGCAAAGGGTGAGGAAGGGACTAACGGGGAGGACAACTCCTGGAAAAAGCAGTGGCTAATTAAATGGAGAGGCCTAGACTGAGGGGATGAACATCAAACACAATGCAGGATAACTCCAGCAGAAGAGTGTAAAACTGAAATGAGAGGTAGCGAAACACATTTAGAAACAGGGAATATAGAAACACTGAACTATATTCTTTACAGGTACCTTAACCTCCTGTTGTGCATCAACTCTAGGATATTTCCAGCCTCCACTGTACAGAATGTTTCTAGTTGAATTCAGACTATTTTCACTATGAAATCCCCTCCACTGTATGCATTATAGTGTTAATGATGACTGGGTGTGGCTGTAGGATTGTAGGGAACTGGCTTCCATGGAAACAATAGCACGCAACACCTCCCTCTCCCTCTTTGCTGAGAAGAACACCCTTCTCCCTACTCCAAGGATCCTCCAGTTACAGATTGCTGATATGACTCATTCTATACTCTTGCCTGCTTACACATAGCTTATTAACCTCATGCTAAGATGTCTGACTAAATGTCAGTAGTTTTCCTGGCTTCTTTCTGCAGCTGTGTGACTTCCTGGAGTCTGACTACCTAGAGGAGCAGGTGAAGGCCATCAAGGAACTTGGTGACCACCTCACCAACCTGAAGCGCCTGGGAGTGCCCCAGAACGGCATGGGAGAGTACCTGTTTGACAAGCACACCCTGGGGGAGAGCAGCTGAGCTCTGCACTGATAGCTGTGATGCCCAATTGAATATATGGGCCTTCCCATTCACAATTAAAAAAAATGTGTGGATTAAGTGCTGACAATAAAGCTTATTCATCTAGAACCAGTGTGCTTTCAGTGTATGTAAAGGGATTTTAGGCCACTCAGTTCCTACATGTCCTGGAACAAGCAGGAAGAAAAGATAGGATTCCTCCAGTGGACTGAATGGGCAAGTGTAGATGCTTTTTAAAAAAAAAAAATCTAGAATTGAGTAGAGGCAACATACACTGATTCTCTGGATCTCTGTAGCAGGAACAAGAAGGGGAAGCCTTTCGTCTGATAGCAAGTATGTCCTTCACACATTTGAAATCATCTACCTGAAACAAAATTTCAGATTATCTAGCAGTCTAGATGTGGCCTAAGACCACTCTGATCAGCTCCTTGTGTCTAAGGCCCTGTCCTCTTAGCCTGCAGGGCAGGCTATGACACACCTTTCAAATAACTTGCCCCTTCTCTTTATTAGAATGTAATGTTTGCCAGTGGGGGTTCACATTGGTGATAAATTGTTTAATCATCTAGCCAGAGCTACCTAATTCAACTTTCCAGCCTGTACCTTTTGTTGAACTAGTTACAGGCTGGAAAGTTTGGGTCTTTTGTTGAACTTCTTCCTGCAACTAGGGTTAGCATAGACACCACATTTGAACAAAATCAGTAGTGGGTGACCTCAATGTGTTTCCTGCACAGGTGCCATTAAGAATCTTTTCTGCAAGGAGAAAAGTTTGGACAGGTGTCTGGCCTTCTACAGGGACAATGGAAAAGATGATCTGGCAGCAGCCTCATCTCCAGATACGCTAGAGGAAGAGAATTGTGGGGACCATCAGTGCCCTGCAAGGGGAAGAGGAGGAAGTGAAATGAGAGGTAGTGCTGGGATCTTCCAGTGAGCCTCATCTGACAAGGGACTACAATACTAGCACAACTTACATGGCAAGCAAATAATCACCTACTGCTATGGCTGATGTTGACAGTGCTTAACATATGTTACTTTACCCATTTGTTTGTGAAAACATCTTAATTCCTTCTCCTAAACTGTTGTATGTATCGTCTCCTGCTGTGGGGAAATACTCACCTGTAGGGATGTCATTGGATTGTGGCACTAGAGGGCAGTCAATAGGAAAAAAATACTGTGTATACAATTTATGTAACTCTGGAGCTATGCTAATTTACACCAGATGAGGTTTTGGCTCCAACTAGCTGCTGCAACTTTCTTTACACATAGCGGTAGGGGATGTGGCAATTTCATCTTTGCTGATAAGAGGTTAGGCTTAGCTTGTAAAAGCAATAATTGGAGGGGCCCAGGAAAACTTACATCCAGTGCAAAATTTTGAATCTTTGACAAATCCTTCTGTCTTGCATCAGATGCAACAGTACAACGCCTTTCCCCCAATGAGAAACCCACCTCTCCAAAAGAGACAAACCCCCTCTTTTGGGGATTTTCTTTTCTGGGCTGGAGAATGACAGTTTGATTGAGAAATGATGAAGAAAAGAGGCTGCCCTGAATATCCAATAGCCTGACTCCTTTTCTCCAGCTCTGGGGGGCTGCAGAGCCATTGAAAACCTGTCTGGTTTCTAATGCATTCTAATGAAGTGACCTAGAAAGCTTCAAGTCTTTCAAATCAGCATTTTTCTGATGGAAAACTGTTCTGTCAGAAAATCTTCCACCAGCTCTAACCATAACTTTCATATAGAGCCTTCTAAGAAGCATTAAAAACTGCTATTGCCATACTTACATGCATGGGCAGGGAAGGCAGCAGTTTCTATTCCTGCTGCACTCAATAAGACAGGAATATTTTTTTCAATGGAAACGACAGCAGGATGATTCATAGACACCGTATCTAATGGTGCAAGTTGGAATGGAGCTAGGAGATGCTCCCAAATACCTCTGCTTTTATAAGAAAGTAGTTTTTCAAGTTTCAGACAATTTCAGGAGAGAAGTGCCTCTGAGTGCTAATGATAATTTATCTCCTTACTGGCACTTAGTGTGATATCTTTTCAGGCCCTTCAAAGGCTCCACAATGCCACTTTGTGGGTTGGAGGAGAGAACTTCCCCCTTGTCTCACATGGAGGTGTGTCAAAGGTGGGGTTAGGCTAGTGTCCATAGGGGGGCTAGTGTCATCATGGGATAGACACAAAGGGTTGAGGGGAAACCCAAACAGCTGGCTGTGGGAAACAGCAGTGGAGAGTGGCCTCCTCAGCAGCTGGGCCTTGGCTTAAAATTGTTATTAATCAGCTTCCAGTGGAAAAGGAAAATCTGCTGATGCCCCTAGATGCAGTTGCAACACAATGAAGGGATATTTATCGATGTGCTGACTTCAAAACTTCTTTGAAGCCACTTTCTGCCCAGTGCTGTACCCTCAACACTGGTGCCTTCCAGAGCGTACTCTGGTACTAGCCAAAAGCACTCTATTTTTGGAACTAACACAACCCTCCCTACCCCTGTATATTCCAACACAGAGGTTGTTGAGCTTTGGGATGTGTATGAAAATAAAAACAATTGACTAAATACAGTTTCTGCAAAGGTCAGTACAGACAGGCAGGCACTCAACTAGTGTGAAAAAAAAATGCGGTCATGGAATTTGAGTGAAATGAAAGTCAAAAAGTGATCACTGACTATATCAAACTATTTTATACAACTTTTTTTTGTACATTAACACTATCATTTACTAAAATGAGAAAAGGATGAAGTGGAAACAACACACTTTGACCTTTTAAAATGAATTTCTAAAGTTTCTCATTAAAAATACTTAAGGAAATTGACAACTTCCTAATATATATCTCTTGATTTTGTCCAATCAGGAATTGCTAAATGGAAAAACTTATGAAATTTTGGACCTTTTCTAGTCCTTATGCTAGATTTTCTGGGAGAAGAGTAATAGTGTTTTCTGTCTACTTGGGTGTAAGAATTGAGACCCATATCATCTCAGATTCTTTTTCCACTTGGTCAGCTTCCCCAGCCCTGTTTTCTTGGCTTTCAGGAGCAGAGAAGAGCTGACCACTGAGAGAGACATCTCCAGGTGCCATG
Organism: Mesoclemmys tuberculata; assembly: GCA_007922155.1. Taxonomy (NCBI): domain Eukaryota; kingdom Metazoa; phylum Chordata; order Testudines; family Chelidae; genus Mesoclemmys; species Mesoclemmys tuberculata. The sequence continues at coordinate 3,436,805 of ML675631.1, forward strand.
TCTGATATGAGGGATGTGGCAACAATTCTGTCCCTGCCAACCTGTGCTTCTGGGGTTAGAAAGAATACTCCAGAGGACAAATTAACCAAATTTTCTGTCAGTTATCTTGCCTCTGCTCTTCAGGCTCCTTGATGAATTTGCTTTGGGACAATCTTCATTGCAGACCCAATACAGATTTTAGTCCTCTGTGTTGTGACTGCTGAGGAAAAGCAACTCTTGCAGCCCCATTGGGAGTAATGTGGCCATCAGCTTGCACTGCCTAGCAGGCCTGTCTCTTTGCGGGGAAAGAGGTTTCCTATTGGAGGTGTTTCACAGGCCATTCAGAAGCTGTTCCCTCTTGGAGAGTATGAGCTGCACATTTTTTAGCACTAGGCAAAAATAAATGTGTAGTTGCAAAAGTCTGGAGAGCTGGGCAAGATGGCTGAGAGGTGGATGGTTGTGTTCTCAAACACCAGAGCTAAAGTCACTAATGCATTTCCCAGCAGAATGAGATATTCAGAAGCACTTTTGGAATTTTTGCCATTTTGGAAAGCTCAAGTCACATTGTTTTCCAGTGATACTCAGACTCATAGACTCATAGACTCATAGGTCAGAAGGGACCAATATGATCATCTAGTCTGACCTCCCGCACAAGGCAGGCCACAAAACCCTACCCATACACATTTATAACAACCCTGAACCCATGACTGAGTTATTGAAATCCTCAAAAGTGAGATTTGAAGACCTCAAGCTGCAGGGAATCCACCAGCAAGCGACCCATGCCCCATGCTGCAGAGGAAGGCGAAAAACCTCCGTGGCCCCTGCCAATCTGCCCCGGAGGAAAATTCCTTCCCGACCCCAAATATGGCGATCAGCTAAACCCTGATCATGTGGGCAAGACTCACCAGCCAGCACCCAAAAAAGATTTCTCTGCAGTAACTCAGTTCCCATCCCATCCAGCATTCCCACAGACCATTGAGCAGACTTATCTGCCGATAATCCAAAATCAATTGCTCAAATTAAACTATCCCATCATAACATCCCCTCCATATACTTATCAAGCTTAGTCTTAAAGCCAGATAAGTCATTTGCCCCCACTACTTCCCTCAGAAGGCTATTCCAGAACTTCACTCCCCTAATGGTTAGAAACCTTCGTCTAATTTCTAGTCTAAATTTCCTAATATCCAATTTGTACCCATTCATCCTCGTGCCTATAATAGTACTAAACTTAAATAATTCCTCTCCCTCCCTAACGTTAATCCCCCTGATATATTTATATAGAGCAAGCATATCCCCCCGGAGCCTTCTTTTGGCCAGGCTAAACAAGCCAAGCTCTTTGAGTCTCCTTTCATAAGGCAGATTTTCCATTCCTCGGATCATCCTAGTAGCCCGTCTCTGAACCTGTTCCAGTTTGAATTCATCCTTCTTAAACATGGGACACCAGAACTGCAGACTCTTGGAGGTGAGACTTGGGTGCTTTTCAAAACTAAGTCCCATAGTCTCTAAATAAACTGCATGTCAGTAAAACTATTAGTCTCCTACGTGGTACTAAATATGCATCTAGTTACCCAAGTTTAGAAAATGCCAAGGAAGTGAGAAACCAAGACAATCAGCTAAGTAACCTGTTTAGGGAGAGCCAATAACCCCAGCTCCTCCTACTGCAGCAGTAATTACACTAGGAGATGTCATCTTGCTGAGCCAGTCTCTCAGCTGTGAACACTCTCTAAAGGTCCCACCCACAATGCTGATTGGTGCCTTGTTGAGGAAGGGAATTGGTCAACATCAGCTGCCCATCACAATCATTGCCTAATCTGAATAGTATTAATGCCACCTGTCTCAAAGCACAAGAGGTGCTCTCTTTTGTGGAGTTGTATCTCAAATTGCTTTCTGTGTAGTTACCACTGTATTTTCTAGGTCTTGAGATGGAGTCCCAGGTGCGTCAGAACTTGCATGCTGACTGTGAGGCTGCTGTGAACCGCCTGGTGAATCTGGAGCTATATGCTAGCTATGTCTATCTGTCTATGGTGAGTGTGTGGGTTTTTTGTTTTGTTTTTTAAATTTTTGACTACTGTGAGTTAAAATATGGAACAAATACTGACTGTTATCTTGGAGGTGACACTTGTGTGCTAGTGAAGAAATTGGAAAATCATGAGATACTTTAGTGGCTTGTTGATAAACACTATTGTAGGTGTTGTGCTGAGTGGAAATTCTTGAGGGAGACTGTCTTAGAAGGTGGGGGAGAAGGAATGACTACTTGCTCTAGGTTCCACAAAGAGTGATAGTTAAAAGCTTGGACTTCCCTTGAACTGTGGTTCATTAGAACTAGATAAGTATATTGTATCTTCCTAAAGGCATAGATTCAAGGAGACAAGCAGGCTTGTGTCCAGGTGGGGGGCTTTGTAAGTAGACTAGCTATTTCCCTGTAGTAGACACCTGATGAATTGTCTTCAGTGTTCTCTTCTATCTCTCCAGTCATTTTACTTTGAGCGGGATGATGTTGCCCTGAGGCACATGGCCAAGTTCCTGAAGGTACAATCACATGAGCAGAGGGAGCATGCGGAGAAGTTCCTGACATATCAGAACAAGCGAGGGGGGCGTGTTGTCCTGCAGGACATCAAGGTGACTACTATGGCTACTTGCCATTCAGTCTTGCTTTATGGTCCTTCTATCATGCTGTCTGAAATGGCTCATGACCATGAGTGCCTACCTCACAGTAGACACCTTAAACTGGTGGTATGTTTAGAACTAGATTTCACCAACCCAGTACCAAATGTGATCTCCCAGAGAGCTCCAGCAGTCCTATAATGGCGTTGCAGACAGATCCAAGGGGACTAGCTTGCTCCCCAGGCAAGCTGGGCTATGTAGTGAATAGTCACTTACACCAACCATTAGGTTACGCAGAGTCCTAAAAGAACAATTGCTCCCTATGTTTGACCTGCATCCTAGATCTCACCAGACAATGCTGGTAGCTAATTCTATAGTAAATCAACAAAAGGTTTCATTTCTAAGAAAAGAAATGAGAATTGAGGTTAAAGCAGGTAAAAATATATGTATATGAGTCCAGTCTAGAATTCCAAATAGTGGTAGAGATGTAGTCTTTAGCCAGTTTCCCAAAAGTCTCTGATGGCTACTCGGAATAACTCTGGGATCTGTCCTCTCAGTAGTCCTGCACTGTTACAATGCAAATAGTCCATAGATGAAGGCTTTTTCCCTTGTGTCCATACTTTGTAGCTGCTTCTCACAGAAAACAACTTGACAGGGTCACTACCCACATGAGGTCTTCTCACCTCTGGTCAGACAGGAGTGTGTTCAGAGTCTTTGATCGTCTCATAAAATGACCACTAGCTTTCAAATGCACAAGAGTTAGTACATTCCTGTGAAAGGTCTTCTTGTGGCTTGCCACAAGACTTTTCTTGTTGGGTGGGTTATTAAGTTACAGGGCACATACTATGTAAAGGCTTGCTATTCTATTCTAGCAGGATACAGATAAGTGAAAAACAAGGTATATAAATCCCATTCCTTTTCATGAAGCTTACACACCAAATACACTTAATGAATTTGATCTATACTAATTCACAAATGAATTGGCCTGGCTTCCAGCAGTGAGTTCATCAGGTGTCAGCTGACACCTAGGCTTTGGCTGGAGCTGGCACTTGGCTTACCAGCCTCACACATCTCAGAAGCTTATTGCTGCTGTCTGTTAAACAAGTGTGTGAGATTCCTGTCCCCTTTACCTCTTAAATGAAGGAAGCTGACTTTGTGAAATACTCTACCTGGCTGTGTTGGGAGTGGGACTCTACCAGTTTCTCATTCCTTTCTTTGGGTCTGTACAGAAGCCAGAGCGGGATGAGTGGGGGAACAGCCTGGAGGCTCTGCAATGTGCCCTGCAGCTGGAGAAGACGGTGAACCAGGCCCTGCTGGATCTGCACAAGCTGGCTACTGAGAAGAATGACCCCCATGTGAGTATAGTGGCAGACCAAGACAACGCCGTCAGAGTAGACATTTGGGAGGACTCGTGCCCTCTGTCTGAGAGAGTCTGGCTTCTGAAGAAGAGTCTCAAGACTTAATTTCCTATTTGGGGGAGGGAGAGATGCAGGCTTCTGCATCACCGCCCTCTCTCCCCTCTGGGATGTCAAGTATGTGGAAGATCTGGGCTGGGGGAGATGGAATTATGGCTACAGCTGTCCCCAGTCCCTCTTACGCAGAGCTGTGCCCTAGATTGTTGCGGATGCTGTGCTGGCAATGGTGCCTGCCATCCTCCAGCTTAGAAAGCTCCCTTCCTCAAAGGGGTGTGAGATGCAATACTGACCATTTTGGAGTTGTCCACATCCAGCTAAGTGGTATGGTGGGGCACAGAGTTAAAAATCCCCTAGCTCACAGAGCCTTACTTGGTGCTAAAACTCTGTGTGCAAATGTAATTATGCACAGCTGTGCAGGAAGGTGATCCTCCTCCTCCTTTCTCTGCTGCAGCTCTGCGACTTCCTGGAGTCTGACTACCTGGAGGAGCAAGTGAAGACCATCAAGCTGCTGGGAGACCACCTCACCAACCTGAAGCGCCTTGGTGTGCCCCAGAATGGCATGGGAGAGTACCTGTTTGACAAGCACACCCTGGGGGAGAGCAGCTGAACTGTTTACTAGAGCGTCTTGTCATGCTGGCTGTTATGACTCTGAACCAAGTGGAAAATGAATAAAAATGACTTTGCACCTGCAATCTGGATAATTTGTCATTTGTAGTGGGGAGGGTATCCAGACTCAAGAGGGTGCTGGAAGTCTGGTGGAAAAATAAGGATGGGGAACGGTTTCCCTTAGTAGCCATCATATTGTGTAGCTCTACATGGGAGTAATTTATGTTCTGCAGTGGGTAAAGTGTGTGTGTGGGGGGGGGAAGGAAGGTGGCTGCACTTCCACACAAGAAGTGGTTACAAAAATGAAACCTCTTGTGCTGGCATGGATATTGGCAAAAAACAAGCCCTCTAAACTACATCATGTGCATTTACTTAAAATTGCAACAGCATTAAAAAATGTTAAGCACTCTCCAAACATGTTTCTTACACTGCAGAGCCCTAGATGCTATGCCAGTATTTCTAAGCAACCAGAATAGCTGACCAGGTTAACAGAGTATACAGGCCCTTGAATTTCATCTTCCAGATTATAACCTGTTCAAGTACCTTCCACTCTAACCTGCTTTTAGATTGGAGGCAATGCTAATATCTCAAACTACAAAACCCTTGACTTGACCACTGTGGTTTGGTGCTCTATACATATTCTGGGGTAATAAGTGCTCAAATAATAGACAATGAAGGGGCGGGGGAACATGTAACATCTCATTTCAGTTGTATCAGAGTAAGAGTCATCCTGTTAGTGTGGAAAAACAACTTGGAATTAACATCCAAGAGCTCTCTACCTCCAACATCATGGCCAGTATCCAGGCTGCCACTCTTGTTACTCAACCAATGATCTTATCCAAAAGAAAGGATAGCATGTCTCTCTCAAAACACCCCCATGATGGGTGGTAAATGTGGACCTCTTTTATTTGCATATCAAGTGGCATATATAGGCTTGAGTATGCTCATGAACACAGGTGCAACTTGGAGCCTTAAACTCAGGCTACAGATTTGTCTAGTAACTTGGGGATCTCAATGGGGAGAAGGTTGGCTAATGAGAATTAAAGATATATTGTCTGAAAAATTTTAAATTAAACTTTTGATGATGACCAACCCTGTGCTCAGAGCTGCAGTTGTTCCTCCTAAACACCTGCTTGAGGAGGCTCTATCTCTAGAACAAAGGGTAATTTGAGTATTCATTAGAGAGAGCCAATGTAGGAACAAAGACCTTGGTGTTGAGAAATATGGTAGGATAATACAGGGTTTATTATCTTCCAGGTTTTCCTTCTGAAGTAAAAAAGGAAGAGTAAGACCTTATTCATTTCACAGTAGTCACCCAATTGTTCCAGATGCTTGCAGGAATTTCATCTGCCCACATATGTCCACCCTTGGAAACTGCTTCTGGAACAAGAGCTCTTCTCCTACTTCTCTAGTCTTCATTTGTATGAATGAAGTGGGCAGAGAATCAAGAGACGCTGTGACATAATTGTTTTTAATACAGGTGGGCTATGACACTTCTGTGGAGACTTCATGGGATCTTGAAAAGGTGCTTTAGATCAACTCAAAGAAATAGAGCAGGGAGCTAAGCAAAATGCAAGGTATATTGGACCCAAACTTCTTGTAAATCAGTTCTGAGATGTCTTCTGAGCCAGTACCATGTACCAGAAGAGCAGTGTCAAAGATTTATATTTTTGTTTTGTATGATTTATATGCACAGAAAAGTGTCTTAATAAAGGAAAAAATGGACAAAGGTTTAGTAGACCAACAAATACATTGCAATTAAAGGAAAACTGCAGGCCATGCACACTGTGCCACTGGAAGATTAGGTTCCAGCTCATGCAGGAATCTCAGGCCAATTTACTTGCATATCAGTATAGATCAAAGAGATTGATTGTTAAATGTATAATAGCATAGTTGGAGTTAAAACTTCATGAAAATGAAAGGGATGTTACTTGCATTGTTTTCACTTACCTGTATCCTGTTGTAATATAGCAGCAAACATTTATACTGTGTATACTCCTGTAACTAAATAGTGACTTGTCTCTTGGAACTGGAAGCAACCTAAATGTGAGGTGATTTTTTTGGTGTAAGACTATTTTAATCACAAAATCCAGTTTGTCTGGATGGCAAGATAGATTTAGGAGTCTAAGGGGACTGTCTGTGACTCAGTGGTAGGACTGGTATAAGTGATCCAGGAATTCACATTTGTTACTGGTTTGGTGAAATCCACCAGCTTGTCTTGTCTGCCCCGAGGTATGTACTTACAGTTGTGAGCCATGCCATACAGTGACATCCACCTCATAATCTGAAGGTAATTGCTATTAGAGTAACACATTTACTTTGCTTTGCTCCATCTGTTTCCATGTTTAGCCTTTCACTATTTCCAGACATTGGCAAAATCCGCAGTGTTTTACCTTTTGCAAAACCTTGTCAGTCCAGGTATGGAACTGGGACACATTTTATCTGGGCCCCAGTGCGTGGTTACAATTTTCTGGTATTAGCCCAAGTGTAAATTACAGCAATAAATGGTGGATGTCCTATACCAAAATCCCTCTTTTCCCAGGTCCCCTTCACCTCCCCAGCACAAAGAGAGACAAGATAAATATTAGTTCTCATTGGAAAAGTTTATTTTTTCTGAATTTGCTGATTTGTCTAGTTTGAAATGTTTCATGGAGACGGTTCAGTATGAGTGACACTCTGATGTAACCCAGACAGTGGTACAACATAATCCAGCCTGCTTTCCTGGCAATTCAGCAGCCTTGCGGGTTAGCTCAGAGACATGGACTCCAGGGCAGTCCATTAAGGGGACTGCTCCAGAGTTGGAACTCCATTCCATTTTGCAAAGAATTTTCAAAAGTTTGGTTTTCATTCCAAACCAGAATTACTTTCTCCACCCTGCTTTAATAAATATGCTCAGACAAAAACTTAAAATCAAGTGCTCGGTAAGTATAGACAAAACATTATCCATTATCTGTAGAATAACAAATTGCAAAGACTAGGTTAGGAGCCAGATGTAACAAATGAACCTTACTAATAAAGGTCAAAGTTAAATGTACAAGAAAAAAATTACCCTTTAGAATCAAGATATATTCTATGTGATTTGCTTTTACTTCATAACAGATGACAAAGTTGTAGGACAATTGATATACTTATAACTTCATATGCTCAAAGCATAGCTTGCATTTTACCCAGCTATCCCCAAAGTATCCCCTGGTGGAGTTCAATAAACTGTATCCTCATTTTACAGATGACAAGCTGCAGAGTGATTTGCATAAGGCAACAATTCTGCAGACACTCCTGTGTTTAATCTTACTCACATGAGCTGTCCCACTGAAGTCAATAGGACTAAATAAGTGCCTACAATGAAGCATGAACCTGAGTGTTTGTAAGATCGAGGGTGTAGTGAATTAGGCCCTGATCCTGTCAATGAACTATCATTATTTTTATTTAATTGTAGCTGTGTCCACTATGGGCTAGGAGCTTCACACAGTCTCTGTGCTGAGGCACTCACAGTCTAAGGGGTTATCTGTTTTAGAAGGTGTCAGTGTGGAAACCCAGGAGTTCATGGCTCCCATTGCAAGGTTCGTTCTGCTAGGCCACATTTGCATTGTAACATTTTAACACTAAATGTACTCACAGCTTAGCAAATGCAGAGCAATAGCAAATAAAGGAAGATATTTTCCCTAAATATTTAATTTGCAATGATTATAAGGATGTCATAGCTTGTTCTTTCTGATTTCCCATATAGTGAAGGGGGAATGTCACCTCTGACCATGTCTTGACTATAAGTCATCTCAGAGTTCTGAAATAATATTGAGTATTTAAATGGCATTTTCCAACTTCAAAGCTAATTAAGTCAGTCAGCTCCCTTTTGAACCAGGCAAATAACATGATTTTTCTTCTTTTACTGATGGGAAAAATAAGGCAGAAAGGTGAAAGGATTTGCCTAGAGCTGCAGAGGGAGCTAGTTAGTGTAACATGTGGGATTAGAACACAGGAATGGCTGGTGTCTAGATTCACACTCAGAGCACGAAACTACAGAGCAGAGATTGCTTGTATGTTTAATATGCTTGTGTTTCAGGCAAGGAGAGGGCATCTAATAGGCAAGGGGTTCCCAAACTTTTTGTCATCATGACCCCATTTTAATAAAGTATTTCCTGCTGGGACCACAGGTGGCAGGGAGTATGCCATTTAGCTCTTCGCACAGTTTGACCTCACATGCACCATACATGCAAGGTCATGCTGTGTGGAGCAAAATGGCATCCTTCACATACTAGGGATTGATGTGACTCCATCTGCTTATGGTGTGACCTCATTTGGGGTCATGACCCACAGTTTGGGGACCACTGCATAGGCCATAGAGATGGTTCATGGTGCCATTCAATAAATAAACTGTGTATACTCTAGGCACATCACTCCAAACTTTCCACTGGAGCTACTTAAAGTGACTGTGAGATACCACACCATAGTGCCTAAATATCATGGTGATTGGTGGTGTAGATGCACGTTAGAATATGATTGATAGAATCTGTATAGCTTTACTCATTTGTCTTCTCATTTTGCACTTACTGTATCATACTCTTCATAGTCAATCAAAGGGAAGGAGCCAAAAGGTGCTTACCTGGGCTATTACAAGAAAGAGTGTCTGTTATCCATGGTAACTGAAAAGCTGGCTCATTGCTGAATCACGCTGTCACCTGTGGAATGTCTGCCAGACACTACCCAGGAGGCTATTTGGAAGAAGAATTCTGTTGGGTAGAAGCAGCTGCCAATCACAACCATACCATGGTCTGAGCCATATTAATAGCAGCTGCGTGACACAGGTTTTTATATTTGTTCTGGGTTCTAATTGTGTTTCAGTCATTGCCTAGGTCTTTAGTGGGTCCTAAATTATTACAGATATTGTAGTGCTACAGCTCCTGAATGAAATCCCAGGTGAACCAGAATTTGTGAGCCCCATGATAAACATAGAGCTGTGTGCCAGCTATGTCTAGCTGTCCATGGTGAGTGTCTGTTTCTCAGTCTCTCTTTAGAGATCCAAGGCTTAACTTAGAAATGTTTCTGAACTTTGTTTCTTGCTGAAGGTGGTGGTGTTTTTTTCCTAGGTTGTGGGAGAAGGGGAGGAAGACCTACTGCTAAATCTTATGCAGATGCTGTAGTAATGCATTAAGTGATGGGCTTGCTAATTTGAAAATAAGGGGGAGTTATTTAGGGTGTTGTGGCTACAGAATGGACTTGAGTAAATGCCCATGTATAGGAGATAGAAACTTCAGGACTTTGAAGAAGTGCTTCAAAATGGTAGGAAGAAAGGTGTTCTCATAGGAGCTAAGAGCCAGTTACATTTTAGAATATTTGTAAGAGTCTTTCTCTTAAGTGTTGGTGGCTTGTTAACCAACCCCAAGTGTGATGTATAATCCTACGACACTAATTTCTTTATATTTCCTCAGTCCTGCTACTCTGACTGTGACAATGCCTCCCTGAGGCACATGGAGCAGTCCCTAGGAGTAGAGGAGCATGCAGAAAAGTTCCTTTCATACCAGAACAAGCAAGCAGGATGTGTTGTCCTGTGGGACATCTAGGTGCAAAACAAATCCATTTGTGTATCCAGGAAAGGGATTATTGAAAACATCTTAAGAGGGTGTCAGTACTTTCAGATAAATGCTCAGGTGAATTGCTGTATTACTGCTTTGTACAGAAAAAGAACAAATGAAGAATTTCAAGAGCTCTAATGAATCTTTTTTTTTTCCCCCCTCAGTGGAGAGGAGCCTCTATTCAAAGGGTCATTACATGAATATGTATTAACAGATCTGTCTGTAACTTGTAACTGGAACACTAAGGGGTGCTGTGGATCTGCATTAAACTTGTGAGGGGAAACCCATACACCTTTCGCTACAACACGCTTGGCTGTAGTCAGTGCTCTAGCTCTTTCCTCTGTAATAGTACAGATACACACAAATAGAGTTAATTCCTCTAAAGGCTTCTGTATACTCACTGCTGTCTGAAAAAAAGGCTGCTGGCAGTAAAGAGGACAACTTCTGCAAATATTGAAGGGCTGAGAGACCTTATGGCAGATTCAGAAGGCATAACTGTTCAGATAAGCCTCAAAAGACACATTCAGTCTACCTGATGTGGAATTCCTCACTATATCTCTTCACTTATGTTTGTGCCAAACCACTACTCCCCCTTTCCTGGAGGAGGTGGAAGTCTGCTCCTTTGTACTAGTTCTGCAGTCTGCCAGCTTAGGAGATGCCTTGTGTGGCAGGGGAAAGGAGAGGCAGTCTGGATTACTAGCTGAGTGGACTGTTTCAAGGGAGCCCCTAGCTTCTTTTACTCTTGGCTGAAGTACTTTTAGTAGGATATTCTGCAAAGAGGGCGTCAGATTAGTCCCCTCTCCTCACTGTGCCCCTTGCTACTTTCCTTGTCCAACAGGTTGTCCTTGGAACTTACCTGTTCCTCCTGCAGCATCCTTTGTATACGTGGTTCCACAATCCTCTTGAAGGTGAGGTCCACTGTCTATGTACTTATTCTGCTTTTCCCCCTCATGCAGAGCCCAGAGCAGGATGGATGGAGGAACAGCTTGGAGATCCTGCAGCATGCTCTGCATCTGAAGAAGACTGAGCTAGGCTTGCACAGGTGGCTATGGAGAGGAGTTAAACCCATGTGAGCATCCATGCAACTGCCCTCACACCCTGCTTGTGGAGATGTTAAGGAGTTGGTGAACACAATGTTTAGTGGTCCATATTGGCCTGAGTGGACACAAGAAAAATCATTAGTCAATGTTGCACCATAGCAAGTGGCTTAGTACCTTTTAACCTAGCCATATCGTGCCTTTGTTATCCAGTCTCTAAGAGCTCTCTTGATTTAAAGTAATGTCTTGGTAGCAACTGAGCTGACAGTATGAGCTTTGCTAGATCTCAAACTGCCTGCCATGGATTCATTGGAACCAACAAGTTCTTGCTGTGTCAAGATTGCAGAGGATAAAATCACTACTGCCCTATCAAATCAGTGATGTAACTTCCTCTTTCTTCAGGGACTATTGTATAAAGCCAGTCACTGATGCTGCTAATAAAGCATCCTGGGAGTGTGGTTGAACTGAACTTAGCCCTAGTCTAACTCCACTAAAATTAAACTCACCAGGGAATATAGAGGACCATGGTATAAACCAGAGGAACAAATGTTCCCAAACGTTTTAGGGATATGTTTACAGAGCAATAGAAAATGCTGCTTTCTGAAAAAACATAACTAGATATTGTCTGTCAATTGCAGTTAACAAATAGAGAATACTGGTCCTCTGCAAATTGCTCCTAAGTCAAACTATTTTAACTCTTAGTTGTGTTTTTTTTTCTTTGTTTGCACTGAAACAAATGGGACTCCCCAGTTTGTGTGAAAGGCTCTAAATTGCATGCTGTGAACACTTGGAACACATCTTTATAAGAATAGCCATACTGGGTTAGACCAATTGTCCATCTTCCCCAGTATACTGTCTCTGCTTGTGGTTGGTTCAGAGGGACTGAACAGAACAGGGCAACTTAGAGTAATCCATCCCTTGTTTTCTAAACCTCCCACTGTCACAAGCTGGGACTGGAACACCGAGAGCGTGTATGCTTGCGCGTGTGTGTGATGCTTTACCATCGTAGGCTGCTAAATTCACTACTCCAACAGTCATGTGGTAGACTCACTTGTAGTCTCTCTCTTCTTTCCTGCAGCTGTGTGACTTCCTGGAGTCTGGCTACCTGGAGGAGCAGGTGAAGGCCATCAAGCAGCTGGGAGACCACCTCACCACCCTGAAGCACTGGGGTGTGCCTCTTTGACAAGCACATCCTGGGGAAGAGCAACTGAAGTTTTCACTGTTTTTGTCCTTCAGTAAGGCAGCAAAGGATCAATTGCCTAACCTCTCAGTATGGTGAATAAAATTTGCCTTTGAGCTATTACTTGGTTTCCTCCTAGTTTCATAGACAATGAAAAGTCTAATCAATTGTCTGTTACAGGGGCTAGAACACTGTCATGGAGTCTTCCTCCTGCTCTTCCCCCATGCAAAATTCCAGTTGTGACAAATATACTCTAAAGCATATAGCCATGGCCACTGTTAGAGGCAGCATAAAGAGCACATACATTTTTGGTCTGCTCTGCTACAACAGCATTTCTGGTTCTGTTCAGTATGGCAGGAATTATCTAGCACAATTGCAGGGAGGCTCGATGGGGTGTTTGGTAAGCCATAGGGAAAATGAGGAGAGTACATTTATGTTCCTCAACTAGTAGGAGGCACGTGAGGTGCTTTAGGGAATTATCAGTTAGTGTGCCCAGGACTCCAGCATAAGTCTTCTCTCTGCAGTTAGTGCTGCTAGATAGCCATGTTGAATGGCTTCTTTTAGATAAGGTTTGACACTATAACAGAGTAAAAACCTTCTGTGGATTTAAATGAACAGCAGCACTCCTCTGTATTCTGATTCATGGTTGACAGAGGCCTGAACAAACTTCCTGAATGTAGGCCACATTTTGAGTGGGATGGGGGAAGTTTTAATGTACAAGGGGGTTCTTGTGAGAAGGGAATCAAAGTGCCAAGTATAGGAAGACTGGATGTGCTGGTCAATTTCCAGCTAAGAACTCAGCTGGGAAGATTTCATGTCAATCCAGGTTTCATTTTCTGACAACTTGAAACTGTGAGTAGGAAGGTTAAGGGGCAGAGCCACGTCTTACTTCTCCCCCCACCCCTTTCCTGAGGAAGTGGGTGGCTTTCTTTCCACACTTACATCCCCCCCAAATTGAACTGAAACAAATGCACTTGCAAAGTTATCAGTGACCAGCCCTGTACAGTGGCTGCTTTTTAAAAAAATTTCTTTTTAAAAGGGTGAAGGGGAATCAAGTTTTCCAGGAGCGGTTATAAGCTATAGTCAAACTTTTGAGACATCTAGTGCATGGCATGACTGCATGATGCAGTACTACCTAAAACTTTGTGGTCACCTGTATGCTAACGCCAGCCTAAGGGCAGCACTTCCCTGGCTTTCTTACTCTCATTTCTGAAATGGATAGTGGGACTCTTTCGCACCCTGCCTCCTGGGGACTTGACTACAGCTGGTTAGAAAATATTGGATTCATCAAGCTTGATGTAGTGGACAGCTTGGAAACCATTGCCACAATAAGCAAATTCTTGATCAGCTCCACTCTGAGATGGGAGTGTATTGCCATAGGAGCCTAGGCCTGAACCCTGTGTGCTGTAGGGCGTTGCTACGGCAACAGGCCTTCCGTCTTCTAAATAGCCGCATGCACAGCTAGAGCGTGACACCATTTGTGTGTTTTCTAGCCCCACCAGAGAGAGCCTGAGATACCTATAGTCTCTCAGCTCAATGTCCCAAGTGTGCGCTACTCAATACCTACTTCTCCAACCCCGTCTCTTGCTTTAGTCTGTGCCGATGTTTGCATACACTGAGTAGTGCTTGCCATAGCTATGCTTCTGTTCAGGTGCCTTCCTACAAAATTCAAACATTTCCTGGTGAAATAATAGAACTGTGCCAGCTGGTGGTGGTGAATGATTAGGAGCAGCAGCCTAGCATGGGAGCTCTCAGAGGTGGTGGTGGAAACTGCTATTATACACTGTGTAAGTAGCTAGCAGGCTGAATTTATTAACTTGCAGTGAGAGTAAAGACTTGTGCTGACAATCTCACTTTTCTCTGTTCACAATCCCTTCCCAACCATGCAGCACTAACTAATTCAAGAGGTCCTCTGTAGTGTTAGGCCCATCTTCTAGAGCCTGCCTGTGTTAGGGGAAACACGATTTTCCACGATTCTTTGCTTTTGTTAGGGTATTGGAAGGTAATAGCTTCTACCTCAAACTTTAAGAACATCTAGATTCCATCTTTCTAATTTAGTTTCCCCTAATGCTCTGCTTGCACTTTTTCTAGGCTTAGGCTAGGGGAGGCAGCGTGGGGGTAGAGCAGCATGTTCAATCTGTGTGCTTTCCTGTATTACTTATATTTACAATAGAGACCTTCTTGAATGCTACATGTTGCTATACTAATTAATGAGCAACAGGTTCGCACAAGCATGTGCACTACCATCTCTGAAAGTGCCACCCATGTTGCTCAGTGGTGCTTTAGTGAGGAAAGAAATTTCCATTGGCTGGGCAGGAACAGCTAGTCAGAACATAGCTGCACCTATGGAACCCATGCTCCAGAGTTTTCTCCCTGAGTATGAAGCTACTGACAATGGCAGACCTAATTTTATCTGTCCCTTAGTAGGTTGTTCCTTTTCCTACTCTCCAGGCTATGAAATGAAGTGTTTTTACAGTCAATATCTGCTGGGGGCAAAATTACAAACCTTTAACCAAACATGTAACAAAACATCACTTATGTAAAACCTGATATATTGTGAAAACTTGTGGGCAACTATTAATGGGCTCTTAGGAAGAAACATTCCCATAGGCTTGAATGTGAAAAGTCCTGGGGATATGGAACAAATTTTGCTGGAGTATATCAGTGGAAGAAAATGGGTTATGAAGGTTGGAGACTTATATTATTTATGGGATAAATGAATATGCTTCCCTAATTTTTTTTGTTTCTCCTTTATAAGTATAACTGCTAGTTAAATCCTTATCTTCTATATGGGATATAGTTTCCTGAAAGTAAGACTTCATTGGTCTCCTGTATATTTTTTCTAGTTCTGCTACTTTGACCATGATAATGTGGCCCTGAGGCACATGACGGAGTTCCTCAATGAGAAGAAGCATGCAGGGATGTTCCTGAAATACCACAACGGAGGAAGGTGCATTGTTCTTCAGGACATCAAGGTGAGCAATAAAATACCTGAGCCTGAGGATGCTGGAGCAAAGGTTTGAGGCCATGGGTTTTGGTTTCCCAGTGCTGGAGTATATGGGATGATTGTATTACTGAGTCCTGCAGAAATATGATTAATTTTTTGTTCTTGTTATTGTTCTCATGACAGATCCACCCAGAATGGTGGCTGTCTCTAAATCTATTATCTTTGAGATTTTCACTATTTTGAATGAAAATATTTTATAATCTCACTCTTCTAATAAGATTTTCATTATCTTGCTAATGTCTCATGAAAACAGGGGTTCGTGTTTGTGGTTCTGACCTGGGGCTAATGATGGGGGGCACACTCAGATCCAATGGTTCAGATTGTAGGTTCTGATTTTAGCTCTTTTCTATTTGTTCCTGCATGGCCATTCCCTATCATTAAAAAACAAAACAAAACAAACAAACAAAAAAAATCCTACACAGTCTTTGAGTTACTTGTACCAGGCCTTAATGTACAAAAGCACTTTAGAGCTCACAAAAGAAAAAAGCTGTTGTAAATAGCAATAAAAATTGTTTGAAAGGGGCACAAAACTCAAATGTAAATATATTTCTTTTGGGATGTTTACTAAAAAGAAGATAATTGGCAGATGGGTATAGTTAGAGGTCTTCTCAAGCTGAACACTGAACAGACTGGCTCAGGACTATTTAACTGTTTTCTATATCTAGCTTTGCTTGTCTTGCCCACACACAATTTCACACTTTCTTTCTCTCTCTCTAAATAAAATAAATAAAATGAAATAAAATTAAATAAATGATGACTCTTATTTAAGTTCCTGACCTAAGAACTAGATAAAATATAGAGTCTGACGCCAGTTCGTGTTGACAATTGCAATGCCGTTACTTTCTTGATCGTTTGAATAGCTTTTTAAGCATGGCTCTCAAAGGCGAGTAATGACATCAGTACTGTGCCAGCTTTGTAGTTTGTTGAAGGGCCTGGTGCAATGAAGTTGTTTAACTACACAATCTTCTCAGGGGGGAGGAAAATACAAGATGGAACAGAACAGTGTACATTTTTCTTTCTTCCAGAAAATGTAAATATTTATTGAAATGAAGAAAAGAGGACCATAGAGCTGTGCCAAACACAACAGATAATTGTTTTCTGTTCAAATGCAGGCCTCTATCTCTAAATAGGAGTAGCTGGCGTACTACATGTCTACTAATGAATAGCTACAGCCACCAAGTATTGTGGATAAGAATACCAGCAGCACATGGCTTCCTGTTATTTGTTAGCTGTATTTTAGGTTTTTGTAGCATTGTTGTAGTCTTCACAATTTTTTAATGTAGTGTTTGCAAGAAAGTGCTTGGTTCACTGTCCTGTGAACTGGTTTTTGGTCAGTATTGCATGTGCAATTAGAGTCCAAGTTCCCCTACATGATGCTGGCAAAGTGCTTCATACCTGACCTGATGCAGCTATGTCTGTGAGAGAGAAGTTGCTTCAGACTTTGTGTCTACCCAGTCCAGGGCCTTTCTTTTGAGACTGACTTAACAAGGGTGCCAGTTGTGGCATTCGTGATGTAGACATTCATCTACCATGGACTGTATTAACACTTCCATTTCATTTCATGTAGGCCATCAGAAGGTAACCACTACTGACCTGATCTGACCTGAATTGGGATATATGTATCTCTGTTCCATAATCTAATCCCTAAGCAACCAAGTCTCCTATCTAATTTATCTACTTCTAAAGATATTTTAGAGGTGTATTCTGACAGATATCTGGGGATACATGTTCATTGGCCAACAGTATTTTTTCTTTAGTAAGGAAACTTGAAAGCAAACAAAGTGTTTCCAATCACTGTAGTTAAACTGCCTCAGAATGAATATGTGAAAAGGAACAGATGTAAGTGATTAAGAGAAAAACATAACAGATTTTGTGGTTTAAAATCTGCTCTGTTCTATTAGAACTTGCTTGAAAATATAGAGCACAGGAATTGCCACATGAATCAAACTGGTGGGTCATTCAGTCCAGTGAGAGAAACCCCATTTTGGACATTTATGGAATAGCTAGACCATCAAGAGAGTTCTACTCCAACCCCTCTCTATTAGAGTTTGGCTTCAGTTGGGAAGCATGAGGACTTCTGTCCCTTCTATGTTTTCCTCCTCTAACATAATTGGATATTTTCCTTATTCATATAAGCATCTAATTTATATTTTTTGCACCAGCTTCCATTGAAGCTGGTGAAATTGTCTCTGCCTTTTGGCTGGCTGATTCAGAAACAAATAATTGGCCAGCAGAAGCCATTAAAACAAACACCAAAAAAAGGCACTAAGATACTGAGTGGCATGAAGCTGAGCAGGAAAAAGTGATGGCTTCTTGAAAATAAGCATTTTTCCTGTAACAAGCAATGTGTAATTCACTAATGTCTTTTATTTTGACCATCTGTGGTTTTACACAAAGCTTTTCAGACGTGGCATCAGCAGCTGAGAGGCTGGACTATTTTACTGTTCACTACAGGAATATCGGGCTTTGCAGCCTTAACTAAAAGGAACAAATTGAAAATTATGTTCTAAAGGAAAAAAGGTGCAGTATTTTGTATAATGATGATTTAAAAAAAAAACTTTTCATCTGGAAAGGGCAACCATCTTTGGGCTAAAATGTGGCAGTAGTTGAACAGGGAACAGTTGGGCTACGCTAAAAGTGGACACAGGGAAAAAAAATCATGACCAAGTGTAAATCTAAGTAGAATTGTAGTTAGGCAGAATGTAGCAAAGCAAACTGAAGTTTAACTAGGAAACTACAACAGTGGGAAAATTGACTTTTAATTGAAACGTGATTTTTTTCTTATAAATTAAAAATTTTGAGTTAAGCAGACACTTAATTGACCCTAATTTTCATTTAATTGAAAATCCCATTTTTTCCATCAGTTTTGACAACATTTTTGACCAGTTCTAAAAGAGGCAGAGTTGCCTTTAAAATAATAATAATAATAAAAAAGGTAGATTTGAATGATAATGACATTCAACAAAGATTATCTCTGTGTGAAGTATGTTAATGTGGAGACAAAGATGCAGCCAGATGGTGAGCTTGTGAGGATAGCAAATTTGTCAAAGGAAGAGAAAGAGGAGGAAAGATGCCTTGGGAGGGAAGATGAGAAATTTAGCTTTTGCCACATGTAGTGTGAAAAGTGGCAGGACATCTAGGAGGAGAGATTGGGAGGGGAGGCAGTAATGCCAACCTGGATGAAGTAGGAGCTTTAGAAAGCAAAGTTACAAACAAAAAGTTGGTGGCTGAAATCGTAGGAGCTGTTAAGTTCCTAGGGGAATACATATATTATTTCTTTCTTATGTAATGGACCAAAATGTGTTAAAGACACCCAACCCCCCCAAAAAACCAACAACAACAACAAAAAAACCCAGGTCCCATTCTTGTAGAGTGAGAAAAAGAAAAGGTTTTTAATGAGAAACTTTATAATGATTTGTCACTCCTCATTGAGGCAATTGGCTTTGGTATAATGCATTTCCCTCCTGCCCTCCAAACTCAACCTGAACTTTAATAAAGTTTGAAACACTTCTTGCAACTTGCCCTTTTCCAATATTTTTCAAGTTAATGTTCTTCTCCTGTTCTGGGCTCTGCCTTAGCCTGAAAGCCCAAAGGACTAACACACTGTAGGAGAGGCTGTTTCAGTTTCCTGCCACCTGGAAGTATCAGAAATCTCATGAAAACATCTGCTTTTCTGAGTTTTGCAGTCCCAGCTCATATAAGTAGTCAAAGTTTAAATGCTTACAATAACTGCTTCTCCAGGCCTTTTGACATTCACCTATCGCAAATTGAAAGCTATCTCTGACTTTATCATCAAAAATTCCACTTTTTATAGTAGTTGTGGATCTCCCAAGTTGCCAAATCCTATTCTGTGCTGTATTATACACTATTTATCATGCTCCCAATGTGCCATTTAAATCTGTTTTTATTAGAGAAAAATATAAATTATAATAATTCATGATGTGGTTGACTATCTTGGTTTTTTCCATCCTCTTCTTCCAACTCATAGTCATAGTAACATGTGATTTGCTAAGGTAACAAAAGTTTGATAATCTTTGGAAATTTCATGAGCTCTGAATGGTACTGATGGAAGTGTCTCGGAGGAAGAGAATCTTGTAAAATTTGAGAATCCTATGAAGGTATAATGGGTCAGGCTAATAGTTACTGTCTATTTCTGTTTTGTTTTTAAAGTAAAATTACGTGGATTTGAGACAGTTTGAAACAAGGTGTTTCTCTAGGTGAAATAAAACTTAGATTTATTTCAGATCATCAGGTAGGGGAAGGGGATCAGCAGCAGTGTTTTAGCCCCATAAGACTTAGTTTTCTGATTCCAAGCTGTAAAACATCAGAGTTACTGTGAAACCCAGCTTCTATTTCTCTGTGATGCACTTGGCCTTTTCAAGCAGGAGAGGAGATGGCTGTTTTGCTGTGGGAGATGCCTGGTACACAAAGACAAAAGATTTGATAGTTTGGCCTCCTGGGCAGAGGTAAATTGTACTGAATTAAGCATGCAAACAAGATGGAGATGGGAGGAAAAGAGACTCATCCACTCTGAGCAGTGTGGGAAATAGGAGCAATGAGGAAAACACTCTGCCCACCGGTCGGATTTTTGTTCCACCTTCAACAGAGCAACCCCTGAAAAGTAAAATCACTAGCTGTCTTTCTGTGTAGTGTATGCATGTGTTTATTAGTTATTAGCACTAATCCTTTGCCATTTAAAAGTTAGTGGGTAAACATAACCAGGAAAGATCAAAATAAGACAATGAAATATTCTTGCTGTTGCCTTAAAATAAATAATAATCTATCTATTTTTAATCAAATCCTATGAAGATTGCTGTCCACAATGTAGAGCAGTTCTGCCCAACACAAACACAGCTGTATTTAATCCCAGACTACATCTAATTTGTAGGGTTTTGAGGGACATTTATATACACAGATAGGCAGGAAACTGGGTGAGGGCAGAGCAGTTATGCTTACCTTGCAAATATGCATATTGTGTGTGGTGTCACCTACGGGCTCTTAGTCCATCCCTACATCTCAAAGGAAGAATAAAAGAACTTGTTTTCTTTTGAACTGTATAAGGCATCGCAAGAGCAGTTCCAGGATCTGCTGCGAGGATACAGGGTTGCAAGGACCATGATAAACTGTCATTATTAAAACTGAAAATATGTATATCATACACACCCACTCTGTAGCATGTGGAGATATACAAGCCCTGTGCCTGTAATAATCAAAACCCATCCCTGTTTTGTCTTTTGGTGGCACCCCAGAGCTGTGCAATCTCTTCACAAGTATCCAGTGTGTAACTCCCAGCTTTGTAAAAGCAAGGCAGTGAAAAAGTTTTCAATGCATATCTTAAAAACAAACAAACAAACAAACAAAAGAACTAGAAAGTGCAGGAAGATAAATATACATGGCAGAATTATCACAATTCTCTACATTAAGCAGCAAGCTGTGGGGGTTTGTGCTGGTCTCTTGTACTCTGCGGTTATGGACAAAGTGGCCAAATGCATTTTGAATTTAACAGAAGCCTTTTGTAATGATTTGCATGTCATTTGATTATATCATGTTTTTATGCCATCTATAAGGGGGTACTGGCCCTTGAAGGTCAGGAGAGGTAAGTGGGAGGCCTTTTACCCCATGTGTCCACGGAAATAAGATGAATGCTGGAAAAATAATGAAAGCCAAGGAGAAAGGAAGATGGTCCTGGGGAAAAGTTAGCACCTGGGAAAGGGAAGGTCTAGGGCCATCCCACATTTTATTCCTGTAAGGGCCTGGGACCCTATAGACCAGGTGAGGCAAGGTTCCTCTCTCACCCAACCCCACAGACAAGTGTTTGGTGTCATTGGGCCCATCTAGGGAGAATCAAGGGCCTGATTAGTTAATGGGCAGGGGACTCAAAAGGAGACACTAAGCTCAACTGAGGAGGAGCTGCTGAGGGGAATGGCAGAGTAAAGTCACAGCCCCAAGCTGGGGGACTGAGGTATTCCTGAACTGAGGAAAGCATCTACATGCAGGGGAGGTCAGGGTTAGAAGCGCACACAGCCCCAAGAGGGAGGACTGTAAAACCCTGAATTAAAAAAAGGGGAGCTTTTTGGGGGGAGCTAATTAACCTGAATAAATTAGACCCCAAGAGGGGAAATATTTATTTTAAAGACTGTAAGTGGATTCTTTTGGAAACTCGAAGGTAACTGAAGCAGGATGCCTGCAGGCTATCAGCCATCACCCTGGAGATGGCACCTGTCTCTGCCATCAAATGCACTGTTGTTGTTACATAAACTTACAAAGGCAGTATGATGCAGTGGCCTTGCACTGGACTCTGCTTTGTCTTCGCTGGAGATTTAACTCAGGTTCAGTTGTGAGCTTCTCCCTTAACATGCCTTGCATTGATCTGTCAGCATACCTCGAGTCATGCCTCCCATTGAAGAAGCCACTGTGCCCTGAGGTATTAGCTAGACACCAAACTAGCTTATTGCATGTATTGCTAACCTAAGGAAACTACCATGTTACCAGCCCTCTGGGCACCCAATCCTAAGTTCTCTCTTGCCATCTACCTGTGGTCTGACCCCTAACCAGAAGTTCTTCATATGCTTCTGCTCAGTGTCCTTGGTCCCACACTGCTTGCAGTTTCTCTAGCTTTGGTACAGCAAAATGCCGGGTAAGAAGCCCGTGTAGCAGCATGAGACCATTTGGACAGAGATAGACACCAAAATCTTGGTGCATCTTTGGGCTAAAGGAAACCAAAAATGCAACTCTGGCTCCACAAAAAGAAATCTTCAGCTGTACGATGTTGTACCTTGGCAGCTGCTGGCTGACCATGGGATCAAGCAGACTGGACAGCTATGCACGGAGAAGATAAATAATGTTCAAGGATAGCTACCAGAGGCCAAGGATAACAAGTCCAGGTCTGCTGCTGCTCTGATGACTTCCCATTTTGCAGTGATCAGGACCATATTCTGAGCTGTGGCCCCAAGCATGGAGCCCCATTTTAGCATGGATTTACCTGAGGAAATGGGATGGGTGTGGGTGTGGAAACTGGATGTCTGTAAGAACACAGGAAACAACCTCCCAGTTCCCAGACAGCCATCCATGCAGGACTGAATCTTGGCCCTGACTCTCAGGATCTCTTCCTTGATTTGAATCAGGAAGTGCACATTGGGTTGACAGGGTTCCACACAGAAGAACGAGGGGAGGATGCATCTCAACTGGGTAAGATGTACTCATCCATCTTCGTTGTTATTATGAAGGAAGTTATGAAATATTTGGGTGGCTTTTATCCTAGAATTCCAGTTTCTGCTTCAATTGTAGGTATAGTTGCTGGAACTAAGGGTTCTGGGGTGCTGCACCCCTTGGCTCGAAGTGGTTTCCATTACATACAGGGTTTAGAGTTTGATTCAATGGCTTTCAGCACCCCACTATAAAAATTGTTCCAGCACCCCTGATTGTACATGCCATAACACTCATACCCCTTCCTCCTTCCTCTAGCCACATTGTTCAAAATGACAACCAGCGAAAATGAGAAACTGCAAAGTGGTAGCTTAAACAGGCTGCATGCAGTAGCATTTTATTAATGGAAAAGTATTAACACAACATGTAAAAGCTTTGTGGCCATAGCCTGGGCAAAATATAACTTGCCATAACACAATCCTTAAAGGATTCTATTCCTGGCTTTGCCACTGAACAGCTGTGACCATGAGCAAGTCACTTCCTCTTTCTGTGTATCTTTTTCCTTGCTTCTCTTTGTCTTGCTTACTTTAATTCTAAGCCCTTTGGGGCAGGGACTGTTTCTGACTATGTGCAAGCAAAATGCCTAGCATAGTGGGGTCCTGATGTCAGTTGGGGTCTCTGTGGACTACTGTAATCAAAACAATAAGCTACCTATAAATTGGTGGCCTATGCCCCCAGGCCTCTGTGACAGGGATCGCAAGGGGAGGCCATTTACAGTCACATTCCACTGTCAAGTAACATGGATTGGTGCTGGGCACTGTTTTGAGCTAACCATACTCCCTCCTGTTCTCCATAGAAGCAAAGGATGTTGTGAATATGAATGTGACCTGAATTCTCCATACCATATTGGAAAAGAGGTGCTTGCACTAAAAATGGAATTCATTTTCACATTTTGTTTTACATTACATTTAGGGGAGTGTGCAAAGCTGCCCTCACTCTCTGACTTCAATTACAGAAAAGAAAGTAAAATTTATACCCCAGAAATGACTTGAATTATGCTTTACATATTTTAAACAAAAGGAAATACTTTATGGAGAACATAATTATCCTTTGGCACTCACTGCCACAAGATATCCTATAGGCCAAAACATAGTAAGTTTAAATTAAGGCTGGATATTTATCTGGATAATGAGAAGGTCTCAGATTAGATAGGGGGAAAACATAATCACCTGAATCCTTTTATTTCAGGGAGCAAGCCAGCTGCTAAATTGTGATGGTCAGTGAGAAAGATGATGTTCCATAATTAATTGCCCGGTATGGTGCTTCCTTTGATTCTGCTCCTGGTCAGACTGCTGGAGTTTATTAAACTAGATGGAATGCTCTTCTGACCTGTTATGGGAATTTCTTTGTGATATGAACATCTAGCTATCATTCCCTTCTCAGGCTTTTGTGAGACTCTATATTCTCCTACTTTGCTATAAACAGTCCTAGTCACTCTTTCAGCATTTCTCTTGAGGGTGCTATTCTTTTATGTAGGTGTCAACCAGTGTTACAGTTTTAGCATTCCCCCTTCCCTGCACACACACTCTGGGTGATATTGGCATGGCCTATTGGAAATTTAAAAGATTATCTAATCTTGATGATGCTTCGGTTGAAGAAGGAATTGTTCTTTAAATTCTTTCTAAATCTCTTATTGAAAAGCTCAGCTTTATGAAACAGAAGGCTTTTCTTTTTTGTAGACTTGCTTTCTTATTGTATGATTTCAAATGCAGCAGTTGGATCTGCTGTTCACTTCCAATGAATATTTCCTAACAAATATCCCCCCCCAACCTCAGCTAGTGTCTATTTTATCTATTTAGAAAAAAAGAATAGGCTCAAACATTTATATCTTTCAAGTTGCTGATGGATTTTGACTTCAGAATGAAGTACAGCTGGTATGAAAATTTTCAAGGAAAGGTGTGAAAGGATGAGTGAAAAATGTCCTGGGTAATATTTATTTAATGTGATTTCATTCATACTTCTTTCATATCCAAAAATGGGTCTTTAGTCCATCTGGGAGCTGTGTGAGTTATCCTTTTTATTTTTTTTTCATTCACTCCATTTCACTTATACTTCCCACCTTTTTATTTTATCCCCCTTCTCCCTTCTTCCACCCCATTAGACTTTCTCTCTTTCTGTACTGGTTTGTTCTTTGTTGGCTTTACTTTTAATTAGTTAAAATGAGAGTCCTTTGACCCAACAAAAATTATGAAAGCAGTGGGACAGTGGTTACTGCTTTGAAAGAGTTTGTCAAATATTTTTTACATTTACAAAAATATTTGAAAGAGTTTGTCAAATATTTTTTACATTTACATTTTTTTCTCTGTTAACTTTTTCATAAAGTCTCTTGGGATTGTGTTGTCAGTGAGAGAAGACAAGGAACCATTTGAAAATGTCAGAGATTTTACTTAGCTATGATGTAACCGTGGTAGTGTGTAGAATGGACTTCCATCTTGAATGGTCTATTGCAAGTCTTCTTTCTTTGGTAAGGGTTAGTGTGGAAGGATTCTGCAGGCTTTCACAGCTCTTCCAGCATTAGGCATAGCTACAAATGCACACTAAGAGACAGTCCCTGTAGCAAAGAATGTTCAATAGAAATAGGTAAGAGACAAGGTATGGGAGAGATGTAGTATTATTCTCATTTTACAGAGGCCAAATTGAAACACAGAGATTTAGGGACAGATTTCCAAAGGGCTTAAGCTCTTTTGAAAATCTGGCCACTTATTTTGGTGTTTAAATGGGAGGTGGGCTTCAGTGAAAATCTGGCTTTTCATGATTGGAATAAGATCTCAGAGGGAATGTGTGATAAAGCTTGGAAATGAATCCAGCCCCCCACTGCTCAATTCAGTTACAGGATTATCCTTCCTTACCTGCACAGATCCATCATTGAGAACTTTACTGTTTCAAGTAGAAGAGAAGATCATAATTTAGTCACTGTTTGAGACTTTTGCTGATTTAGCCAAGCTGAAGCCTTAAAGGCAAGTCATAGAAGCAGGAGATGGCAAAGACATATTAGATCACTGAGTTTAATCTTCCTGCAAATGTATGATACAGCGTTCTGTTTGAAGACATGTAGGAGATTTACATTTTTCCACACTTGATTTAAGCCAAAAGGCTGGAATTGCAGTTGCATGCTGTATGTTCTTACACATAAACTTAAATGTTAGCTCTGCTCTGACGCCAGCTGGAGCATGTAGAATTTTTGTTTGTTTTTAAAATGAAAATTAATGTGGAACAATTGAGTCCTAAGGCATTTCCTAGCAATTAGTCATCCAATGGCAAATGATCAATAGACCCTACTGTCATTTTTCACTTAGGCAATGACTTATATGAGTTCCTTATTGCCAGCCCTCACAAGTGGGAATTGTTAAGTGCCTGTGGATCTGTGTAACCAGACCTTATGGTTTGAATTTGCTAAAACCATGGGATCCAAAATGGTTTCTTTTACTCTGCTCCAGTTGCAGGTCCTCTCAGCAGAGAAGCAGGGGATAGGGGATGGCTCAAGCTTATTTCACTTTCTATAGTGAAGGTAAATAGACAAGTTGTTTTGACCATCGGCCTCCTATTTTTAGAGATGCCTTTGTTCTGCCAGAAATATCGAGCTTTAATGCTGAGCCATGGCTTAGCTCTGCTCTGTGCAGCTGTGAGGAGAGACAAAGGTGGCTTTATGATACCTTTTTGGGGCTTGCTAGGGACCAGTCTGGTTAGCAGTGCAACTCAGAGCTATGTATGGGTTGCACTTAATGAGTCCAGCTATAATAGTCTCTAAAGGATTTCAAGAAGCCAGATTTCACTAGAGTGCAACATTGCTGTAACCATGCCCTTGCTGTACCCTCTGTTCTGGATTTATGAAGGAAGGGTGGCATCGGGCCAGAGAAATCCACAGGAGGCTGGTAAAAGCAGCTGTCTTTTGCACAGCTAAAGGGAGACGCATGGTGGCCGAGCCCTGATACCACATCAGCACTCTCCAGAGTGATTTGCAAAGTATGGGCTTGATTTTTAAAAGACCAGGCACATACATGTGCATTTAAAAAAAAAAAAAGAAAAGAAAAGAAAAGAAAAGACTGCAGCCCAAGTCTGTGTGTGAGATTACCTTGCAAGCCTGCATACACCATATGCTGGATTGTATAATGGGCCAGTTGCTTATGTGTGGCCATTGGCTGATGCAAATCCCTGATTTTTACATGTGGTCATGTAATCATACATGTGAGTTTACAGTACAAGGATACAGGCATGTGGGGGATGTAGCAGCCCCCCCAGCTTGAAGTGGGTTCCATCATATACAGGGTTTACAGTTTTGTTCAATGGCTTTCAGCACCCCCACTATAAAAATAGTTCCAATGCCACGGCATGCATTTGTGCACTATATCTTTTACAAATCAGGGCATGGTTCCCATTTCTATTTTTGGGAAGACCCTAAAGTGCAAGTGATATAGGAGCTTTTCAGCAGATTCTTATAACTATGTGCACTACTAAAACTTAAACGCAGGAAAAATATTAATGATAAAATATCCAGTACTATGGATGAAACTGGACCCTATTGAAGTTTTGCCATTACTTTCATTGTCCATGTTTAGCCCTGGCACAGTTTTTACAATCGTTATAAACCCCCTGAAAAACAGGACTGATAATGGAAATACTGGCCCAGCGGTAACTGAGTGTAAAGAGCTTTGCTTTCACAATAACAGAATTCTTAAAAAATGCCAACCTTTAAGCTGCTGAAAGAATTGTGGAATGTAGAACAGCACCCTTTGAGGATTACTCAGGGTAGCAGGCACAACTGAGAATCGAGGAAAGCTGGTTGACAGGAATTGATATGCATCATCTCCTTTTTTCTTTTAAGCCATGGACTAGTATAATTACTGTCACATCATATTGTTACTCTTCAAGCTATGCCATGCTATTTGCAGGTGCGAGCAAAGAAGACCATAACCACTCTTAAAACAGGAGAAAAAGCGAACTAGAAATAAGCTTGAGCTGCAAAGTTTGGATCCAAGCTTCTCCCCAAAATTCAGATTGCTCCTCTTACTGGGGGGTTGTCCTCCAGGTAGATATTGTAAAGTCTCTTGCACTGGAAACGTTTGTTTAAAAGTGCAAAAATTTGTTCCCACAAAAGGTTGGGCAAACTGATTCCGAAAGAAGACACTTCTCTATAACCCCCTTCCACTCCAGAGCTTTCACGTGATTCTCCAAACTGGATCCCAGCATTTTCTGAAGTTCTGAAATGTGCAGCTGAATAGGACCAGGAGTGCCAAACGATCTTATCAAGGAGGTGGGTGGAGGCTAGGCTAGGCACTGTTGTTTAGGATAAGAGGTTAAAAATTGCTATTTTTCTTTTTTAATATTTAGAGTACAAGTATTGTCTTATTTGGGGGACTTCTTGTTATTAAATGTATTTGATGTAAAAATTCTGTACTGCTCTTAGAGATAAGCTAAGTGCAGTGGATTTACATACTTATTTACATATTTAATTATTTATATGACAGTAACACTTAAAATTCTAAGATTAATTGTGTTCTACAAAAATGTTGTAAAAAGTCAATCCTTACCCTCAATCTGTGTCGTTGGTAAAATACAGCAGGTGAATGGAACAAATGCATGGCTAGATGTGAGGAAAAGGGGAGGACAAGGTATACACTGATAAGAGTACAGTTCCCGATAGTCCAACTGTGTGCACTCGTGACAAAAATGTAAAAAGAAGGAACAGACTAAAAACAGCAGAGGAGTTGGAGAACAGAAATGAAGAATGTGGACTCTGTTCATTATCATGTGTACTGTTTCCTATGAATTCCATTTCAAAACTGAATATTTCTGATGGTTTGATTGTATTGTTATAAGCAGTGGGTTAACATGGAGATGGTAAGGGATAGCGGTATACTTGGATCCAAATGAATGATGTAGAATGGTGAGGTACTTGGAAGTGAGAGGTATAATAGGGGACAGCCTTCATCAATAACAGTACAGTAAGGCTAGTGTGTTTTTGAATCTCTACTTCATTCACACTAAAACCAATCACACGGTGACCACATTACAGGCATATACTGGGGGAGAATCCTGTCTAATTAATCCATTTTGAACCTGTCACTTTTCTTCCATATCAAGGGAAGAAAGAAGAAGAAAATCATGCATACATTTTCCAGGTTCATCTGGCCTGTGAGCCCCAAACCTACATCTCCTTGATAATCAAACGATTCCGGCAGACATAACACAAATATTTTTAAACTATCCATTCTGACATAATTTGACATTGTCTGTTCAACTGCTTTTAGGAAGTTCTTGTACCTAAAATGTAATTAATCTCAGCTGACTTCCTCATTGGTTTTAAAACAGCATACATTCCCTATTTGTCTCCAGCGTAGTTTTACAAAAGGCATCAGTCATTTATTGTACTATATAATAAGCCTGTTCAGTGTTTTAAAAAAGTGTTCAGCTAGGGACACTATCCAAATTCTTTGGAATGGTTTTAGTGTGTCTGGGTGTATGTGAGAGTATATATAAAAATATCATTTTGACTTTTTGGTTTAAATCTATTCTAACTGCTGTTTAAAAAGTGGGTTATTATATGTCTCATAAAAGAAGCAAGGTAATATTAACCATGTCTACTGCAGAACATTCCTAAAAATAATTTACTTTCTTTATAAACTGAGCTGTTGTTGAAATATTCTTCACTAAATCAAACACACAAACTCTATTGACCTTGATACAAACTGCTGTGGCAAAAGTAAATATACGGTTTAATGTTGATTGAAAAATGGTAACAAAATTTTATGTTTTGGGTTTCATCAATAACCAGAACATTCTTTTTTCTGATGAAAAATTGGTAATTTTTAGCAGCTCTCACAAAGTTTATACAAAAACAAATGAGGCAAAAATGGGAATTAAAAAAAAAAAAAGTATATGAATGCAGACCTGATGCTCCTGGCCATTCCTTCCCCCTTCTCCCAAAATGTAAGATATAATTTGTGGTCTGAGACGTATCCAGAAAAGCAAAGCTGTTTGGAAGGTGTTGTACATAATTTTTTGTAGCTACTTACGTACTTTGCTTGAGTGTTGTCATGCTTCAATTACTGCTTTGAGATACTTGGCTAAAGACCCTACAGAAGTTCAAATAATGTTTTAAAATATTAATTACTGGGGAAAGCTTATAAGAATACTAGGTTTCTGTGTGCGGGGGGAGAGCTCTGTTACACTGTAATGGATGGGAGGGAAATATGGTCTATAATGTTTACTTACCACTGTATGTTGTCTTAACACCTCAAAACCAAGACATTACTTCTGAGAATGATTGTAAACCATTAATTGCTCAGCATGGTCTTAGAGCACAAGTCATTCCTGGAAGAACCATATACCAAGAGGTTAATTACAATGTAAAATGGGGATAACTAAGAAATGACATTCTCTGATCCAGAGAGTCAATGTAAGACAGGCAAAATCCTCAAATGTTTCTGTTCGTGGCTACTTACTCTAAAGTCGTACCTGCCGGCTTTATCTGACTGCATATTCTGATTCTTATTCCCTTAGGTTTTATTTCAGATATTAATTTTTTTTCCCCTGAAGGGGAAAAGGTCCCAATTCTGCAAACTGTTCCAGGTGGGTGAACTTTTGTCCTGGCATGAAGACCCATGTACTTTAGTGGGATATGTGCAAGACCAACAGTCCATTCAAGCAGAGATTTCAGGTCTGGGCCCTAAATAAGGCTAGAGATTGGTTTGCATATAACATTTTACCAGCTGTGAACCTCAGTGTTTTACAAAGTGCTGCATTAAAGGCTTGGTGCGATTTTCAATAGTGCGCAATAATTGTCTAACTTTGCTTCCTCTGATGTGAACGGGAATAGAATGGGAGTAGGGTTTAGAAAGAGTGCTTGTGCAAAGCTCATTCGTAGAGTGTAGTGACTGAGGCAAAAACCATTATGTGCACGCCATTGTCTTGTGCATGATAAATGCTTTTATTCAGGGAAGAAGTGTAGGTAAGGACACTGGAGTCATCAGATGGGCTTTCTGTTGCTTCTATATAGCAGCTACAGAATGACATGAGAAATAACCTTGGAGTAGGCTATGTTGGGGGAAAAGAGTTGAACAGACTACCTGCTTCAGCTAGCTGATGAAAACCCCCCACAGATATGAAGATTTTAAAGGAATGGGTAGTGCCTTTTAAATGACAAAGGGTTTCTGCGGCAATGTTTTGATATAAGACATACAGTGGTCGACATTTAAAAAGACAATAATTGTCAGCATTTACCACAGAGTTTTGACATTTTAATAGTGACCACAGGAGCTTTCATTTGCTTTAAATGCTCCATTTATAAATTCTTCTAGCAAATTATTGGCAGTTTTGTCTTCTTGTAAAGTGGTGGCCTCTTCTGGGACTTCAGCTCTTGGGGAGTTAGAGAGAGCTCTTAATTTGATGGTTACAGTCACTGAAATGAGGTCAGCTATGTAAATCTGGGTACTTATTTCCTACTGGTGGCATTTGCATTTGGGCTTATGGCAGGAGGAAAAGCACAGCACGAGGACAAACAATTGCTTTCTAGAAATGTGCTGTGTAGTCAAACGTTTTCTTTGGGAGGCAGTGTGGCCGAGTGGACTGTAATTTGAAAGACCTGGGTTCTGTTTCTGGCTTGATCACTAGTCTGCTGGATGACCTTGGGCAAGTCTTTTCCCCCCTTTGGGTATGCCTGTGCTGGGAAAAAGAAAAATCTATGTCATTGAGTCTCAGAGCTCAGGCCAGCTGACTTAGGTTTGCAGGGTTCATGCTACAGGACTAAAAATAGCCATGTAGAGGTGTGGGCTTTGGTCTGGAGCCTGGGCTCTGAAACACAGGGGAAGGTCTCAGAGCCTGGGCTCCATCGTGAGTGGGAATGTCTACACTGCAATTTTTAGGCCCATAGCATGATCCTCATGAACCTGAGGCAGTTGACCCGGGCTCTGAGACTCACTGCCCCTTTTTAAATTTTTTTTATGTGCAGTGTAGACATACCATCTATGTCTGTTTCTGCCTCTGTACAATGGGGATAGTGACACTGACCTCCTTTGTTAAAGGGCTTTGATGTCTGTAGATGAAACATGCTATATAAGAGCTAGGTGGTGGTATTTTTTTTTAATGAGAGTTGTAGAAAATTAATTTGAAACTGTCTTAACTGAGACTCCAATCCTGGTGCGTGGGTTTCTCTGCACAGAGTGCATTGCAGGTTCCGGAGCTCAGTAGCATTTGGAACCAAAACTGAAGGACTGAAAGCAAATGAAAAACTTGCAGCAATGACATCAGTCCTAAATGAACACTTCTGCCAGGAAAGTATTGGCAGAAACAACATGGCCAGTGCATTCTGGGAAATCTGTATGCCTCTGGCCAACTCTATTAGCTCTGCTAGTGTTCCACATTTACTTCTAATCTAGTTATCTCTGTATAATTCCTTACAGGTAGCACCCCTAGGCCCTATTTTAGCCGGGCACTGTACAAATAAATAGGAAGAGTTCCTGCCCAAAAGAATTCATATCTGACTAGGTGGAGGGTAAGGAGAAAGGAAGTATCACACCCACTATACAGATAGGGAAGTGAAGCAAAGAAAATGTAATTATCTTTAGAACCAATAAAGATAGAATGGAAAAATATTAATCTTTGTTACTGATATGTACAGTATAGCTTACTGAAATACAAGCACACTTCTCCACTTTGGGGTTGCATCTCTATCTTTAGAAGGACATACTTAGAAGCTTTAATAACATTCAGGTTTTTGGGTTTTGGTTTTCTCTCTTCTTGGCTTTTACCGTAAATGGCACACTATTTAAGTTCTATAACTGTTTGCAGTCATTGGTTGTGGGTTGGCACCAGGATGTCACTCAAGGGTAAAAGCAGACCACTTATTGATCTTTTAAACCAAAAAATCAGGGTGGCAGCTAAACGCTAAGGTAAAGCTAACACAATGCCACTTAAAAGTTCTTTAAGGAAAGTATGCAACAATATCGATTTCCTGTGGAATGTTCTAACTATAAATCTTTAATTTGATCCATTTCCCTACATTCTTTACTCATTTCCACCTCCTTTTGTTTCGTACATGTAAGAATTTTGAAATGGCACAAACAGATGTTATCTGTTTTATTCGATTTCGAGTTTGATTCAGAGCCCATTAAAGCTAATGGGAGTCTTTCCCTTCATCATACCACAAACTGGGCTGATTTTTTTCACATAAAAACTCTCTGTAATGGGGATCTTTAGGCTATCCTCTGCAGTAAAGGCCAGAAGCTTGTTTCTCCAGTCCAAGTGCTCAATTTATATTGGTTCTCATGGTTTTCAGTCTTCCCAAGTAGAAGGGCTAGAAACTCCTATAAAATGGAAATTGTAATTATCCTTCAGGTAGCTTTAAGGACAGCTTTGTTAATAAAAAGCCAGTATGAGCCAACTCCAACTCAGTAAGTTAAAGGGGCTTACAAAAGCGTGTGCTCCATGAGGTTTGTTTGTGCCTAAGATTTATATTGGACCAGAAAACTGAAAACAAGATGTGTGAAAGAGTCTTTGCTGCACTGTTGCAAACATAACATTTCTATTTCACTTTCTCAGTGCTGTAAATACATGGAAAGAAACCATTGAAACAGCCTTTTTCAAATCATGCAGAATCAGTTTAAAACTCCTGATCACAGAGAGATGATCAATCCTGTGCCATGAGGGAATGCACTGAGCAGCAACGCCAAAATTTTAGCTTTTGAAAAATGTACAGTCTGTAACGAGATCCTGTGCGCACATGAGCTGTTGTGACTTAAGGCTCTGGCCTCCTGTCATCGTACAGCATTGCATCTGCGCCACTGTAGCGGTTTAAGTGTAGACAGATCCATAGAGTTCATAGTTTGACACAGACATACCCCACACTGTCACAAAGGTGTCTTAATAAAACATCTGGGTAAACCAGATGACACAGCATGAAAGCAAAGAGACAAGTTCTGTTCTGCGTGAGGAGACAGATAAGAGGTGACCTGCTCCATCAGAGAGGGAGATGCAACAGCAGGGAAGGACTCAGGAGGCATTTTCTGCACAAGCCATGCATAAGGTCTGGAGGGGAATTAGCTGAAGTGATAGAAGCTTAAATGGGGAGAGGCTTTAGGAAAGACCAGGTACCAGGAAGGGGTTTCTGGAACAAACTATAGAGTCTATGAAAGATTTTTTAGCTGAGTTGACATTGAATTACTCTGTTATATAAGAAAACTCAGAAGAAAGACTGAAATTTTGCTGCTGTTTGGAGCTTTGTTTGCTGTATTGGCTTGCACAATATACCAAGAATGCTTATTAAAAAGTCTTTTTGAACAATGTCTCTTTGTTTTCATGGTCCGTCATCTGGTTTATCCAGATGTTTTATGATCTTTGTAACAGAGTGGGGCATGTCTGTGTCAAACTATGAACTCTGTGGATATGTCCACACTTAAACCACCACAGGGGCACAGATGCAGCTGTGACAAGGTTCAGTGTTGACTCTCCCTATGCCAATGGGAGGGCTTCTCCTGTCAGAGTACGTAATCCACCTCCCCGAGAGGTGGTAGCTAGGTCAGTTGAAGAATTCTTCAGTTGGTCTAGTGCTGTCTATACCAGTGGTTTAGGTTGGCATAGCTATGTATCTCAAGGGGGTGGCTTTTTCACACCCCCGAGAGACATAGCTATGCTGATGTAACTTCCTGTGTAGACCAGCTCCCGGTTGTACTGTGTATGGAAATATAAGCACCGTGACTGCTGTGATACGCATGGTCTTGCCACGGGGAAGCTTAACATACTGCATTCCAGACAGCTACCCTGGCTGAGAAGGCGTTGGACACCTTGTTTAAGGACTATCACGAGAGCCTTCAAGACTGCAGTTTGTGGCTATTGACGTTGACTGTTACCTACTGGCCTATGGTGTAATAATGAGTTTTCTACACGAGGGCCTGTAATGGGCTGAAAACACGACTGGTGGATCAGGAACTTCTGAGTTTAATCATGTGTCACAGAGATGGAAGCTCTAATTAAGAGCAAAGTTTTGTTTTGTGTAGGGAGCTGGCCATTGCCACATGTAAGGACTTGCAGGAGGGACTCTGCCTAGCCTGAAATGCTGCCAAACCATAGACTCAAAAGGGAGGCTTAGCTCACAGTAGGGGAGGATGCACGTCAGGCCTTTTGTTGTTTTCAAAGATTGGTAGGTCTCAAATGCTTCAAGAGTCAAGCTGCTGTGGTTAACAAATTTCTTTGCTAAGTCTTTATTTCTTGCTTTCCTGCTTCATTGTCCCCAAAGGGATTGAACTAAAAGTCCAGGGTGCCCCAAGCTAAGCTAGAGTAAGTGACTGGGGACTTAGAGATCTAAGACACTGATTTCAGGGTCTTGGGTGGGTGGGTGGATGTATATATGAATGTATGTGTGTGGTGCAATATGTCTCAAGGAACGGCATCAGTCAAAAGGTCTGAGCCTGGAAGTATTCCCTTGAATCTCAGAACTAAAAGCAGTGATTATTCATTTGGTTTGGAAGCACATGGGACCCAGCAATTGGGTCCATTGGCAACAGACTGGTGATTATACAGTGGGCTACTGGTCCAGTTTGCAACAATCTTATTTATGGGCCACATAAGCCAGAGAGACAAGGACTCATCATTAGAATAGAGTAAATAACTGATTTTTCAGTTCAGTGGATGAACTGAAAAATCTGAAAAAAAATTATTAGAACCAAAGCAGAACTTCTAAAGTTTTTTTTTCACCAAAACAATAAGCCCTCCTTCCCCTCCCCCCCACACCATAAACACTTAATTTGGATCAAGCAAAATGTTCTGAGCATTGATTCAAAACAAAATTTTCAAAATTTATTATTCACCATTTTTTTTGCCCAGCTCTACTCATGATTTACAGCATACCACCCGTAGTACAAGGCATTTCTTGTGCATTTATGAGTGTTCGAGGAAGCGGTAGTGGACTGAGTCATAGCCACTCATCATTCCCCCAGAAAATACCCTGTGCCTTTTTTGCACGGGGATCATGAAGATAATGTGTTTTAAAAGCATATTATCTATTGTGTTCTTTCTTGGTTTGCCTTAGAAAACTGGCAAGCTATGTGCATCATATTCTTTGTATTGGTGGTAAGACAAGGCTAAGTTGTCTTTTTGAATCCTCGGTTTGGGCAGCATTCAGGTTCGTCTAAATGTTAAAGTTGCCTTAACTGAAGATTTCCTTCGTTTTTTAATGATTGTGTTATAAGGGAATAGGCTTGAACACTTTTTCCTCACGTTAACCAAGTTTTGAAGTATAATTAATCCATGGGTTTTTTTAATTGCCTTTGTGCTGTTGAAGGTGTAAACTATTATTTTGAGTTTATTACTTTGGGGACACTTGGCTTGGAGATAAAAATCAGAGCTAATTTAATCCCAAATCTGGTGCATGTCAGCATACATAGTCCACAGGGCTGTTACTGCCATTCCTGAGTCTGAATTTAGTATCTCCAGAAACACTTCTAGATGGCGTTAGTGTGAAGTGTTTATGTTCATTTCAATTTTCAGTCATGGCTTTTTAGCATTAATAAACCACTTAATAGAATGTAATTTAAATACAGCTCCCTTTTCATGTTAGTTTCTAGAATTAGACACACCAATCAAATTAATTATTAATGAATGATGGCAGCTTGTCAGATGGCAGCTTGTCAGAGCAGAGAGGAGATTCAAACTCTTATCCTGGAATATGTCAAATAGTTTGTTTACAGAACCTATATTTTCAGGTGTTTGCCCTGCAGCACAACCCTAGCACCTACTGTATGATGGATTTAGCCTATAGATCTAATTTGTGATTAGTCAAAGTTTAAATAAAATCTAGGGTCCAAATTCATAATGAAAGACTCCCTCAAAATTGGTGGGAATTTTTGCAGAGGGAAGTACTACTCCATTGGACTAAGTGTGGCAGAATCTTGCTCCCAATAGACCAAAGAGACGGTATACGCCTGTGGTGTAGAAAATGTTTTCCTTTCATCTCCAGTTCCTTTCTTAAATTTTTCTAAAATATCTTTCTTCCTTTCTCTGGTCTATTTATCCAAAGTGATATAGCTAGGTTAGGAGCTAGGATAAAAGTATATTGCGCTATCCAATCTGCATAACTGATTATGGACTCCAGCATTTCATGGATAGATGGACAGATGGTTATTTTAGTAGCTAAAATACAGGACAGGGAGACAAACAACCAGGGTCCTGATTCCACATACTACCACTAACTTAATTTGTGACTTTAGACAAGGTACTTAAACTTGCTGGGTCTGTTTTGTATTTGTAAAACAAAGTAACCTACTGTTTTGGAGGATAAATATTTAAAAAGCGTATTGAGGTATTTGGGTGGCAGATGCTATATAAATCTATTATTGTTTTATTATTAATTCTCTTGTCCTTCAATCTGAAAACTACAAATAGAAATCAACCTCTTACATAGTCCAGTAAAGTCTGTGATAAAGTGTCTTTTGAAAGCAGTTACTTTTCCTAACCTAAAATGGTGCTTTTAAAAAAGGGAAAGTAATTGTAGCTCGTACTGTTTTCCTGTGATACTTGTTATTTTTATGGACAAGAAATAATACTGAGACTATTACATATATACTTTCCTTATCTAATACAGCAAAACTGTATAACATAGCTTTTGGTCACTCCTTCTTATTATGGTTCTTTGTGGATGTTTGTGTCACTTCAAGGCTGTGTTTTTCTAATGAAATAACAGCCTATATTAAAATTAATTACTAGAAACTAGGATTTCATTTAGAATGATAGTGATACAGGACCAGATCAGTTCCCTTACATTCATGGTCTATGTCCCATCAACAGTGCAATATATATCAGATTTATGTCAGATTTCATCTGGGCAAAGGAATAGCACAAGGATATGCACAACTTAATTATCATTTAAGCCCATAACAATAGGGTTTATGTGGTACATAGGCCTTTGGTGGTGATCCTCTGCACATTGATGCCCTTTAACCTTAATAGTGTGAAATAAATAGTAAATTAATTTTAAATAAGCTGTATGGGTTATATGCAAAATCTAGATACTGGCACCCCTAACAGGTAGAGTTGGTTGAATGCTCTTTCACATGATGATCTTAGCTGGACTTCTGTTTTCCATGTTAGCTTGAACACTTTTTTCCTTTTTCTTTGTATTTCATAGATTTGTTCTGTGTGTTCACATTGTACTGTTGCTTTTCTGGACTGCACTTTGATTTAGTAGCCCAAAATGACACTGTGGGTTGGACCTAAAGCACAATAAAGTCAAAGGCAAGATTTTGGTCCATGATGCGTGACTTCTCTGTAGCAGGCTGCTGCTGGACATATGCTTTGGCCCATTAAATCAAAGTGCCAGTTTAACTAACACTGCAGTAAATAACTAATGAAGGACTTTTCATTACTGGGGGAGTAGCAACATTCAGTGGCACCAGCTGTTCACAAAACCATACCACACGTATCTAATTTCCACACACACAAGTTGTGGAGCAGGCTCTCAGATATCTTGGTGATGGGCAACAGTAACAAACCCCAGACAGACAGACAGACAGACAGGCAGTCCAACTGGAGGATTTCTCTCTGGAAACACAAAAGGCTTAAATGCAAGGAGCACCAAGTATAGTGGTTGAAGTGTAGGACTTAAGCCTCAATACACTGGTGCTCTGATATTTGCTATGTGACCTGGGCAAGTGATTTACTGATGTGCTTTCAATGTGGCCGTTCCTTGACTCATATCCCCATGATAACTTACAAGTGGCGGCTTGTATAAAGGTTTGGGGTAACCATGGCAAAACTCCATTGACTTCAATGAGTGAGGATTTCAAGTTTGACTCTAGTGGACTTCGTTTGCTCAGGGGGAGCACACCTTATCAAGCAGTCCATGTAGCATGCTGGCTACATGTGTTATCTCCTTCTACTGGCTAATCCACATACAAGATAAAAGCCTACTAAAATGACCAGCTAATGGAGTCATTCTATTTGCTGAAGTGGTAGAAATCTCTGCTTTGGGTGTTGAAGGCCCAGGTTCAGTCCCTGCTATAACCCTTGATGGTGGTGGTTACAGACTTTTGCTGATATCCCCCAGGTGGCTCTGTAATAAATCATGTCTTAGCCTACACTTTGTGCCAGTCCAAGCATCAAAGGACCCATCGATTTAGGTTTTACTGTTTAGATATTTACCTCTGGAATTTAAGAAATAAGCTTAAAGCTCTCTTTAGGGAATGAAAGCAATTTCCCGCAGGGCTTTCTGGGAGAAATAATAAGAAAAAATAATTAAGTATGTTTGCAAAATCATGTTGTTAGAAGATGTTTATACATCTGTGTTACCAAAGGCTAAAGGACGGGTCATTGCTTTAAATCATTTAATTTTGTGGCATGAGAGGAATATAGAAACTGAATTTAAAGTCCTGTGCTGTGGGTCCCCAGTTCAGTAAGGTACTTAAACACTTGATGATCTCTTAAGCACAGGAGTAGTCCCCTTGTCTTCAGTACTAGGACGGTGTTTTAAGTAAAAGCATTAGTAGGTGTAGGAAATGGGGGTCACAGAGTAGAATATGTCTGTATCAAATTGTGAACTCACAG
The DNA here is from genome assembly GCA_007922155.1 of Mesoclemmys tuberculata. Classification (NCBI taxonomy): domain Eukaryota; kingdom Metazoa; phylum Chordata; order Testudines; family Chelidae; genus Mesoclemmys; species Mesoclemmys tuberculata. The sequence goes on from ML675631.1 coordinate 3,475,939, forward strand.
CTCTCTCTGGTAGGCCACCAAAAGCTGGATGATATGGGGAAGTGTGAATATGTTTAATCTCATTCTTAATGAGAAAGTCTTTAAATTCTAGGCAAGAGTACTATTGGTCGTTGGAGCTTTACACAAGTAACAGTAGAGGTCACTGAGGGTACCATGTGCAATGCTACCCATTTCAAATATGCATCTATCATTAGAAACATTTTCACAAGTATGGGCCTGTAAAGTCTATATGTATGTGGAACAGTGGGTGGGTGGATGCCAGCATGGGGGCTGCTGGCGTACCTGAACTTGATGACATCCTTTCACTACTTTTTTCAGGTGTTCCATCCATTTTTGGCCACCATCCCTAGTTCTGAGTCAAAAATTTTATGCTCAAAAGTGCTTGATATAACTTGTCAGGACTTTATCTTGTCCTTGTGGGGAATGATGATTCTTGTGTCCCACAACGTAATCCATTCTGTATGCTCTGTTCTCTTCTCCTGGCCCTAAATAGATGGAATACTTCCCCCTTATTCTGTATGTGCTGCTGCACTCAGGACAGGATAGGATCCTGTCTAGTTCATTTCCTTATCTGGGAAGCCTTTCCCGGTGTCTCGTTGATGTGTTGCATGAGTTGACAGAATCTCTTCTGGAAGCTCTGTAGAATCACATTGTTCTACTAATGGAAACTGACTGAAGGAATCTGCATTGGCATGCTGATGCCCTGCCTTACAGACTATCCTATATCATAAGTGGCTACAGTCAAAGCCCTGTGCTGTAGCTGGGCAGCTGCTGTGGTGATACACCCTTGTTTTCATTGAAAAGTCCCACAAGTGGTTTGTGATCTGTCAGAATGTAAAGAATGAGAACCTGAATAAGATAGCCTATGGGTACAGAATGCAAGGGAAAAGTAATGAAAGAAATTGGGTAGAGGAGGAACGTGGTCAAAGCAGTGAGCAAACCAGTTGGTTTTTTGCCAATGAGTTTTCAGTGAACTGGGGAGAGTAGGTGAGAGTTAAGGTGAGACTACAGTAGAGGTTGGCTCTTTAGGGGTGGCTTGAGAATAGCTGTAGGCTCTTTTGGAGGATTTCTGTGTGTGATGGGGGGATGGGGTTACGACTACCGCTGCTATCCTGCCATGTACAAGATGTGGGGTGGGAGGGAAAAGAGGAAAGATTGCCATTAATAAATACAAAAGACAAGGTCTTCTCCGACCCAGGGTAAAACCAGCAAAACTTCCCCTATGGGGAAAAAAAGGGGGACGCAGTTTACCTTCCTCCCTCCCCAATGGCACCTATTTCCAAATCTGGCAGATTCTAAGCAATCTGTAGGGAGCCTTCTATCTGGCAATGGCCCTTGGCTTGCTGCTATAATTCTACTAGAGCTGCACTACTAGGGACTGTAAGCAAGGACGTGTAACTTCCTGGCAAGTCCAGTAATCTACCCCCTTCTCCATCAGACAGCCTGGGCTTGCAGAAATCCTGTATGGGGTCTGCAGGGGTTACTGGTGCTACTGAAGAGATTGAGCCCAGTGGGAGAGAGAGTAATCCACAGTCCATGGAACCTGAGGAGATGATCTGGGCTATAATAATATCTTTCAGATCCATTTCTCGAAGCAGGAACTGTGCCTGTGAATCAGAGTTAATACTTTTTCTCCTTCTGCCCTCTTTGTTTGGAGCCTGTCACAGCATTGCCTTGTAGCATTGCCTTCCCCAGTTACAGGGGAATAAAGTTGTAAATGAAGGAGAAAAATAACTTCCAAAAACACTTTTCTGTCCAATCTGAATAACTGTACTGCTTCAATATCATCTAACGAGCTGCTCCAGGTAGGTTGCTGCAGGTCTCAGCAGCTTCACTTTTCTTCTGTGGGAAGATTAATGCACTGAGACGCTTAGCATAAACCTGGCCTCGTATATCTTGAGATGACTGGAAGTGGTAGATAAGATTGTTCTTCAGATTTTTTTCTTTAATTAGCTATTCCCCTTATTCCTGGGGAATAAGGCAATAGGGAGTGCAGAGATTTCTCAGCAATACATAAGAGCTAAAGAGGGCAGTTTCTTCTATGGGAACATCTCATGTTTTTTTAGTAAGGAAGTAAGGCTGGGAGTAATTGTTTAGTAATATTTTCTGACTTGGGCCACAAAGACTCATCCAGAACCCTTTATGCTGTGTTAACTGATCAGGGAGAAGAGTGGAGAGTCTGAAGTTGCAGAGTTATTGACAGGCATCAGTTCCTCTATTACAGCTTGCTGTGGTGGGGAGAAGAACGCGGCATCATGGCCCTTAGACAGAAAGAAAAAGGAAAACAGTAGTTCCACTGGATTCTCCCAATATACCCACACATTCAGAAACCATGGAGACCGCACTTATCCAACTCCAGGGGGTCAGGTCTCTGCAGCTTTGGAAGCTGAATTTGGGGGCATGCTCCCCTGGCTAATTAAATTCCTGTCAGAAATTCACTTGGAAGTTACCACTGCTGGGGTCAACAGTAACTCTCTCTGACACCTTCTGTCCTCTTTGGAGAAGGTGACGGGGGTGCCTAAATTGTTCTGTCCCTCAGCCACCTCTATCCTTTAAGGAAAGAATTGGGAGTAACTGTAATGAATTTAAACTTGTAGAACTCTCTGCAGTCATTTTTCCTTTCCTGTGAGGATTTTTGCAAGTCATGTGTGACCCGTAAACTTAAGCAATGTTCCTGCAAGGTACTTTAAATGTTTTGCAAAAGTGAAGACACCAGTTACTGTAATAATTTAAACTGTATGGAATTTCAGCTCATTTAGGTTTGCACTGGAGGTTTACCAATACTAAATATCAAGAAACACCGAGGCTGTCTGGCAGGAAATTTTTGCTATTTCAAGCAATGTCTGTTCAGATCTCTTGTCATCCCTTGCAAGTTTTTGTCCAAACTATCAAGTTTTACTTGGTTAACTCTCAAAAATCTGTAAAAAACCATGGGTTTTATATCAAGTATTTTGCAGTTTTAATACTTAACTTTGCAACCATCCCATAAATTAAAAGCAGGGTGATGTAATAACTTAAATAGGGGTTTCTTTGATCAAAGATTAAAATAAAAGATCTGGAACATAATGTGAACATTCACTTTTCCTGTGATCTGACATTATGAAACTCTACTGGCCCTCGTAAACCTTGTAACATCACTATATACATTTTGTGACACTGTTTTATGGACAGGACATGGCTTTTTAAATGAGGACACCATTACGTTTAAATCTGTCCCTTTTTCTTGTCTTAAACTAAAAACATATTTATGTAATAGAGGCTGTGGAACTCTCCACTATCACAGGGAGGTGGGAAAGCTTGTATAGATGTTAGGGTTGTTTTTTTTCATGCTTCAGGAGGAGCTTCAAGTCAATAGAGAAATCTTCAGGAGATATTTCAAGAGGTAGGGTCTCTGGGATCTCAAAAAAATTCTTTTTGATTGGTCTCTTTTCTCATTTGTTAAACAAACCCTATCTCAACTGTTCCAAGTAAACTCACTGAATGTTGTCAGGTTATCACAACCCCCTCCCCTCCAGGGTAGGCCTAGACTGTAATGTTATACGTTTTCCTGAGTTAAAGCAGTGTTGCCCCAAGAGCAGAGCAGAGACCTCACTAGGACTCAGAGTACAATTCAGTTCCTGATTCTCTCTTGTTCCCAGCCCTTTTCTTGGTATAGCTCACTCCCCCCCACACACGGGCTCAGCTGTGCTGCCTTATGCATTAAGGAGGGCAGATCCTGGGCTCTAGCTACAGTTTTAAAAGGAAGAGAGGTTGTGATGGCTATTCTGCCCACTCCCTGACCTTGTTTGTCTACTGCCTGACTACCTGCATGAAGGGGGCTACTGGGTAGCAAGAAAAGAAAAGGAACATGGCACTTTACGTCCCCTTTACCCCTGAGTGAGCATTCAACGAAGGTCTCAACCTGTCCAGTGATGAATACATACTAAAACCACCTGTTTAGCATCGTCCTCCTCAAAGTATTTTCCAAACCGTAGACATACAGCACAGCTAAAAATCAGCCACTTCTGTAGCAACTGAGAAGAGTGCAACAAGATACAGAAGTGAAGTTTGACTAAGACTTGAAGGACAAACCCCTGCTCAGAAAAGAAGTGTCATGAGATATCATATCCACAGGGAGAAGACAGACAAAAATCCCATTTTTTAAGGTCCTGTCCAAATCCCTACCTGTGTAAAGTGAATGGAACTGTGGTCAGATAGAGTTATCAATTTACACCCACTGAAGATCTGGTACTCTATGTATGTACATGGAAGAAAGAATCCAGCAACCTGACCAGCTTTCAGACTTGTGGCTCCAAGAGTTATTAAGCATGTCCTCTCTGATGCTTACATCCCTACCATTCCCTACGATGACAGTTTAGGTGGCCAAGCATTTTGTGTTTGACTTTCCTAGGCTAGAGGCTCTTATCTGCTCTGGATCAGGCCCTTTACTGCAACTCTTAGGGCAGCTTGGTAAAATGGAATTTATGGTGCTTTATGTTCTTGTATCAGGATTGCATTATGGAGGTGAGTTTTTCTTTAGCTAAGATGATCATGGGCCAATCTGACTTTCACAGAGATGCCTCACTTCTATAGCGGTGTGTGGTAGTGTCACAAATCCTGAGTGGGTAAAAGCTCTCTGAATTAATCCAACAGGAGGAAAGGGCTGATAAGATAGGAGAACATTGTGGTGTGTATACAGATATTTTGGTAATCTGCAGAGTTGGCTGAGAAGAGACACAACAAGGGTTTAGAAGTTGGATGGGGCTGGGATTGGTGAAATAATATATATTTATAAATTTATCTGGTGAACTGCAAGGGGCTTTTAAAATCAGTTCAGTTTAGTATTCATTGAGTTCTGTCAATTGTATTTTTCCTCCTGGGCATTTTGTGATGGGGAGACATATTTGGGCCATGGGAGTTACTATTACAGTATAAGTTAGAAGATAGCTTGTTATTGACCCAGGCCTCCTGTTCAGCTCAGCATTGCAGATAAGCTTTATCAGGAATTGAGAGCATTGATAGAACTCTAAAAGGCAAATTCATCCCTGATGTAACTCCACTGAAGTCAATGGGGCTACAATAGCCCTTAAAAGCATGCAGAGCCAAATTCATTCCCAGTGTAACTAACAAGGCTTATTGAAGAGATAGATTAATGGGATTTAGTTTTTACATCTCCAGCTGTATTATCTTCTTGTCTTCTCAGCCCTGTTTACTTCACAAGGAACTGCCATTCTGGTCAATAGAAAATAGTGTGTCTCTATGGCAACTTTCAATATAAGAATGATTTATTTGTACACACACATATCTCGTAGCTCATTTATAACTTAGGGATGTGTCCAAATGTGTGCAAACCTAATATTTACTGCAATCTTTTCAGTAAATCAAATTCTGTGCAGTCCTCTGGCCCACCAGAAACCAAGCATAAATACTGACTACTTAAGAAGTTCAGTACTGTGGATAGGAGAGGAAGCAATGTTGTGCCATATGACTTGTTAAAGCTGGCCTCGGGTGATTTACACTCATCCTCTGCCGAGCACTTACAGATATAATGAATTGCAAGCTCTGAATATTTTGCAGCTTTTCACTGTGCGGAGTTTGGGGTGCTATTATGGAGTATTGCTTGAACCATTCATACATGGAATTTCCCACAGACTTTCCACCGATATTAAAACTAAAATTTTTTTATAGTTAAAAAACCCGTAAAGGGGAAAAAATAATGTATTTGCCTCTAAAGTTCCCATGCGTATCTTATAAACAATTTTTACAGAGCATATTTTTAAATGGAATTATTTAGAACATTTTTGTCACTTTTGGCTCCATACAGAATTGTATATTTCTCTCATAAAATGTGTGTGTGGTTTATGTAATTATCACAGTCCTATTAAACCTCGCTAATTGTGACCTCTGAGAAATTCTGGACCAAATTAATCTCATGTATAAATCCAATAAACCAAATTCTGCTCTCAGCTTTGCTGGTGTAATTCCAGAGTTAACCCCACTGAAATCAGTGGAATTACCCAGGGCTTTCACTAGTGGATCTGAGAGTAGAATTAAGCCTATAGATTTATCCTTGATGTAATTCCAGTTTAAATCAAACTCAGCAAGTTTATGTTGATTGATAATGCTTGAGATTTTGCAGAATATGTTAATGTTTTTGTTCTGTGATTTAGGCAATGTCATTTGTTTGAATGCCTTTTAGTTTGCCCTTATTATTGCCCTTGAAGGAAAACAAAAAGTCAAGTCTCTAGGAGAAAGAATGGTGTCTGTTTTCTTTATAATGGGCTGGAATTGAAATGAATACAGAAAGGCAGCTATCTGCAACACGTTCACAGAGATTTAAACACGCAATATGAAGGGGGGAAATATGGATGGCTGCATAATGACTGTGATTCGTTGTAGGAATGATACTTTTCATTTGGGTTCTCATAGAGTTTTATAAAAGTGTATTAATAAGCTTGGTCCTGTGAAGCAGGTAAATATGATCATATCTACCTGCATAGACTGAAATACCATGTAGTTACTGAAAGTCACAGAGAGAGAGATGGTAGCTGCCATAGCTCGATGTAACTCAGTGACATAGAGGTTCAGGCTATGTCTATGCTACAGAGCAAGTGGTGGCATAGCTCTGTAGAGTAGATGCAGCCTTCACTGGCAGCAGTTTTTCTGCCAGTGTGGGAACTCTACTTTCCAGAACAACATTACCTAAATGCTTTTCTGTTGGCCGAACTGTATCTATGCTGGTGGGTTTGTTGGCCTAGCTATGTCGCTAGCGTGTATGGTTTTACACAATGATGGTGGTATAAATTTTAAGTGTAGACCAACCCTCAGTATCAACCATGTACCTAGTCTACTCTAGCATTTATTTCAGTCTGAAAGAAATGTTCACAGTGCTGAAGTAGCTCAAAAGGTCTTAAGTGATTGCAAAGAATGGGGATAGCTGAGATAGACATGTACCTTCCAGTGAATGCAGCATGTAGCTAAGGTTCATACAACAATCTTTTGAGGTTAGCCTGGTTCTCTTCTGCCTTTAGATATTAACATCCTGCTCATTTCTAGCTGAACTGTCTCTCCTCCCTCAGCTAAGACTTGTTTATTATAATTACTTTTAACCTTTCTTTGCTGTTGTTTTTGTTTTCAAGCCAGATAGTGTCATGAAAAAAAATACTAAGTGCTTTGTGCTGTGAAATCCTGAAAATGAGTCAGACTGAAATTATTTTAACAGGGAACAATGACTCTGTTTATATAAATATGGGGAAATTATTAATGGTTGCTAAATAAATGTGTGCATTTTGTTTCTTTTTACTGAGTAGTTTTTGTCAGCCAGAAAATACAGAGATGAAGTTTTTTTTTCTGTATGCCAAGTGTAAAAAATGTGTGTCTTATCTGAGTTTACTCCCAGTGTAAAATAGATATCAAATTTCTGCATCAAAGATGTTCTCTTTATGTTCATTGGGAACCTTTCTCCTCTGTGATGATGTCAAAGGAATTAGCACTTTCTTTAATTTTTATTGCATAGAAAACAACATATGACTCCATAACATACTTATATCTACCTGCCATAGAAAGGAGATTACATGCCTAGAGGTTGAAAATCCAAAGGTACAGAGCATGTATAATTGCCTTGCAGTTGCACTTCTTATACATATATGTAAGGCTGGAATGCGTTATTCAGCCACAGCCCCTCACCTCACCTCACCTCACACCACGAAGTAGTTTGTATAAGGGTCAAGCAAAATTGCAGTCCCTGCACTCAGGAATAGAAGAATAGAATCCTTTGCTAGTCTCTTGCCTACCACCCTTGCAATAGTCCATTGAGTAAGACCTGCACAGCAAGGAAGGAATTAAAATATAACACAGAAAGGACTGCGATATTGGCAAAGCTTCCTCTGAAACAGAGTAACTGCCAATGTGCCCTTTTGGGACAGTGCAACTATTCCTATCTCCTACTGTGGACTCTGGATAAAGGGTACAATCTATTCCATAGTGTTGTGGTTCCTTTTGTTCATTTAAAGGAGAGTGGTCATTCTGTTTAACACGTTATTTTGTTTGGTTTTGTTTGTTTGTTTTCTCTGCTAGTGCATTTGCCTGCCATGTGGTGGAGTTTTGACCATGTATAGCAGGAGTACAGCTTCTATCTGCATTTCTAAACCTTTTAAACATCTACATTTTTTGTTTGCTGACTTAGGGACAATTAATAATATTTAGATAATATAATTTGATAGGTATTTGACAAGAAAAGTGCTATATACAGGGAATGTGTTACAATCCACTGTAAATATAGTTTATAAATATATGAGGTTTTTTCAAGCACAGGAGACGTTAATCTACTCTAATTTTAGGATGGGGAAGGGAAAGATTTTTTAAATAATATTAATGATGCCGGTCCACATAAGTTGGTTCTCTTCTTCCACTGGTAGATGACAATGTTCTGTCCTCTCCTACTTAGTTTCATGATTTTTTCTTCGGTTCCATAATAAACCCCACTAACTTGGTACTCATTTTGTTGTTGAATATTTAATTATTCTTTTTTGAGAACCCACACAAAATTTCTTGACTTCATCTGAGAAGTCGTCATGGAAGCAGCATACCATTCCTCGCAAGCTAAATTAGGGGCAAAGTTATATCTCCTTCAGAAAAGGTAAGAAAAGTTGAATGGTTCTTTAAAGATTCCTCACACACTAGTTCTAGAGGAACCAGCATTGTAGATGACTGCATCATGAAGCAAATTATTGTGCTATTACCTCAAACAGCAAGCTAACTTTACAAGTTTGTAGTACTTGTTTGAAAGCACTAAAAAGTAGGAAATATAGCCACATGTAGTCTAAAGTAATAAAAAGAGGTGCAGTTAAAATGAAAACTAAAAGTACAAGAATGAACTTATTTAAACATTTGCATTGTGAAATTCTATTCCTAGTGAAATTGTTGGGAATATATATAATTTAATACTGAGAAAACTTAAAAATAAAGTTTAATTTTTATTTTTTAAATTTAGTCTGACAGAAGAGCACTGCCTTATATCAGCCTATAGATGGAGGTCTGGGATATTGGAGTTTATTTGCTTTAACTAATAACAGCTTCAAATCCATTCCCAAGCTTCAAATCAGGGTTTCTTGTAGACCTGATAGAATGATTCACAAACAAAAAATTTTGTTGAATTTTGCTTCTTTTCCTTTTCAGAAATTGCCCTTGAACATATAATGAATTCTTGAATGTATTTTTGGTTTCAAAATTTTTCACAAATTTATGCAGAAAATAGTTCTTTGTCTCTAGAACCCTTTGTAAATGTTTCATTGCAAATATTCAGAACGTGCAGTTTATTAGTTAGTTACCTAAGTCACTATGGAGTGCTCATATTTTCTAATTGCATGACTGAAAATAATAGTCAGGATACAATGCCTGCCCACTCATCCAGCTTTAGTTTTTCTGCTTACAAGCATTATCACCATGATGTTAACAGTGCATGCTAGGAAGTGGCACTAGTAAATCAGTAGGGGGTGCTTTTCCATCCACCCAAATTAACAGTGTGGATACTTGAATCCAAGCTAAAAATGTCACATTTAAAGTACTCCTACTATTAATACTGTGGTAGCACCCAAAGTACTAAACGGGATCAGGGTCCCATTATCCTCAGTGCTGTACAAATACATTAGGAGAGATTACAGTTTAATTCAAAATATGGCTCAGGAAATGAGGATAACAAACAATGGGAGGAAGGAAAGGAGGGAAGAATAGAGGCTGAGGGTAACAATAATATTGCAAAATGTGGTAGTGAGAAGGTAAGCCACGCCACTGACTCCTCATGAGTATCTCACAAGTAGAGCTTGGTGAGATTAAATGGATTTTTGCTGGAAAAATGTTGATTTGAAGCTGAACATTTTTGTGGGAAGGTACCAGTTTTGACTTGACTTTCATCAGGAAAGGTCTCTTGAGCCCAGGATGGAATTTCTGAGGGAGCGGGGGGAGGTGAGAGAGAATGTCCCCCACCCCTGAAGAACCAATAGCTTGATGGTTAGGGCACTCACTGGGGATGTGGGAAACTCAGGTTTCAGTCCAAGCTCTGAATCTGGCAGAGAGAAGCTTGAATCCAGGTGTCCCACACCTCAGAGGAGTGTGCCTTAACCATCTGGCTGTTGGGGTAGGGTGTTCCCTCTTTTTTTTTTTTTTTTTTAGAATGTTTAAAAAGTCTCAATTTTGCCCCAATGTTCCAAAGGTCTGAAAGCCTGAAGATGTTCCTGGGATGGGAAAACAGTTTCCTGCCCAGCTTTACTCAGGAATGCACCATTTCAAGAGACAAAACCAGTGCCTCCAGTCCTCTTAGAGTAGAATCCCACAATTTTCCCACTCACAGACCAGATCCCACTCCTTGTTACCAACTGTGATCCCTCAGCTGTGGAAGTTTTAGAAAATAATGAAACCCATCCATAGCGATTGAACTAAACATGCTCTCCGGATTTGAATTTAGAGTCTACTTCAGCTATGCCTAACATAAGCAATTTATCTTGCAATAAACATATTTCCACCTGGTTGAAATCACATGAATCACAATATATAACAGAAAATCATGAACTCAATATATTCAGCTCATAGTAAACATGAAGATGGAGCATGCTATTCTCTGTGGGTTTTGGAGAAAGCAAGTGGAAAACTTTCACTTCAAGTTCCTATTGCTATGTGCAGATTTTCTGGCAAGATGCTGTGTATAGTACTCTTCTAGAAAGTACCAGAGGGGTAGCCGTGTTAGTCTGTATCCAGCAAAAACAACAAGAGTCCTGTAGCACTTTAAAGACTAACACTTTTATTTCTGCAGGCATAAGCTTCGTGGGCTGTAACCCACTTTGTCAGATGCCGTTCATCTGACCAAGTGGGTTACAACTCACGAAAGCTTATGCCTGCAGAAATTAAATTGGTTACCTTTAAAGTGCTACAGGACTCTCATTTTTTTCTAGAAAGTAGTTCATTGTAGTATTCTACATCAAAACCTTCTGCTGTATTTCACATTTCTAACATTCTTTAAAAAACCTTAGTTTGAGTAAATATTTTCTCTGTGAGATTCTTTTAAGGTTTGTATTGTACCCTGAAATTTCTAACAATTATAAATCAGAAACAGAATGTGCTATGAAAACTGTGCAAGATCGGAAACATTAGTATGTATGAGTATGCTTGCGCATGCATGCTGCGGATAATTGTAGTTGTTCGCAGCAGTGGTTGTATTTTGGGATTGTTTTTATATAGTATTAAAATATTCAAATTGGATTAGATGCAAGTTTTTGAGAATGATAGCTTCTAGATCAGGAACTAGACAGATTAATGTTTTACCGATTAGATTAGAGGTGAAATTGTCTGAATGAGTTTTTGCTACCAGACGGCTAACCAAAAAGTCCTTTCTTCTTCTGAATTGGATTAAACTGTTGTAGTCAAAGCAATTATGCTGTGGTTTGTAGCCAGTTTGCTGCTTTTATTATTTAAACAAATTTTAAGGAATTTTGTGAGTTTGACCTTTTGTATCATTACAAAGCAACAGGAAGTTGGAAGAAAACCAGCAAGATAAGGAAATATTAAAATGCCAGACTCTCCCATGCATATTATCATCCACTATAAAAATTGATTATATTCAAACTGCAGAAGATTTAAAAAATATTTTATGCATTTGTCATTATTTTTAGATGTATTTCCCTATTTTTCTAATAAGCATTTAGTTAATATCAGTTTTGTTTACTGGCATTATTTGTATTTATTAGTCTAAATGTTTTGCTCCACCTGGCTCTTTTCTAGCGAGGTAACATCTGGTTATATACAAACAGAGTTAATTCCTAAATAGCATCCTCCAAAAATAGCCTTATAGAAGGAATATACAAATGATTTATGGGAAATAAATGTGTGACTACATTGGGCACTTTTACAGATATTAACCATATCATGATTTATGATGGCAGCACATCAATTGCATCATATATTGAGATTTAAATTATCATGTAAACCTAAATATTGAGCATGGACCTAGTCCTGGTCCCAAACGAGTCAAAGGCAAAATTCTAATTGACTTCAATAGTAGCAAGGTCCATAAGGCCCATTAGACTTAGCACTGGCTTCAGTGGTGGGCATTCAGATGTTGTAGTCATTTCTATATGATCCTAAAACCATATCTGCATCAGCATAATATGTGCATCCAGAAGGGCCCTGTAGGGTGACCATTTCTGCGGTTTTTCTTAGGCTCTTCTTGCTCACTGTTAATGTTTGTGTTTTGTGCGTGTGTGGAATGCCTGCATATGCTGCCGTTGGTGTCCAGGCTCCTTTTCTATGATCTTGCATCACTTTTGCTGTTTGCTCCATATATCCATATAACAGTTTCTTTTGTTCTGTGAGAATCCCCTCTTTCCCTCATCACTGTGTGCAGTGTTGATTGCATATTTTCATGGTGTGACACTTTCCCCTCTCGTTATGAGCATGAGGCCAAGTTAGATACAAAGAGTGTAAGAGCTATGCAGCTCATAGCTTCTGTTCTATTACACTATGGATTTGATGTTTGCTCCCCAAATTCTTTATTCTGTGAAAGCTTTCCATAGATATTCTTGGGTTATTGAGTAGATTACAAAATAAAGGCGCTCCCAGAATGAGTCAAATGTACAGTATTGATGATTTGATGACAGAACACACCAAACATCACTTCATTTGCTTAGGGGGGAAATGGAATCTTTGCAGCCAGAGAACATGTCAGAGAATGGGGAAACTTCAAAAGATTGTGTGGTTAGGTTTCTTTTGGAGAAACACCTCAAAGTTCAGATGCCATCTGAACCTTCTCCAGATTTCTTGGGTTTACAAAATTGGGCTGGAAATTTTGCACAGTCTGCGCTTTATTTGGAGAGTTCTTCTACTTGATGCTTCAGGTTAGGTTAGGAATGGAAGGAGGAGTAACCCCCTTCTAGATAGTAGGTAGATACTTTGTGTCCTGAGTGCTATGGCGATTTCAAGCAACTCGAGGCTCATGAAAAATTAGAAGAATGTGGATGGCTACGGGAGTGGGGAGGGAGGGAGTTGCCCAGGAGTTTTTCAGACTACCTGAAAGAATCAATTTGAGTTTCAAGTAAAACTCTGAGACAATGTTTGTTTTATCTATATTAACTCTTGACAGCTGTCAGATATATTGCCCTGACTCTCCACCCTGTGAAGGGAATTAAGCAATGTAGATTTGATTTCAGAGGATCAGCACCTTAGGTACCATGGAACAACAGGTAGATTCTGTGGTCCAGCTATGCTATGCATGGTGCAAGAGTTGCAGGCCTGTGCCCCTGAAGGATTAAGTTGAAGTATAACGTCTCTCTTGATGTTTGTGCACAGTGATAACAGATACTGTTACTGTATCTGTCAATAGAAAGTGTGGAAAAACTTCTTGTGGTTGTCAGCTGTTAAAAAGCATGTTTCATTTCAATTGGTAAGGAATGGCCAGTATTATAAAATATTTGTCTCAAAAATCTTTGTTTTTTTGCAGATAAAGGATAAAGGCTGCCCTTTAGTGCAAGTATTAATGTGTTTTCCTTTTGTCTACTGTTAAAAGCTATTTTTGTTGCTGAAAATGGTCCAGAGAAACTAGTATTAGTAAAAAGTCATTTAAATAAGTTACAAAAAATTTTGTGAAGTAAAAACCTTCTCACCCAATGATGCAAAAATCATGAAATATCACAAACAATGTGATTGGAATGACAGTTATGAGCCACAACGGCTTGAAATTTTTCATCTCTCAAACTAACACGATAAGCTGTTTTAATATACCTTCACTATACTCCAAGGGACTTTTTCTCTTTCAAGAATGTTGAGAAGTTTTACTTGGACCTGTTTGGGAAAATTATTTTATTCTCTCAAGTTTTGATGAAAATGAACATCTTTCTTTGTTATACAAAAATTTTATTGAAAAGCCTAAGGCCAAACCTTCTTCAGGGTATGGTGAACAAAAACTGAGATATTTTGGGTAATTTTGCATCTTTAAAGAAACATCTGCATTTTTTATTGAAAATGGAATTCTTAATGAAAAATGTTTTTTTTAGAAAAAGCCATTTTTTGGCAAAGTTATGATGAAATTTTTTTGACAAGCTCTATATTTAACACCAATGAAAACAAAAATTAAGTTTCAGATAAGAAAATAATTTATGGTCTTACTGCTGCTGTAGCTACCAAATCTGCATTTTGGTTTGAGATATTCCTGGAAATTAGGCTGATTTTAATGACAGACGAGAGCAATAAAAATAAAGCACTAAGTATCTTTCTGACCCTTTTAGAAATTATCTCAGTTTGATCAGTTGTGGGCTCTACCTCAGAAACTAACAAATGAAATAAGTGCCTTATCCAAAGACCATTGAAGTAAATGGAAAGCATACTGAAGTCTTTGGCTTGGGCCTTAGATGAATTGCTAAGGAGAAGTTTTAAAGCAGACTTCTTACAAATAACAAGAGAGGTGGGTTTTTTGAGTGTTACCAAGGGACTTTTTCAAATGTCTTTTGAAGAAAACAGAATTCAGCCTGAACTGAACTCTTTCTGATCTGACTTGCCCTGCTACTCTATTCTTACTCTTATGAATGTCAGACCATATGCTTCTCCAATAGGGCTCAATAAACCCAGAATAGAAGCCCAATTTGTTGATCACAGCTACAATTAGGTAACTAAAAAATATCTTAGCTCAATGTACAGTGACTTTTCTGTGCTACCTCTTTCTTAATGACAATAGACTCATGTACTTAAAAGATAATGTCATTTTGGGCTTCAGGAAGCATTGTAAAATGGAATATATGAACTACTGAACTGGCATATTGCAAGGATAAAAGCCATCAAATCAAATGAGTAGAAAACAGCTTATTCTGTTCCTAGATAACAAAGAATACTCCACTGTACATGCCTGGAAGGAACACTGATATTTCAGATTTGATTTTTAAATAAATAGGTTAAAAAACAAAGAACAAAACAATTCAAGGATTTCAGGGTCAGTTCAGTACATTTAATTTGTTCCATAACATCTTAAAGAAGGAAGAAAAGAGCAAAATAGCCTGAGAGGATGACTTAATTGTTTAAGCATAAATTCCTAGACTTCCTTTAAAGTTAATTCCAAACCTTAGCAAGGTTGGTTGAGACTTCCAACCTTCTGAAGTAGGTGCATTAACTGCTAATCAGTTTAGTGTCCCTGGCAGGTCTTTTAGATGAGACATTAGGAACCAAATCCAGTCTGCTCTTATTGAGTATTGAAGAGCCTGTTGCTAAGGAGTCTGTGGTTGCAAATTTTACTCCCTCCATTGTGGGGAGGAAGATAGCCAGTACGTCAGTTTCTTTGCCATGTGATTCCTGCAACTGTATAGTTGCTCCCCTCCAATGGCTTTGGAATACTTTGGGTGGCCATCACTTTAACTGGATAAACTAGTAACCCAAAAGCAAGAAAATCCTGAAGTAAAGGAATTATTTTATATCATTAACTTTGTCACATTGAACACTCTCTAAGGGATGTGTATGAGCCCAAACCCTAGATCTGAAGCCTGGAATCTAAGTTTTTAAACATGGGGATTTGAAGTACAGATCCATATCTGAGCTTTACTAGATATTAGAGTATTTCAAGGTTTAGCCCATTACAGTGAGAGATGTTGACCTTAACACTGCATTAATGCCATTTTTTTTGCCTTTTAGTTTGTAAAGGGGTACTCATTTCTTGAGCCCCTCTGAGTGGCAGGTTGTAGTATCACAGTTCTTTTCTTGACCTTGCTGCCACTTGCAGGCTGCCAGTTGACCATTGGGAGAGGTCTTCAGTGGCTTGGCCCTCTGGCCAAATAAAAAATTCCAAATGAACCCTTTCCATGTTAGATATTTAAAAGTCTAACAAATGAACAGTCTCTGTGCCCTCTCTAAGGTCTTCAGCCTAGCTCTAGGCCCTTTTCAGTCCCTTGTTTGGGCTCCTAAATAAGCCCTGTCCTCCTCTTGGGGTTTATGCCACTTTATGTGGGGAACCTGAGTTTTCCCACTGCTCTGGATTTCCTCTATACAGGGACCCTCTACACAGCAGCCATACACTGCTCATTTCAATCCTTCACTACTAGTTCCCTGGGCCTCATCCTGCCACATCCTTTTATCTCCAGCCCTATTTCAGGGCCAACATCCTCATGTTCTTTGCAATCCCAGCTTGGAAGTTCAGGCAGCCATAAGCTCTGTCTGATGGTCGGGCTCCTTCAGCCAGGGAAGGGCACCCTTCTTCTCTGGTCCCAGCCCCTAATTGACTAGCTAGGGCCCTGCAGCTCCTTTTATCTGGGCCAGCCAGCAGGACCTTGATTAGCTGTTGCTAGCTCTACTAGCCCTTGGAGGACCAGATTCCCGTAGTTTCTAAAATGACTGCTCCAGGGTGGCATCTCTAGGCATGTTTGGAGGACGCCTTCATTGTGCCATTCCTCCCATATCACTGCTTCTGGAGGCAGGGTGTAGCAGGACTGTACAGCCTTCTGTGAGGATCCACACAGGCGGCATACACTCTGTCACATATTTCCTTGGCTATTATATAGGAGGGGGGACAGAAACCCAGAAATAACTGGCTTGGGGAGCTTAGAGACTCTACCAGCATTACAGTGGGTTTGACAAGCATAAGTACATGTGATAAACTGCATAAAGAGTGTGAGCAGGTGCTTCCACCTGCCAGCTGTGAGAACATGTATATTTACATATGCACATGAAGAAAGAGACTTGAAAAATTATGCAACACTGCTTGAGAATTAGATCAATAATAATAAAAATAACGAAGTCATCAATTTTTATAACAAGCAGTGCTGAGCTTGGTTCACGTTGATTTGTTGGGGTTGCCTTACTCATGAGTTATGCATATTTGAACAATCACAGCCACTTGTGAAAATATTAACACTTTCTGAAAGCTTCATGAATTTTACCATGAATAAATGTTCATACCACAAGTTGATTATTTTTCTTTGTGTATTAGTCACCACTGAAACTGCCCTGAGAGTCTCCAGTGAAGTCTGATGATCTCTGCTCCACCCTCATCCTCCTTGTCCTTTCTGCCACTGTTGATCCTTGTGATGACTCCTGATTCCTTGATAGTCTTTTCCCAACACTGCACACACCTAGTTCCCTTTTCTCCACCCTGACTGTTCCTTTGACATTTCCTTCTTTGTAGGAGTCCCTAAGGGCCTGTTCTTGGTCCTTCTCTTTTTTTGCATCTGTATCTTCTCACTGGATGACCTTCCCCATATACTTGGGTTCATTTATCATCTCTATACCAATGACTCTCAGATCCATCTGTCTGAGTGTGTTAGTCTCCCTTCTCTGACCTTTTGTATTGGAAAACCTCACTGCATCTGAAATCTCAGCATGGCAAAAACTAAACTCCTCAAGCCCTCTCTACTATTCTCATTTGCTGTGAGCAACACCACCCTTCACCGTCACCCAAACACACACTGTTTAGGTTGTTTCTGACTCTGCCTTCTCCTTTCTATTCTGCATCCGGGCTGTGACTGAGTATTGTCACTTTTACTTTGCAACATCTCCAAAATACAGTTCTACGCTTCCATGCTGGTGGCTGGTTCACATTCTCATAATTACAGGGCTAGCTGCACTTCTTGATCCTTTCTCTGGTCTCTCTGAGTGCACCCACTCAGATGTTAGGCCTCATGACCTTACTTTTTCTGGAATGAAACTCCATGAGTCTCCCATTCTTAGACTCGATCCCAGCGGTCCAACCTCCTCTGTACCAATGGTCATTACTCAGCAGGCCCGGCAGGGTTTGACACTTGCAAGTCTTCCCTTTGGGACCCTGTGACCTGTGGTTAATACAGTGACTAGACAACTTTCATAAAGAAAAGTATTATTTAATCTTAACAGTAGGGATACAGCACAGTTTAAGGGAATAGGATTTTAAAATAGTAAAACAGTAAAACAATCTATATATATATCTATCTTTCCTATGGCTTACCACTAGAATTGGATAGAAACGTTTTTGATCAAAAATGCCATTTTTGTTGAAATCATTAAGTTTAAAAAACATTGATTTTGATGAAATTTTGTTTTAAAAAGTGAAACAACCTTTTGATGTAAAAAGACATGTTTTGACATTTTTGGAATGGAATGTTCATTTTTCATTTCAAAATGACTTCAGAATGAAATTAATTGCAGATAAAGAGACATCTTTAAAAGCTTTAGAAGTTTATAATCAGAGGCAAAGTTTTTGATTTCATTGAAACAAAATATTTGTATTGACTCAAAATGAATATTGTTTCACAGGAACGTTTTTAAAGTTTTTTAATTTTGTTCCATTTTGGATTGGAAAAATATTTAAAATTTCAGAATTTACCACAAAATGGAAAATCTCACTGACTCTACTTACTATCCTTTGGGGTTTTAGGAAGGTTAATCTGCTTCAGACCCCTCCACTGATGTCTGTGTCTTGCAAACAGGCCTTGACAACTGCCTCCACCGTCTCTCTCCAGTGACTTTTTAACAGTTAGTGCCCTTTTGACTGTTAGGGTCTCAGTCCTGGAATCTCAAATCAGCATGTTTACAGCTAATAGCTCAGGTATTGTCCCTTAATTCCCTGACCTGTTTACTAGGAAATTCTTTATCTGTAGGCTTGAAAGGATTAGTTTAATACTGATATATGTCAGTACATATTGATTTCTCTGTACATACACACAACTATGAGGAAATATTTCCATTGATGATCATCAAAATGTACAGATAGGAAAAGTAAGATAAATGTAGTTTGAGAATTTGATTTACAGATATTTAGTTTGTACATGAGATGTTGATAATTTTGTTTTAATGGTTATAAAAATTTAACTTTTTGAATCTCAATGTCTATGGACATTAAATAATTATCTGACTCCCAAGTTGACTAATCCCTCCATAATTTCCACCAGCGGTGAAAATTTAAATTTATAAAAATGCTTAAAACCTGTAATTTTGTGCAAGTGTGAAAATTTATATCAATAAAATGTTGAAGCTTAAAAACAAACATCAATATTATCCATTGAAATTATAAAAAACTAAAAATCAAATTCTGCCAAATCTATTTATTTGTTTGCATTATGTTTCCTTCCTACTAATTTCATAACAGTTCCACTCTTAATCTAAGCAAATATAAGCACATAGTAAACATTCCAGTAACCCAATATAGCCATTCAATAACTATGCCAATAACCTAGGTAATTTACATCATTCATAAATTTTTACAAATCAATCCCACATCCTTCACACACAGCCTGGCTTTCTTCCTTTGATTGCCTTTTAGGTGTTTTTGATACTAATCTTAACCCTGCTCCAGTCTGTCCAAATGCTTCTTCTAAAATCATCTTTTATTTTTTGCCCTTTGCTTTGTCCATGTTGCATCACATGCACCTCAAGTCTTTTCATGGGATCTCCATTGTAATGTGTACCAAGTTCAAACTTCTTGGCTTTGCTTTCAAGCCTGTGAACATATACCCGCTGTCTGTACCTCTGACTTGATCTCTTTTAGAAGTTCTCTCAAAGATTGGAAGCCTGGCTGCAGCAGAATTAATATTCACCATTCAAATTAAATCAGCTATCAGGTCACTATAAAGTTAAGTTAACCTCAAAGTTTGAAACCAGGAGCTTTAAGGAGTTGTCAATGCCCTGTTAGCATTCTCAAAATCTCATGACAAAATTTCTAATTAGGACAGTGTATGACTCAAATATTAAACAGGAACTAAAAACTTTTTCTTCCTCACCACAGCCTCAGCATTTAATCTTGAGATTCTCATGTTGTGTTCAGGAAATAGGTCAGGAAACAGTTCACACATGTAAAGATTTAGTTGTCAGTGGTTTTAGCAGGTCACTCCTACCTGCTTTGGGCTCTGATTCAAGATATCATCTTGATTCAGGACAGCATGCATATGCTCAACTTTTGTCGATGTTAATGGACTTAAGCACATGATTAGATACTTTCCTGAATTAACCCTTATATAATTAGCTACTCAACGGTTTCTCTATTTCATTCCCATATAATACTTGGAGGAGGTACATAAATCTTCTATATAATTAAGACAGGTGCATTTAAAATACCCAGTGTGATGGAGTCCCACAGGGATTGTGCCCTTGAACCACTTGGGCACAGCCAATCAGGACTCTAGTGCTTCGGAGTCTGCCTCTTGGATCTCCACACACCAGTGCTGCAGCCTCCTGACTCTGGCCCCACAGTGTTCAGCACTCCTGCTCTGCCTGGAACTCCCTCTGCGGGATCCCCCTTGGATGGGTCCTGGGGAGCTCCTCCATACCAAAAGGGCCATGCACCCCGCCTTGCAGTCAGAAGCGATTCACAGTCAGTGTGAAAGTCAGAAGGGTTTATAGTTCTCAGGTTCACAGCATAGAAAGACATAGCTAGTTATCAGCCTCAACTAGGAGTTAAAGCAGCAACCAACTGAGATCCCCATTCTCGGGGCTCCCTCCCTGCCAGGCCCCCATGGGGGACTGGCCTCTTTCCTCCAGCCGCCCCCAGACCTGTCCTCTAGCCCCTTCCCAGTCCTTTGTCTCCTTCCTGGGCAAGGTGGCAGCTCCTCTTGGTCACAACCTGTTGCAACTGGTTGGGCCAGGGCAGGGGGTCCTGGTTAGGTCTGCGTATGGGAAAGGCCCATCTGCCCTCTAGTAGTCTCTGAAATTATCAAACATTTGGGTTCCATCACCGACATACATGAGTAACATATAGGGGGAAACTGAGGTGCACACAGAGCATTCAGAGACAATCCCAAGAATATCTCCACTTCATCACATCCAGTCTGGTCAAGTTCTCATGAACTTTCATGAAAATGCCCAACTGATTAACTGGCCCTTCTTGGCATATGACGTGCTGCACAGATTAGGTGCTTTACTGTGTGGGTTGGGGGTGGAGGGAGGGACAGATAGGAATGGGGAAATCATCAAGTGTCCTAAATATACTCTTTCCTGCATTCACTGCATGTGAAAATCTGAGCGGGCATATCTGTGACTAACATTCTATGTCCACATGGCTGGTAGGGACAGAAATGGGAAGGTGGGCTTTGATCCATTAAAGAGTGGATTCTCAGACAAGAGGAGGACAGATTCCCCTAAACCTGTGGTTGCTAGATGTCAGTCCGTAGACAGTTACACCACTTAATATTCAGCTTCATATCTTTATGGGTAAGTTGATTGAGAACTTTTTTGGGATCAGCTTTCTTGGCACAAGTGTCTGATATCCCTGACTTTTGGCAGCCTGAGTTTGAGGCCAGGTATCATATGGATCTTTAATGGTTTCCTTAAGCAACAGCTGACTTCTGGGGATATTTAATGGTCATATCTTTTGATATATTGGCAATCATGTTTGGATTTTTTTCCCACTATAAATGTAAGAACAATGAAGTGTATGCTCTTCAACTATATTTTATTGTTAGGATCTTCATCTCTCATTCCATTGGCTTAGAATGCCTTCTTCATGAGGTAGCTTTCATTGTTTGTCTTTCAAATAAAAGAAACAGAACTGTGCAAGGGGTGAAGCACTTAGATTTGGGAAACAGAGAATAAGCAGGGTGGCTACCTTAAAAAGTCATATTAGCGTGGCCTCCAGACAGGTCTCATCAGAATCAGGGTGTTATCGTGCTTGGTTATATACATACAGTGGAAGACAACCCCTTGCAATCTATTTAGTAGACAGGATGTAACAAGTTGATGTTGATAATTAGCCAATGGTGCCATGGTATCAATAAATGTAAGAAATGTCCTAAAAATAGAGGAACTCTTTTTTATTCATCTAAGGCAAAACACGCAAGTTTTTAAGGTGACCACTGCAGGAAACTGCAACTACCACTGGGAAAAGAAAGCTAGTTGGCAATAAAATAAAATGCTGTGGGCACTGAGATCAATCTCTGCAAATTAGAGGCTACAGTTGTTCAAGCAGAGAGGTTTCATAAGCAGATAAACAGTGAGTAATGGGTAATTTATCTTATGAGGATGGCCAGCAGTACACAGACAGCTTTGCCTGTGGTGCTAAGCTGCTGCAGGCCTATTTAAAGATAATGCCAACATGTGTTTTGTTTTGCCTTTATTATTAAAACTTTCCTGACATTCACTTTCTTTGAAGGCAAAGAAGCTGCATAATGAAATCAACATTTACATTGCACCCATAATGCATGGTTAATCCCCCCTTCCCAAATAAAAGGTGGCTGTTAGTAGGAATTGCTAAGAGAAATAGCTGATTTTTCAGCAGCAGGTGTTAGCACCTAGCACAATAATGCTATCATGTGTTATTTTATAAAACACTATCTTTAACATTTCCACTACCACTGAAAAACAAGCTGTGTGTACATGTTGCTTTAATCTCTCTGGGCTAGTGCCTAATGTGTGTTTTTATCACTTTTCACCTTAGTGTACCTTTCAGCACTGAGCCGAAGAATAGTACTCATATTAAATATGCAGATGAAATGTTTATCAATGATAAATAATAGTGAGAGTCTTTTTATATTGCAAAATAAATTTTGTTTTGCAGTAGCAACATGTTAAATTCACTTGCTAGTAAGCATCTAGCACATTTTTGTCAGTATGAAAAATTGTACCTTGACAGAATGAGATTGCATTCTCAGTAGTAGTGTAAGTGGCCATGGAGTTATAGCTATATTGATATGTTTAGAATACCATTAAATAGGATCCTAATGTTCTGCTTAGAGGTAAAAAATGGGCTGTAGGGGTAGTAGGACATTTGAGACTGATCTTTCATGGGGCTTTTTCAGGCAGCTTTAATCAGACCAGTGTGCATCAGTAGTAGGCATGTAGGATAGAAGAGAAAAGGTCTCAGGGTTGTGTGCATAAAGCTTATGTGTGAGCAGAAAAAAATGAGAAGATCAGCACAGACCATACAGCATGAATTTTGTTCCATATTGTTAGTGCCCCTCAAAATAACTGGAAAGGTCTTCCTATTCTGAATAAACACTGAACAAGAAGCTAAAAGGTTCTGTAGAGAAGGGATTCAGACTGAACAACACCCCCTGCACAGGAAACCTGGCCTGGAAGAGCACAAGAGCCAGTCATTACCTTTAGCTGTTGTTGAAAGGTGGAAGGAGAGCTGGTTTCAAATTTTCTAACGCACAATTAAAGCACCACTTAACTCGAGCTATAGACTTTTGTGTGTGGACAAGAGTTCCATTAGGAGTAAAGCTCAAGTTATAACTTGAGCTAACTGTGCTGTGAAGATACATCTTAAATCAGCTGTACAAAATTCCTTTACCCATTACGTGAAGTGAATGTGTGGTGGGGGAAATGTTGATGGGATTGGACAAAGACAATAAGGGATAGGAGTGATGAAGAGAGAGACTCTGTGGCTCTCCTAGCCACTTTGAACCATTTTCTAGGGTGAAGGCTACACTGGAAGCTATATTTCAAATATAGGGTTTTTTTTCCAAAGAAAGAGAGCCAAAAATGTCTGGTGGACCACAAGCTAGTACTGAAAGGGCAATCGGGTTTCTCAGAGGGAAGTGGTCTAAAGAGTCCAAGAAAACCTGCAAAAAAATAGGGTTAGAAAAAAATTAACAATTTATTCTGACTAGCAGGCTGAAGACATTTATATCCTGTTTCCTAATATTTTCTCTTACTCTTTTATTAGGACAGTGAAAGGAAGTGTAACCCCCCCATCTAAAAATTATAATAAAATGAAATGTAAACCATTGTCTGATAGCAATAAACCACAACAGCATGTGCATTAGTAGGCTACTGGCACATGTTTCAGATGGTTGAAGGCCATCTTGTGTATCTTGACACAAGCCCCAGTAACTCATCCCACTTCCAGTTTATTGTTGTATCGTTTGTTTTTACTAGGTTTGCACATATGCATTCTTTGTTAACTAAGCAAATCTCCAGTCCGGGCTGGGGTGACAATTCTCTGTTGCTCCATCCCAAACACCTTTATAACACATCATGTTTGGGGGATTGAGCTATGTGTGACCATCAGACAATGCCGTCTGCTATTATTGATTTATTTTATTTACCATATCATCCATGATGTGCTTTCTGGACATCCTTACTCCAAAGAGTTCTCACTCTGTGGGTAGAGAAACACATAGACACAGGTTATGGGAAAGGGAACAATAACAATAAATTTATATACAAGTCAACTCAATTCAGTGTGAACAGTGTAGAAGAAGTGGATCTCTGAGGAGGGACTTAAATGTCAACTGGGTCAGGTCTTCATGGACAAACTCAGGGAGTGTTTACATGCGATTTTACCTTCTTTGCCCCTTAATTTCAGCAATCCCCTTAATTAAATTATTACTTATGGTTGCCAATTATTCCAGTGCTAAAGATAACATAAAATGGGAGAAGGGGATATCGTGGTTCACTGCTTCCCTTTCAGGTGGAAGTTTAAGCATTTCAGGGCATTTGTTCTTGTGGATGCTATGGGGTTAGAATACAGTTTTATCTTGTTTTGTAGATATGGTTGCTCATTCAAACTGAAAAGGTCACATACGGTGCATGATGAGGATCCAGGCTCCATCAGGGGTTCAACAAAAAATATTTTAAATTATATATTCATTTGGAAAATATTTTATAATTGAATTGGCACTAGATCCATTGGGAAGTAGTTGATTTTTTTCTATTGCATCTACTGCAGCACTATACAACTGTTAGCTTTAAAAAGAATTTGTTGCAGTCACAAATTGTTATATATGGTTTCTAACAACTGTGATCTCAAAATTGACTAATAGACTGCTAATGAAGAGTTCAATGAAAAGCCATTTTATTCATGGAATCTATATAATGAAAACTTATGAATAGCCAAGAAACATGGTCAGAGGAGAGATTTTTTTAGCAACAGCATACTCACTCACTAAAATGAGTACTTAAGGTGTAACATTCTTGTAGTAAGAGTATGATTTCTTATATTCAACTCATTGAAATCTGTAAATAATCATCTTCTGGAATGAACAAACAGAACATATGGTTACAAACCATTATTTGAAAGCATCCCTTTTTTGCCAGTTTATGTACTAAACAAAGCCATTAATTCATTACTTTGATTGATTTTGATAACAGAAAATAGCCAGCCAGGTTCCTTCTGAAGAAAACTTTTGTGTAAAGACCATCTTATTTAATGTATAACCATTAATGCAAACTTACACTTTCAAGAACTGAATTGGAATATACTGATTGCTGACTTACAGAATGCATTTTTAAAATGTCTCTCTCTCCTTCCATTCAAAGTAAGTCATAGTTCATTTTTCACTCAGTTGAAACAAAGATCAGAAGGAATGATTTTGAGCTAAAAAGAACATTCTAAAATCTAAAAATGTCTGAAAAGATCATATCGGCACTACATTATTCACATTTCAAAGGAAAGAAATAGGGTCAATAGCCAGATTTGGCCCCAGTTCCACCTGCTTTGCACTACTCCAGCAGTGCAGTGCAGTCCAGTCCAGTCCATGTGGTAAGGTGGTTTAATCAGCCTGCTGGGGATTCTACTAGTAGAATAAAGGAAAGTCCAAGAGGAATAGAGCCAGCATAGCCAGTTCTATGCCATCCACTAAGTAAGGGGCATGCCCAAGAGAAGAAAGGTGTGGTTGCGCTTTAGCAATTCTTCGTAGCTGGAACTGCCCTGCAAGATCTTGCAATTTACACGGTTTGATACTGCTCTAAATTTGCAGATTGGGACTGGTCCAGTGGTCCAAGAATCACAAAGGAGGCTTTACAGTTATCTTGATACCTCCCAGACCTGAGATGTGCAATATGGAAGGAGATAGTCTCCAGAATCTGGTCTATGTAGTTTAGGCCTAAAATGTGTTTTCTGTAGCAGAAGAAAAGGATCATTTGAAAAGTAATGTTTTCATGAATGTGTTTCAAAAACATTTAGTGGGAAAGTTTTCCAAGGTGATTCATAAATTCCAAGTCCAGAATGGGACATTGTGATCATCTGTCCTGACCTCCTGTTTAACACAGGCCATAGAACTTCCCCATAATAATTCCTAGAGCAGATCTTTTAGAGAAACATTCAACTTTGAGTTAAAAATTGATTGGAGACTCTAAGATGACCTTTGATAAATTGTTCAAATGGTTAATTACTCTCATCATAAACAATGTGCATCTTATTTCCAGTCTGATTTGCCTAGCTTCAACTTCCAGCCATTGGCTTATGTTATAGCTTTCTCTGCTAGATTGAAGGCCAACTATTAAATATTTGTTCCCCATATACTTATAGACTGTAATCAAGTCATCTTTTAACTTTCTCTTTGTTAAGCTAAATAGATTGCGCTCCTTCAATCTATCACTATCAGACATGTTTTCTAATCCTTTAATCATTCTCATGGTTCTTCTCTGAACTCACTTCAATTTATCAACATGGAACACGTAAACATTTTAACTGAACATTTCTCTGCAATGTTGGAAGCCCAAACCCACCAGTACTGCATAGGAACATGAGGACCAAAACATGAACCATGAAAACAGACAACAAAACTGATGGGGTCCAGTTTTACACTCCAACCTGAATGCACTACAAAAAGTACAGCTGAGCAAACACTTCAAAAAAATTATTCATGAATATTCACTTGAACCCAAATGTCAGATTCACTTGGCTATATTTACAAGCCCTCATATTCACATTTGTTAATATTATAGCAAACACAGTCACTAGCAGAAATATCTGCAGAAGCAATGAGTTTTACGTGAATATTTGTGGAATATGAATGCTCACATTTTGAGATTACAATTACAAAACTAGAAACCTGATTCCAAGGGTTGCTCTCATGCACTCAAGAGAAGTAATCAAAATTAACCAAGAATTTGCCAGCTGTGTGTGGACAATTTGTGAACAGGCATTACAAAATAGAAAATAATTGAAAAAAATTGACTAAGTAATTTCTTGCTTAGCTCCAGCAAAATGGAAAGAAATGACAAAAATGATGAAAAGGAACTTGAACTATCACATTAAAATGGAAATAAATTTTTATATTAACATTAAAAGGTTTTTAAAAATATTTTTGTTTCAGTAATGTCCCTTTTAAATTAGATTTGTTTTCCTTTCTCCATGGCTCAATCAGTAATGTGAAGTCAAAAAATTGGCACCCACTCAAAATGTACACAACATCCGATATCTTGATTAGAACTGATTTTTTTCCATGCAGTTATGAAACTAAGTATTTATTTAAATGAAAATCAATACTCAGGATATATATCTGGCCTTAAGCAAAAATGGATTTTATAGCTCTTTCTAAGCCAAGGCATTAAACAGATATTAATTTATAGATGACTGACCTACCCATTTTACAGTAACTCAGAAGGCAAAATCCTGAAAGACAGCTGCAGATTCTCTTTCCTTTCAGGCTTTGGTCCTTTATGCTGACCTACTGCATTCTTGAGCAACACAAATCATTTTATCATATATTGCGCGCTTTCATTCAAAAAGCAGAGGAAATCTCTCTTTCTCTCTAATCTGTTTTATCCTTATGTAAAATAACAGCGTCTACCTATGACAGCTCCTAGCATTAAAAATTATGTATGCAGTAATTAATCTGAATCTGATTTTTAATATCAAGATGATTGACAGGGATTAGCTTGTCTTTGACCTTAAATAGTTTGTTTGAATTTAATTGTTATTTACCATAGTCTTAAACCAAAGGAAATATAAAGCTGAGAAGGTGTTGGTGTGAGTAGAAATATGCTGTCCTTGAAATCAGCCCTGGGTAGAAATGGACATGGGTTGTAAAAAATCCATCACCAGTCTCCAAATTTCAAGTGTGTGTGTTTTGGATTGAGTGGATTGTTTGCAGTCTCATGCTGCATCCAGTTTGTCAACACAGATCCGTGTCTTTCACCCTCTCCTGTCAGAAATACTGTTAATGGATATTGTGTGGCCTGGTGGCAGAGGTTTAACAGAGGGTCTTGGGCCATTGTCGGAAACACTAGTCTTTCAGATGGAGACACTTGAGTCAAATGTGAGTGAGTCATAATTAAAAACACGGCTGATTTGGTTTTGGTGGTCTCATCCAGTTCCAGATCATGTATGTGATAAAGTTGCCATGCAGCTTGGTACAATGCAGAATGATTAATAGAAGTAAGATTAGAAGGAGCCCAGGCTGGGAATGGTGGGTGTGCTGTTGGTTGTCAGGGTTGAAATTCTTTCATGAAGGAGCTTAATTTCTAGAGGCAATACTATTGTAACCTGGTTTTCATGTTCATCTCATTGAATCACAAATTTTTACAGATTGGAAAAATCACGGTCTACTTACAGACTGAGTTATTTCAACACTTATTGGATGTAATCAATTGGAAAGCAAGGTGCTACTTCGCTCTGTGTCTTAGCACTGCCTGTTTCTACTTAACAGATATGCTTTAATACAGTTTAATCTCTTATGCAGACATGCAACTGGAAAACGTGATTGTTGTGATAAGCACATATAAGATGTTACTTACTGAATTATAGCGTCCAGTTCAATATCATTACCTGCTGTGGAAAATAAACTCACTAATTTGAAAACTTACAGTAGATCAGCTCTTATCAATGCTATATTGCAGTTGAATTTAGACACCAACATGTTGTTAAGTACGCCTTTCAAGGGGACGCCAGTGTTTGTGAAATTCTCTTTTTCTTAATTATTACTTCTATAGGAAATAACTGAACAAAAAAAAAAATCTGTAAAACACTTCCTGAGATCACACAGAAATCTTTGAAAAAGATTTTATTTGACTTCTCAACAGCATATTTTCTTGGTTCTTTATTACTAGTCATTTCTGCATGAAAATCAGATCTTTCTTCCCTGGAGTTCATCTACTTCTTTTCTTGGTTATCTCTCATTATAAGTCATTATCTCTGCATATGACACAAATATAATCTCCATGACAACTTCAAGTGAAGGACCTCAGATGAATTGTTTGTGGGCTGCAAATTTTCTGTTGCTGTGCTTTGCCCACTCTTTCCATTATGGCTTTATTGGCAATTGCAGTAGCAAAAAAGAGGTGAATAAAGATGTAACCTAAGGATAAATTCTTGGGATTTGGATGCTGCAAGTTAGAGGAGCTGCAATGCAGCTGTGAGTCAATCAGCAGGTGCTGTGGCAAATACCTGATCAATTCTGGTGGAAAAGCTCCTCAGCCATCTTCTCACATCATGTCAGTATGTGACATCAGGGAAGGCTGGCAGTGGTGAATGGCAATCAAGTGACCCATTCATCCAGCATATACCCTTAGAATGGTTTTTTTTTGGGGGGGGGGGCCGGCAGTGGGAGCGATTGGAAGTAGGGGCAGCAAAGCTGTGGTGTGTCCAGGCATATATAGAGAACACAAAACTTAGCCTCTTACTCACATGAGTAATACTTATTCATGCAATAAATCTCATTGACTTCAATTGACTTCTTATGTAAGTGCTGAAGGATTAAGCCCTTTGTCTTTATCCTCCCCTGCATGGGAGGGGGAGGAAACAGTATTATTTATGATTGACAGCCCTACTTAGAATCAATCTCTGTTAATGCAAGCGATTAACACAGAACAAGATAATTAGATTTTAAAAAATAGTCACTATTAATCACACTGTTAAATAATAATAAAATACCAATTAAAATATATTATAAATAATTTTGTTTTTCTTCATTTTCAAATATACTGATTTCAAATGCAACACTGACTACAGAGTATACAGTGCTCACTTTATATTATTTTTATTACAAATATTTGCACTGTAAAAAAGATAAACAAAATAAAGAGTATTTTTCAATTCGCCGCTATTCCAGTCCACTCAGTCCTACTTCTTGTTCAGCCAATGGTTAAGGCAAACAAGTTTGTTTACATTTATGGGAGATAATGATGCCCGCTTATTTACAATGTCATCTGAAAGTGAGAACAGGTGTTCGCATGGCACTGTTGTAGCTGTGCTTAATTGCAATTATTTTTTTTAATCTTGCAATTAATTGTGATTTTTTAAAAATTGTTGTACAGCCCTAGATTTAAATCTAGTTAATCACATCACAGTTGGAAATGGATTCAGGATAAAGGAGAACTTTACTTTGGGAAGGATCAAGTAAACAGTCCAAGCTCATAGCACTCTGATGTAAACACACGGATATGCTTACACAGCATGACAAACAAGTTCAGTGCCTCATGGATTTGCTCTTTTAAAATGAATCAAAAGCAGAATAGTGAAGCATGCGTGAATGTGTCAATCTGCAATGCTTATATACTGAAGGCAGGACAAGTTCAGATAGAAGATAGTTTTTTCATGCCAATTCAGCTTCTCCACTGTTTTAGCCGGTCAGATCAGAATTTGACTACCATCAGGGTTCTCTGTATCAGTGAAAAAAGCTGTAAATGATGGGGCCTTAGGAGGAAGAGCTGACTTGAGACCCCTTTCTTTGGAAATCATAAATTCACTCCATGAAAGCTGGAAATTTCCCTTTCTGTTCTTGAGGCATCAGATAATAAAAGGCCAGAGTATCAAGCAGAGCTGTACTCATGTCAGTGGGAACTTTGTTTGTGTATCTGAGAAGATTATCTGGCCCAGGGTCCTAATGAATGAAACTCTGCCCACCCCCCACAAACCTGGTGCACTTCAACTACATCTGCAGTGCTTTCCAAACTTATGGATTTATCTTCTTCAGGAATCCTACCAATTAGTGATTTTTTTTGAGGGGCGGGAAAATACGTAGGGTCATCAAGTCCCTCTCCTACTCTATGTGAATATTTTCCCTACAGCAGGTTCTGTGCATTGTCCAGATTAGTTTTAAATGTCCTAAGTGGACTATGTGTCTATATGTCCATATTTCCATCCAAGTCCATTAAAATTTATATTCAGAGTAAAATTTCATGAAATGCTGTATCAAACACTTTAATGAAAATCCAAAACCTTGTGGTAGTGATATCTAACTCTTATTATAGCACCTTTTTATACATAGATTTCAAAATGCTTTACAAAGGAGGTCAATATCGCTATCCCTAGTTTTGTAAATGTATTTAAACACAAATCAATCATGTGTTTAGAAAGGTTTATTCGATGCTTGTTGTTTTTCCTGCTTCTGTTGTTCTGTTTTGTTTCTTTTACCCACTTTTCTTTCAATATTTTACTGGGATAGAAATTAGACAATGCAACTGTAATTCTTAGGTTCAGTCATATTTCTGTATTTGAAAGTAGGAACTACTCTTACTGTTTCCGTTCCTCTGCTCCTCTCCATGACTTCCATATAATCATCAGTAAGTAGCTGTGAGAGAGTGTGGTTTGTCTTTTCAACATCCAGTGCCAAATCCAAATTCCCTCTTTGGTATAATCTCTCCCTCGTGGGTCTGACTACTTATTATGGGGATTATTGTCCAATTCTTGTACCCAAGCCCTCCCACCCTGAGCTTCTACTGCATGCTCCTTCCCATCATGTCAGCCAGTTCCCAATTTCTTAAGCCTTCCTCCCAGGAAGGCTTTCAGGCAGTGCCTGCTTCCCCATTAGCATAGGAACAACTCTGGTCGATTTCCAGATAACGGTTACAGGAGAAGCTTCTAGCTCCCTCTGCTACTGAGAGCTGAGGTGGGTGTAGGTCTCTCTAGCAGGCTGCCTTCTCCATTCTCTACGTCTTGTGATTTTGGCACTTATCAGAACTAGGTCTTGAGCCCCATAAAATCCCAAACTCATTGTGCAACAGTATTATTCTCTTAGTGTGTATATAATCTCAATTGGCTGATTTAGAGCTGGTTGGAAAATGGTAAATATGTTTTCAAAAATATATATATATATAATCTTTTTTGTTTTATTTATAATTTAAAAAAAAATCTGATTGTTTTGTTGAAACAAAGGAAAAAACCAAAACACTTTACAGGCTTTGAACAAAAAATATAAATGTTTTGGGTTTTGGTGGTTCAGTTCTTGGTATTTTTTATTCCCTCTTACTTTCCTTCTTTTGCTTCTCCTTTGTATTTCTTTTTCTTTTTTTGTCCCCCTCCCCTTCTGTAAAAAAAACAAAACAACATTTTTGGGTTTTGTTCATTAAGGAAAAAAAAAAAAACCTGGAGAATTTTGATTTATGTAACAGGCCATTTTTTCAATTTAAAAAATGAAAAATTTCAGCCAGCTCTGGACTGATTTATATATGTTCAAATTTTCCAAGTATCTCTTCATTTATTCTGAGAAACAGGTGGTGTGAAATGTGGGGGGGGGTTTGTTTTTAGTGAGAGAAATTTTGAAGTCAGCAATGTATACATTAGTCCCTAAGGATGGAATTCATCTTAGCCTAAAAACAAGTGTTGCTTAAAATTATATGCTTCAAGTCTTTAGATGGGTTTCTTGGCAATGCATGAATATTACCTTTTCAGGTATACTTATTGTTAGAAGAAAAGCATGTAAGACTTCTAGTGTTTAAGCCAGAAAGAAATGAATGTGCTAAGAAAAAGAAGCATTAAATTATATTGACAAAGTGAAAACAACCACATACTTTGTGATTCTGAAAATAAATATATATTGTAATAATTTTTATTTAGTCCTGGAATCAGCCGTGTACATTTCTGCCACATCTCATCATATTCTGTTTGCACAGCTGCCTACAGCTGGTATCTTCTGATTTAGTTAAAAGCGGATGTACAGATTCATCCCAAATTAACCACTAGTGTTTTTGTGGTGGTATGTATCAATTTTATGAAGCTCTAGAATGTGTAAATTTGTTATGAATCTGCAAATGGAAGATATGATGATTGTCCCCTTTAGCAACTCTTTCTCATGCATATTTATTGCTATGATATTGTTCCTGGTGTGGGATCCATGCTTAATCCAGATTTCAACTCTGGCTGAGAATGCTGCTTTAGTATAATGCTCTTCCTTTGTGAGACTGAAAAGTCAGTTCCCTGCTTTGCGTTACTGTACTTGCCACCATCCATGAGTGCACTGTCCATCAGGATTCTAATGCACAATAATCTGATGTATTCCAGAGATGCCTACAGCCAGAAGTATTCAGCATGTGGATGCACATATTAGCTTTAACTGAAAGTGAGTTTATAATGTTCAGATACAGTGTTCCATTAGCTTTTTCAAATAGTATAAGAACAAAATAAATGGATAGTTTCTGTCCTTGCCAAACCATAAATTAATCTCATAGTAATTTGGGAGCAGAAAGATGAGTTTTTGGGGAAAAAAATGTAAGCAATATGGTTATTACATCTGAGATAAGGTAGGAAATTGGCAAGCTGATTCAGAAAAAAACGAAGCAAACACATTCCCAAATCTTAGTCCATAAACAGAACCAAATTCAACCAAATTTGTTGTTTTGAGGTTCCAAAACATTAAGATAAGTATAGTGGGTATGTAGGAGTGGAAGTTCCATGAAATCTTGCACATCTTTTCATTTGCTGATAGGATCCTAACTGAAAATGCCAGTGTCCACTGAAGTGTATGCTACAGATCCCCCTCTGTGCCAGTCCACAGAGGATACAGAGTTGTTACAGCCCCCTGCTGCAGAGCTTTGGCCCTTTAGTTCATATTTTTAGCTTTGGATGTCCTTAGTTGAATCATTGGTGTGTCAGCCAAGATGGCAGCTGTTCTACCAGAATACCACAAGCCAGGTTGTTCTCATGAACTTTCCAGTTGTGCTTATTCTAGAGGTTGAGAGAGTCCTGATACCATCTAGAATTTCAGATGCTTTTTTATTTAAAGGTGACTGAGTTGTGTAAATTCTAATTTAGTTGGCCAATAAAATTGCTGAGTCCACCTAGGTAAAATGTCTGTGTTTTTATTATTCGTGAATGTTCAGGTGACCACTGAACATTTGTGAAAATGTTCAGTCATGGGAGTGTCAAAAATTTAAGCATTAATTTTCTCATTAACTGACTATTCAAGCTAACACAAAATCTGCTCCCTTTATATAATGAAAACACAAAGCAGAAAATTGTGTTGTTACATATGCTATATTTTCTCCATTGTGTGTTATAGGAGACAATGAGGTTGCTCTGGATTTACACCAGTGCAACTGATAGCGGAATTTGTCCCTGAATGTTCATAAAGCTAGTTTGCTACATGTGATGAAGCTAGTTTGTCTTTACCTATGCAAAGCTCTACCCCAAAATTGTTATAGTTCGATGATGAAGCTGGATTTGGCAGTTTTAGAATCAATAAACAGAATGTTTAATGTAAATACTAGGTTAAAAATTACCTAGAATTGTATAATGAGTAAATCGATAGGGACCCCACAGATTATCCTTTATGGTGCAGTACAGAGGGGCCAGATTCTGGCAGATGAGGAGTGCCCTGGCAGATGGGAATTCCTTGTTAGTGTAAGGCTGACAAAACTGGCTCCTGCCCCGCTGACAAATGCTGTGGTGTAGGGTATGTGGCAGAGACAGTGGAGTAAGTCAGGCATAGCTGCTAGGCTGTTTGAATTCACACAGGGCTGATGAAGAATTCTGGCCCTCCCACACTGCCCCAGCTGGCTGGAGGCAGGGGAGGATTGAGCCCCACGTCTTGTCATGGCACATAGGTACATTGTGAAGTTCTTCCTGTTGGTGTCTGGAAATGAACTCTCCCAAACTTGCAACTGAGCGCTCTCAGGATAGGCACCGTGGCTGTACAATTCATCTCTCTGGCAGTGGTCAGAGCCTGCGTTTGGTAGTTTTCATATTATGGTCCAAGCCCCTATAGGTAAAGAAATAAGCATAAGGAGAGTGTGAGTGTAGTGTGATATGGCTACTGCTCCACACTTTTGGTGATTGTTATTGTTGATGCTGACCGCATAGGAGGATTTTTAATGCAGATTTTTTTGTAGGGGTAATGACTGACTTACTGCCTGATCATTTTCTCAGTAACTTTGTGCTTAATTTCTATAATCTATATGTACCTCTGTTTTTGTATGATTTTGTTGGGATCAGATTTAAGATAAGGCCACAAGTGTTTGCATGACATTCAGACAAGTAAAAATAGATTCAATAAGAGTAGGTCCTCCTATAGATATGGAATACTTGTTTTCCTGCAGGGAGATGTGCTTGGCTGTGTGTTTGCTCTCTATCACTTGTAGAAAGAGGAAGGTCTCTTCAGAGAAAGGTGGCAGCTTCACTAAAAGATTCTTAGCAACCCTCCTCCTGTGATTGTATGTAGTATAAATTAATTCTACACAGTCCTGAGAGACACCTTGCTCCATTGGGTTCTACATGGACCTCGTGCTGCAAACATCAAACAGTGATGGCAGTAATGCAATGATCAACTGCTGGTGTGTCAGCCTTGGAGCCTGATCAAAATCCCACTGAAGTTAATAGAAGTCTTTCCATTGACTTTAATGGATCAGGCCCTTCGACAGACTGGTACCTCTCTAACTCTTACAGTGATTTAGCTTTTGAGTTCCTGTCCGGTATGTAGATTTTCATCAATATTTTCTTCATTCCTTACTTCGGGTTCCTTTCCGTTATTTGTGGCATGTTACAAGTTTCTTTGTAACATGTTTCATGTTGTTAACTAGAGGGAGATAAACTTCTCTGTGTCTCTTTTTACCTTGTGGGATGATGAGCAGTTATTTATTGTCTAGTGATTGATGAGATGTTGTAGGCTTTCTTGTAATATTTTACATTTCCTGTTCTCGTGGAAGAAAATGAAAAATAACCAGGATTTAAAAAAAAATTCTTTTTCTTAAAATGAGCTTTTTAAAAAAACTTGCCTCTCCTCTCATACCAGGGAATACAAAAATTGTCAATCTTTATCAACGGAAAAAGAAAATGCAGAAAAAAGAGGAATTTACGCTTGTTTTGTCAAGAGCAGAATATAAGTTGATAGCAATGTGCAAAGTGCGGTGATACAATAAAGAAAGAGTTGTGACTGGCCATTCTTCTCTTGGTCCTTATTATATGGTGTGATGTGATTATAGTGGCCCAGTAGACACAGGATCCATTCTCTGCTCCATATAACTCCATATCCCTAAGATAGGTCAACAGTTTTATAAAAAGTGCTCCAGGGCAAAAGGAATTAAGAAGATGAGAAAAGTAGAGATGTGGCAGGATAGGAGAAAAGGGGCTGGGGAAGGCAGGTGAGATGCCTGAAAGTGAAAGTTTCTTTGGTATAGGTTTTCGCACAGGCTATTATTTTAGAGACCAAGGCTGCATTTCCTGGGCAGACAAAACTCAGACCCTTCAGAGTCTATGGCTCTCCCATTTGTGTAGGCATTGTAGTTTCAGGACTTTGGAATGAAAATATATTATGCAATAAAAAAAAGGAAGTAAACTTTTACAAACTTAAGAAAAGTTTCAGTTGGAGTTTAGAAGAGGGTTTACGCCTTTATCTGAACCTGTTGTAGCTCCCCTCCTGGAGTCACTCTAAGTGCTGTGGTTTCCCTATCCCTCCTAGAGGCCTGGTAGCAGGCTCCAAGTACCACAAATCTGGAGTCAAGTGCTGCGGATGCTACAAGCAATGGCTCTAGCACCTGAAGAGTCCCACTAAGCACTTTTCCATCTGCCACGCTCATCTCAGGCCCTCCTATGTCTGTGACTCGCTGTTCATCAACCTTCCCCCTTTTCCTGACCTATTATTCACCCAGAGTAGAACAAGAAGAGCAGAATATCGAACTCCTCACATCCAGGGTTGCAAAAGCCAGACATTTGACATTGAGCATTTAGGGATGAGAGGCTGGCAGGAACAATGAATAAATCTGCCTCTCCCCGTCTCTCTGTCTCTCTCGCACACATACACACACACACACACACACACGAGTATCCACACACAAACACTTTCTATCTGCCAAAACAGGCCAGGCCAGGCTCCCACTAGAGGAAAGCAACAAGCAGTCTACACCACCAGAAAGTTAATAGGTAGGGGGGAAAAAAACAACCTAAACTTCTATGTAGTGTACCCTAGCCCCTTGGATTGAGTTGCTGCCATATGGTCAGAAGTAATGTTTATGGTAGCCAACAAGCATGCTGTGAGAGTTGGGATGCCTCATTTCTCTGCATGGAGGGCTTCCAAGAGCTTTTTTTGAGGGCCTTTAAAAACAACAACAAAAACACCCCCAAAATAACTCCATCTGGTAGCAGAGATGAAATATACAAAGATTTTACATTAAAGGAGATTTCCAAACATTTGAGCCATATGCTAAATATATAATGACATTATAAGTAAGGCTGTATGTTTGTCATGGCCATGATTTTCTCAACAAAAGCCACAGCATAGGTTCTTTTGTCACCAAAAAAAAAAAAAAAAATGATGTTTGACTTTTCTCACCTAGACCTGTCCTCCAGTGAGATTTGTCCATGATTGCTTACACATTTGGCTCTTTTTTGGTGGTATGCTATCTTCATCTGCTTTTAAACTATTGAGGACCGAAATTCAAAACATTAGTGTCATGGAGAAGAAGCTTAATAAATATTAAAGTAGTATTTGGCATGGCTTTTCCTTTTTAATTTTTTAAATTAAAATTGCCAATTTGCATTTTTTGCCATAATTAATTATTTAATATAACCAACATTAATTATTATTTTAAAACAAATGTTTTCCCTCTATTCTACTGGGGTAATTCCTAGTATGATTAGAAACATATATTTGTTCTGTGTATATTTATATACCAGTATTGCATTAGCATCAAAATGAAAAAGCAGGGCACCATTTGCAAGGTGTTCTACAGATATGTAACAGAAAACACAGTCCCTCAACTGCGGACCTCACGTTTCAGGACCCCATTCCTGTAAATTCTTTGGCTTTGGTAGAAGTATTGATGAGCATAAAATTGAGCAAGTATGCATAAGTATTTTGGGGATTGGAGTCTAATTGTTCAACCAGATGCAGTGGGTACATGAAATGGACACGGGGATTGAGGATGGGTTGAGAAGCCGAGGTAACAATAAAAGAAACAGAGCTTTGCAGAAGAGATGCTCCAGCTTGCCACTGCTCTACCTAGTGCTAACAATAGTGGTTTATGAGTATCACCACAGGGGTCCATTTCATGGACGATATAAAGACAATATGCAGTTGTTACAAATATTAATAGGGACCATAGATTGAGATTTTGAGATTGGTCACTCCATTGATTATTCAAATATGTTTCCAAGGAAAAGTGAGTGTTGTAGAGCTAAAGCTATTTGGCATAATATTGGTCATTTAATCTGTTTATTATTATTGACCTTGAGATAGCAATATAATAGCTAACATAAGATCAACAGAGCATTATATGTTTAATATTAAATCTGTATTTACAGAGGCCTTCACTGTTACAACATCTTCAATGATGTGGCAAAGTTAAATCCAAGGGATCTGCTAGCTGTAAGTACTCTCTATAGATCATTAAGTTTCAAGAATAGCAGTTGTCTTATAACAGGGACTATCATCTGGTCTGAGTGCAGCTTAAAGATTTATCTATCTATTGATCTATAGGCTAGAACTTTGCCAATTCACATGATTGGCTGGGAAACTCATCATGAATGTCTGAAATTTTTGGCTTAACAAGTAAATGAATGAATATAAGCCTAATAATAATACCAAGCTCTTATCTAGAATTAAAGGAACACAAATAGTACTTTGTTCATTTATTTTGTCAGTCATAATTTTAATTATTTATACTATATTATACTGTATATTAATAAATATGTATATTTTGTATAAAATATACATCGATGTAATATACATATAGCATCTGCTATTAAATATTTGCTGAGGTGAGGAAAGGCTGCTAATTTTCTGTAAAGATTATAACACCTATAATTCAACAAAGCAATGAATAGCAAATCATAAATTTTTCCTGAAAAATATTGGAGCTATATATGAAAGCATACAAGGCTAATTTAGAATAACATGACATTCAAGAGTTCTACTGGGCTTTTAAAAAGCCAGATCTTCCTAGAATGTCACTTTTAGTGATTTTTTTGATTAATGTTTGAGTATGTATTTTCATGGATCTAAAAAATGGCCCCTGAACAATACCTCTGATGTCAATGGCAAAATTTAGGATGATAGTTAATTTACACGTGGATGGAAAGGTCTCAGACTTTTATATTTTCAATGCAGATTTCAGAAATGTTTCTGTATGTTCATTGCACTGGAAGAAGAGTTTGTTAGGGCTTTTTAAATACTTTGTGACGTTGCCAACTCTTAAGATTTTGTTAAAGGGCTAGTAATATTTGGCATTTTTTCTTAAACCCCAGTCAAATTATTACCTGAGAGTCTCTGCCTTTTTCATGAAAGTTTCTACCCCTCTTGGTTATGGAGAAAAATAAAAAGAACCCGAAACTTAAAATCATTGATCTAGAACTGCTTGATTTTACATGATTCTGGTTGTGGATGTTGAACTATTGTTTTATCTATTGCATTCTAATGTGTCTATCACAAAACTGTATAAACCATACAT
Organism: Mesoclemmys tuberculata; assembly: GCA_007922155.1. Classification (NCBI taxonomy): domain Eukaryota; kingdom Metazoa; phylum Chordata; order Testudines; family Chelidae; genus Mesoclemmys; species Mesoclemmys tuberculata. The sequence continues at coordinate 3,515,167 of ML675631.1, forward strand.
CGCTATCAAAGGTAGAAAGAGAATGACATTGGCAAAAAATCAGGTATCTATCAGGGTTTGTTAATAGTAGGAACTGAGGACCGCATGAGTAAGAGTTGTAACTCGCTCACTAAATCCTATTGCATGCCACTTTCCACCTTTCTTGTTGGCTATAAACTTCATACAAACTGAGAATAGGCCCTGAACTTTCATAAGTAACAAGTTCACATACTTGTATATGAGATAATGTGAAAATCAGGGATGGAGAATGTGACAGTTACTGCAGAATGGCACTGGGCCTTGAATAACAAGAGGAGGTGATAAAGGAGATCACCCCCATATGATATATTACAGTTTATCCACAGCGTATAGTGAGAATGCAGAGAGAGACTACTGCAGAAGTTTGTGTTTGTTATCTAAGGTTAAAGAGTTCTTGAATCCAAATCTTGCTTGCTTGTTTACAAGTGTGAGAGTATTTATTAGTGCAATACAGTCACTAGAAACAAATTGCATGGTCTTGTTTTTCTACTGCCATGAGGCAATGATACTGAAATCACCTTTCAAATCTCCTTTAATGTTTTTATGTGCCTGTGTGCTCTCTAATTCACTTTAAAGTAGGCCAACATTCTCCAGATTTTAGCTCTCAGTGGGATAGATAACTTGTTCTGCTGCTACTTCCACTATATACCAAGAAGCTTAATTTCTTGAAAACTACAGGAAAAGACCATTTTCAGAGTACATTTTGTACCTATTGTACTTTAGTACATTTTTAACGGAACTAAAACACTTGAATAGTACTAATATTTGGCACTTGCATACTCTAAATCTTTTTAGCTCAAGATTGAGCAGTGTTTTACAAGGGTAGGTACGGTATTATTTCTAACCTTTTACAATTTTGTTTGATTGCTAAAAATACTGATTGGGCTGCCATACTATGCAAATGATTCAGCAAAGCATTTCTGATCTACCCCCTATTATTACATTAGAATTGAGGCAAAATATATATAATTCTCTTTGGATAAAATGAAATCGTTCAGTTTTAAATGTAATTAAGCAACATAAGTTTTATCACAGGGGCTATCTTTAAACACTTCACATTTGATTTTCCTTTCACTTTCACCACCTGTTTTATAACAGTATAAAACTCCACTAGCTTTCTCAGCGTTGTCCTTGATTTTCATTCTTCTGAGAAGAGAATCAGACACTTCCTCTTTTTTCTCTATCCCTCCCCCCCATTTCAAGCTGTTTATTGGTATTTTTCATTCAATATGGATCATAACTCATGATTCAGGTAAATGGTAAGGGTTTAAATGTAAGATTCACATTTATTCATAAGATTCAAAAAGAGACAAAGAGTAATATAAATGCTATGTGAAAATGTAATTCACACCATATATTGTTACCATTATTGAGTCTTCATCTTGGAAAGGACATGAAATTGAAATGAATTAATGTTAGATTTATCTTCTCTAACAGAAGAAGCACAATTTAGTTAGTTTGTTGTTGTTCTTAACAATGTTGATTTTAAAGGCTGAAAAACAATTGACAGAAGTTTGATGCAAAAATTAACATGGCTAATTGACAATATTTAAGACAGTAATGAGAAGTGTGGCCTGAAAACAAATTGGGGTTTAGATTAAGTGAAATAAGGAATATCAAGAAATTATACCTACAACTCTACTATCTATCAAGCTGAAAAACATCTAAGAAGGAAGCATTTTTCCTGACTAGGCAGAGCTGTACTTGATGCCACAGTATTTGATTTAAGGGGTATAATCTCTATGGCTCTAAGCATTTTAATCAAATTCCAAATAGTGAAAGTAACTTTTCTGAAAGGGCTCAGCTTTTGAATTGCCAGATTTAACTAGTCATGGGGAACAAAATATTCTTTTCTTCTTGCTGTAAATTGGCATTGCTGCCACTTCACTGAAGAGAGACAGGGTCAGGGGGCAGAACTGATAGCAGAACTTGGACCTGTAAACTAAAACAACCCCATAATCAGACAGTTTAGACCAGATAGGTTTCTAGAAGTGGGCACACATTCAGAAAAGGAAAAAAAGAAAAGATTTTTTTCCTCTTTATTTTGTTGCTGAACAAATCAATTCCTGAGTGATAATTTCCTTACTTAAAACATCATCTGAAATTTTCTCTTTGCTAGTGCTTAGCCTAATTCCCTTGCCTGCAGACTGAAAGCAACTGTTCATTTTTTTCTCCAGAATATTGATGATCTCAGCAATGTAAGCAAACTGCACCACTTATAGCAGTAATCTTATTCCACCCTACAGATTGTTGTACTGCATGTAGTGCACGTGGCAACAGGGAGAGGGGTTGATGTGTTGGGAATGGGTTGAGGTTTGGGAAATGACCAATTCAGCAAAGCACTTAAGGGTGTGATTAAGTTCTATGGGTTTTAAACAAATGCTTATTTCAATGCTAAGCTAGTGTTTAAGTGCTCTTTTGAAGCAGGGTGAATTGGCAAAGTATGTAATGTAATGGACGATCATTCCATTCATTGAGGAATACAAATAAATGGAGTGTGATTTGCATGTGTTTATATTAATTTGTGCAAAACAAACTCAGTTAATTAGTATATCTTTTTAAACTTTTCCTTTAGCACCTTCATCCAAGTTTACACAGGATTTCAGACAGCATATAGAATAACTTACTCTTGTTTGGAGTCTCTATCCAGCAGTTTATGCTCTTTGTAATCATTGCCACATTATTTCTCACCTTCTTGACAGGGGAAGTTAAACATCTCAAAAACCTAGCACATTCTCTCATCACTGACAGTTTACATTTTGGGCTGTGATCCTCATCTTGCAGCATAAATGCACACAGCTCCCATCTCACATCAGTGCTTGATTGATTGTCAAGGTCAATGTACGTTTTACGGGAGAAACGCCAACAACAAATTCAGCATAGTTTTGACTAAATTGTATTGTTATCCCCTAATCTTGTGAAAATGCAATTTCTCTTCTTCCCACTGCCCCAATCGTGGTCAGTTTCCATTTGACTCCCAAAGCTTGCATCTGCTGAGACCTCATTATTAGTCTTGAATACGGGTGATGGGTGAGTTCTGCAGAATTTCATAACATAACTGCGTTCAGCTGAGAACACAGTGGGTGAATGAAGGATAGGGTGATACACTGCTAATTCACAAAACAAGTTTATGCCAAAATAAGCCTCTATCTGACAGCATATGTCTTAGTTATGGCGATTCATTTATAATAACAAAGTAAAAGTTGTTAAAAAAGATGCTGTTAACACATCTTAGTATCTTCTCCCAGGCTGTCTCTTTGCTTGAAATCACCTTTCTCTCCTAGTCTGTATGTCTCTTTTGCTATGATCAGGGCCAGAATGCCCTCCACTCCCATGGACTTTATACCCTTCCTTTAAACACACACTTTCTGTGCAACCTTTGAATAACAATCTATCTAGTTATGAATTTCTACCTAGGTATGTAAATACTAGGGCTAACTGAAACTTTTTGATGGAATACTTTGCCATCGAAAAAAGCAGTTTTGACTAAATTGAAATGTTTTGTGGGAAACATGTCCATTTGACCATTTTTGATGGGAAGATGTCAAAATGAAGGATTTTCTCTTTCTTGTTTCATTTTGACAAGGAAAAATGTTTCATTTTGACTTTGATTTCATTCATTTGTTTCATTTTTGATGTTATTGCTAACATATTTTATATTATATATTGAATATAATATATATGCAAATGTATTATAATAGTAAAATTAATATAATATAAAAGTCAAAACCAAATGTTTTACTTATTGATTTTCTGGCACAATTTCATCAAAATGAGACAATTTGACATTATCAAAATGTTTTTACTGAATAGAAATTTTTCAGAATGTTCCTTTTGCAGGAAATTTTGAAATTAAGGCTTTTTGTTCTGATTTGGATGATTTTCCCCCCAAAAATGTTGGAATTTCCCTCAGAACGGAAATCCAGTTTTCTGACCACCTTTACTAAGGCCTTGTCTACACTAGAAAGCTTTGTTGATGGTAGGTTTTTTTGGTGATAAAAGAGCGCTATAATTACAGTGCTCGTGCCCATCGACACAGCACTCGTTTTGTCGCAAAAACGTATCCACAATTGGTGCTGTAACATTGACAGTGGGAGCAGTGCATTGTGGGCAGGTATCACACCGTGCTACTCAGCAGCTTCTGCCACTAGGAATTCTGGGATGGAGGAGAGGAGTGTGGAGCACCATCGGTGCTGGCCCAATGTCCCATGGTTCATTGCATTTCTGTGGCATCATTAATTGGGTTGCTGGCAGTGACTTGTGCCATTTTTTAAACAGCTCCCCATTTATTGCATACCCCACATCTCTATCTGAAAAGATGGATCTCGCACTACTCTCCACCGTTGCTTTCAGTGTTCTGCAACCTTGCAGCTGGTCACGCAGTATATCATGAGCTCTGAATCAGAACAGGAATCCGAGGAGCCTGGCGTACTGAGTGACATGCAAACAGCACCACATTACTGCTGTCATTCACGGAGTATCTGCACATAGTGAACTGCTGCATCTGGGAGCATGAGACAAGTCCTGAGTGTTGGGATTGCATCATTCTGCAGGTCTGGGATGACAAGCGGTGGCTACAGAACATTTGAATGTGCAAAGCCACCTTCATGGAACTCTGTGCATAGCTGGCACCTGCCCTGTGGTGCAAAGACACCAGAATGAGAGCTGCCCTTTTGGTGAAGTGTGTGGCAATCGCTGTGTGGAAGCTGGCAACTCCAGACTGCTACTGGTCTGTCGCTAGCAGTTTGGAGTCGGCAAGTCCACCACTGGAGCTGTGTTATCGCAAGTGTGCAGGGCCATTAATAGCCCTGCGGAGGACTGTGATTCTTGGCAATGTGTGTGAAATAGTGGATGGCTTCAGAGCAATGGGATTCCCTAACTATGGTGGGGCAAATAGATGGCACGCATATTCCAATTTTGGCACCGGACCATCTTGCTACAGAGTGCATCAATTGGAAAGGGCACTTCTATATGGTACTCAAGGCATTTGTGGATCACCATGGGCAGTTTCACTGACATCAACGCGGGTTGGTCAGGAAAAGTGTATGATGCTCATATCTTCAGGAATACATGTCTTCTCTGGATGTAGTTCTATTAATGCATGGACCATTACATCATGAAGGACATTTTGACTAGAGGGAGTATCTGGATGGAACTAGGAATAGAAGAAAATTTAAAACCTTAAGAGCTGTGGCAGTTGAATCACAGAATCTTTCATTTACCCAAATCCGTAGTTGCTGTTAAAATTTTATTAGCCAAAATATTTTTATAATGGTTTTGCAAATTGCTTGGCATTCAACACAGATAGTTCACTAAACATCCCATAACTTCTTGGCTGAGCCTTCTGACTATATTTACTCATTAAACAGAATCCACAACATGTTGCAAATATTTATCATGTACATTACTCCACATAGCCAGCTATGTTAGCCTTGCAAAGAAACAAAGAGGAGAAAATTGGAAATATTATCACGTCAAAGTTAAACCAATGCAATGATTAACAGGTTTTTCTCTTCTGAAAAATATAATAAATGTTTTTTTCTGTGCAGTGGGATTACTCCATGTTTGTATCCTTTCTTGAGCGCTAATATTGGAATGCTTTGAACTTTTAATTTATTACATCCTATTACCTTAAAATGAACAACATCTCAGCCAAGCTTCTTGCTTTACGTGAGTCACAGCAAATCTGTGAATGGAGGATTAGGTTCTTAAACTGGTCCAGAGTAAGTGCAGATGTCTTTTCACCCTGCCCCTGAGGTAGCACAGGGAGGCAACGTGCCTCACTTAAGAGACTGGTCTTTTACGTGCCTGGGTGTGCAGAGGGAGCAGTTTATGGGGTGCAGCTTGTTCTCCCTGTGCAACACCAGATTGCAGATTTGTCTCCACCTCCTGTCTGATTTTTAGGGGCTCCATATGGAGCTGGTTGGAACATTTTCAGCTGAACTAAATTTCATTTAAACTTGCTGTTTTTCCAAGACAAATCTGTTTTGACTAAGTTTTCATTGGGAAAAAGCTTTGGGTCCAGGGCTCTCTGGTTACTTCTGACCAGAGAGAGAGAGAGCAGGTAAGAAAAGCTCTCTCTTGCCCTATACCCTAGTGCTCTGGTTACTGGCCTGGTATATGAGTGACCCATGTTCAAGTCCCTGCTCTGCCTGATTCAGAGTGATCTAGATTGAAAATCTGTGCTCCAATTAAGGTAGAGCAGGGACTTAAACCTTGTTTTCCCAATCCAATGCCTTGGTCCCCACAAACCACCAGGTTTTGAGTTGAAAATAGACATTTCAGCACAATTTCATTTTTTTGTGAAAATGTTCAAAAGGTTTTGTTTTCAAAAAGAGAAACCTCAAAAGTTGCCCCAAAACTGAATTATCTTCCTACAGCCTGCTCTTGTTCCATATACCCTGGGGGGCATAAACATGAAGTTGGAGCTTTCGTCAGACCACGAGGGCTTCAGTTCTGTCTGGCTCTTACAGAGGCTAATGGGAAAACCTTCTTATACCCTCCTCCCCATGTCATGCCACAACCAGGCACTTAGGCTGTTTAAACTTTCCTCATTGTTGATTAATATGTAAATCCAGTAACTGATTAAGGTAACAAACTTCCAGGAGGCCAAGCTATCTAAGACCTAAACAAGAGAAAACGAGTAGCTCTTTATTGGGAAAAAGTTTTATGATCTTTCCTGTAACTCAGGAAAGGAGACTTGCCACTGGTTTCTTAACTATTTCCCTATCAGGCAATCCTGCAATGTAGTTATGGCAGAGACATTCTCCATGAACATTATGTATCTGAGGATTTACAAGGGGCCTATTCCTGAAGGAACTTGTGGGTGTAGATGCAGCATCATTCTGCCTTCAGAAAACAAGTCAGGTAGAATGTTCCAGGTTCTTGGGAGGAGCCTGCTTAAAAGCAGCAACAATATTCATCACTTTAACATAGTGTAGTTTTGTGCCTCCCAGAAACACCTCCCAGCCTGGCTGGCGTGAGAAGTGGCCTTGCTCACCATGACCCATTTGCAGTGTGAAGTGGCTCTGACTTCCCTCTTGGGTTATTTATATCAGTTTCCAACCTGAGGCACGAGTTGCAACAGCTTTATATTTTTTATTCTTGATGAACCCATCTGACATTCTGATTTAAGAGAAGTGCAGACTTTACAGACAATATTTATGCTGTAGAAATAATTCTACCACATCATTTAAAACTTTGAGTATATTTATTTTTGATCCCTTTATTGAAAAATACCCTACTAATAGGCTTGATTGCCTTGTTGGTCCTCTATATTCTAAGATGCACTGGAGAGGTGGTGTTTTCTGCTATATTATCCAAAGAGAGGCTTTCCTTTAACAGCAGAGTTGGTCAAAAAGACTTGTGGAACATTTCAAAGCATTCAGATTGGACCTATTGTGAGTGGGTTTTAAATTTATTTTATTAATTAAAAAGTAATCAAACTTTGCAATGATATATTTGGCGGTTTCAGCTGTAGGCAAAATAATCAAATTATCCCTTTTTTAAAAACAATGTGACATCAAATAAGGGGAAAAACAAAAGTAAATAAGCTTTTCTTCTTGGTAAATCCATAAATTAAAATTGATTTTTGTTATAGTTGTTGCTATAGTTCCGGCATATTTGAACAGAAGAATATAAATGACAGCAAGCGCTTAAAAAGTTAACTATATATACTTTGGGAAATTTCAGTTCCTGTGTCTTGCATTTTGAAAGATTTTTAAATTTGATTTTTCACAATCAAAGCACAAATTGAGAACTTTAAAGTGTTACTTGGATTACACTCAGTCTAGGGATAAATGATCACTTTGCTCTTGCTAATCCATTCGATTAGCTGAATGTTAAAAGGATGAGGTATACAACTGGAGCAAAGATAAGAACTGTATGCAGTTTTTACTTATGGCCTATTATTTTTAACTGGCTACCGTCTGGACCATCAGCCTGAGAAAGTATTTGATAAAAGTGGCAAGTTTGCATATTCTCAGGACTATTGTTTCAGTACCCCACTCACATCAAGGGCATAACTTTCACCTGTGTGGACATCATTGCAGGCTTATCCATTAAGAACCGTTTGGACGTCATAACTCAATGTTCATTTTAACATCTTCAACACACTTCATGCAATAATACTGTGACTATATTGTTGATACAGAAGATACTCTTTATTGTTTATACTCTGTTTTTGTATGTGCATATTTGTCAGAATTGTTATTAATTTTAAATAAGAGTTTGTACACAATATTGAAATAATCGATTACATTTCTGGTGCACAGCTTAAAACAATTCTTATTTACACTGATCACAGAAGGACAGAAGAATGAAGACAAACACTTTACATTCACCAACTTTATCCACATTTTGAACATGGTTAACCAGCGCATCTATCACACATACATCCATATTTATAAGTAATGTAGTTGTTTCTGGTTACAAACATATGTAAATATGTCCTTCTTTTTTTTGAAAGATAAAACTGAAATGCAGGTTCTTCTTAGACAACCAAAGGTGTTATTGTATGATTGGCAGAAATCAAATAGTTGACAAAGGGATCTGCAGATCATACAAACTGATGGAAGTAGATGTGAAAGTTTAGTGGCATTGTTCACACAATCGTGGCCACTGGTGTGTTTTGGAGAATGTTCAATTACTGGCAAATTGTCAACATCTATGAAAAATTCTTGGAAATTAAATAGGATTTCTTGACTTGGATAGCGACCTATATTAGACTCTATTTTATTTAAAGTACAGTTCTCCATAACAAAACAAAATTATAGCTAAAAATATACTCTAACTGCTTCTTCAGAATATAGACTACAAATGCTGGATTTCCTTTTATGAGATTAAGGCAGTTTTGGGGAATATTGTTCTACAGTGCACTTTAGCTGTAGATAGTAATGCTTTATTCTCCTTTATCACATTTACATTTATAATCAAAAGGCCAAAATACTGTAGAACTAGACTGGCTGATTACAGACTTATAATGGAGACACAGGTCCTATCCTATGTGATAACTTGATTACACAAAAGATCTATTTCTCGCCTTACAATATACATATACATTTTGTTAAAAATAAAAATAACCAGGTTAAAAATATTAAAATATTCATATACAGAGGTACCCTTATTTCAGATAAATTCTAATCTCTGATATAAAAAGGCATTACAAATTAAGTAAAACATTTGTGTAAACCAAGTAAATGCTCCCTATAAAGCTTTCATTTGTAAGGCAAACCTTGATAAATTACTTTTAAAATGCAGTATTTGGAAAAGCTTCCTTTTGTAATTAACATTTTCCCTAAGTGCACAAATGTTAAGCTCTCACAAACAGGCTCATAGATAGGGTGCAACATAATAATAAATGATAAATGCAGGTCACCTGCAAATTTAACACTGTCTTGGCAGTGATCTAGAAACAACATGACACATTTAAACAGACACAACTTAATGCTTAGTGTTTTTCTGAATTCACTGCATTTTTGCATGTTACCCTGTTAAAGAAATCTAGTAATTTAAGAACCATATGATGCTGCGGTAAAAGAGGAAAAGTAAGCACCTTTTTAGAAAAGAAAACAAAGATAGAAGTGGCCCAGTCTTGCAGTCAATACTTAAGCAAGAGGTCTGTTGATTTCAACATCAAAGCTGATGCCAATAGAAGTTTTACCTATGTGAAGACTGCAGGGTAGGACTGAAAGACTTTACAAACGTTTCACATAGGGACAGATCCAAAACCTATTGAAGTACACAGGACTGCTTCCAATGATTTCATTGGATCAGTCCTATTGAAATTATCTAACTCATGCACAACACTTTACAAAGGAGGTCAGTATAGCTGAAAACATTCATTATTCTACGCTACATTTGGTCATTTAGTTCTCCTGTTTCTCTGTCTGCTTCTCCCCTCTACATCAGTTTCTTCAAACAATGATTGCTATATGACTAAATAAGTTTCCCTTTGGCCACTGGGGGAGTGGGAGGATGGAGAAGAAACAAACAAAAAACCCCTCTTATTATAAGTTGTTACTTAACTAAAATACAAGGAAAATTCTTATGCTGGTTGAAATTTTACTGAGTTGTAGCCTAATTCTCTCCAGTAGCCCAAATGAAAAATGTCTGATGGACATAGATAAAGAAATTAAACAGAGCATCCAGAGGTGGTCTTCTGATTTTGATAGTATGTGTAGATCCTCAGGTGATGAACAATGCAGCTATGCAGATTTCCACCCAGCTGAGTATCTGGCCCTATGTTTACAAGGACTTGCTGTTCTTAGGAGTTACAGTGTGCTTTTGTGAATAATTTGAAAATGATCTGAGTGCATAAAACCTACAGTTTCTGTCCTAATGATCATATCGCACACGTTTGTACCGAATATGCCTTTTACTGCAGAATCTTGTAGGCATCAAAAGATGTGCACTGGGCTGTTTAGTTATCCCCCCTTGAAGTGTTTTCAGGCGTGAATGAAATTTGGAGCTGAGGCTTAAAGATAGGCAGAGGATTCACATTTTTGATGCAGCAAAAGGAACCCTGTCGTCTTGACATGGGCATGATATGCAACAAGCAATAAGTTGCATTCCCAAGACTGTAGCATGCAAAAACGGGCTCATTTCAGATCATGGTAACACAAAAACTTATGGAAAAACTGCTACGGATTCTTTCTGTTGCTGTTCATCAACATAGTTACTGCTACTTCACCTCTTGTTGGCGTTACTATATGATACTGTGTGGTGTGGGAACTAAAGGGCACATTCTAGTCCACCAGACACAAAGATCAGTAAAATCCATGTTAATAACCAAAAGTTGGTGTAAAAGACAGGGCCCATATTAGTGGCACTGAAGACAGGTGGCTACATACAGCACCAAAGTGGACAGATACTTGCAGATAAAGTATCCTGTGAGCTTCTTTGTCTCACACAAAATGCTACTGCTGTCAAATGGCACTGCCCAATTTTAAAATAGAGCCGTGCCACTTCTTCCACATCATGCAAACAGACAAACTGTGCACATAAGCAGAGCTGATAAAGTGCCCTCTCTTTGCTAGGTGATACAGAACCTATGTATCATCTGGAATATTTTGTCAGACAATAGATATTAGAATATTCCTCTTTACCAGTGAGGTCCTTGGAAGTGAAAATGAATAATTTCTTAAGATTCTTACTCAATTATTTCCCTCGTATCTGCCATAGTAATTTTTTCTGTTCAAGAAAACAAGTTTTGCTAGAAAATACTGACATTGAAATTAAAGATAATACTCTTTATGTCTAATACATTGAAAAGTTCTATCCTTCTTAATGCTGACATTCACAAGTTTCCAGCATCACATCAACTTGGTTTTAGTGCCAATGTAAAAAGCTAGTCTACAACTTCTGTTCACAAAATTTCAGTTTTAGATGAAGGAAGTGCCTGTTCTTGCTTCTGCTTTTATCCTGATATTTTACCTTTTTCTCCGTTCCCCTTCAGATCAATATGCTGAACCAACTGTGATCCAAAAATCAAAAGTCCAAGGTGTTCCCCATCCCTCTCCCACTCATGTGACTTTCATTCACTGTGAATGGGAGAACCAGGTTCAGAAGTTTTTTGTCTAAATATTAATAATAATAATAATAATAATAAAAATCATCAGCTACACACAGGGATAAGTTTCCTTTCAGAAAATGCCTTTCAGGTCTTATTGAATATCCTTATCCTAACATCAGCAAACCTTGTCTCCAGGAATATTGATTAGGAAAAAACAAACAAACCAAAAACAACTCATTGTAGTGCTGCACAAAGCATTGGGTTCCAGCACCTGAGTTGGAATTAAAAAAATGTGACTGCAAAAATATATCAGGGGATCAATTCCACAACACAAGAAAGCCCCCAAATGGACTTTTTTAGCTTTCTTCCAGGTAGAAGCTTTTCATTAGAATATGCTCCTTTGGCAAACAAAGAGTAATAATGTGTGGGTGGGGGGAGGTCAAAGGACTAACTGAGTTTAACTGGAGGGTTTTATTTCCCATAAATTAAATTCCAAAGAACCAAATTCTGCACCCACTTTGCACTGTTCTGCTGGCATAACTTGGTGCTAAAGCTAGTACAGCCAATGCTTGGATACCAGAGTTTTATGCCATTCCCAGGCATCCTTTTTATTGCCAGTGTGGCAGAGGAGCCAATGGCCTGGATGCCCAAGCACTGCACTGATGCTCTGGTTCATATTCAACTCCTTCAGGCTGTTTAGAACAGCCCTCATGTTGCTCTAACTTGGTGCAAAGGGGCCAATCCTGTAGAGGCAGCTCCAGAAGGTCATTTCTGATCCCCTTCTTCTGCTTTGTACTCTGTGCAGAACTGGCCCAAGCAGCTCTAACTTCATTCTACAGCTCACGGTGGCTGACTTCTAACTGAATAGCTGTCACAGGTCAATACAGAGTGCAAAGACATTTTCCTTTGGATGAAAATCTCTAAGGATTTTTATTATAAAATCTGCCTCTTCCTGTGCTGTCGCCAAGAGTCTAAAACAAAATTAATGATTTTGGGGGCCCAATTTGAGACACCTTATCAGGGCCTAACTTAGGATCCTTTTTAAATGTCTCAGTTCAAATGAGACAGCAGAAAATTACTAGTCACTTCAGAAATTCTTGGTCTATGTTTTTGTGTTGATTCACTAAATCTATTTCCTGTGTTTAAGGAATAAACCTCTTAAATGTTTGACAAGGCTTCAAGATATACAATGAGACAATATTCAAAACCCCCTCCAACAGAACCTGTTCCCTCAAAAATAAATGTAGTTTTCATGTCTGTCTTATGCATTCCATGTGAATCCAATTAATGTTAAATTAACAACTTTTTTGGAGCGAGAAAACTGTTGAAAAATCGTTTTCTGTAAGCCATTTCTCCTATTAGGTTGTGGAAATAATAAATTAAACTCATCTCTAAACAATAGTGTAAGAAGAGAATGTATATACTAGATGTTTGAGTTTGGCTGTTTTATCAGCGTTTTATCTTACTGTGGAAAAAGGTCAACAATAGGGAGCTTCCCCTGGGAAAATTACATTCAGCATGCATCACACAGGCAGTTGCTGCTCACGTACATTAGCAATCGCCAAGTGCTTCTCCCCCTTACTCTATATTTATAATATCATGTTTGATCCTAGATTTCCTGCAAAATCTCCCACCATGGTAAGATACCTTTCAAGTGCTGCCAATGTGTATGCCCCAGGACATGACAGAAAGCAAGATATAGCACAGTGTAGGTCAAACAGAGGCCAAGCATTAAATTATACTGGTATTTTTTGAATTAGTGACTTAACAGCTCACTATATTTCCATTAGAAATCCAGATTTCAAGGATTTTACCAATGGGGTGGTGGAAAATTATAGATATTTGGAAAACTCACAGTGCTATTACTGAGCTACAGTAGAAGGAAAAAAAGGAAAAAGCAAGTTCTCCCCTTACCAGCTAGTCGGTTTTCTGTGGCTTGATGAACCAGTGTGGATCATGGATGGGTCCAAAAGTTTAGTTAGAGCTGGACAAATAATGGATTTTTTGGTTTGCTAGCAATTCCAAAAAAAAAGTTTCTACTCAAATGAAATGTTTAATTGTAACAAATTTAAATGTTCTATTTTGAGTTTGACCATTTCAAACATTTTTTTTATTTCTAAATAATATTAAAAGAAATTTTGAAATGAAAAGTAGTTTTGAACCAAAAGCTTGAAATATTTTGTTTTTAAAAAGTCCAAATTAATTTCAGAATTTTTTTCTCCAATCAAAATATTTCAGGGAAACAGAGATGAATATGCAAAATGTTTTGATGTAATTGAATCTGTGTTTTCTCAGAAAAAAGCGTGTGTATGAAAAGTTTTGCCCAACTCTAATTTCAGTGTCGGTCAGGCAATAAAGGACTACCCAGGAGGAGGAGACATGGCACTAAGCCCTTCTCTTTTCTGGCCCTGAAACAAGATTTCCTGAAACAAGCCATAGAGCAAAAATCAATAAAAAGTGTGATCTTAGCTCACACATTAGAGAACCCAAGTTAACTCGACTAAAAATAGAAGACATAACAAACTGGCTTATAACTCACGTTATCTGCTTGAGTTAATTGCAATATGGGAGCATGGGGGTTGAATCGGGGCTGAATTAAAAGTTGAGCTGCAGTGCCTTCACTCCTATTTTAACCATAATTAGCTGATGCAGTAAAGATAACCTGAGTTAAGAACACACCTTTTTTGCAGTGTGGACTACACTGATTTCCATAGGTGTCCCTCAGACCAAGATGAGTGTCCACACTGACTCACCAATCTACAGAAGTAGCAAACACATTACAAGCGTATTTTTAGGGAGAGAGAATGCTGCATCTGAAGCAGCATGTGACACCTCAAACTATAATACATACATTTTATATATATATAAAAATAAATACATACATTTTATATATATATAAAAATAAAAGAAGATGCAAATGAGCAGGGCTTTGTCCAAGTCTTTGTGATGAAGAAAAATGAGCTACCATACCTCCTTTTACTCTACGAGGAATTTTGTGTGCGCGCGCGCGTGGGTTTATCTTCGGCGTTTGGGATCTATGGGGGAAGATGCCAGGTGGGCTTCTAATGCGGGTGAGGTGACAAGGTTTTGGGCTTAGTCATATTCCTCTTCTGAGGGAATCTGTTTTGAGGAGGTAGGAGCAGGAAGAATTTTTTCCTCATAGAGGCTGCAAAGAGATCCAAGGAATTAATGAGCTGCGACAAGGGATAGCATAAGAGTTTGCTTAAGAGATTTTAGGCTTTGCTATCCTGAGTTTTATAAGACTCCGCTTCTTCCTAAGTAAGCATGTGCTGGAGCTGGATGGAATCTTTCTCTCCAGCGTCCTCCATCTCTTACCAGAAATGGGTCTCATGGGGCGGCTCCGAAGCATGATGAGGGTCTGCTCTCACAGGCAGGCATCTGTGTGGGGCAAATAGTGAGTTGCTGCTCTGTGGACATTCCAGACACACACTGGCTCGGTTATGGTGGGAGCCCTTCAGCTGAAGCACCTCACAGAGGCTGTGAGCCTGTTTTGCTTAAGCAATCGTTCACTCTGTGGCACTTGCTAGCTACTTTCTACTTGCTAGCTACTTTCCTCACTGTCTGAGACACAGGAACACACTCAGGAGATGGTCTCTGAAAGGAGCAGGGTGTGGCACCAAATCTCTAATTCCTGAGTGATCCTTCATTGACTGACATTTTGTCCACATTACCTTGTCAAGTACAGAAATGGAGTGAGTCATTTTGCTCCCTCATTTAATGGAGAATCAGGGACAACATTTTCCATCCTTGGGACAGAGGAAATGCCTTGTATTAATTGTGAGAGACGCTTTCTTGCTGCCACTCTTCAATAAGGACCAGTCATGAAAGTACTTACTTCCCTGAGTAGTCCTATTAACAACAGATTATCTCTTATCTACTACTTGTCTACTACTTAGGCCTGGTCTACACTAAAAAAGTTAAGTTGACCCAGCTATGTCACTCAGGGAGGTGAAAAATCCACACCCCCTGTGCAACATAATTAAGATGACCTAACCCTTGGTGTAGAGAGTGCTAGGTCGATGGAAGAGTTCTTCCACCCCCCTAGCTGCTGCCTCTCAGGAGGTAGATTCTCTCTGCTGAGGGGAGAGCCCCTCCTGTCAGCATAGGTAATGTCTACACTGAAGTGCTACAGTGGGCAGTGCAGCTACAAGGTTAGACAAACCCTTAGATTGTAAACTCTTAAAACAGGGACCATTTACTAGTTCTGTGTTTGTACAGTGCCTAGCACAATGAGGACCTGCTCAATAAGGGGGGTCCTTGAGTGCTACCACAATAGAAATCAATAATAATTTAATGAATTAAATTATGCCTCTGGGCATAGCCACCAGAGGCTAGGAACTATTACTACTACTACAGCAGTAAGAACCATGGAGTATTTGCAGGATCAAGCCCCTAATGTGCTGGTTGGAGCCAACTCCAAAGCCCCTTAGCTAGAAGAAGGTAAACCAGACAGACATCAGAGCAGTGTGAGGATGTGAGAGCATTACATCTGTAGCATTTCACTGTATATTGGCAGATTTTCACAAAGAAACTTCGCTGTAGGTTGTTAGCTTGTAAGTTTACCATTTATGTGCAGATTTAAAAGAATATCCTGTGACGACACATTATGATCTGCGCACTTAGCAGTGCCCTGGTATTTCTCAATTTGATAGCCATAACCATCCTGAGAAGCTTTTCAGCCACCTCAGAGAAGAGACTGAACAAGCTATACCATTCTCAAAGTAAGATTTATACCTACAAAATAAGGCCCCAGCATAATTTAATAAGCAATGTTGGTTAGAGAGACTATGTAATTGCCATTTAAAAAAGAATCCTAAACTTATTTTCCTCTTTATAGAAGGTGTTGTTTGGACTCTCAGGTAATTACAGTACTTTAATTTTAACATTTAAAATGCCTTAATCTTTGTAAATAAATTACCATTGCTGTCCTGCCAGGTTACTGTTCATTAGCTTGGGTAAAAGGCTGATATTGCCCTATGGGTTTAAAATACTATATTTTCATTAAAAAAACCCAGCAACGACAGCATTTTGTCATTCAGACCCTGAAAATAGAAGAGAAACTTATTTTAAGAACTACTAAAATTTCTAGCATTTCAATCATGCAGGAGCATAAAGGATAAAGTAAAAAGAAAAGCAGATACATTTCAATTCTATTAGAAACATTGGGGGTTAGAAGGAAGTCAATGGTTTTTAAATAGAAAAGGACAAAATCAATAGGGAAAACGTTTATTTTCAGACTTCCAGGATGATATTATTATATATATATATATATATATATAAAAAAAGAAGATTTAAAAAACAAAACAAAACTCTCTTTTTAAATAACCATTAAAAAAGGAAACACTACATATATTTAAAAAAACGGAATTGAACATATAAAGGCAGAGAATTCAGTATTAAGGCTCAAACTCCAGACTAGGTTACACTGAGAACCTGCGGTCTCTCGAATTTCGAACTGTTCCTGTAATAAGTAATTGCCATGTCGCACTGCAACGTAGTGATCACTGGGAAGATGTGACTTTAAAACAGTGACCATACAGAACAGTATCCAATCACACTTACTTTGCTCTGTATTTTCTAGATTGCATAAAGCTTCTTGAAATAGACAAGAGAGGGCGTAGGCCTAGATAGCTGTGTGTGCCTAGAAGACCCCTCCATCCAACACGTTCTACACAACTCTTATAACGTTCTGGCAGTTGAACCTAGAGGACATTTATAATAACAGTGCACTTGCACAAAGCCAACATTTGATATTTTGGTGCCACTGGATAGATTGGCTTTATTCTAAAAATCATTGTCTCTGTTTCTATATAGTTATATATACTGTACATTCTTTATTTGTCACACAATATAATAAAATGTCGAAGGAAAGTCTAACTACTTGTAAATATTTTTGGTGTTTAACTCAAAGTCTATAGAATATGGATCATGTGATAAATAAAGCCATTTTAATAGTTGACGTAAGGGAATATGTTTGCATTGTGAAGCACAGTGTTTTGTTAAAACTGCTTTCTGTACTGTACACAACAATTGGAATCTAATTCCATCCCTGTTACTTTTCAGTGTGTATAGTTAAACTGCACAGAAAATGGCACAGACATATACAGCAAAGACAACCTTCTTCACCAAGAGAAGAGACTAATAACAAACCACTGAAAGTGAAGCACCAAGTCTTCACTTCAGAAGGATGCAAAATTATATCCCAAAGGATAGTACTGAAAGAAAGCAAATGACATGAATGCGCATTTAAAGTCACTCTTGTCTCATAATTGAGATGCAGCCATCTCTGTGTATAAAGTTGATCTAAACAAGGCTGTGAAAGGAATATTTAAAGGAATTATGTTTCTTATTTATTTCTCCAAGACAAGAGTTCCTTTAATGCTGATTTTTCTGCTCCCTCCTCCACTTCTATCTCTAGCAAAGCTCGCAAATTTGGTCAAGTGTGAATCTCATGGCACTGAAAGATATAAGCAAACTGAAAACCAGTCGGTAAGTTTGTTTGAAACCAAGTATTAGAAAGGAGGCATTGAAAACAGAGAGCAGAAGATGTCTTCCCTCAGAGGAATCAGTAGATGGGCTCTGAGCTACCCTGGTCCAAGCACAATCAAGAGAGCTTTGAACTTGACTTTTCATTTACTCCCAGTTTCGTTGAATGTATTGGCTTTTTCCTCAATCTGTCAGTTGTCATATTGTTAGCCAGTGTTGAAGCTGAAAGGAAACAGAATTATTTATATATATGATAATATATTATGGATTTAAACGATAGTGTTGAGAGCAAGTATGAAATAAGGGAGACGACAAATCTTGAATTACAGAAAAGGAGGGAAAAAATGACTTCCAGTATTATTTTCAGAATAAGTACCAGTTTCTATTGATTAACAGCCATCTTGTCTGATAAAATGATCATTTAATAATCTGACAATTTTAAAATGCCCAACAGCTGGACAGTAGGGAAACATATCTAAGAAACTAGTTGCACCATAAGATGGGCACAGTGCTTAATGCCGTGTTAAGATGCTTAAATAAGATTAACATGTCCAACAACCATGATTGTTTTTCTGCTGTTGATGGTGGCTATGTGGAAACAGTAACTTAAGTCAATACACAGGCCTCAGTGATTGACACATCATCCAAGAACTCCATTGTCAGAGCCCCACTCCTGCTTTTTTCAAATTATGCCTTTCTACTTTTTGGATATTTTCCCCCAAACTCTGTAATTTAAATCCAAAATAGCTGAAAATATACTTTTTATCATTATTTGTTTGGGTTCAAACTTCCAGAATTGTGCAGAAATGTGTGCCGATAGCCCCTGTGTATATATACATGTGCACTAATTACAGAGAAAATATGGAAACACACATTTGAAAGCTTGAGACATAATCACTTACATTTGAGGCATTAAAATATATGGGAATATAGCTATACTATATCCCACTAAAATGTACAGAAAGAATTATCCTTCATATACAGCAAGTAGTTTGCCTATTCAGTTTCTTGGGTTTTTTTTTCAAAGCAAACACAGAGCCAAATTTTTACATTATTTTTCATGATCAACATCCAAATCACAGTTATGCAATGGGGTCAAGTTTTGAGCTATTGTACAAAATTCATAGTTATGTTTAACCATGAAGGCAAAAGTACAGTATGAATGTTGATAACAGTGGAGAATGGGATATTTGTATTATTTTTATCTTTTAGAAAAGAGTTTTTCAACAAGTTCATTTTATTTGCTAAGTCTAACTTGTAGCATATTTTTCATGGTTGCTTAAAAACCATCCATGCAAAACAAGGAACATGTTCAATCATCTATAGACATATGAGGAAAACCTATTATATTTCAGTATCCTATCATCTCAGCATGACCATTGTGTCAGTCCCAGAATATTTGCTTGCCTCTTGTCATGACTGGTGGTATATATTTGGACTTTGAGGTAGAAATCATCAATCCAGACCCCTATGAAATAACTTCTGGGATGTGAGGGAAGCATCTCATAATACTTTTTTTTTTAAACTGCACAATGGTCTGGGATCAACCACTGCCAACATGTCCTTTGATGAGACCCTCACCATGATCAGTTATGAACAAAGATGCTAGGAACTAAATTTGCTGTGGGATAACCTAGTGGACTCTATATTGTCACATTGTTAAAATGGTAAAAGACAAGTACCAGAAATCTTAACTAGGCTGACGGACATGGCATTTTCCCACCCACAGAGCAACATATTGGCAAAAATGCAGAAAGGAAACAAACCCTCTTTCATTTGCCAGTCAAACTTGCTCAGGGTGTAAAGGGTTAGGGTACAGGTCGGATGTAGAGAAAAGGAATACATACCTTAAACTGCCTCACGTTCCCTTGTGCCACAAGATGGTGTTCATTCTCAGGTGTGATGCAATAAGCTAGTCTCTAAACAAGAAGGGAGTCACAGGAGAGAAAGTTAGCCATGTTAAATGGGTTACATCTTCAGACAGGCAGTGTTATCCCTTGGTTTACAGGCAAGCAGTGTGAGTTTGATATCAAACAGTGACTTACTTCTTTAACAACATTGAGCCCAGAGGAGACCTAGTCACTGAAAGGAAAACGTATTTTGTAAGCTTTATGATGCTAGTTGTAATACCAGAGCAGGAACAGAATGATACAGATACTTAGGTCTAAATTTTAGCTCCATGGGAAAAAGGCTCCAGGAGCTAACTGGAATCATAGACTTTGGAATTCAGTGTGAATCCAAACAGGTGAAGAAAAGGAGCATGGGAGAGCATGCTGACCATATTATTCACAAGGTCTCGGCTGCAATGTCATTTGGAAGCACACAGAAACGCTTTGGCATGGCTTTCTATGGGCACTTTGCATGCCCCTAGGAGCTCCTGCTGGAGTGAGTCTCTGCTCTCCACCCACTGCAAGCTGAACAGTCACAATTTAGCCCTTGGTATTTTTTACTAAGCGCTTGGAGTGTAGCTTGCCCTTTATCTGCAGGTCTGTGCAGCTCCTTTGTTTTGGGTATTGCTAAGGTTCAAGCTTTGTGAGCAAACCTGAGCTTGACCTATGGTTTTGTGTCATCAGCATGGATAGCAGGTCAACTCCCCCTTCGGGGAGGCTAGCTTATGGCCCCGCCCATTCTGCCTCAGGCCACACTCCTTCTGCCCCCTCCCTTGCCAGACCCCTGTCAAGCCCCCTCCCATGGCTGGAGGAGCCCCACCCCAGATGGCCTAATGCCAAAACCGCTGGCCCAGGTGGCCCGAGTCTCAGCCCACCCCAGCCCCAAGCAGCCCCAGCCCTGGAGCATTGGCCAGGTGTAGCCTCAGCCCCAAAGCACCAGCCAGGTAGCCCCAGCACTGGGTAGCCCAAAAGTTGGCCCCAGCCGCCCTGAGTCCCTGACTAATGCTGGGCCTACCCAGCCTGCTTCAGGGGAGAGGCTGAGCAAGAGCAGGAACTCTGGGAAGATCTGCTGCAGCGCCTGCCTGCCTGGGGTAAAATGATGGGGGAAGAGCAGGATGTAGCAGGAAGGGGTGAGGTCTCGAGGCGGAGCATGGGTGGGGTCACACTTGGCTGTTTGGGAAGGCTAAACCTTGCCATGCCTACGATGCTCACCTATGGTCATCTTCTTGTGCAAGTAGGTAGAACTCAGTGGGCTAGAATGAATTCTGCTTTGGGGTTCTGGTGTTGCTTGAAAGAGATTTGCAAACCCAAGAGAACTGAACAAGATAAAGGGTTTGCACAAACCCTTATGAAATGAAAGATAGAAGGTTTGCACAACACTGATTGTACGGGGCTGGATTGTAACCCTATAAACCGTGAGGAGAAAAGGGCAGTGCACGAATCAGATTGTAACTCAGAGGGCCTCAGCCAGGTTACTTGCTCCCCATCTGTGTTGGTTCTGTGAAAAAATGGGTGTGTTCAGGGGGTGGAGTCAAGGCTTCATCCAATCCCTGTCCACTTTCATCCATCTGAGTAGGAGAAGGAATAGCTGACAAGCAATGGTCACTGTCTTCTCCATGCATGCATAGTAGGTAGCCTACACAGTAGTATCAAAAGTATTTTGCTCCCTCTTGTTCCCCTGTGCTTGCAAAAGGGCTCACATTTGAGCCCTATGGTGTTGCATCTCTTATCTTTCTCTTGTTCTAACGTATTAGGAGACTATTTGAATTTATAGACTCATAGACTCATAGGTCAGAAGGGACCAATATGATCATCTAGTCTGACCTCCTGCACAAGGCAGGCCACAAAACCCTACCCATACACATATATAACAACCCTGAACCCATGACTGAGTTATTGAAAACCTCAAAAGTGAGATTTGAAGACCTCAAGCTGCAGGGAATCGATCATCAAGCGACCCATGCCCCACGCTGCGGAGGAAGGCGAAAAACCTCCGGGGCCCCTGCCAATCCGCCCCGGAGGAAAATTCCTTCCCGACCCCAAATATGGCGATCATCTAAACCCCGAGCATGTGGGCAAGACTCACCAGCCAGCACCCAAAAAGGAATTCTCTGCAGTAACTCAGTTCCCATCCCATCCAACATTCCCACAGACCATTAAGCAGACTTCTCTGCCGATAATCCAAATCAATTGCTCAAATTAAACTATCCCATCATAACATCCCCTCCATATACTTATCAAGCTTAGTCTTAAAGCCAGATAAGTCATTTGCCCCCACTACTTCCCTCGGAAGGCTGTTCCAGAACTTCACTCCCCTAATGGTTAGAAACCTTCGTCTAATTTCAAGTCTAAATTTCCTAATATCCAGTTTGTACCCATTCGTCCTCGTGCCTATATTAGTACTAAACTTAAATAATTCCTCTCCCTCCCTAACGTTAATCCCCCTGATATATTTATATAGAGCAAGCATATCCCCCCGGAGCCTTCTTTTGGCCAGGCTAAACAAGCCAAGCTCTTTGAGTCTCCTTTCATAAGGCAGATTTTCCATTCCTCGAATCATCCTAGTAGCCCGTCTCTGAACCTGTTCCAGTTTGAATTCATCCTTCTTAAACATGGGACACCAGAACTGCACACAATATTCCAGGTGGGGTCTCACCAGAGCCGTATATAACGGCACTAACACCTCCTTTTCCTTGCTGGAAATACCTCGCCTAATGCATCCTAAAACCGCATTTGCTTTTTTAACAGCCATATCACATTGGTGGCTCATAGTCATCCTGCTATCAACCAATACCCCAAGGTCCTTCTCCTCCTCCGACGTTTCCAACTGATGCGTCCCCAACGTATATCTAAAATTCTTATTATTAATCCCTAAGTGCATGACCTTGCACTTTTCACTATTATATTTCATCCTATTACTATTACTCCAGTGTACAAGGTGGTCCAGATCTTCCTGAATAGTATCCCGGTCCTTCTCCGTGTTAGCAATACCCCCCAGCTTCGTGTCATCCGCAAATTTTATTAACACATTCCCGCTCTTTGTGCCAAGGTCAGTTATAAAAAGGTTAAATAAGGTCGGTCCAAAAACCGAGCCTTGAGGGACTCCGCTAGTAACCTCCTTCCAGCCTGACAGTTCACCTTTCAGCACGACCCGCTGTAATCTCCCCTTTAACCAGTTCCTTATCCACCTTACAACTTTCACATTCATCCCCATCTTTTCCAATTTAACTAACAGTTCCCCATGCGGAACCGTGTCAAACGCCTTACTGAAATCGAGGTAAATTAGATCTACCGCATTGCCTCTGTCTAAGTAATCCGTCACCTTCTCAAAGAAGGAGATCAGGTTGGTTTGGCACGATCTACCTTTAGTAAATCCATGTTGCAATTTGTCCCAATTACCATTGACCTCAATGTCCTTAACTACTTTCTCCCTTAAAATTTTTTCCAAGACCTTACACACGACAGACGTCAAGCTAACAGGCCTATAATTACCCGGATCACTTTTATTCCCTTTCTTAAAAATTTAAGGCTCATAAATAAAATATTGAATTATAATAATATGCCCAGCTACCTCACAACTCTATTTGCATAGTCAGTTTAAAAGAGAATTAAATTCTGCCTGAACGACATGGCCTAATCCAAAACCATTTGAAGTCAGTTGGCACCTTTCCATACGAAGTGTTCATGTCATTTGCTGGGGAGAAGAAAGTAAAAGTTGTTGCAAGGTAAATGGCTATCAATTGTTTCTGAGAAATCATAAAATGTGTCTTCATGATAGTCTGAATTTTGACAGATGAAGGGACATGGTTTCATATTATGGGCAGATACTACTATTGGAATCCACCTGTTTGCAATAAACCAGATGGTATTCAAACTGTGCTTGCTTAAGTTATAAAATACTGAACTATAAGAAAGATAAAACAATCAACGTTGCATTGCAATGTCTTAGGAATATGTTTGGTATTTTTAAAGGACTGAAAACAGATCTAAAGGTGGCTTTGTTTTCTAAGCCCTATTTGTGGATTCCTTTGGAGCATGGATAAGAATTTCCAATGACAGTGATGAGAAAATTAATATGATCAGTGAATCTTAAACTTGTGTCATTTTGAAATGGTAATTTGAGAAAAGTACAGAGCAGTGAAATTGTAATGAAAAATAATTAGATGTATTTTTTTCACCATAGAAACCAGGTTCCTCTTAAACAGAACAATAACACATTAGATTAACATTACACAAGAAAACACTACATTAAAAGAACATTTTTAGGGCAGCAAAGTCAACCACTCAAAAGTTAGGAAATGTCAAAATTAGGGCTGCCTGTGGAACCTTTATTCAGCCCCTTTCTGTATACACATTATGGTAGTCTTTCGTTACATGACCATGCACTAGTTTTGCCCCAGGAAACCTGCCTCAGTCAGTTCACAGGATGGATGGTGCTCAATTCATGAATAGTTATTCAATATTCTGTTTTCTCCTTGTTGTTCAGTGTGTTGCCTCATGCCTTATTTGCTGCAAGTTGTTCAACCGCTGCTCTGAAGATACTTAATTTCCTCATGGGCTTTTCTACAGTTCTCAGCATTATAGTATCGGGGTGGTTCACGAACATTAATGTATTATTACTGCATCCTTGCTAAATGAGGTGTTGTTCTCATTTGATAGATGGGGAACTGAGGCACATAGAGATTAAATCAAAAGTATTCACTAATATTGAGTGGCCAGTCTGAAATGCCTGGGATCCAGTTTTTCAGAGCACTTAGCATTATATAGCACTTCGCAGTATATGTTCAAAGCGGTGCTTTCATTGGCTCCAGTTGCTGCTGTGAGTGCTCAGCACTTCAGCAAATCTGGCCCCAGGGTCTTAAGTCAGGCACCCAGAAAATGAGGAACACACAATTAGTGACCACCTGTGAAAAGTTCGTTTTAAGTGACTTACCCAGCATCACACAGTAACTCTGTGGTAGAGGCAGGAGTGGAATCCAATTTCCCAGGGCAACAATGAACTGCCTTAACCATGGGACCCTCCTTTATCTTCCTGCAGTCCCCTGTCTCATTTACTACTAGGGCTAAATGGAAAACCAGAATTCCATTTCATAAAAAAATTCCAGGTTTCAATATTTGTTTTCATTCTACACCCAAACAAAACAGAGAACTTTCACAAAAACGTGTGTGTGAGAGAGCTCCTCCCCATCCCAAAATAGAGAAGACCCCCTAATGATTAGGGTACTCACCTGTGATGTGGGATACCCAGGTCAAGTCCCTACTCCAAATCAGTCAAAGTAACAACTTGGACATCTCACATCCCAGGTTTCATCAAAAAATTCCCATCAACTCTATTCCCTACATACCTTTCAACTTCTGCAACAAAGGTAACAAAGGTCCTATAGATAACAGTAATCTTCATAGTGCAGCTCTGATTCATCTCCAGAGCAGTTCCAGCTTGTGCAATTAATGAGGAAGCAGTCATGTGAAAAAATAATACATGATCATGTGATTTAAGACTGTAATGCATATGCACAAGAGGGCCAAATTAAATTTTCACAGGCAATCTTAATTCTGGCATTTACTAACTTCTGAGTGCCTGTTTTTGCCACCCTAGTGTTCTTTAAATGTGCTTTGCCTGTAGTTTCCTATAATCTATAAAACAATATAGGTCCCTAAAACACCTATAAAACAAAAAACAATATCCATCATGTGATATCACATTCACGCCTATATGGTACATCAGCAGGATTGGCCCTAATGGAGTAACTGATTGCAATGTTAGGTTGTCATCCTCTTTGTTGAACAACACTGGAAGGGGATGAGACAATTTGCCCACAGGTTTTGCAGACATTTGCTGACAGCAAAGGAATGGTGAGACATGGGATTCTTGTGTTCCACTCAAGGCTGAGGACGAAAGTGTGTCTAGTGTGCACAGACTCTTCTACACATTTCCCCCAAAGCTTGAATCCCTTTTGCTCCATCCCTTCCAGCCTGACCCTGTCTCAGCCCTGTGCATTCCCCACCCCTGATTTCTCATCTGAATCTTCACTCCTCAGAATTTTCATCCGAGTCCCAGGCTTCTTGCCCAGCAAATCCTAGTCTCACCTTCCTGGGCTCCCCATAACAATCTCCATGCTCAGCCATTCCCAATTCTCCCTCTCACACGTGCCCATGTTGCCCATCTCCACTGAATCTCAGTCCCTGTGTGCTTCCCAACGCTCCTCATCACATTTCAGTGTTCCTCAGCCCTCATTCATTGTCCACCCTTTTCTTGCCTCCTGGCTTGCAGTATCCCATTTTCCTCCCAGCTCCCAGCCTGGTCTCCTTGCCTGGCCATTTCCAGTCTCCGTCCCAGATTCCTTTCCCTACTTGCCCCATTAGCCTGCAGCCTCAGTCTTGTGCCACCTCTTTGTCCTTGTCCCAATCTACTCCCCTTGACTCCCTCACAGGTCCTACTCTTGCCCCTCTACATTCAAATCAGGCAGCTGGCTAAGCCCAGCATAAGGTGGTGTTGAGAGTACAGGAGAGAGTCTCTCTGCTCTCAGTTCAGGTGCCTGGAAGGGCTGTGGTAGGCTAGAACTTCAACTGCAGGGAATGTTATGCTCAGTTCCAGGCTGCAACATCCCAGTGTGGACTGAATCTTTGGGGAATTTAGCTGCAAAAATCTAACAATTTGTCTATACTTGAAAGTTAATTGGGATTAAAATAGGGTGTGAATTTAAATCTTAATAGGTATTCCTAAATAGCCAGCTCTCAATAACTCTGTGTGTAGACTATCCTTATGTCTTTACTGAGCACATGTGAAATGCAATTTTTCAAAGCTTTCACTTGGCCACATTTTAGCAGACTTCCACAGGGATAATAAAAGGCACATTCCTGGTGCGACATCTATCCTCTGCCAAATTCTAAGTCCCTGCTCCAAAGAATGGGGGCTCTAGAGTGATTTCAGACTTTTCCCAGATTTTTTTTAGTATGGGAAATAGAACATACTTTTCACAGTTTCATTTTTGGTAATGGCCACTCTATTTTGGCTGATGTTTTCCAAGAATACCTGAGTTATTTGCCTGAGGTGGCCACACAGCATGAAAAATTATGAGCAAGTGAAAAGTCTATTATTGGGACGTGTCAGGTAATCTTCAAAATACATGGAGCTGGTGACACATCTATAATTACCCTCCCTCCCACATTTTTTTTAAAAATATCAACTATATAATAAACATTTGGAGCCATATTGTCAGATGAATGGCCTAATCTCTTAATCATTTTAGTGAAGGGGCCAGATTTTCAGAGGTGCACAGCACTCCTGTTTAGAGTCATAAGCTATACATCAGGCCAAATTCTGTCTAGAGAAAGCATCTGGAGTGGGTCAACTCTTTACTCTGGGTGCTTGTATTTATATATATTTCTATAGTTGAAAAAAATCTACCCAGTCAACTTAAAAATGTGCATAAATCAATATATACGCTTTTATGAACTACAACGGGGTATTCTGGCAGACTAATTTCTGTCCAGAATCTGGAACAGGGTGTATTAAATCCAGCTTGTAATTCCAACCAGTTAGAAAGCTGGATCTGAAAGGTCACATAACGAGGAATGTGTCTGGGGAGCTAGAGAAGCAAACTGTTAGCTCAAATCCATAACATTCATTTCATAATAACATTTCATGACATTTTATTAGCACTCCACTTACTTCTTTAAAGGTCCCACGCACGTTCAGAAATTTGTAGATAATGTAGGCAGGCACAAGTATCATTGAAGATAATGCTATTCCCCAGCCAATGCGATTTGCCCAGAGAGGGAAGGTGTAGTCATCATAGGTCAGGGGTTTGAAGTTTATAATACTGACTATTACCACAAACTAAGGAAAGAATAGAAAGAACAGCCATTTTAGACCTTTGGAAAAACCCCAAGTGGAAAACAAGCTTCATCTGTTAGATCAGGCAGGCTGCCCAGTGAACAGGCGGATAGCTAGATCCATGGAATAGGCCCTACCTTTAGCCCATTTACACTGTGTCCCCTTTACGTGAAATTGTGGAACCACTTAGGGCACTTACTAATGATGTTGATGGTAGGAAAATTACAAAATTCCAGCTAGGCTATTAGTATCTGCCCTGTGTACTAGTGAACATCACCCGCAGACTAAACACTGCTGTGAGAGGGGACAGCCTCCTCTACTTCTGAAGCAGACTGGGGAGTCTGATGTTTTATGCTGTAGTTTAAACTAGAGTTAGAGCTGGGAAGTTCTCAAGGCTGAAGTCATGGATCCAGTACAGGACTACAGGCAGAGATTTTTCAAACAATCCCTGAGGACTCCTCAAGATCCCTATTTGTCCTTTCCCCCAAGCATTCTAGTAATATTTCTTAAGGATGGAACTGTCCCAATTTACTCTTCTTTTCTTGTTCCCACCCTTCAGGGGGGAGCATCCTGTGAAGGGTGAATGGAGTCTTAACTGAGCAACAGTTAATTCCCTGCTCCAATCTCCCCTGGGGTGAAGGAAGAAGTAGTTAATGTAGGATGGGACCTGAGAGGCCAATTAAGAATTCACAGGAAAGCCCAGGACATCTATAAAAGCTGCTATAAAAGAAAGAAAAGAAAGAGACTATTTTAGGAAACACAGTTGTATATCAAGGCTTAGGGTGTAGCCCTTAAATACAAGTTGGAATTTTTAGTTTTGCTTTTCTGTTCATTTAAAAGCCTCCTAATTCCTTTGCTTGTAATTTGGGGACCATTAATCAGGAACAAACAGAGCTCTGTGGGAATTTTTTGACGAAATGTTTTTTCCATTGGAAAATGCCGATTTGCCAAAAACAAAACATTTTTTACAGAAAAGGGTCTGTTTCAGCAAAACTTTTGTCATATATCCATAGATTCCAAAGCCAGAAGGGACTAGTGTGATCATCTTGTCTGGTTTTTTGTATAAGATAGATCATAGAACTTTTCCCAAATAGTTCCTAGAGCAGTTCTTTTAGAAAAACATCCAATCTTGATTTTAAAATGGTCAGTGATGGAGAATCCACTACAACCCTGTGTTAATTATCCAGTGGTTAATTACTCTCCTGGTTAAAAATGTATGCCTTATTTTCAATTGGAATTTGTTTAACTTCAGCTTCCCACCATTGGATTGCTATACCTTTCTCTGCTAAATTGAAGAACCCATTATTAAATATTTGTTCCCCAAGTAGATGCTTAATCAAATCACCCTTTAAGCTTCTCTTTGGTAAGATAAATAGGCCAAGCTCTTTAGTCTATCACTATAAGGCATGTTTTCTAATAATTCCCATGACTCTTCTCTGAACCCTCTCTAATTTATCAATTTATTTGCTTGAATTGTGGCCACCGGAACTGGATACACTATTTCAGTAGCAGTTGCACCACTTTCAAATACACTTTCTACTCCTGCTTGAGATTCCTCTGTTTATTCATCCCAGGATTGCATTAGCTCTTTTGGCCATTGTGTCACATTGGGAGCTCATGTTCAGTTGATTATCCACCATGAGCCACAAATCATTTTCAGAGTCACTGCTTCCCAGATACAGTCCCCTATCCTATAAATAGGCCCTACATTCTTTGTTTCTAGATGTATACATTTACCCATATGAAAATTCATATTGCTTGCTTGTGCCCAGTTTATAAGTGATCCAGATCTCACTGAATCAGGGGCCTTTCATTATGTAGCAATCTCTCAACTTTTGTGTCATCTGTAAACGGTATCTTAACCATGCAGTTTGTCACCAAGTAATTTAGAGAACAATTGGTAACATATTCAGAGTGACCTTATTTTGGAAAGACAGTGACCATCATGCTGCATCCCACATCCTATATACAGCAATTGTGAGCAATTGTGAGCAATTGTGTGATTGAAAATAGAGCTGAGTTACACCCCAAATACCCAAAATTGACATGAAGCCTGGTAGCCTGGAAAACACCATTAGAATATCTTTCATTTGCTACCACCTAGGCTCAAACTGTAAAATTTAATCCAGATCTTGGCTTCCCACTCTCAAAAGTTGGGTGGGAGAGAGTGTGGTATGCAGGAAAACTGGATCCAGCATTTTCATTCAAACTTTTGTAGAATTGGGCTCAATCTGGGTTGGGCTCTGGATCCAAAAATTTGTGTGGAACTGGTTTCAAGATCTATCCTTGAGGGTCACAGTTTATACTAATTTTATATTTATAGCTACTGTTTAAAGGGTTGCTAAGTGCTTACTAGAAATGTTATTAAATTGTTAATCAATTGTTACAGATTCTAACAGATCAATAGGTTGTTTATATAACTATGGTTTATAACCATCTATTATACCTTCTACTGATGTGTTTATAACAAACTTCAATGTATAATATCTTTTGATCATTTATTAATCTTTTATAAAACACCTACAAATAGAATGTTAACAAAGTATGACTGACTGATTTAGTTTATGCTTCATTGACTCATTACTGATTGGATGCTATCAGATGCTAGGTATGCTATTAAAATGTTTTCCCTTTTAAAAATGTGTTAGGGTGTCCCATCATAAATATGTCTTGATAACAGTGCGTTATATAATTAGCTGGATGATTGCTAATTTTGAACATGAGAATATAATGTAATCAGACAATATCTGATCCAGATTTGATGTAGCTATTTGGCAGAGCACTAGTACTTTAAATTTTAAATTGAAAGCATAAACTTTAATGCAATGGAAAATATCCTAGGTCACACTGAAGTCAAAATCTCCATATATTCACCTTGACCTTTCGATCTGCAAATAAACTGCAATGAATGTATAAATACCTAATATAAAACTGCAGTTTAGTTCCGACTCTAACCTTTACATAAAACTACCAAATGCTACCTTCACATTTCAGGGGAAAAAAAATCCTCAGATGTAATGAAACAACTATTTATTTTCCTTAATACACGTCAGAGGGCTTACAAGCTATATTTAATGTGTCTCTTCTCTCTCTGTGTCACACAGCTAACCACTTGGAGTAATTGCACCCTACATATTCTAATGCTTTACACCACATTTGTGATCTTAATACCCTCTAAATGAAAAATCACTGAATGATGTTCATTAGTAGATATATAACAAATAGTTACTAAAATGTAAACATTTTACACCTAGTCATATTCTTGTGCATAGTGTTGTGATTTTACCATTCAAAACCAGAACACATACATAAATGGTAACGCCTCAAGAAGTTGTGTGTTTAATTGGCAAATATTTGTTTAAGGATGGCTGAAAGAAATGTAGCACTGAATAAAACTTCGATTTGCCTAAAACATTAGGTATATATATCACACCATATTGAGTTATTTATCTTACACTTTGGGGAGGGACCGGAATTGGCAGAATGTTAGTTCTGTTGATGTTAAGTTGATTGGAAGACAGAATTTATGCATTTTGCTCTTAATGTTACAAACATGACAGTTTCAGTGGTATAATCATTAAATAGTTTCACTTTGTAATGTCTGTATTACACTGTTTGAACTCCAGCAATAAAGTGTCAACAGGAAACGCATTGGATACTGCTTCTACCAGCTACATTTCACATTTTGCACCAAGTATTTGCCTATCAAAAGCTAAACTCAATCATAGTCAGCGGTGTTACCTATCAGAAGATAAACACCAAAGCCCTAACAGATAGGAGAAAAGCATTTTGCCCCATGGACAGGTTACTGCAAAAATTATATTTCAGGCATTTTGCTTCTGCCACTGAAGCATCTGATATTGACCATTGCTAGAGACAGAATGTTGGATTAGATGCTAGATTGACCACCGGTCTGATCCAGAATGGCAATTCGTATGTTCAGTTCCTTAAGAAGGGCAATTTGTAGTTCTGTACAACTCTGACAACATCTGGAATCATGTACTTGATTATCCCCTAGGTTTCTTTGTTGGTAGGAAAGATTGGGTTTTTGGCTTTATTTTAACCAATTTGTTTGACATCTGCTGGGCATCACTTAAGTCATAATGAAGCCTATTTATCCTTGAAGTGGAAGCATGGAACCACAACTACTGATGGGTAGAGGATCCAGAATACAGAAAGGTGGATCAGATTCAGTTTCCATCTATAATCATATAATTCCTTCCTGACAGTCCATTCAGCATTTTCTTTAATATCCACCAACTGGATATAGGTAGATTTAGAATCATAGAATATTAGAGTTGGAAGGGACCTCAAGAGGTCATCTAGTCCAACCCCCTGATCAAAGCAGGACTATCCTCAGCTAAATCATCCCAGCAAGGGTTTTGTCAAGCCGCAGCTTAAAAACCTCTAAAGATGGAGATGCCATCACTTAGCTTGTTTTTTCCCCTAAAGTCTCTGACTTCTTTGGTAATAAAGTGTTCCCCAACCATTAGTTTCAATCATACTGATTATGAGTAGCAATTTCACTTTTATATGTATGATACTGTGGTTAAAAATCTGGAAGTAGGAGTCAGGAAATGTTGGTTCTGTTCCTGGCTTTATTGCAGACATTCTCTGTGATCCAGAGGATGTGATATATGCACTCTCTGCCTCCATCTCCTTATCTGAATAACAAAGATAATATGTACTTGTGTCAAGGGTGTTGCGTAAGCCTTATTTTGTAAAGAACTTTCAGGTCCTTGGGTGGGAAGTGCTTCATAAAACTCCATCACAGAGCAGTTTTTAAACTAAGGGCTGGGGGAAAGGTGCAGAGGAGCATGTGGTTCAGACAGAGACATCCCTTAGGGGATGATCTATTAATGGAGATCCTCTATATCCTAGTAGAGAGGATAAAATATGGGTAGGATCTGAGGAGAAAAAGTCAAATGAAAGAGTCCCATTCATTTATATCACATAAGGGCAGACAGCTAAAAAGTGACAATTTTTAAGTGCTTGTATACAAATGGTAGAAGTCTAAATAGTAAGAGGGGTGAATTTGAGTGTCTTATATTAAATGAGGATATTGATATAATAGGCATCACAGAAACTTAGTGGAATGAGGATAATCAGTGGGGCACAGTAATACCAGGGTACAAAATATACTGGAAGGACAGAATAGGTCATACTGGTAGCTGAGTGGCAGCATATGTGAAAGAAAGTATATTGATCTCACCTCTATAGCCCACGGTAAAAAGTTATATTGAATGTTTTCATAGTAAACCACTGTAATAGTGTAACTCACCAAACAGGAAAAGAAGTGTTAATGAAGGTAAAGTGCTTGTCCTGAATACAATAAGACAGCCCATGGAAGGTAAATTAAGTATTGTGTAGCCTCAAAGGACAGAGGCCCTGTTGACTGCATTCCTAACTCCCTCCAGGAAGGATAGAACTACTCATGAATTCATCCCATCAGTTTTGGACTCTGGAATGGAGGGGATAAAAATCCCTGACAAGGGGAAATTGAGACTTTGTCAACACTACAACCTTTGCAGTGGTGCAGCTGCACCGATACAGCTGAGGCACTCTAGCACTTCTGATGAAGACTCTCTAAGCTAATGGGAGAGAGCTCTCCCATCAGCTTAATACCTACTGCCTACAACAACGTTGTCTACATCGGAGCTTAGGTTGGTATACTTTACGTCACTCAGGGGTGTGGATTATTCACACCCTTGAGCAATGTCAGTTACACTGAAGTAATCTGTAGTGTAGAGAGAGCCTGAATCTCTTTTATGCTGCCTGGATTCTGAGAGGTGAGGGCTCCTAAACATAAGTATAAAGATCCCCAGGCTGCTTGGTGTAGGGAGTCTTGAAACCGATTACTCCCAACTCCATCATCTTTTGAATCACAGACTGGAACTCATTTACGTATACGCACTGGCTTGATTTAACCTGTCAATCAATCTCGTTTCTTTTTCTGACTTAATAACCCTTTAGTTAGTTTATTACAGGATTGGGGACCAGCGCTATCTTTGGAGTGAGAGCTAAAGTAGAAACTGACCTGGGGCAAGTGACTGGTCTTTTGGTCCTGGGAGCAACCTGAATATTTTGTGATTTTTAACCATTTATTACTAAATCCAGCTTGCTTAGGTGGCGAGATAGACTGCAGTGTATAAGAGGATTACCTCTGATTCCATTGTAGTACTTTGGGAGCTCACATTTGTTCCTGAGTTGGAAAAATCTAATTATAGAAGATACTACCCATTTGGGGTATCTGCCCTGCTTTTTGACAGTCTGCCCTGAGATTGGACCTCTGGGTCACGAGCCAATCCAGACGGCGTGACACATGATTCCATGGGGATCTATCTGTACTAGGTCCTGTGTCCACAAGTTCCACAGGAGAGGGGCAGGCTGGGACACTGAGGCACCACCAGTCTCAGCTGGGGGACAGCAACTTGATCCTCAGAGAAAACTGATCATGGAGTTTCTGACTCTACAGGACAAAGGAGTGGAGGAATGTAAGGAAGGAGCTGAACGTCCAGGAACTTTGGTTGTACTGTACAAGAGGATGACATGGCTGCAATACAGCCATGGGCTGATGCCCTGTGTCAAATAATGCAGGTAGCTGGCTTGTCTACCAGGTCAGAGGAAATCATTGCCCCCACTTCATTTCCAGTGGGGTTCTCTTCAGGCCCTACCACGGGCCCTGACACTTTAGGTTCATCTTCCTTTCCTCCCACTACCAACCAGGCTCCCAAGAAGGAACTTAGTCAAAGCGGGGTGTGATTTTAAAATGGAATTTGCAGCAGCTGAAATGAGGGAAGTGAATTTGAAGCTAGGGGCATAATGGCTGTTTTGGTAAGATAGAACATAAACTTGATCTCAGTGGTTCTCAACCAGGGATAGGCATATGCCTGGGAATAAGTAAATGTCTTCCAGGGGGTACATCAACTCATCTAGATATTCACCTAGTTTTACAACAGGCTACATAAAAAGCACTAGCAAAGTCAGTACAAACTAAAATTTCATACAGACAATGCTTTGTTTATAATGCTCTATGCACTATACATTGATATGTAAGTACAGTATTTATATTCAAAGTGATTTATTTTATAATTATATGGTAAAATGAGAACGTCAGCAATTTTTCAGTAATAGTGTGCTGTGACACTTTTATATTTTTATGTCTGATTTTGTAAGCAAGAAGTTTTTACATGAGGTGAAACTTGGAGGTACGCAAGACAAATCAGACTGCGGAAAGGGGTACCGTAATCTGGAAAGGTTGAGAGCCACTGCACTAAGGCACCAAATTATTCATGAGCCTTATAGTCTGTACAGTGATCAGAGGAGGATAAAATGAGACATGTATAACCCTCAGCATTACCATAAACAAGTACCATGACACATGCAGCAGTTCTCCAAGACAACTTCAATATAGTCAATAAATCTACAGACAGATCTGATGATGGAGAAACCTCAAAAGATTAAAATGTTTGCTGAACCGTTTAGCCATTTGCCTTTAAACCCTGTACAGTCAACTTTTACCTCCTCCTTGGTGTTCACTTTCTGCAATATAGAATTTGAGAACTCCTTGCCCCCATCCCCGCTCCCCAACACACACACACACTCACAGAATCTTTGGTTAGGGAGAGCATTCCCATCATCAGAATTTTTGATGGGTTACCAAGCAGAGCCATTATCTCCTAAGCCAGTTTGGCAAGAAATGGCTAAAGGTAATACCTACAATTGTATTAGGTGGTCCATACCATTAGCCCTTTTTTTTCCTCTCTGACAAATTTCACCCAAAATGCAGCCACTTCAAATGTGAAAAGGAGTCAAACTGGCTTCTACTATCCCAGATGACAACACTGGGGATAACAAAGAGTGACAGGGCCATCCATAGGATCAAGTAATCACGGCAATTGCTCCAGACACCAACTGCTGGAAGTGCCAAATTAACATCCAGGGTGTGTGTCTGCACCAAATTTTGGGCGGAAGAATGTTTGTTTTGTTCTGATCAGTGTTTGAGGGGCACTGAAAATCTATACTGCCTTGGGCAACAAAACATGTAGGGTTGGCCCTAATGGGAAATGTTGTGAATTTGCTTTTAGTATGTATAAGCTGGTAAGAAGCATCCTCATAGTGCTTTTTCCAGGACAAAAAAAAAAAAAAAAATCCTCTCTTACCAATAGAAAAGCAGGGCTAACAAATTTCCAACACAGTCTCCAGTAGAGGCCTGGTTTGAAGCCCATCATTTGTTGGATGTCTTCACTGAATCTGTCCACACCTGTAATTTAAACAAAACCAGAAGGCAAACAGACTTCAAGTTAGCATAAAATGATTATATGGTGGCAAAAAAAGCAAACATATTTGTTATTTGTAGTCTAAGGAAAATAAAAGTGAGTTACTTCCAAACCAGAAATAGTGTAAGGATGAAATCCTGACCCCATTTTAGCTAATAGGAATTTTGCCAATGATTTCAAAGAGAGAGAGATTCCAAATTGTCTATTCACATGATGCTCTAATTGTAAATCATATGACCACTGAGAAAGGCGTACTGATCAACCAAGTTGCATTTTCAGTTAAGCCACAATGCATTTTAAACATTTAAGTGGCAAAATAAATACAGATGCTTTTTTTTATTATGGTTGTTGATGGTTGTACTTGTCAAATTACACAATTCACTCATACACGTATACAAAAAACCCACAAACACCACATGGAAATGAGGCACTGATTGTAAAGTAAATCCACATGTTTCTAAGTGTCCAGAAGAGCCTACAGTTCAGCTTTTTTCATCACAGTATTAAGTATGAAGAAATACCCATTGTCTTTATAATGCATACCATTTAATCTTTCATCATCTTTCTCAAGAATCTGCACAGGTGCTTATCTTTCCATTTAATGTCTGCCAGAACATAAGAATACGAGACACCATACTGGATCACACCATGCTCTCATCTCACCCAATACCCCATCTCCATCAGTGGCCCATATCAAAGCTTCAGGGGGATTGTACAGATCAAAGAAGTTATGGAGTGATCCACTCGTGTCTTCCACTCCCTGCTTCTAGTAGTCAGAGGTTTAGGGTAGAGTCCTGTGCGGGACTAGTATGGGTCCTGCAGGACCCACGGCCATAGTTGTGGGAGTGGGATTAAAAAATAGTCCCACACAGGGCTTTAGTTTAGGGTTGCCCTGAGCATGGTGGTGTTTCCTTGACCATCTTGGCTAATAGCCACTGATGGACTTATCTTCCATGAATTTATCCAGTTCTTTTTAGAAACCAGTGATGCTTTTGGCCATCACAACATTCCATGGCAATGAGTTCTACTAGTTAGTTGTGCATTATGTGAAAATGTTTTTTCTCTTGTTTGTGTTAAACCTGCTGCCTATTAATTTCACTGGGTTACCCTTAGTTTTCGTATTGTGAGTAAGGGTAAATAATACTTCTCTGATCACTTTTTCCACACCATTCATGATTTTATAGACCTCTATCATATTCCCCCTTCATCATGTCTAAGATGAACAGCCCTAACCTTGCTAGTCTCTCCTCCTAAGGAAGCCTTTCCATACCCTTGATAAACTTTGTTGACCTTCTCTGAACCCTTTCCAGTTCCACTATATACTTTTTGAGATGGGGAGTCCAGAATTGGACACAATATACAAGGTGTGGGTACACCATAGATTTATATAGTTGTATTATGATAATTTTGGTCTTATTTTCTGTCCAGTTCCTATTAGTTTCTTACTATTAGCCTTTTTGACCACTGCTGCATATTGAGCTGAAGTTTTCAGATAACTATCCACAGTGATGCTAATATCTCTTTCCTGGGTGATAACAGATTATTTAGAACCCATCATTGTATATGTCTGGGATTATTTTTTCAATGTGCATTACTTTGCACATCTCAGTGTTGAACTTCGTCTTTCATCTTGTTGCCCAATCACCTAGTCTTGTGACATCCCTGTGTAATTCCTCGCTATGTTGAATAATTTTGTATCATCTGCAACTTTGCCACTTCACTGTTCACCCCTTTTCCAGATCATTAATGAGTATAACGATATAAAAGCATGGCTACAATGCCCTGGTTTAGATATCCCAAAGCACTGCAGGAAACTACTCAATACACCCAAATATTTTTTCTAAAACTGTCATCTCTGTACATGTTCTCAATATCTCCTAATTTAATTCTAGTGACGTGGAAAATACTTTAGAAAATAAATGACCTGTCCACATGTGTAAAGTAAAAAGCAGCAATTATAGGAAACTGTTGGGAATTTTGCTTATTGAAATCATTGGACAGGCGTGGGGAGAGTGTTTGCTTGATAGGACTGCAAGATCAGACTCTAAATAAAATAATAATCAACCTTGCCATAGTTAATGAATATCATAGAATATGTTTATAAACATGGTAGACTCACCCTGATCACTTGTTTTAGCACTTGCAAAAACATGAGCATAGTATTTTCATTGTGAGCAAAACCTTACATAACCAAACTGCAACTGAAAGTTTGCTGTATCTAATGGTTGCTGCTGTGCTCTGTGGAAACAGGGATACATGGAAACGAGAAGCAGAGCAGAGTTATACACAACTGATGTTTGCTAGAGAGGAGCAGCAGATGTACTCTCTCAAATTAACCAAACTCTCATTGAAGCACTCAGGTATTCCTCTAAACCATGAGATAGCTGAGATTCTCAATGCCTTGTTCATTGTTTCTTCTTTGCACATGTGTGAATGTGTGCACGTGTAGGACTTGTGCAATGTGTCATGTGGACAACACTAAAAACTAGAATCAGTGACCAGACACAGTAACTACACAGCAGCAGTACAAGTTTCTTCTCACTGTCTTATCAGTGAACTGGAGGAAGCCCCTGTGTCTGTCCACCTAAGGCCTTTCTTAAGGCATCTATCAAAAAGTGTTAGCTAGGCTAGGACTTCAAGATCAGAGTGTAGTTCTGCTTCCGTTGCTATTCAGTCTTTGGAATCTTTGTTCAAATGGCACCATGGTTGCCAATTACGGCCAGTATAAAACTGGTGTGAGAGGAGAATCAGGCCCTCAAAGGCCATATCTCTCCAGGAACATAAAGCCAAGAATGAAATGTGATTATTTTCTTTGATTTCCATTTAGATAATGCACCTAAATTCTCATGTATATAATAAATAGACCTAAGCAACAATGTAAATAAGCATAAACATAAAAATAAGCATTTCTGCAGCCAACCAAACTATCTGGGCAAGCACCCACCCTTTATCTCACTTACACTATCCTTAACTCTTCCCTTTCTCAGAAGCCTGAGAAAATAAACATTCTTGTAGCATGCTTTTTAAGTGAAGGGTGTCAGGCTTCGTGGAACCAAGGAGGGACATTTGTTCCAGAGATGATAACCTGTCCTAGGAATCATCCTGCCTCCAGCCACTGCTCATTTAAACTATAGGTCTGTTAGCTTGGGTGCCTGAGCACATTTCATATTCTGTGGAAATGCATGAGGAAGGGGATGTGGGTGTTTTTTTTTTCCAAATAGGCAAGTAGCCTCTTCAAAAGGCTTCTAAACCAACACCATGAATTTCACCCCTGAACAAGTTGGGAGCCAGTGTGTAGGCATAATGTACTTCCTGTGAGTCTCCAGTAGGCTACTGTAGCCTGTACTAGCTGAAGTTTTTGAGAGTCTACAAGGGTAATCCCATGTCAAATGTATTGCAACTAGTCTCAAGCTGATAAAGACGTGGATAATTGTAGAAAAGTCCATATGTGGAAGAAGAAAATTATTACAATCATGCTAATTCATATTCATTGGACCTTTCTTGAGTTTCATTCCTGACTGGAAATATTTACTCCTCTATGGAGCACATTCCACCCATAATATTTTATTAGAATAAAAAATTGTGCATTACCTGGCAGTTTTAGTTTGTTATGCAAAATAATTGTAAAATGTCCACCTGCCCTATGGTTGGAATGCTAATTTCTTCCCCCCTTTGTATCTGTTGTTGAAATCCACAAATTGATTTTCCCCTTGTAGCATTTCCCAATAGAAGCTATTGTCTTGCAAAAGTTTAATCTGTTTCAAGACTAGTTTCCCACACCAGTTTATAATTACATGATCACTACAGTTGTCATGGCCTGGAAAAATTTTCCTGGTCAGAACCATCATAAAATAAATAAATACATAAGTAGAAAAAGATTTCTTGTCTGTAAGTCTAGAGACAACACAAATAAAGGAATCAGAGAAATCTCCAAGAGAAGAAAAGGGCTCTTGTCTCAGTGATCGATATTTCTCTTTGACCAGTGTCACGCTATCATGTAGAAGAACTAAACTGCCAAGTATTAATATACTGGAGTTTGTTGCAGCTTGCAGGGTTGTTTTACATCCCAAAAATAGCCATAAGTTTGAAGGCTTTTTGCCGTAGGAGCTTGTTTACCAGAGTTCAAAGGTGTGGTAAGCTGCTCAGCACAATACTAATGCCTATTCCTAGGGAGCAATTCAAATGGACCCAGCTGACCTGCATAACTTAGCTTCAGTAACCACATTTAACTCATTCTTTGCCCCCAGAATGATTCGATTAGCATAGCATTTTCTGACTGAAGTCCTTTTGATCATGAATGTAGGACTACGCAACCCTGAAAAATAAGGAACTTTGTTCTCCATATCACCCATTGCAGTTTCAGTATATCAGTCCAGTTTTGTTCTATCACTGTCAATATGAAGAACATACCGAATCCTTGGTATTTTTAACCTACAATTCTTAACCTATAAAAACTTTGCTTCTATGAAATGTTTCTGTGTAGCTCTAGGATTCTGCACACCTATTTGCACTGTTTTCCACATTTTATTAAACTTGTTTGGCTCTGATATGCGGTCTTTAAAATTCCATAGGAGCTGATTCTCATTTTCATCCATGTCTCTCTACATTGCCAGAAGAGCGCAGAGGGAACTTACTGCAATTGAGAATTGGGCTCATAGTCCATTAGACAGTACAGCTGCTTAGAGCTGTAATAATGGGCAATTTAAAGGCCCCAATTCAGCAAAGCATTTAAGCATGTGCTTATCTTTAGGCACATCCATTCCTTTTCAGCAAAACACACTGAATTCTGTGGGATGCACATGTTTGCACTTAAGCATATGCTTGAGAGCTTTGATGAATCAGGGCCTGAAAACTAAACATTTTCAGTACACCAGGGTTATTCATTCTTTTCTATCCATTCCAAAGCACAGCTTTATTATAAAAACTTATAGCATAAAATAGGACTAATATTTTAGATACATTTTAAGTTACAATAAATACTTCTTTATTGTTTTATTTGTATTTCATACTCTGACAGTCTCAAACGAACTCTGCAAACCTGTACTGACTATTGTCTTTGTAAAGTTTGCTTTTATTTTTAGTATTTTAAATTGTGTCATATATAAAATCTTCTCCCCCATTTTAATAATGTGACTTTAACATTTGACATTCCTAGTTCTGCCCAGTTCAGATAGGCAAAGTATTCTTCCAAACTTCCTATCCTAAATTCTTTGAATCTTGATGTGTACCGTTGATCAGCAGTTGCATGCCACCAAAATAGTGGTATCTTACTCTATGTACACTCAACAACCTTTTCAACCTTGAAAACAAACTATGTGTAGGTTCTATAAATATTAATAAAGTGCATTAAGTATGTCTGAAATATTTTGGTGTTAAAAGAGTCAGATACTTTAAATGTAAGAGGTCATGGTATAGGCTTGCCGCCTTTCTAATTGCTGGCAAATGGACCCCCAAAGCCCCACCCCTGCTCCGCCTCTTTCCCCTAAGGACCCACCCATGTTGCTCTCTCTTCCCTCCCCACCTGTCGCTCACTGGATTGTTTCAAGGAGCCTGCCTGCAGGTAGGAGGTGGCCCTGACTGAGCGGTGGCTGGCTTGGGTTAATGACTTTTGGTTTGGGTGCAATTTAGGGTTGCCAGGTCTCCGAAAACTGGGCACCTGGCAACTCTAAATGGCACCCAGACATAGAAGCCAAAAAAATGGACTGTAAGAACCAGATGGATAGCAACTCAATGATATATGCCACAGTTAGTTTCCTTGTTTCTTAGGATCAGACCCTACTCTTGCTGGTCTCAGTTGCAAAACTCCCACTAACTAGCTTTCGGCCCATCTGGAGATTGGGACAGTCAGTGTAAATCATGGCATACACAAGTAACTTACTGGAAAAAAAAGTTCACAGAAAGCATCACAAATACAATCAAATTGAATTCAGAAGAGTATGTGTGGACTCTTTCTTCCACTAGCCATTTGGTTCAAGCATGAAGTATGTGACAAAGATACTTCTGTTAAAAAGCCTTCAGAAATTACATTAAAAAACCCTCCATCCTAGCTTGCTTCTGTCTTTGAGAACTTCCCCTTGGCAAGGAAAGCAAAACACAGAATTCCATTTCTACTGAAAAGGTGAGGTAAATCATTCAAGTCCTCTTAAAGTAGCTTTCAAACCACATGCTTCTTTTTAATGTTGTATTTTTGTTTTCAAATAACAGCTCTGAAAAAGGGCCCTCTATATCAGGAGTATGTATCTATTTATATTTATCAATATACATGGTTTGCTTTCTTCACATTTCTTGAAATTCTCTATCTCAGTTTCATTTGTGCTTCTATAAAGTGGCATGAGGGGGGAAAATTAAACCTACGCAGTGGTGGCTGTTGCAATCATAAGAAGGAACTGGTATCATAAACCCAACATTTGATTTAATGACCAGTTGAAAGAATCTGTATCATTTTAAATACATGACTGCCAGCATGAACTTCATCTCTGTTTCTCACTGGGAAAGCAGTTATGTTGCACTTAAGTTTTATGACCAAAGACCCAAGATAAATGCATTAGTGCTAAAGAGAATTTCAGTGTAATCTCTGAACTACATAAACAGCGAAGTTGTTTTATCAATGTGTCCATGTTAATTTTTTCACTATTCCAGACTTGGCATAGTTCTTGCATAAATGATTGCTTTGGACATGGCAATCAAATTAACAGGCATAAAAGAACAGCTTAGTAAAAATATATGACAAATAGATACCAGTTGTACTTGAAAATTATCCTTTAACATTGGAGCAATATGTTTTCATCTCAATTTCATGAAGACCACTGTATTTAGTCAGGATGAAATTTCATATACAGCAGATGCCCTCACACAATGCCCTCACACAATGAGATGCTTAAGACTTCATTAAGGATTTAGAGAGTAAGTCATTCCTGTGCTGAGGGCTAGCACTAGGTCCATTGATCACTCAGATCCTAAATAAACATTGTCCATTTGCCCTGGAGAGAAACTGTTTTCTCTTTTGGGTAGGTATCTCTGAAAGAATATAGGGGTAGGCGTCCAAAAACTAACATGATGATTCCAGTTCTCAGTATCTGAAACCCTGCAGTAATATATATATATATATATATATATATATATATATATATATATATATATATATATATTGCTTATCTCCAATTTTGTTTTGCTATGTTGAGTATGTCACGTTCTGTACTCTTTTTAACCTTATGTTTTATAAAAATTGCAGTTAATTTTTGAATTGCAAAGAGTATATATGTCAATCACATTTTAAATGGTATATTTGATTAAAT
Organism: Mesoclemmys tuberculata; assembly: GCA_007922155.1. Classification (NCBI taxonomy): domain Eukaryota; kingdom Metazoa; phylum Chordata; order Testudines; family Chelidae; genus Mesoclemmys; species Mesoclemmys tuberculata. Next base: position 3,558,504 of record ML675631.1, read on the forward strand.
GATGGCATGCAAACAAAATCTTTAAAATAGGGGTAACTGGTATATTATGGACACAGTTCCAAAACTGGATCTTGATTTAATTCAACCATGTTTACCCCCTGTGTACATTTTTCCATTAATGTATATTCATAGTTTTTGTTTGGAAAAATACTAGGTGAGGTTTTATTTGTGCAGTTATGGGCAGCATTGTGAGGATATACCGGTATGTATTTGCATGGGAAAAATCAGAGTCATGTTGGAAGCACTGGATTGACCCTGTAGTATGGACAGATCTTTAGGAGAAAGGTGTTAAGAAGCAGGAAGAGAATAGGAAAATGAAAGAGGCAGTGATTTTTCAATCAGACAGTTGAGCCACCACTTGACATGAGCAGCAATGAGGGAAGGAGGGTGGAGGGTGATACTATAATAGCAGTAAAACCATGTCTGGGGACACTACATAGGTTACATGTAAAATGTAATCTGAGGGATTAGATACTTGGCTGGGAGCAATTAGCACCTGGTGAAATTGCCCTTTGGAACCAGCTCTGCACAGCACTTGTGCTGTAGCCATGTGGTCACCGAATAACACACCACAGAAGGACTGCTGACATTAGGAGGTACCTGGGTACTGTCTGCAGTTGGGAGCAATGCATGGCTAGCGCCATTCAGAGAGGTTTTGAGGCCACCATAACTGATACTTCTGTTCGAGATGGGAGAAGAGTGGGGAGCATTTTCCCCAATTTATTTATGAATTCCAAATTTCTATTCACTCCAGCCATATTTGCACGATTTGTGTTTGCTTTTTGGTAACTATTTCTGTAACTGTTTCTGTTCACATGAATTTTGTAGAGGTATTTCATTCATGCTTGTACTGGTACCTGTGCATGGGTGCCGGAGACGGGGAAGAAGAGTGTGTCCCCCCCTCCTTCCTTTTTAAACAAGGGGGCATGCCTCCCTTCTTCAGAGAATGTGAACTCAGCAGGGGCCCAGCTGAGCCCCCCATCCTCTTGGTCTTTGACTGGAGCTGGGTGTGGTAATGGCAGATTCCCTTTTCTGCTGACATGATGGAGGGTTGGCTGGGCCAAATTTGAGTGAGTGGCATAGTCTGGCACACGGGTTGCAATACTGCTCAAATTAGGCCATTTTGATTGTCCCCCCCCCTTTTGCAGTCTGTTCGGTGGCACCCCTGTATCTATCTATGAACAGATTTATGCATGAACAAAAGTACAATGTCAGAAGTCAGTTCCTGCTAATATTTGTCTCTCTCTCATCCAAATGGCTCAATTAGTTTAACTCAAGCTTTCCAAACAAATTCAGCTGTGAGTTGGCCCAAGTATGGAAAGTTTCAGCCCAAAGTGTTTTATTTGAGAAGATTCTAAGCAACTGAAAATGTGAGGCTAAAATGGAAGCAGGAATTCATTGTTAACTAATATATTAAGCTTATTCCTTCAAAGAAACTTGTCATAAAAGGCATTGTGACTCATAAACCCTACATGGAGCTTTTCCCGGCAGTGATGCTAATTAACAGATTTTAATTTGGGGGGGGGAATCCCCCTTTTCCAAGAATGTGTATCAACCAAAACATACTATGTTACGCTAACACAAGAAAAATTGGCTTTAAGATAGAATGCTAATTCAAGTATTGTTACTTCCTAAAACAAACCAGTTCCCCTTTACCCTTAAAAACATCTTTGGAACAAAAGCTTCGCAGTTAATGGACAAAGGTATTACTTGCACTAAATCTAAACATTTCCACATTTTTGGTCTGTGCCAAAAAGTCAAGTTTGCCTTTGGGCTGAGCTAACGTTCCTGCTGGGTCACTAAGGCAACTGAGGTCTATCAGAAAACAAGAGGTGGACAAGACCTTGCCAGATTTAATCAGTCAATAATTTAATAGAACCTGGGGCTGCAATACATTTTTTTTATAGAGCAGCAGGTCTGACTGCGTCAGTAAAAACATTTATCAGCTGCTTAAGACAAATTAATAGCTATTTTGCCAATTATGGGAGAGAGGGCAAGAGAGGAGGAGGAGCAGAAGTGATGAGCAACGGGAGAAGTTCTAACAAGTAAGTGAATTCTGATTGAGCTCAGATGATTTACTTTGTGGACTTCATCCAAGCCTAGACATTGTGAAGCACAGTAAATCCCATTTTAATAACAGAAGATAACTCTTCATCATTAAAGAAACAATGCTATTTTTATGCCTCAGCTGCCAAACTAGAGTATGAGCATCCTTCTCTTTGACACACAGTCTAACATTTACATCTCGTAAAAAGCAGTTTCCTCTAAATTCTAATGCCTTTAATTGTTTTACAAGAAAATAGCATTTTAACCTGTTAGGTTCATGCAACCTTTGCTGGACAGGATTACCATTGTGAAGATTGTGTGTTTAACATTCTTTGCTTTCCTTAGATGCAGCAATTGTGTACAGGGATCAAATCACTTGTTTGCCAAAAGTTTTAAATTGGGCATTTAACTAGAAAAAAATGTGTGCAGGCGGGATAAGATGATTACAGAGGAGGTAAATGGCAGTAGAAGAAAGGGGACCTAAGAACTTTCTAAAGCACTCGGTGGTGGCTACAAAGCAATATCTCTAAAAAGAAAAGAAGATGATTGTCAGGAAAGGAAGAATCATTTCAAAGTAATCAGGACAGCTAGCTCAGTATAGACATGGATGAGTCACAAAAAATCTCTAGGGTAAAATATATTCTCAAATGCTGGCCTGCTCTGTCCTTGAATGCTGATTATGAAGAGCAGAGAAGAGATGGCTGGATAGAAAAGAAAGCATGAGTGGAGAATTAAAGAGGAGACCAAGAAGAAGAAAACCAGCCTTTGTGGGAACTTGATTATTAATGTTGTTGACTTTTTAATGGCAACTATCTTAAGGTATGATAGATAGTTTGAAACGATATAGTCAAAACAGGGCTACTTGCCATGAGTAGGAACTATTTACCCAATACAGATTATTATTATTAGGGGACCCATAGGACATTCAACATATTTCTAAAGTGTGTGGTGAAGCAAAGAGATAGGCTTTGATATTGCATTGTTCAGATTACTATCATTTGAGTGGTCTACTGAACATTGCAAGATGTTCTGAATTGCCGAAATATTTAGAATGTCTTTGACAGAACTGAAAAAAAAAGTCTTCCTAGAAGATGTCCTCAATAACTGGTACACAACTGGCTTGAAAGCAGAACAGAAATTAAAAGTAACCAAAGTAACCCCAAAGTCAGTAAAAGAGTAGCCTGAATGCTCCATTGTATTTTGAAAGAGGAAAAGTGGAACTCTTACATGCACCTTCTAGCTGAGATCAATACTGAGCTGCATTTGTTTACAGAATAATCAATGGGGAAGTAATTCGGATGCAAGTTGTCAACATTTATGATGTCTGAAAAGTCAGATGGAACCATGTCAGATGAGGTTACAAACATGGCAAATTGTACTTGTATTGAGAGCTTTGATCCACAGTTGGGGCATCAGTTATTAGGAAGAGTTGTGGTATAGTGAGGGCACGGGGCAGTGGGACAGTAGTAGAAGGGCGATATGTAAGTGCAAGAATGTTCCAGGTTTTATTCCCTATAGAGTAGCCAGAGTTATTAGAGGACAATTAGGGGCAGCTGAGGCCAATTAAGGCCCAGCCAAGTGCCTGATAAAAATCCTCTGCTCCTGAGAGAGAGTGCACAAGCTGGAGGAGTAGGTGTGCTGTGCTACTGAGCAGAGGAGTGGTGTGTGGAGTTGTGAAGAGGAGCAGAATGGAGTACGGTGGTGTGTGGAAGAGAGGCGGAGTCCTGAGGAAGGTACTGGGCTCAAGAAGCCAGAAGGACAGAAGGGGGAAAATAACGCAGGGGAAAAGACTGCAGCTACAAATATGGTGCCAGCAGTACATAGCTGCTACTCGTAGGGTCCCTGGGCTGGGACCCGGAGGAACGGGTGGGCCCGGGTCCCTACCCCTCTCCCTGGGGAGATAGGGTAACCAGTGACGCCCTGGCCCACTACAAGAGGCAAAAGGGTGAGACCCACTAGGGAGAAGCTGTCTGTTTGCCACAAAGAGACTGTTGAAAAACCCACAACAACAGCAATAGACCAGGTGATTTGGGAATAGGTGACTGGGAATAAAAACAGGCAGCTAATTCACAACCAGGTTTGTGTAAATATATATTAGCAGGTCATTTAAGGACAAAAACATGCCAGAAGTTTATAATATAGTTTCCCACACTCATTTCAGGTTACATTATGGAGTCCCTCGAGAGACTCCAGAATTTTAAGGCTCCCCATCTTTTACAGCACCCTAAATTTAGTCCTTTTGGTTGAAAAGATGTGAGAAGCTTCAGACACAATGGCTAGGGAGAGTTAAAAAACCCATTGAGCATTACATTTTGAACAAAAGAAATATAGGCCTGATTCTGCCAGCTTCACTTATGTTTATTACCTTACTATCAAGTACTCTCGTTGTTATCAAATAATTGGCAGAATTGAGCCCTGTGTACATAGGATCCTTCTAGTCCAAGTAACATACAGTTTAAGTTTTCACTTCCATTCTTCAGGAATGAAAATAGTCTACTCTGTCATCACTGAATCATAGAGGATTATTATGTTACATATATCAACACAATCTTATCAGTATACAGTAACAAGTGACATTTTATTGTTGATACACAGTTGAGCAATCTAGCTGCCTCAAAAACAAAGAGGCAGTCAAAACTCTAATTTTAGCAATAGTAAAGCATGTCAGCAATATAAAAAGGAGTGCAGGTCCTTTCTAAGACAGATGAATCCTTGTTACTTCTCAAATCAGAATGAAACACAGTCTAAAGGTCTAGGGCAAAAATACAGGCACTAGTCTCTGCCTGAAACCAAAAGTTTAAGATGGTACTTAAGCTGGAAGAAGCTTTTATCCATGTGGAACCCAGTCCACTAAAGCGACGAATACATTTTCCAAAGCAAAATATATAAGGAAAAGATCAGGGTAAGTAATTTAAGTTTTCTACATAAGCAAGATATGATCCAACTGATTACATTTATACAGCAAAGCAGTGAATGAGATGGAAGAGTTGTACATTTAGACATAGTAGATGCTACAATCTAATTAGCATTCAGGGTTATCTTTGATTTCAAGAGGCTTTCTAACAATGTAATCACTGACACACCTATTTTGTGGCAGACATATGTGACACAGGACGCTTTCCACAAGATTACAGCAGTTTTAAAATTCTTGTCATTTAAATACTGGGCCTACCCAGATTCAGTGTCCCATTATATTAGTAAACCAAATACATATGCCTTCCAGCTAAGGTCACATTAAGTGAATTTATATTGGTTTGAAGGAGAATGAGTGGTGGCTGGCTGCCAACATTTGATCATTTACACATTGGGAAAGCAAAAATACATGTCACTGTTTCTTCTTCCTTATATAGCTCTCATGTATTTAATGCTCCATTCTGTATTTATGATACTAAGCTACTTGAGGGAACAGAAAATATGAATGGCCAAATTCTCCCTTTAGATATTGTTTGCGCAACTGCCAAGGAGGTAAATGGAAGGTGTGTGCATGCATCTGAGAGCAGATTTTTGGCCCATACATTGTATGAGCATTATTCTCCTTTTGGGCTAACTGGCACATCATTGCACTGGGGTTGGAGCAAAGCCATTCCAGTGTAAAGGAAGTGCCAGGTGGCCATCAGAATACCTCCAGACTGACCTACAAGGGAGTGGGCTTGTTGCTACACCCCTTTACAAGGTGCCACACATAACCCTCTGTGGAGAGAGCCTTCTCTGCCTTCTGGGGAGGAGGACGTGGCCCTACATCCTCACTCTCCTTTCTGTGCCCTTTGTAGTGCTATGCACTCTAGGGATGATATGAACAGAGCAGTCCCTAAACTCCCACTGTGCGTTTCCAAGCTCCCAGTATGCATCCCTATCGGGGAGACACAATCAGGTGTTAGATACCCAACTATGACTTGCTTGTAATAGGAGTTGGGCACCCAACTACTTTTTGCACCTTTGAAAATCTCCCAGAATTACAAAAGTATGTCAATTGGGCAATATTCCTATTTGGATTTACAGAATAGTTTCACACACACACCATAGTGTCGATGGAGAGCTCCCCAGCTTTGCTCATCATATCCTTGTTAATATACATTATTATGATGACAACATAATTTGTGCTGATATTTACAGAGGGAAATGTTTAAAGTCACAAAGTACTGCTAGGTGCCTAACTCCCATTAAAGCCTTTGGAAATCTTCCCCTAAACTGCTACACAACACCTCATGTTAACATATATGACCTATTTCTAGTGTTCATCAGTTCATTGATGGATATGCTCATACACTAGGCATTGTACGTTGACATATATAACAAAACAAAATTCAGTGCTATGGGAGAATTTCACCATGAGATATATTATTATAGCAGACAAACTACAAGAGCTGCCCAAGAAGAAATGAATACAAGCCTATAGGGCCAAAGCATAATGTGTCCATTGTGTAGGTCATGAAGAGATCACAAAGAGATCCCACACTCCCTGTCGGTAGCAGAGAGGTTCTGCAAGAGGTAGGGATAGTGTCCATGGCTCCGCAACTAGGCTAATCCACTGGCTGGAATTCTACATGGTTTAGAAGCATGATTGCAACCCATCGGCTCTATGAGCAGCTGCAACTGGGAAAAGTGGGAGGCTACTGCCTCCCCACAGTGATCCTCTTCCCAAGGCAGTTTATTTTGGCTTTGTGCAAGGCTCCAAAATTGTCCAAGGCTTTGTGCAAGAGCATATATATTCTTGTCACTATTTGTAAATCAGATACATATCACTGCATTAAAACACTCGCTCTTGTTATTTCTACTTTATTATCTACTCTTCCGTTATTACTTACCACTATGGTCCAGGGTATCATGCAAACAGCCAACGTTTTACAAGACTTTTTGTGGTCACACAGAAAAAGAAAAGCACTTACCATAAAACCAGGAAACTCCAATTGCCTCCATTAAAACAGCAAATAGGATTGAAGTCCCAGCTGCAAACGTATCCAGTAGCGTGAGTACATAAATTCCACCCTGTGGCATAAATAATTCCAATAAGTATAATAAATTCATAGATTCCAAGGCCACAAGGGACCATTGTGATCATCTAGTCTGACTTCCTGTGTAACATGGGCCAGAGAACATCCCCAACATTATTCCTAGAGTAGATCTTTTAGAAAAACATCCAATCTTGAAAAAATGTTAGTGTAGGGCCAAGAACAGGTACTTGTGGGACCCCACTGGAAACACATCCACTCGATGATGAGCCCTCATTTACAATTACATTTTGAGACCTATCATTTAGCCAGTTTTAAATCCATTTACTGTGTGCCATATTAATTTTATATCATTCTAGTTTTTAATCAAAATGTCATACAGTACCAATTCAGATGCCTAACAGAAGTCAAAGTATATTACATCAACATGATTACCTTTATCAGCCAAACTTGTAATCTCATCACAAAATATATCAAGTTAGTTTGACAGGATTTAGTTTCTATAAACCATATTGATTGGCACTAATTATATTACCCTCCTTTAATTCAAGTCCCATGTCAGTTACTCCATTATCTTGCCCAGGACTGCTGTCGGACTGACTGGTCTATAATTATCTGGGTCATCCTGTTTACCCTTTTTATTTTTATTATTATTTATTTTAATTTGCTTGAAGTTGGCCCTGTTAAAGCACCAAGCATATATATTACTAGTATGGACTTTATCCTGCTTCCATATTGTAAATATGGACAAGTGATGATCACTTGTACCTAAGCTACAATTATTTTTTAGTTCTGTGATCAGTTCCTCTTACCTGTGAAGACTCAGTCTAATATAGAATTCCCCCCTACTGGATGCAATAGTTTTTGAGTTAGCAAATTGTCATCTATAATATTTAGAAATTTCAAGGATGTTTTACTACTGGCAGCAAGAGACCTCCAGCATATTTCACACAGATTAAAGCCCCCCCAGATCATGCAGCTTTTTCCCCCCTACATATTATTAGTTAGAGGTGTAAGAAGATGGTATCCTGTTCCCTAGTGTGATTTGGTGGTGTGTAGCAGACATCAACTAATACTTCATCTTGTGCTTTATGCATTAGGACATTGATTCACAAGCATTCAAGATCATTTTCATCTGAGTTATCAGTGACTTGGAAACAGATAATGCCATTTTTGACAAACACTACCACTCCCCTTTTGCCCACTCAATCCTTCCTAAATAACCATTGATTTTAATATTTCAGCCTTACAAATCATCCTACCAGGTTTCAGTAATACAACCTAGATGGAATTTATGGTCATAAACAGGCAATTTCAATTTTATCTTGTTTGTTCTCCTGGCTTGTAGCATTGGTGTATAGGCAATTAAATAATTTCTTCTCTTCTTATCCTTTGGTTCCCTGATTAATTTTGTTTTCAACATCTTGATTCTGTGCTAAATGACTGCTCATATTTCCCCTGTTTTTACCCTCCCCTTTTGTTATTAGTTTAATGCTCTCCTGACTACTCTAGCCAGATTGCTCCTGAGGAGATTGGTTCCCCTTCCAATGGTGGAGGCCATAAAATTATATTGCTTCTGCTCCCTGGAGAAGGTCAACCAATTTACCACAAAACCAAAATCTTCCACCCTCCACCATCTACTTCGCTAACGGTTCACTTCCAGAATCTTCTGCCTTCTGTCTTCCTTTGCTTGTGGAACAGGAAGGATCTCAGAGAAGATTGTCTGGACATTATTCTTTGTTAGCATGCTTCCAAGTTCCCTGAGGTCATCTATTTTCTGTGAGATATCCTGTGATGTAGTGTCATTAGTGCCGATACGAATCATCATGAATGGATCTTTGCCCATTGATTTCAGAAGCCTATCCAATCTTAGAGTGATGTCTTCTGTCTTGTCTCCAGGAAGACAGCATACTGTCTTGTTGTCCATCTGCCCTTGCAGAACGTTCTTTCGATTCTTCTGAGTACAAAATCTCCAGCAAAGATCATCTATTTTTCTTGGACAGCTGAAGAATTCTTTCTGGATAAGCTTGATTTTCTTATATGCTGGGCTTATCTGCCCTCCACAGGTGTGTTCTGTACAGCTCTCCATTCCCTAGGACCAGCTGGATCTTGAGAAGAGTCTTCAATACTAGATCCTCAGTGTGAAAACTATGGATTGGAAACTTCTACATGGGCTGAATTCCTCCTGGTCTTCATCTCTCTGGTGGCCACAGCCTATCCATTCTCATTTGTCTCCAACTGTGAAGAATACTGTTTTGATCTCTTGCCTCTGGTGGTTATGAACTGCCAGGCCTCCTTTCTGAGCTGAGGTCAGCTCCTTTCTTCCTTGAACCCAGGGTACTGATGTTTCCCAGATCTATTTGGAAACTCCTCCGATTCTCAGTAGCATCTCTATTTGCTCCTCCAGTCCAAGAATGTTTTCCTCCAGCTTAGCCACTAACTTGTACTTCATAAACAGGGAAATGCCTTCTCATTTCAGGCAGGAAAGAAAACGTGGCATATCTTCTGTAAGTCACCACCATTGTTCCATCACTGGTCATCTTAAAATCACAGAGCTGAACCTCTTTCAACTCTGTCCAAAACTCTCATGTTAGCTGCTCCCATTCATGGCCTTTGAGTTTGCCTAGCACTGACTTTTTATACCAGATCTCCCTGTTTAGCTGAGCTCAGCTTCCCCAACACCATCTGGGAGTGATTAACCACTCAGGGACTTCAAAGAGAAGGGCTCCTCAAAGATCTTAAAGAAACAGTTAAAATTCTTCTACTTTCAAAGTTTATCCTCCAGATACCCAAGGTCTGATTTTAGAAATATAATATTAATCTCAGTATGTCTAATCAAGAGGTGGAAACTTTGGGCATCCCTTGGTCTGCATGGGAAATGGTGCCATTGAATGTGCGACCCTTGTAAATGGGCTTAATCTTCACCTGCAAAATGGGAGCTAAAAAATGGATGGAATTCTCACTCAACTCCCTTAGAGCGCTCAGTTAGGGAGCACCCTCAGTTCCCAGTAACTTCAGAGGGAACTGAGATCTCTCATTGCCTTGCAGAACTGCTGAGCAACTTGTGGAACTGAGCCCAAACTACTGCTAGCATAGAGCTCCTTCTCAAAGTAGCTGCAAGGCATATGCGTGTCACAGGAGTGGCTGCTACCACTCCACTTCTTCCCATCTCCAGTTTGTGGTCCAGTGGATCTGTAATCTTAGATCCAATGTCCCATCCCTGTGCTCCTGCAGAGTGGCCCAGTGCACACAAGTGGCTGTGAAGTCTCCATTGCTTGCCCACCAGTGCAGCAGGTACAGCCCTGGCTGTGCTATAGTCTGTGTCTTTTTTCTGTGGCTGAAGTGTGGGTCACCCCACATAAATATCCAAAATAACGGCATCTATATTCTTCTGAAATGCACTGATTTGGAACTGTAAGTTGCATTGACGATTTTCTTGCAAAAGTATTTTTCAGACACTCTTAGCTCCATTTGACTTAGTTTTATTTGATTGTCATTTGAGTAAACTATTGAATGTTTCATTTTATTTAGTTTGGAGTAAAGAGAAAGTGAGAGATTGGTAGCAGATAAAACTCCCTATCATTTTGAAATGAAGCAAAGAAAAATATTTTAAGATATTGTTACCGTTTCATCCAATGCAAACAGCTGATAAAAAATTCCGGTCATGGTAAATTCTAACCATCTTATTTATAAACAAACCCACTATGAATGTGCCTGTTCCTAGTGTGGATTTTGTCTGTAGTATCTTTAACAATTTAAAAAAGAGGATAAATACCATTTGTTTTGTAGCTCTCCTGATGATTTTACTCTGTTTAATCAACAAAGACATAGTTTGCTTTTCTCTTGTTATAATGTACAGAGACTTTGTAGCAGAGATGTGGCTATTTACAGTAACCAATGGAACAGCTGTCTGGGATTTTCTCAGTTATCAACTCAGGAGATGTGCCATGGATATCTGGCCAAATTTGTATTAACATGGGGTACCTAATAATCTGTATGGCAAATATTTTAGCAATATGAAAAAGACAGTATATTGAATGGTATTTTAGGTGAGAAATTCTGCTCCACACCTGTTCATTATTTGAATGCTTTAGTTTAGAAATCCATCAAGGTGACTGATGAAAGATGTGTGCATGAGAAACAGATTGCTTTGAAAATATATCCCAAAGATTTTCAAGGAGAAATTCAAGAGATTATTTTAACTCTGTGGTCTCATAAAAGATTTGATTTCTACTTTGTACACATTTGACATCAACTTTTTCTGTTACATGAACTAATGTATTGGTACGTGTCAAGGCAATTCAGTGCAGTCCACCTTGTTTGAGAATTTAATCCCACAGAGGTGCTATAATTTGAAAGACACTGAACTAGATTCTCACATGCTCTCAATTGGCATAGCTGAGTTGAAGTCAATGGAGTTAAACCAATTTAGACCAGCTAAAGATCTGACCCCTTATGTTTCTTCTAACCCATTGGTCCAGGACTATTGTTAATCTAGATGAAACCTTGAACAAGGAAATAGCAAGTCCAATTGTCTTAGATGACAGAAAAAGCTGAAAAATGTAAAAAAGGGTCAATATTTATTATTAGTATAAATTATCTGTATTATTAATATGATACTTAGTTTCAGGCTTTGAAAACCTTTTCTAGCTAATGAAACATGGTAGTGAAAAAGCTCCCAGAAAAATGCATTTTGTTAACTTTAAAAATTCTGTACTATTCATTAATTGGTACCATTTTCATAACTTTCTGCTAACTTGTAGATCTGTGACTCAGAGGAATGCTGGGAGACAGGGACATGCTCATTGGATCCCAGCACTGGCTCATTCCTTAGGGCTACCCAAGATATAATGCCTTCGATAGCCTTGTGGGGCGCATGCACAGCAGTGGCACTCACAAAATCTTCATGGCACTAGTTTGCCCACAGAGACGGGCAAGGGCCTGGCCATACCCCCCAGCCCAGACAGACATGTCTTCTCTGTGTGCTGTACTGCCAGCACTTGTAGTGCCTCTCTCTACTTCGCTCTTAGACAGCAAACACAGCCACAACATGACTGCCACCTGTGCAAACCCTGCACCCTTTTCCCATATCCAGCCCATGCGTGTCACCGCTATTTTTCTGCTTTATTTTTGGAATGCAGACAGCAGGTTGCCTCATATCCTTGATATTCAAAAATAGGAAGTTTCCTTCACTGAAATGCATCCAACTCAATGCATTAGTAACTGTGGGATGCTATGCGGCTAAGCTATTATTATGCTCATGGAAAGGATAATAGGATAATTGGACTGAACTGTAATTTTATGAGAAGTAAATGATTCTTATTGATGAATTATCTTGCGCTGCTGTGAAAAGAGAGTTTTCAGATGCCTAAGGGCGTGGTCTCCAAAACGCTAACCCCTACACACAAGAGTAGCAGTGACCATAATCCCATTGCAGATGAGAAGCTACAGTAGAAGTAAGCATAATGCCTGGGAATAAAGACTTGTGAGTCAGCTGATAGATAATAGCCTTGTACAAAATAGGAGTGGAGAGGTATCATTTAGGGAAGAGTTAATATAACATTCAGACAATAATGTTAGTTAAAATTAAACCTTCCAGGTATACAAAGAGACAGCTCAACCCCAGCTGCTTGCAGTTCTGTCTTCCCTCTAGGAACATTTGCATTGTTAATTTACTAATGGAAACCCCTGAAGTACTTACATTGGTGATACAAAAAAGAGCTACCAGGAAAGTGCCAAAGGAGACACCGAATGTGAAAAGCTTTCTGTGACGCTTCAGTATTTGGAAATCATCTGCTAAACCAGTGATGACAGCTTCCATTCCACCCATCTAAGGAAAAGGAACACAGCAAGCTATGTTAGGCAGTAATGACAGAGACATTTTACCCACAAACAGAAGAGTACAAATAAGTTTGAGATTCATCTCTATTTCCTTTTGCGATTTCTTATATCTTATCTGTACATTGTTGCTACTCTGAAAAGGAATGTAGAGATGGATGCTGTAGAAGGGTTACAGAAAGGTTTACAGCCATGTGCTGTGGAATCTGGAAAGATGCCCTCATACCATCTTTGAAGCAGCAAGGACACTTAACTTTCTTGGGTAAATTGCTCAGGAAGTTGTTAGAAATTGGAAATCAAACTGCTATGGTTTTACAGATGGCCATCAAACAAAGTGGGTGCATGTTGCACTCTGAGGCTGGGTCTACACTGACGGCGGAAAATTCGCTGCTGTCACATCGATTGCTCTGGATCGACTGAGTGGTCTGTATAGATGTGCTCAGTCGATCCAGGAAGCGATGCAGGAAAACCACCCCGGTAAGCGGAGTAGTGCTGCGTCGAAGGGAGCGCTGTTCCCTTCGATGCAGCGCAATATGGATGCCACGCGGAGGAGATTCTGCAAAGTCAACAGGAGATACGCAAGTGATTTACGTCGCTTGCGTATCTTCCGTCGACTGCCGCCGAATCGCCAAGGTAAGTGTAGACCGGGCCTGACTCACTGGATGGCAGAAAATGGTCTGGAAATGCAGCATGTGTTTGAATAATCATAGGAAAAGGTTGGAGTCTTCTACTGATACAAGTGTTCCTGCTAAGACTATGAATAAATAATTTCTGAGAGGAAGTCTAATGATCAAAGAGTCTAGTCTGTGAATCTACTGATAAAGCCTTTTACAGAACTGGATTTGGATAAGGGCTAGGAAACAGCATTGCATACAATTGATTGAGTTTCTTCTGTTTATTTAAAGTGTGTGTGTATAGGGGTTAGGGAGACAACCTTTAGTTCTGGGAACTTTATAGTAACAAAAATTCTTGATACCATAGAAGAATTCTATGTTGCCCTCTGTATGTAACCACTTTCTGTTAGCCATTTTTTGCTGTTGGGAGAAGTTTGCTGTGGTAGCTGAAATATTTCCCAAGATTTCATTGATACTGCTGTAGGATGCAGGTTCCCGTTCATGAGCTTTATGTCCTATGCAGTTACGCAAGCATTTTGGCTTTTTTTTCATAGTTTGAATCAATATGAAGCCAAGTTTCCTGTTCTTTGCTACCCAGCTCAGAAAGTATTTTGGCGCTCCGCACAATGCAGAGCAAAAAATACAATGTATAATTAAATAAATAGCCAAGCAGAGGTCCCCTCCACCATGCACCTCTTGCTATTGATTTGGTGATCTTGGACACTCACACCCAGAGCAACCACTTAATTGCTCACCCCTAAACCCAATCCTGCTCTTGCTAGCAATTTTAATTTATTTAAAAATCTGGTAATCAGTTGGGGAGACTCAATATTGGATATTTCCTGCCTATGGAAGAGAAATGTGCCAAATACTGGAGGGTTGCGGGAGAGGGGAGGGCAGCAGGTTGGGGAGAACAACATCTCTGTTTCAAATCCATTGTTGAGAATAATCTCCATAGTATCTGAAGGATTCACTTCTAAAACCAGAGGACTGCAGAGGAAGGGCAAACATTCTTTTAGCAAATCTCAAGAGAAATGTCAAAGCATAGTGTAGGGTTTTAGCCATGTAACTTCTGCAAGCATCAACAGAAATCATACAGTTAAATCTCAGTGCACTGCTTAAATATGTGTTAATATTTCATACGCTCACAATGTTTTACTATTCTTAAAGAGACTCAGAGAAGCTAGAAATGGACAAAGATTCTCTACTCCTTCCTATCAGTTCAGGACTCCTTCCAAATGTAATGCTTTGTTCATCCCAGTTGTTAATGTTCTATGTACAGACGGTTGCATGCTGAAAAAACTGTGTTACAGATATTCATTCTAATTCCTAACCCTTTTAATTTGCTGTCCACTAACTCATTCAGGAGGAAGTTTCTCTTTCCATAAAAATTTGGGGAGTTCCAGAAAACTGTCTCTAAATGTCAACAAGGGGCTTTGGGCATGAACAAGGGTATTAAGGTGTTATTCCTCTTTTTTATTTTGTTCCAATTTTCTAATCAGACATGTGCCACAATACCACATGTCTTAGGTGACCAATCTCACAGCACGTGAGCTGGGTAATCAAAGGAACATTCTGCAAACAGCCCCACAGTCTGAAGTTGCTTGCATAAAACCAGTAAATAATTACGTGCAGTAGCAGTAGCTTCACATGGCTTTGATGTAGCTGTGGTGGTGCATAGAATGGACTTCATCTTGAATGGCCCCCTGGAAGACTTTTTCTCTCAGCAGGAGTCCAGAAAGAAAGGGCCAATTAACCCTGTGAGAAGCTGCACTCTCCTGGAGGAGAGTCATGGCTGATCAGCTTTTCACTGATGATGAAGCCCAGCTGGGCAAGGAGAATGCTAAGCTGCTAAGCAGGAAGTAGAGCGTAAGAAGGGGGCTGCAGTACAGAAGACCTGCAGTCACTCTCTGGACTTAGAGAAGGAAAGGAGGAAACCAAGGGGAGAACAGAAGCCCTCAGACCCTGGCCTTGGGGGAAGGGCACACTTAGAGGAAGGTGGAGGAGAAGAAGCCTGATAGAGGCGAAGTAGGAAGCAACCCTGGGAAACAATAGTGCAAACCTTGTCTGCAGGTTGTTTTATCCCAGGCTGGAACCAACCAATGGGGAAGTGGTACAGACTGGGCAGTGAAGCAGGAAGGAGGGGACGTCAGACTGGGAGCGGGCTCCTCCTTAGATGGGCCATAAGGATGCTATGCAGCAGTGAAAGAACCCCATGACAGGGAGGATTTATGATTCTTAAATCTCTGTAATATTCATCCTCGATTTTTCTTTTCTTATTTTTTTCTCATTACTCCTGGTCATTCTTGCCACCCTCCTCTACTCTTCTCCCACCTTCAAACTCTGGATCTGATTTTTCTTCATGTTTTTCAAATAAGTTCCAGAGTTTCAACGGTACAACTTGACCTAATCTCTAACAGGCCTGACCTGAAATCCAAAATTCAAAGAGTTGAAAAGAGTTCAGAGCTGGAGCTGAACTTCAGAGCTCAAACCCCTTCTAGAATATGTCCTTCAAATACTTACAGATGTCTATCAAAACTCCATTGTGTGATTTCTTTTTTTCAGTTTTGTTCCCTCTTTTGTCTCTGCTTTACCTTCCTTTTCTATTTTTGAAAATGAGTTAACTTCATCTAACTGAGCACACAGATTGAGCACTAGCTTTTGCCATTTCCCATTACTGGCTCCTTGATCAGCACTGCACATTCTGAGCAGGACAGGACAGTTTCTTTCTTCTTGGCAATTTTTATTTTGGAAAAGTAAAAAAAAAATCCTTATGAACATAACTAATGACTGTTCACTGTTCTGTTCTTTAAAGATGCTATTTGCTTTTCTCAGCAGAAAATGAACTCTTATGTGAAGTATAAAAGGAAGTCTTGATGCCTCTTTGGCAAGAACAAGGTGATACAACTGCTGTTAGGGTACTTAGAATATTTCATTTAGGGTTGAAATTTCTGTGATATTTTTTATCCCAGTGCAATATACTTTCACTTCGTAGAAAGCACAAATACTCCCCCTTCATGTTGAATAAAGTTCAGACACCTAAATCTAAAACTGAATTTAACCGTAAAATGAGGCAGTCCTTAGTGTCCATTCTTTACCATTACTAAATTTCTATTATCTGTCAACTTGCAGATTACATTGTTGCCCTTTGCCAAGACATTAACAAACACAAAATAATAGTGTAAATTAAACTGATTTTAAAAATATTATCACAATGAGACTATTATTGTATGGTAAGTACCTTACATACAGTTCCATATTATAGGAAATCAAAGATATAATTAGATGCTATATTCAGTCTTTGTGTCATGAGTATCACTTATGATGCTGTGGGAAATAAATGAAAGTCACTGATATAAAACAGTATGGAACCATTGTAGCCTTGTCTAAGTGCAATTCAGCATCTTGTTCCTGTACTTACTTCAAGTTCATTTTTAGGCCTTATGTTTGCTGCTGTAGAAATCAATGGTCAAATTCTCATTAGCTTCAGTAATGCAGTATCATATCCTAAAGAGCTGTAACTTTTGCTGCTTCAGCCTAACTCAGAATCATAGAAACCAGCAAACACTGTTTGCTGGCTCATAAACTACCTGATCCCTTCCCAAGCTTTCTGCACACTGTGAATCTTTGATTAAATAAACTCCTGAGTGTAAAACTATTGGGTATATTGGCCTTAACTATGAAAACAGGTACAATGAGAGCACAGCATGTGGCTTCTGAAACCTAGTAGAACTAGACTGGTGTCTCCATAATTAGTAGCAGAGAATGTTATTAAAGGAAATGACAGGCATGGAAGATACGCACGGAACTGTCAATGCCCAGTGTCAGAAGCATTATGAAGAACACCACTGCCCAAAATGTTGATCCTGAAAGGGTTGAAATGGCTTCTGGATAAAGGATGAAAACTAGTCCAGCTCCTGAAAAGCAAGAGGAAAGAAAACTTGTTTCTGCAAGGAAGTTTCTGTTAACTTTGCAAAGCTATAAAATTGTTCATGAAAACGAGATTTGACCTACCTAGATTCTTACATTGGTGCCCGTCACCATAGTGTCTGAATGACTTAGACTTACAGTCTTTAAGGCCAGAAGGGGACCATCATGGTCAATTAGTCTGACCTCCTGTATGTTGCAGGCCACAGAACCTCACCCATCCAATCCTGTAATAGACCCCTTATCTCTGGCTGAGTTACTGAAGTCCTCAAATCATGATTTAAAGATTTTAAGTTACAGAGAATTCACCATTTACATTAGTTTAAACCTGCAAGTGGCCTGTGCCCCATGTGGCAGAGGAAGGTGAAAAACACCCAGAGTCTCTCCTAATCTCACCCAGGGAAAAATTTCTTCCCAACCCCAACTATGGTGATCACTTAGACCCTGAATAGACACTTGGAAAAGAATTCCCTGTAGTAACTCAGCCCTCCCCATCTATTTTCCCATCACTGGCCATTGGAGATATTTGCTGCTAGCAGTCACGGATTGGCTACATGCCATTGTAGGCAGTCTCATCATACCATCCCCTCCATAAACTTATCAAGCTCAGTCTTGAATCCAGTTAGGTTTTTTACCCCCACTGCTCCCCTTGGAAGGCTATTCCAGAACTTCACTCTTCTGAAGGTTAGAAACCTTTGTCTAATTTCAAGCCTAAACTTAGGCACAAAGAGAGCTTCTAGAATGAAAATGTAGGCACTGAATGAATTTAGGAAGCAGCTGAGCAAGGGTTATATGGATCACAGTAGTATCTAAACTAGAGTTTAGGTGCCTACATTCCTTTGTGATTCTGTGGTACTTATTCCCATTCCTAGGCTCTTTGTATGAGATTGCCATATCTGAACGTTGTTTAGGCAGTGACCTATAGAACTAACCAGCAGACGTGTCTCAGTAGATTATGTATGTGTTCAGTACAAACCTGACCCTTTAAAGTATTACGTGCATCCGGCAAGGTGTCGAGCACCCGCAACTCACTAGAGCTCAGACCACTCAACACCTTGCCTGGGCTACAAATCAACCATGTGCTTAAGTATGTGCCTGACCTGAAGCACTTGAGTGGTCCCATTCAGGTCACTTTAGTGAGGCAACTCACAAACTCAGAGTTGGCATGGCCTAACTGGGTACACTGCCAGGCCTCCCAGTCTGAACAGCCAGACACATGATAGCTCTGCCTGAGCTAGCGCACTAAACATAGCCGTGTAGGTAGGGGTAGCACAGGCAGCAGCTCCAACTCCCTGCCCCACAAGTACATTTATAGGCAGCTGGCCCAAGCCACCACCTGTGCTTCCGCCATCTACACCGCCATTTTTAGAATGCTAGCTCAAGCAGAACTCTCATGTCTGTCTATTCACACGGAAAAGCATGCTCCCAATTGCTGTGTAGACATACCCTAAGTAACTTGCTGAACCAAGACCGCAACTGGGTCCATTGTAGCTGATCTGCTTTGTCTTGGAAATTAATATAACCAGATTTGCAGGGCAGCAGTGAAGAAAGTGGTTAATTTTTCAGTAAATTTGGGGTAAAATGAACTTTCCTACCTTCAGTGGCTACATCTTCAATTTTTACTTTGTGCTCATGAGCCATGTAGCCCAGTATAGAGAAAATTGCAAATCCTGAAATGAAGCTTGTGACACAGTTGATTGTGCTCGTCAGCAAAGCATCCCTAATATGGGAGAGAGAGAGAACAATATAGTGAAAAACACTTTAGGAAGTAGGTGGGAATTGTGTTAATGTTCATAAGATTTTTGTGGAAAAGAGAAACACGCCAATTAAGTAATCATCCTGATGATCAAAGGCTCATACCAAAATATTGTGCTGGGAGAGAACCCATTGTTATTTCCTAAATTGTTTTGAAATTAAGAACTTTATTAAATTGTAAGATGGTCTTAGCTGGCAGCAATAGCAGAAGTAACCAGAAGTGAACAAAAGCCTACACAGAGGGAAATGAATACTAGCAAATACCAATCCATACTTATAAACTCTTGTGAATGTTTTCAGACAACATCAGCTATGCATTTTAATGGGCTTTGATGCCATTTTCAAGGTATTGCATAGAATCTGTCTATCAATCCTTCCACTTAAGCAGGCATTTCAGATAAGATGCATGGAAAAGCTTCATTCAGCTCCCATTGAAATCAATGGCAAAACTCCCATGGACATCAATGAGAGTGGAATTGGCCCATACAGTCATTATTGTATAATATTAAGATGTAACCATCAGTTTAGTCATGAATTTAACAAAGATGCTGATAACTTTATTATAAATCTGCTATTGTTTTAGATCAATGACAGGACCCACAAAGGAAAATCCTTAATTTCAGATTCAGCCCTGGGATACGCAGACAATCCTCCTTTGAATTCAATAGAGTTATGCACATTTATGTCCAGATTAAATCTGGCCACAGTTATCAATATTAATTTAGAATGTCAGCCTCATCCGAATGAACATATGACAACTGGTCACATGCTTTTGAAGTCCAAAATTTCATTGAGCATTTTTTTGTTGAAATTTCAAATGTTTACAAAAGAGGGGATTGTGCCTTCCTACCTCCCCTTTTGCACTAGATCTAGTATTTATTTGTGGTATGTACATTAATATAAAGAAAGTGATGATAATTTGTTAGATATTTAATGACTAGTAGGAGGCAGGGACTCAGAGGCTGAGAAAGTCTCCGCCACTTCCCCCCCTCCATTGTTAAATATCAATAACAGCAAGATTTTATAAACCTCATAGCTTTTTACTAATCTGTCGTCTTCATAATGACACCTGCAGTGTCCCTCAAAGGCCGTTAGCTGTGAACCGCTCTGTTCAGATTTTCTCTGGCAAATCTGTCTTTCATAAATTTCTTCCTTTTTGTGTGTGTAAATTTAGCCAGTTTTTCCATGCAAATGTACAGTAATACACACCCCTAGACCACAGGAGCACCTGAAATTCCCACCTCAACATGGTAACTCCCCAGAACTGTTCATGATCAATGTTTGGTGGCAACAGGGAGTCAGCTGCAGCAGGGTCAGTCTCCCGGCAACACATCAGGCGTAGCCAATCCTAGCAGCATCTGCCCTGCCTTTTTGTCTGTACTGTCTGATTGGTGGGGGTGATGGGGCTAAGCTCCTACTTGGCCCAATAGCTGCCAAAACTTGCTCGTAGCTCGCCACATTGCACACAGCAACTATGCTTGACCCTACTACCTGTGCATCCCACCTGTGCCCGCTCCTGCCCATGCCCAGACTGCTCTTGTGCCCACTTCAGTTCCTGCCCTTCCCCATCCTTGACATCTCTGGCTCTGAGCCCCAGCTCTACTTCCCAACTATGTCTCTGGCTAGTCCACTGGCTCTGGCATTCGTCTTCTGATCCCTGTGTCTGACTCTTGGCTCCACTCCCATCTATGCCCTTGACTGTCCTTTGGACCTGATCTTTGACTTCAGCTTGGCTCTGCACTAAACCACAGCCCTGGCCATATCTATGGGTCTGACCATCCACGACCTGTGATCCTGATGGTGGCATAATGTCAAGTCTTACGAAAAATGTATGTAATATGATTCATTGGCTTTAGCCATCTCATGAGCTCCATTCCAGAGAGGATTGTTCAATGCTTCAGCCTTAAGTTTGAAATGCCTGGGCTTCATGAGCCTCTGGTTAAAATCAAATGAATCACAACAGGGTTGTCAAAATAGATTGGTTTTAGAAGTAGATACGAGTTCCATGCAGTCTACTGTTGGACAAGACCTTTAAAACTGAGGTCCTATCGCCATTGTGTGGACATCAGTCATCCCAGAGTGCTTTTGCAACAATAGAGTTTGCCTTAGCCAGATTTTCCACCTCTGTCACCATTAGTTTCCCCACTGCACCCCAGACTTGGCTGTACTACTATAGAGTTTGGCCCACAAATGCTGACACATGCACAAATGTCCAAACAAAATGCCCTAGAGCATGAGTCCTTTAAAGCCAAACTAGTGGAGTCCTTGGGGAAACACTTTAATTAAAATTTGTACAAAACGTGTCCTTTTGATTGGTAAAAACCCTTCAAAATTTTTCAGCTAGTTCCATTCTAATCGTCTTTCTATAAGGCAGTATAGTAGAGATACACAGAACAATTAAAACACCCATTCAAACTATTGACATTAAAATGTAAAGTGACAGTGTCCAACCCTTACTATTTGCACCATGCCTCCCACACTGGGAACTCCAGCCCTGGTAGGGATCTCTATGCACTATGGTCCTGATTCAGCACATCACTAATGCACATGAACTTGAACTAAGTGTTTTGCTGAATCAGGGTCTACTGTAAAATCACAAATAGGTAATCCTTATATATAAAAGTCCTTAAAAGTCCTATAAAGGATAGAGTTATATATATAAATATATATATATAAATATATATAATGTCATAAAATCAGTTGTCACGATCAAATGGTAATGAGAAATAGACTCCCTTACCTATAACAGTTGTTGTCAAACTTATTGTAACTAGCAAACGCAATTAAAACTCCAAACCCAGCTCCTAAAGAGTAAAATATCTGAGTGGCTGCATCAATCCATACCTGCATAAAGAGATGAACATTATTAGATGTGTTAGCTCGGACTAAAAGAGAAAAGTCGAGTGACATGAAAGAACTGTATATTTAGACCTAGCTTTGGCTATCTGTTGAAATAATACCTGAACACTCTCCATGACTACAGAACAATAAATATTCCCCAGCCCATCAAGAACCAAGACATGGGATAGAGTCAAGGACTAGAGTGGTTCAACAAAATGGCAAACTCTAGAGCAACAGCAAGACCTAAGTGTATGCAGCATGGCATTATAGATCACTGGTTGCTTATTGAACTTCCACTGTTCAATTAACTGACTTTTCTGCTGTGCTGAGGCAATAAACTTCCCACTAGCGCTGGGTTAATTTGGATTGCACAGTCAGAAAGAAATAAAAATAGTTAACAGACCAGGAGCTATGGAATGTTTTCCTTTCCCATAGGGCAGGGGGCTGTAATTACTGGTTATATGAAGCTTTTTTGTGTCAGAGGCTGAAGTCTGATTGACATGCTATGAATAGGTCTTCCTAGAGATATTCCTTCTCAGTCCTCACTCATTTGATTAATTAAATTCCATCATTTCATCTACTCATGCTGTGCATAGCCCATGTGCAGAGACAATGCCTGGACTTCTACAGGGGGAGCCTGAAAATACAGGCAGAGCAGTTCATCTGAACCATTTTATCAAGGTTTTCAAATGTCTCTTTCCTTAAGTATCACTTTGAGAAATCAAAAGCTCAATTCCAAGAAGCATTGAAGTTAAGGGGAGCTGCGAGTACTCAGCACCTCTCAGAATCAGAATGTTTGGGTTTAGCTGAATCTGCCAAATGTAGCTTCAGGCTGAAACACCCGTGAATTTCATCTGTTCTCCACCCAAATGGAGAAAATCATAATAAATCAGCATCAGCCCAAGTGCATTCACTTGGCTGGGATCTGCTGAAAGATCCTTGAAACTCTGCAACCTGGCTAGAGTTGTGGGTTCCATCTCGTTTGGGGTTTCAGTATTAAACTTTCACACAACATTATCATTGACCTATTCCAAACAGAGAGAGGTTTCCACCTGCGCTACTGCCATATGCAAAGGCAGACAGCAGCCTGATTGATGAAGTGCAGTATGATGCAGTTACCCCTAATGTCTGATCCACAGTCCATTGAAGTCTATGGAAGTCTTTCCATTGGTTTCAGTTGGATTTGGATCGTGAACCCCCTACTAGTGCCACACAAGTGAAAACAACTAGCAAGGAGTCATTCTCTACAAATGATGTTTCCTCTAAATTAGAGATGTGTTGAAAAGTTAAGGATGCAAAAACCTCTGTCATTTTGCCTACGGTGTGAGGGTGTGTGTTGGGCAAAAAACTTGAGTATGTATTGCAATCAGCTGCTGCTGTTACTAACACTACCCATCCCACTTTTTGGAAAAGCTGTATAAAGTCTAGACACAAGGAATTTTTTAAAATAGACTATCCTTGGAAATGCCCTATTGACACCACAAGGTACTTGTATTGCTTTTTTGATTAATCCCTGGCTCTTTGCCACTTTGTGTTCTATCACTGGATTTGTAGCACTGTATTTTGGGCCCAGTTCAGCTGCATTTAAGTCTCACTGGCTTACCAGGACACTTTAGCACATGCTGCACAGGGATGGATTTAAGCATGGGCTTTCAGTTAAGCATGCGCTTTTGGGCCTTGCTATATCTGAACCTTGGATTGAAATAATCCTCTGTGTAATCCCAATTAGCTGCTGTGGAGATGAAGATAAGGAGTTAGCAGCAGAAGTCAGAAACTCCACTAAAAAGTCAAGGTTTCATGCAAAATTCCTTGTAACAACAAACAGGATGCAATATAGAGACAAGGGGGCTGGTTCTTCTACAGCTTACACTGATGTTGTTCTACTGACATCATTGGAATTACTTTTGACGCATGCCATGATCAAGTTTAATTGTATAGTATCTGAATTTTTATGTACCATTAAAAAACATTCTAGGAGGTTGTAGTCAGTCTTTTGCTTCAAGCTTCCTTCCTGTTTATATTACTGTAACCTTTGTTCCTTTCTCTTCTATCTCTGGACTTGCAATGTTACGGCACAATATAGAGAGGAAGGGGAAGTACTAAGTGAATCCCCAGACATGATATAATTTTCAGGAAACTTCTTATGACGTCCAAAAGAGCAAATTCCTCCTTCCTGACATAGGATTCCTCATGACTCTGGTTTTGTTCATCACTCGCTGCTGTTCCTTTTGTGGAACAGAAATACACAGATTTTTAAGTTAATCACTTGTTTTTGTGTAGAGGAGCTAACAAGATTAAGCATTGTGCTGCTGGACTTTCAGCAAGGAATGCGTGTAGACCCTGTTCTCTTAAGATCTTTTCAGAATGACATTTTTGTCTATTCTTGATGGGTCTAATCCTGTGCAGTGCTGGTGTTACTAACAACAGAGGCCTCTCAGGAGGTGCTGAACACCTTGCAGCAGTGAGACCTATAAACTCTTGGCATGAGGGGACCTTATGGCTTTTACATGACTTTAGATCCAGTAGCGGAGCACATTGTAGAACATCGCAGTTTATCTGTGACTTCCTTTGACATTTCATTTTATTTTTGCTGCTGTTCTTCATTGGGAAAAAAAGTTCATAAATCAAAGGCTCTTGCAGAAACAGACTGAACTGATACTCAGGCAGCTGTCAAATCTCCCCGGCCCAATAACAAGGATTAAGCACACAAACACGTCAATAGCACCAGCAGGGGCCCCAGCCTCCTAACAGGGGACTGCAGAAACAATAATACCACAGATAACTTGGACTTCCTTTCCTTGTAAGTTGTCTTCCATCATCCTGTAGGAATTCTCTCTCTCTCTTATATAAGTAATCTGGAAAACTTGGTCTCAGAAATAAATATCTTTATTGCTAGCCAAATAGCAGCTATGGAAACTTAAAGCCCAAAAGAGCAATACACAAATATATTCTACAAATGCAGAACACAATTATGAGAACTGAGGAACAGATACTGAGCTGTCGTCAAGTCAGCATAGCTCCGTTTAGTTCCAGGTGAGGATCTGGCATTGAATATTTATTGTTTCCAAACACCACTTAAAATGCAAAAGAAAATGAAATCGCTCATGTGTCCCTTCCCCTGTATTTGGCTATACAGGCACATCCGTTACTGTATATTACACATTTCTGGTATGATGTAAGTGATGTTGTTTTGCAGACAGAACTGGCTCAAGCTGTAATATTTCAATCTGGATTTTGAGCACCCCAAAGAGGAGTGGGTTCAGATTTAGAGATGTGCTATGCTATACTGCAACCTAGTGTCAGTGTGGGGACCTGAACACTGGCTATGCACAGCTGATAAAATGAACATTTTAACAACAAAAAAGAGGGGAAGGACTGCTGTTTTTATAACAACACATGAAGTAGTCCTGGATTTTGATACTTGGGCTTCTTATTAACTTTGGCTAGTTTTTCAGTTATTCATGAAAATGAGTCAAGTAAAACCAAACATGATGAGTTTGGCAAGCTCAGACAGAGCTATAACTCTGATGGACCCCTCTCTAGGGACTAGGTGTTTTCATGCCAATTAGTTTCTTCTATCTTGTTTTTTTAGTTTTCTATTGTATCTATTTGAAAAGCACTTAACATTTTCACACTGGTCCATTCCAAGGGGATGCCATTGTTTAAGTCTTTTTTCCTGACTAAGTCAAAAAAAAAAACCCAGCCCTGGAATAAAATCTGTTTGTGATCACTAAATTTCTGTTCTCTGGGGCTTTGGAAATGATGGTGATTTCATAATGAATTTGAGTGATCTGACTTGCAGAT
Source organism: Mesoclemmys tuberculata (assembly GCA_007922155.1). Lineage (NCBI taxonomy): Eukaryota > Metazoa > Chordata > Testudines > Chelidae > Mesoclemmys > Mesoclemmys tuberculata. The sequence goes on from ML675631.1 coordinate 3,584,278, forward strand.
CTTTTTAATATGGTGGGCTGACAGCAGAGGTTAATTTTAATATACACTAGGTTGAATGTTCTCAGGGCGCTAAGGCCTAAAGGACTATTTTGGCTAATTGAATTTATATGGGCATAATTTTTTTACTTACAATGTTGGGAAAAGATACAGTGATACGTGCATCAAGTTTCTAATTCCTTAGTATTGAAAGTCTCAGTCATTATAAAGTACAATTAAATGGCTTTCACTGGAATGGCCTTGACAAATTGATTATCAGTGACGGACAAACCTCAGTTCAGATACCCAAAATTTCAAGTGCCTGTTCAAACTGGGAAATGTAATCAAAAATGATTTTCTTCCTATGAAAATCTTTATTTTCAATAAAAAGCTATTTTCTATACAGATTACTTTTCAATGGAAAGATTTCAGTCCGCTCTGATCATTGTCATCCACTAGCAACTGTTCAACATAAAGGGCCAGAAAACAACCAGATATTACCAACTATTTCTGCAACGTGGGGGAGCTCTCAGCTGGCACAGAGCTGGCTGATGCAGCCTGCCTTTGTCCACCCCATGTTCAGATAGGAAGCAAGTCATCATAGGTAGTGTTTGTGGTCAAAGCATGTATAGTTTCTTAGAGATCACTGGAAACAGGAACGAGCTTAAGCAGCCTCCAGGCTATTCTACCTGTAGCAGTGCCCAGAGTTATGCCGACCATCTTGATATGGGACACTCTCCTCATGATCAGAGTGAGAAACTCAGCTCAGTGTAGAAAAGATAATAACGCTCATGAGCCAGCAAACATAAATATCTCCTATTAGAAACCAACTCTGACAATTTCATAACAGCTTCCATCTCTATTAACTCACACAATTGTTAAGAGTTTTCTGTGAGTTTTCATTATAGGAAGTGAAGATGGAAGAAGGAACTTACTGTAGCTTCTTTTAACCTTTTGAAATCTATGTGAAGGTAAGCATTTATTCCATTGTATGCACCAGGCAATGTGATTCCGTGGATTAACAATACAAATAATACAACGTAAGGCAAAGTGGCTGTTATCCACACAACCTGCAGAGGACAAACAGACACCAAATGTTAATTAATCTACTGTTATAAAATCAGAAAGTTTTATAAATGTATTGCAGAATGCTACTATCCCCTTATTGCATTTGTCTCTTTTGTTCTCTGGAGGATATCTTGATTGCTTATCATAAGGGGAATTATCCTAGCAAAAAAGAACTGTTAGCTATCAGACTAGGAAAATTCCCACATGTGAGGATAGGTAGTAGTTTACAAGTATGAGATTGGTTAGGCAAGTGAGATTATATGTCAGCAGCAGAGTGACTATACTAATGTTTGTATTAAACTTCTGAGCATGCTCATTGTGAATTATTTCCAGAAGTATAAGTAGACACAAACAGATATTTGCTGAAAATACCATAGAAATATATGCAGCAACCACAGACAGAAAGTATTCTCAGATGTCTTACAAGGCTAGGATTTCTGGATGCAAACAATACATTGAGATTGAGTCGTCCACCTCATGTCACCAAGAAAAGTTCCATTTATCCTGATCAATTAAGTAAAATATCAACATGAAAATAAGGAAATGCTGGCATTTATTGAAAATATATGGCATAGGTGGTGGGTTAACCCTACTGTTGTAATTGAACAGCCAAATAAAAAAGTCTGTGCAGTGGACCACGTTTTAAATTAAACCATGAAATGTGAACATTAACAGATGAAAACTGTTGAAGTGGCATCTTATGCATCAAAACTAAAAATATTCTGAGATTTGGAAGCTAGAAACTCCTTTTCAGCAAGTTAATAGAGTTGAGTCAAGGTCTAATGTTTTAATCTCAAAATATCCAAATGGTGTGTAAGTAAATATCCAGGTGGTTTTATTTCAGCTCTTGAGATACTTCAAAGAACAGTGGCAGAAATCTTTGGAAGTGATAATATGTTTAAATTAGAATGAAAGTTTATTTAATAAAAGCAAAGGCCCTTAAATAATACAATGAAAGCTTTAAGCAAGTTTTGCAGAGCAAGAGACAACCTTTAACTGTTATCCAAAGCCAACTGAAGTCAAAGACTCACTCATTGACTTTAATGGGCTTTATCTCAAGCCACTAATACTGAACTTAAAATTAAAAAGCTAACAGAATTTTGTAATACTGGTCCTCACTTGAGCAAAGATCACGTAATTGCTGAGTCAAATAAAACAAGAGCTGTATTTGAAATGTCCACTCCACTTTGTAAAAGAGATATACAAAGATCTGACCTAAAGCTTTGGTCCTAGTGGCACCCTTAGGTAGAAGGACTTACAAACCCTTTCCCTTCCATCTCCCCGCCACCTCTATCAAAAATCACTTTCTAAAAAGGACAATGAACAATACTGAGATACAAGGGCAATATTAGCTGTACCTTTCCTGAAGTCTTCACTCCTTTCCACAGACTAAAGAAAAGAATTATTACCACCACCAAGAGGCATAATGAGAGCTGCCATCGAGGTGAGCCAAGGTCATGGATTCCACCGCTTTCATGCAGATGCAGTACACCTCGTCTAGATATAAGAAAGGGAGAGAGACACAAAAAAAAAAAGTTAGGTCATTGCTTACTCCTCCTCCTCCTCCTCCTGTGGACTGTATGTAGACTTGAAAGCTGAATGACAAGATCAGTGGCTTCTCTGCTTGATTTAGTTTTTATTAGAGCTGGTCAACATTTAGCATATTTCAAGTGACAAAAAGTTGATTTTTTTCTATCTTGACTAAACCACAGGGGGGGAAAAAAAGAATTTGTGGACATTTCTTTCCCTTATTCACCAGCTGTACAGCTGGTTGAAATATTTCAGATTATGAAACTGATTAAAAATATTAATTTTCATGTGTGTGTGAGTACATTTCACCAATATTCGCCCCTCATTTTTGACCAGTTCTAGATTTTACTTAGATTTATTATCAGGCACTGGCAGCGAGTGATACCAAAGTTTTAGGAAGTTATTTTTATTACTTCCTTTCCATTTTTTGATCTCACATTCACAGTGTCCAAATTGAGCTTGCATAGGTGGCCTATGGGGGCAACTCTTTAACAGCCAATAGCAGCAGCTGCCTCTCTTCTCCTTGCACATGCTACATTAAGACATTTTTATTCTTATAGGTGCCCCCCATTGATTGCCCAATTCCTTGTCTGATGAGTGTGCAGGTAGCTGCCTGATTTCCTGTTCTCCCAGGTGCTTTAGCCAGATTTAAGTACATAAATAGGTTGGGCTCATTTAGAATAAACTCACAAAAGTCACATCTAAACCTTTGCTAAAAATGTGAATGGAACCCACATCAAATATTTGATATTCAGAAAAGTTAAACCTGATCCTGCATGCCTGGTTCTCACTGAAAATTCATTTTCTCCAAATATTTTTTTGAATTTTTAAATGAGTATGGTGATGAAAAAAATCTCACAAATGATCTCGCTGTCAGGAACATTTGCCAAAAGAGTAATTTCAAATTTGGGTTTATAAGTAGGTGCACTGGAAACTTGATTCCAAGTGGTCTGTTCCTTTAATTAGGAAAAAGAATCATAACAGAGGGATGTTTTTGTTTGTTTCTTAAACCTCTGCAATTTAAGTACTGTTTTATGTTCACTTCGTAATAGCTTTTCATGGAATGCACTGTCTAAGAAGGTGCTGGTGAACAATTCATCAGAATTTACTGACACAGCTCGCACTGATGTTGTTGCTGAACCACATAGTAAAACATCTGGCAGTAAGCCTGTGCTTTACGATAAGACTTGCTGTCAACTGGAGGGAGGAAGGAAGGAAGAGACAACCTGCAAAATCTTTGCTGGAGTACATCCTCACAGCATGTTTCTAAATCTTTAATTTCATGGGGTTCTTTGAAAAACTGGAGAACTCTCTTTTTGATGATGTGCAAACTTTTAAGAAACTAACATATGCCAGATCATTAATGCTTGCATATGATAATGATGGATTCTGTAGAAAACCCAGTTTGTGGTCTATGTCTGCCATCCTTCTGATTGAGCAGTGCCTTATTCCACAAGTGGTTCAACTGATTCCAGGTTAGATCAGGCTAAGAGGCTGTTAAGGCAACTGGGGACCAGCTGGACTAAGAGAGCCCCCACAACCAATCTCCCTGTACCAGCTGCTGAGATGAGGAGGGTGACTTCACAGGTGTCGGGTAGCTCTAGGCCATTTGCGGATTCCCCTAAACATGAGATTCTCCAGGGCTGAAGCATTTGGGTTGAGGACCAGTTGGCATTGACAGAGTAATCCAAAATGACCAGAGTCCATTTTTGGATTGGCACAATCTTCTCCACAAAACTGAGGGATAATCCCATATCTCCTCCAACACTGTGCAGATGTGCTTTTGAGCCTACCATTTAATGTGTTCTGAGGTAACATAAGCCCCACAGACCTATTTAAAATATCATCACTTTAGTGGACATAAACGGGAACATTTATTTTCAAGTCAGACCTGTGATCACCAGTCTCCTCAAGTCCTAGCTGATTCACTAGTCCAGAAACCTGACAAAACACAGAATTAACTGAATCAACCTATTTATGTGGGTGTGTTTTGTTTTGTTTTTTCCACAATCTCTTTAAGCAGATTTAAATCTAAAACTACCCGATGGAGGATACTTAGTGAAACTTGCTGAAAACAGTACTGCTCCTATGTTCTAGGTAGTGATATATTTATCTAGCGCCATCAGTAAAACAAGGAAATTGTCAGATGAGTGACAGCCAAAGAGAAAGAAAGCAAAGGAAGGCAAGAGTCAGAAGATGTAGTAACATAAACCTTAATACAAATCTGTAGGCAAAGAAAAACTGAAAAATGAAAGTAAGGAAAAACACTACCATATTATTACCTGGGGGAAGGGTGGAAGAGAGAGAGAACAGCTATTAGAAAGTAGACAAGGGACCCATTACATTAAGCTGAGCAAAACTCAAGAATAGTTGATAAATCATTTACTACAACTTTTGTAATATTGAGGCCTGTCCCCCAGAACAGAGTTCCAGCTGAATACAGCACTGAAATAATATTGAGGAACAGGCAGATAGATAGGAAAACAAGAATTGCCTTAGTGGTGAAGCTAGTCCGGTTTCTTGTCAAGGGGTGTGTAAATGCAAAGGGCCTACTTCACATCACGCTGGCAGTGTAAAGGGGACTTAAAGTGTCCATAAATTACATCTGCACCACCTTTGAGGCCCTCTGCTCTGGCAGAGCTGTAAATAATTATATAGCCAGGTCCAAAAAGTCTTCTTGCGTGTCTACTGTTGGGTGGGGAAGGAGGATCAAGGCTGTGAGGGGTTTCAGGCTAGAGGATATTACTGTCAGAGACTTTGCTGTCTCTCTCAGGGAGATTTTATGTTTGCCCTTTTATTGTTATTTTGGAAGCAGTACACGTTTGGCTCTTTGTGTCTGGAAAGTAGTTCTTCCCATGGGCAGACTCCTCTTAGCCGCACTCCATCCTTCAGCCTGTTCTTCCTAGACAGATTTAACCCCAGTTTCTCCTAAATGGACTATTGTTTCCCTTCTCACACCTGAATCCTTGAATTTCCACTGAAGTGAGGCAGCCCAGCCCAAGTGAAACCAGCAGAAATGTGGCCAAGAGCAATCAGCTATTTGCTACACCCCTGCCTTCTGTTCTGCCTCCGTAATATATCTAGGTCCTCGTTGATTGCAGATCCTGGATCCCAAGGAGCCAAGGGAAAGTCCTGCCTACACACTCACAGCTCCCATTAAACAAAGGCCATTATTTGAAGAGGCAGAGCGGCCTTATAGATAGAACACTGGACTGGGACTCAAGAGATGTGCGTTCTAGTCCCAGCTGACTGTAAGCAAGTCACTGACTCTCGCTGTGTGTCATTTTCCCCATCTGTAAAGGGAGTGTGGTTTTATCCCCTTTGTAAAGTGCTTTGAGATCTGTGGATGAAAAGTGCTATATAATGGGTATTTTTATTAGGTCACCCAATCTGAGACCTTCATATCCTTTTTGTGAGCTATGTTGAGAATGTGTCCTTTATGGAACTCTTTAAGTATTAAAGCATAAACAGGGAACCAAAACAAATAGAAAGAACACTTCATATCTAGACATGAAAATTACTCAGTATATTGACTGTTCAAATATTTTTAAGCCATAGCCAGGAAAAAACAAAAGGTAAAGGTTTCAGAGTGGTATTGCCCTTTGTATAACCAAATCCTACTGAGACATTCCTCAGGAGCTCATTTGTGTGACCAACTCCTACTGAGAGATTCACAATGCTGTATTTTGCAAGTGTAGGAGATTACTGTACTAGCAGATCAACTTGAATATGTTAAAATGGAGGCTGTGATTGCAGGCCATGTCCAATGAGAATGCCAAGTGCCAATCCAACTTCAATTAAAAGGCTTGTTTTGCCACTGTGGTGCAATTTACAGATCCCACATAGAGACTAAGGGAGCAGTTCAAGAGGGCCCTGCCCCTCAGCAGCTGTGGTACATGCTCCAAGTGGAGGATCTGCTCAGAGGGAGACCCTGATAGTCAAGCAGGAGGTGTACCTGGAGAGGATGGCTGAAGGGAGGAAGATAGCTGTCTAGTGGACAGAACAATCCACCAGGAGAAATGTTCAAACTGTGGGTAAGACCCCACTTGGGAGGATAAGGGCCTGATTGAGAGAGAATAATTGACCACTGGGAAGAGAGGTGGGAATACTTATTTGATGAGCTGAGCTGCTGAAACTGATTGGAAACTCCCTGCTGGTGAGGGCAGTGGCCACACCCCAAACTGCACAGACAGTGGTGAAATAGGAAGAAGCCCAAGGAAAACCAGTCAGGTGCACAATGAAGAAGTGACTGAGATGCTCCACTCTCCCTGGCTGGTATATTATAATCTGCTGGTTGAGCTAAATGGAATGGTATTAGATTTTGATGAATGTTAATCCTGAGCTGATAAATGGCCACTTTTGGATATAATGCTTCACAGAGAGAGAATATTACTCCCAAAGCACTGAAGTCTTTGCTCTACTTAATGCTGCCATTTAATTATTAATACTGGCCTCCCTCATTATGTATACAATGCTTAGACACATTAAAGTTTACACTGCACTTTGAAGCAGCTGTTTTTTAAATCTGATTTTACACCAACTCTCTTGAGGTTTGCAAATAAAAATAGAACACATTGGTTTAACCCCCTGGCTGCTCTATCGAATATCAGACACACAAAGTGATGCATGTTAGCATATGTTCAAGTTCTTTAGAAGTAAGAAGCAAAGCAACAAGGGCACCTCAGGAGAATTCCTGTGCGCTGAAGTATGCATCATTTGTGGTTGCCAATGGAATATTCCTTCCCTAAGAGTTTTGAAAACTCTTGCCATGCACGTCTGTTAACCAAAGTCCCAACCTTGAAAGAAGTTCGCTACAGATTGATTTGAGCTTGCATGGACACCCTCTGATTTCAACGAGGCTGTATGCAAGCACAAGAGTTTGCCTGTATGGAGCTCATTGCAAGAGCAAGGCCCCAGGGCCCATGATAATGATATGAACACGCAAATGCTAATTTTATGGCTAAAGTTTGCTATAATACCAAGTCCTTTGTGCAGTGAATCCAGGGTTGAAATCTTTTCTTGGCCTAATGCTAGTGGAAGTTCTGGATTCTTCTCTGTCAGGGAGTTACATGCAAAACTGGCTCTAACCCCGCCACACCAACATTCTACATGAAAGGGTATTTTGGAAAAGGATGACTAAACTGTACAGCTGTGTATTTAATAACTGATAATACACCGATCGGCATTGCCTTGGGCAAGACACACAACTGGCGACAGGACACAGAGAAAGGCTCCGCCTCAGGTTGTCAAGATTTCAAATTTAGGGAAAATCAACCAGATTTCTAGAGCTGACTTCAGCTGTTGTAATTGTCTATATGGAAAGAGGTAATCACCCAGATGTCCTCTCCAAACCACACAGGGCTTTATTCATGGAAATTAACACTTTGAATTGCTCCCCGAAGGTAATAGAAAGTGAGTGTATTGCATTCAGTACAGGTATAATCTACTGATGTTGTCTGTTTGCAAAATACCATTGCTTGGAGCCCTTCTGGAAATTTAAACTAGCACAAATGCAACTAACTCTCCAGGTTTCAGGTTTGCCATACATAACTAAATACTGATCAGGCTTGCTGAGGTTTAGGAACCCTTCAAGTAGAGTTGGACAATATGACAGTTTCCTAAGAATAGACATACATGTTTCAATGATTGTTTCCTTTGTGCTCACATTTCCTGCGTGCTTCCCTTTCTGTGAGTAGACATCAAACAAATTTTACTCATGTGAATGCTTATGAAAAACAAATATCCCAGCTGTGCATGAGAGTATTTGGGGGAAAGTGATTTTAAATTTGCACACAAGTATTTGTACCAGAAATGTCTGCACATTCATCCAGTCAAAGAAAAGAAACAATAGTATGTGACTTATCTGATTAATCATGGTAACTAGCAAATATACAATACGCACAGAGAATTGTTCATGGTCAGTCCACGGGGTTAGAAAAAATTCACTAAAATATTTTTTGAATATTTCTGAGTAGGTAATAAACCTGAGGCAACTTGCTCATGGGTCTTCCAGTAGCGTAGATTCAGTGGATAAATTGAATATGAGGCCTGGTTCAAAACCGCCTGAAGTCAGTGAGAGTCTTTTCATTGCCTTCAGTGGATTTGGAACAGGTGCACAAAGCTAGAAACAAACTCAGTGTTTGTGTGAGCCCCCCTGAAGAGAAACCCACAAGTGTTACCCAGCTCTAACATTGTCAGAGACATGGGGAAATCCCACCTCCCTCCCCCTTTTCAATTAATATTCCAAAGAGGTGATTAAGTTAGAGATCCAGAAAAATTATGGACTTCTCTATTTCCTAACCAACCCCTCAGATTTGTATATTGGATCTAGCTGCAGTTTGAGCTCAGGAAAAACACTTTGTGAGGCTCAAAGATGTTCATAAATGTAGAGTATTGTGCTAGATCTCGGGCTTGTTACCTGCTAAACAGGGATAGAATTGAAAGTTGCTGACTTCTCATGACCCTTTTCAGCCTAGCATGAGCTAGGATTTTTCTTCTTATGGAACATAATCAATGGAATATCAGACTGTCCCCTTTCATTAGTTTTTGGCCTCTGATGTCCTATTTTATTTACGACCAGAATTGCTGACACTTGCTCTTGAAACAATTTAAGCAAGATACCTAATTTGGTTCTGTTATATTGAATGGAAGGCTATTAACAGGGCTATGTAAGTCAACATTCAACAATGTAAGGCAACACAAATTAAAAGAATGTATACTCAGGGAGTAGAACTCACTTGCACAAAAACAGAGTATTCATCAGGATTAAAAAAAGGGTTAGACGTGTGTATGTCTACACACACACACACACACACACATCTGCAGTTACTTAAGAGAATACAAATATCTGCAGGGATTACATAAAATACTCATTAATGGTAGTTACAAAAAATCTCTCTCCTCTGGAGAGTTTATGACATAACTGTCCACTGTAGTTGGGTTTTCTGTGCCTTCCTCTGGAGCAGCGGTTCTCAACCTGTGGGTCGCGACCCCGGCGGGGGTCGAACGACCAAAACACAGGGGTCGCCTAAAGCCACCGGAAAATACATATTTCCGATGGCTTTAGCCGCAGAGAAGTCGCGCTACCATCTGTAGCAGCGCTATTCAGCTGGAACGCACACCGTTATGGATGTGCGTTCCAAACTGAATGCCTGCGCGCATGTGCAGACGTGATTGCATCATCCGTCCGGGGCCTAAGGGGCGGGGGAAGCGGGGGGAATGCTCCACAGTCCATAGCAGCGCATTACGTGTGTCCGGCGCTTGCTGACGTCATCAGTTTTGAAGTAGCCACCAAAATTATTTTTTGGTTTGGGGTCACCGCAATATGAGGAACTGTATTGCGGGGTCACGGCATTAGAAAGGTTGAGAACCACTGCTCTGGAGCATCTAGTACTGGCCCCTAGCAAGAGACAGGATACTGGACTATGTGACCCACTGGGCTGATCTGCTATAGCCTGTCTTATTAGGAGTTACCGCCCAACCCACTAACCATGCAGTCGGCCAAGTAAACTTAAGTAACTTCAATTTTGTTTCTGTCGTTATGTGGAGTTAGTTTTCTGCAGTATATTGTTGCTTCACACATCATAAATTTATGCTCATAAGTATAAAAGATGTGGACTATGTTGATTCAATCTTGTCTGAACTTCCAAGTGGTTGCTTAGGTAGCCTTTTACAATTAATAACTCATATCTGGGCAGACTTGCAAACATTTAGTTGCAAAACTTTGGTGAATTTGCTTCACTGAATAGGGCATGAAAATTTGCTCATAAAACACATTTTATTTATTACTCAGGAGGAAAGGATTACAGTCCTGAGAAAGTACTATTGAGAGAAAATAACTGGCATTGCTGACAGTTTGGTAACAAAACCTTCCAAGGAGAAAGAACAGAGAGAACAAAGATACAGTATGTCTGTAATCACATAAAATATTTGAATAAGTAAGATGTGCACTGGAAAGCATAGGAGGGGAGACAGGTTTAGGAGCAATGCTTTTCCAGTGAGGCACTTTCTATTTTTTTTAAAGTGGTAACTTTTATGACTTATTTTAACAAAGTTAAAGTGGATGGAAGGCAGTTCCCATTCTCCAGGGTGAATTCCAAACCACAGGATAAGGAAATAATTAAAGTGATACGTGTTGACAAAGTAATGTGGAGCTGACATTTTATTCCTAGCTGAATTGCTTGTGTAACTTATCATTCCCAGCAGAAAAGCACAAGTTGTGAGCTATGCCATTCCACTATTGGTATGTCATAGAAAGAATAAAACAAGCAGATTACATCACTTATCTTGCCTGATTTTCAATGTCTAAATAATTTATGATTTAGTTCAACCACTTCTAATGAGGTACTACAGAGGGCCCATTCCCGTATTCCCTGTTCAGGCAAAGCTCCCATTGACGTCAATGGGAATTTGGCCTGGGTGGAGACTGGAGGATTGGAAGCAGAATTTATGTAATAAAACATGGTATTAAAGCAGAAATATATGAACAGTTCAACCAAAATTATGTATTAACTTGTATTGCTGGAGAATGACAGCTTCTGTTTCTCTACAAACCAAATAACCATCTGAGCCTCTCCCTACTAAGCTAGATTCTCAGGAGATGTATATTAGCATAGCTTCAGTGAAGTCAATGGTGCCCCAGGACTGCTGGAACTTGCACCAGTTGAAAGAGAACCCCTCCTATTCCACTAGAGCCATTCTATAGCTGCTGGACTACAGCTCTCTGACCTTACATCATGGAATGCCCCTATGCTAGGAGGGCCAATAGCAGAGGGTATACAGACAGCTATGCCTGTTGTATGACTACAGGGATTCTCTTACTCCAGATCTCCAGGTAGTTGTTTAAGCCAGCTTTCTGGCTTAGCATACATGCAACATAAACATGTGGGAGCAAAATTAGAAAGGCCCAGGCACAAAATGAGATTAACCTAGCTAGAGACAAAGTAATTCTTCCACTCTATGCTGCGCTGATAAGGTCTCAGCTTGAATATTGTGTCCAGTTCTGGGCATCACATTTCAGGAAAGATGTGGACAAAGTGGATTAAGTCCAGAGGAGAGCAACAAAAGTGACTAAAGGTCTAGAAAACATGCCCCATGAGGAAAGATTGAAAGAATTGGGTTTGTTCAGTCTGGCGAAGAGGATGCTGAGGGGTGACATGATAACAGTTTTCAAATATATAAAAGGTTGGTAGAAGAAGGAGGGTGAAAAATTGTTCTCATTAGTCTCTAAGGATAGGACAAGAAGCAATGGGTTTAAATTGCAGGAAGACAGATTGAGGTTGGACGTTAGGAAAAACTTCCTAGCTGTCTGGGTGGTTAAGCACTGGAACAAATTGCTTAGGGAGGTTGGGGAATCTCCGTCATGGGAGGTTTTTAAGAACAGGGTAGACAAACATCTCTAAGGAAAGCTCTAGTTATTACTTACTCCTGCCCTGAGTGCAGGGGACTGGACTAGATGACCTATCGAGGTCCTTTCCAGGCTACACTTGTATGGCTCTAAGCAGCACTGGCATAAAGGAGTGTAGAGCCTACAGCAAGGTCTGTCCCCATTATGTGTTACCACATCAGCCATCTCCTTAGAGCCTGCTTTAAAAATATGGAGGCTGGATAGGTGCTGTAGCTTCTTTCGCTTATGCTCTGATCACAGAATAGACTTTTGCATCTTTTTTATTTTCCCCATTTAGATTCAGGGTTTCTCCATGTGATTAACAAAAACACAGAAGAGATGTTGCAACCACATACAACAAAACGACTGACCAAAATAACTGTTCTTACCATTGTCCATATCAGCACAACAAACCTTAAACCACTAAATGTGGTTAGATACCTTTGCAATTTCATAGATTAAATAGACATGGTCAATCCTGACTCCACCTATCAGAGACAAGTTAGCCAATCCAAGAAAATAATATCTCTAATGCAAAGCTATAGAATAACTGTAAACACCTCATGGATGTGAATTAGACCCTCTGTTCTCATGAGTAAAGCAAGAGAGACGCCTTTATTAAAAGGTTAAGCCCAGTTCTGGAACTTGAATCTGAACCCTCCTAAAACTTTCAGCAACCTCAGATCCAAAACTGAGCTTTACAGTAGGCCACCATTAGCTAAACAAAACCCTATATCTGAGCACATCACACACTTTGTGATTCTCCCCCCCCCCAAACACACACCCTCCATTTTACAGATGGGCAAGCAGAGGTCAAAGGCAGGTTATTTGCCTAGTTTCTCTTCCCGTTTCTGTCATATAATCTACTTCCTAGTAAATACGGGTGTTGGGATTTCAAAAGCACCCAAGTATTAGGAATATGAATTCCAGTGAAAGCCAAATGCCACTTAGGTACCTAATTCACTTAGGCATTTTTGAAAATCCCATCAGGGATATGTATTAGTTGGCAGAGCTAAGAAGAGAACACAGATCTCTTGACTTTCAGTCTTGTGTTTTAGCAGAGTCACAAGTTGAGTTTCACAGAGCACTAAAAGTTCACTCAGGCTGAAAGGTGTCAGTTATCCCACCACCTAGAAAAATGATGAGTGTTTTATTGAGAGAGAACTACAGCAATTCCTAACGCTAAATAAGAGGTGATGGCAAAACTGATAGAACCAGAAGGTTATTAGACAATTAGTGAGCAATATAGACGTGGACAGAGCAAGTAAGATGATTGTAATGATTGTTGTAGCAAGTCTGAGGGCCATATTTTTAAAGCTAATTAGATACCTAAATCTCTCAGTTAGGGACTTAAATACCTTTAAAAATCTGGATCTAAGCATACATGCGAGTTTTAAAAGGGAACTTTTCTAAAATGACATAACATTCAAATTTGCAGTAGTGTAATTCCCACTTGGAATTGTTCCTAGATTGTTCAAAACTCTTCTTCTTTCACTCCAATAGCATTTTCTACAGTGTATCATGTTTACTCCCTCTTTTTGCTATAATTAATCACAATACTAAGAGTATATTTTTTCCTCTACAGGGAAGAAGCCAATTTCCTGGCTGACATTACTCAACACTGTATCAAGTTCCTATATGTCACAGCCACTCATTAGTCTTTTGCAAAGTACAGAGTTTAGCAAACCTTTCTCTCTTCCCATTGGTTGCACTGTATGTCACTCCCAGCTTTTCAATTTGGCTCTTCACCCCTCCCGGTTAATAGGAAATGAGCCATTAATGTGTCAGTGCAATTATAGGTCCAAAAGGTCCCAACTATAGCACAGCCATCGAACAAGCTAGGCTGCTTGTGGGAGGAATGGTGACGATCCCTACTGTGCTGAGAGTGTGGCCATTGCTCACTAGATAAATATACACTGCCATGGTTACAATTCCAAAACAGAAATACTAATTAATCCGAACCAATTTAGCAGTTGATGCGATTAGTCTGGTGTCGAGCCAGTGCTCCCCTTTCACTAATCCAATCCCATCTTTCCCTCGGGTGGGGGATCAGAACCCAATCATTCATACTGAGACCTATGCTCTGTTATCCCAGACATTCTTGTTTTGTATTTTCATCATTCATTCATATTCCCATTTGCAATTGGTCCTGTTACCACTAGGCACCCAAAGAGGTCTTTTAGTTTGTGGTGTCTCAAAGCCTAACAATGTCACTGATTCTGCTCCCATTACCATCAACAGCAGAACTCAGTTTCACTTAAATGGGAACAGCCCTACGCTTTGCCCCTGCTACCATCCCCTTCCTGTGCTGTGCTTTATCCCATTTCACCAAGCTACTGAAGCAGTAAAGGCAAAAGAGATCAGCTCAGAGAGGTTTGGCAAGCAGAGAAGCTAAATATGTTGGGTAAATGATTAGTTTCAAACTATTCAGGCAGCTTTATTTTGTATGTATTATTCCTTTTCATAATACAAGTGTCACTGTTCTGACAATGTTGTTGTAAGATGAAAAAAGCTGCACCTAGGAGGAAGGTCATGTACTTTGTCTCTAATTCCACATCACTCAGGGGTATCACTTAGCTGAACTGGGGAAACTGATGCACAGAGGGAAGGTGTGACTTGCTTAAAGTCACACAGCGAGTCAGTGGTACAGCCAGGTATATAACTCAGGACTCCTGACTCCTAGCCTAGGGTCCTGTCCCCTAGACCATGTTCCCTCATCAGAGAGACGTTCTTAGAGACATATAAACAAACACCTTAACTAAAGTGCAACTTTGGTGCAACAGTAAAGGCAAATCAACACTTACTCATAAAATTCAGCAGCAGGAGTGAGTTTGTACTTGGAGTACTTGGTGCCATTGCCAAGCACCGAGGCGTTGAAGAGTTTGGGATCTGTACAGTTTAGGCTATTCCAATTGTTGCCGCAGTTCGTCCAGGGAAGCTCAAATGTGAATGATGAAAATAGATAATACAGAGACCAAGCTATGATAACGTTGTAGTAGAAACCCACGTAAAGAGCTATGAGAATCACTGCATAGCCTACACCTAAAGATAAAGGAAAACTAGATTATACATTGTATTTCATATTCAACAATATACTCCAACAGTATTGTCTAGAAGCTAACCCATGCTTACTCTGCAAACTAATTTTTAGATAAGGCCAGTTCCTAAACACAAGCTTGTTTTTGCCTGGGATTTTGTAAGGACTTAGCAAAGGGTTATAAATACAGTTGCTGGATGCAAAAACTGACCATTTAAAATAATGATTCCATGAAACTGACTGGTGTCTAATAAAGCCTGTTGTTCTTGCTAGAAAATAGAAATTTTGCTATTAAAGGACAAAACTCTGCTTTGATCCAACTCTTAGAGTCCATGTTCTATATTCACAGGGGGAAACGCATGCAGGGCTGAGGGCCATAAGCCCTGGGTTAATAGGGACATTCACAGCACTTGAATAAAGTTCAAATTCAGTGTAATCCACGTTCCTCCCCATAAAGTTACGGTCAAGGCATGGGGCTGCAGAGAAGTACCCCTATACATTACTGTTCCCATCTGTGAGCTTCAAAAGTGGCTGCTGCCTGTGCCGACTTACAAACCATATTGGAACCACTAGAAACTTTGCTCATTCCAGGTTATGCAAGGGATATGGAGATTGTGGAGCCCCCAGTGAGGGATTGAAGCGGGTCACCAGCATTTGGCTGATCCTTCAAACCATGGTGAATTTCAACCTTAGGGCCAAATTTGACCCTGACTTTCACCCCATGCTACTTTATAACCTCAATGGGTCTGCAGAGTATAAATAAGGACAGAATTTAACCCTAAATCCTTAAACAGTATGCAGGGCATTGAATGGGCTCTCCGGCCTGGGCATTCCCTATTGGCCCCTGGAGATTTGGGTTTCTTTTTGGAATACCATGAGGTGTGTGTGGCGTTTCAATGTATAGTCTCTTCAGTGAGCATTTGAGCTTATCATGAAAATGGACCATGTAAGCAGTTCATCACTGTTACATGTTGTAAGTGGAGCCTCTGGTACTAACAGCAGGTCAGGGTGGAGATTCAATATCAGAATTGTGCAATGACGCTTGCTTTACTTCAGCCAGTGCCATCAGTTTCTTTCTTCTATGGGCAGCAGCGTTTACCGAATCCTACATATAAGCCATTTGGATTAAATAGAATAGGTGAAGACTTTCCAGTCTTATACCAGCAGTATCACTGTGGTAGCTCAACACCTAACCCTAAGCCTTCATTTCTACTTTTAGTCAGTCCAGAAACATGACACTAATAACGGCATGAGGTTCTAGCTAACAATCACATGCCACCAGGTTCTTATGCACCTTGACAAACTAAGGAAGAAACAGCTTGCTGCAGATCAGCAAGTACCAGGGACTTGGGGAGATGGTCTGTGAAACTGCTACAATAACATTGTTCCATTGTTCAATAGAAAAATGGTTAAATTCATGCAAGGAGTAGCTGCCAACTTCTCAGAAGCCAACGGTCTAAAGAATACTGTGTGTGTCAAGCATGCACTGTGTTCATCAGGAGAAAGTTAACCATTTTACATAGGAATCAGTTTGTTTATCTCTAACTTCTAGCAAAAAGCGGTGAAAACAAACTTGAAACTGTCTCAAGAATCATGGGAATTGAATGACTTCTGCATGTTGGCATTATATTGCTAATGATAGTAAACAAAGCAGTGGAACACTCCCAAGATGATGTATGGTAGAATGTATATACCCTCTACAAAGACTGTGTACTGCATTGAAATAGGGAGTTTTTGTTTAAAAAAAAAACCCACACATGCTGTTCCCTCAGTTCTGGAGAGAAAATGACTGCAATTTAATGTGAAAATTCAAAGGCATTAGACCAAAGTCATCCCCGGGGTCTCTCCACAGACAACAATAGGATAAATCCAGGCATGAATCTGCTCCGTTGTTTCTTCACTCGGCCTTTTATTTATTTTAATTTTGTCCCACCCAAGCTGCTAATATAAACCCTGAAAAGTCTTGTGATGCAAATCGGCTGGGCTGCAAAGGTTACAGGATACATTTTTGATCCTCGCCTTATGAGAATGCTTAATTAAGTTTACAGTCTTAGCTTTCATAGCAGTATTATTCATAGCTAAAATTAGTACTATATTGCTTTTTCATATAGAGAAACTGTTATAAATTTGAGGGTAGACTGTACACATTTCATTTCAGTGAAGAATTTGAGTTAACCCAGCGATATGTTGAAGGAACTCTGGTGTATTTAACAAAGTATTGAAACATATTTACTAACAGTATGCCACTGCTGGGATATAAAATATAACATTTCTTATCCTTTTAGAATCCAATATTCTCTGTCCCTTGTATTACACTATTCAGTACTACAAACATTTAACAGTGAACTCTAATATACGCTTAGGCAGATTTGAAAATCTCAGCTTTAAAAGCAACTGGATGTTTACAAGCCTCTGCATGGAATCCTAGACATGAAACAAACATTGGGGTTCTTTTCTCATCTTCTTGTCATGCCGAAATCAATGGAAAGACTCCCATTGACTTGAGTGGTTTTTGGATCAGACTTTGTGAGGTCCTCCAAGCCAAAATTTGCAGTCCTAACAAGTACAATTCCCACTGCCATAAAAAAAAATATATTTATCCAACATTAGTGAAACCTTTTTTTTTACTAGGGATATATCATGATTCTGGAGCAGTGTATGTGTATAGCTCATGGGTTTAGTAACAGGATAACAACAGGAATGAGCAAAACTAAGCAGTTTCATTATAAAAGGTTTCATGAATATTTTTAATTAGGTGTCCATCTACGCTTGTCTCTACATCTCCAACTTCACTATATGGGGTATGATTGAAAGCAAGATCTCAAAGCAGAACAAAGTTAAAATTGCTGTTTTCTTATAGTTTTGAGTTCTGACCCCCACAAAAAGGAAAACTGTACATGAATTCAACAACTACAAAAGCCTAAAATTAGCTCAAGATATCCCATAGTCAAGTTCTAGTTAAGCCAAGAGAGGATAGCCACTGTGAAGCTCATCACTCTTTACCAGTCATTTTACAAACATTGTCTGATTTTATACTTCTAAGTAAACCAAGAATCCTGGTGACCACATATTTTGTGGTTTTGGGTTTCTTTTCGTTCACGTCATACAACTCTGGCTTGCAGAACCTTTCACCTAAGAGGTTAGATCCAATCAGGTACAGGATAGTAGCAATCTAAAATCATTACCAACTGGTACATTTTTGGTGAGCATGGGTCCTTTCAAGGTATTAATATTTTACACTGGAAGCAGATCACATCTTATATCCGGAAGGATACCACACACACTGAACTATATGCCTGAACACCCACACAAACATACACACCCACACCAGATGCCACTGGAATGCAGCCACCCATTTGATGGAAAAAAATGTAAACACCTAGTACACAATGTACAAAGCAACAGTAGGCTGCATACCTTTAAGCCCACATCCTCAGAGGTATTTAGGCACCTGACTTCCACTGATTCCAATGGGAGTTAGGCATCTAGACATCTTTTAGGATGTTGGCCATAGTCATTAGTCAGTACCCTTGGCGTTTTAATCCTCTGTAAAAACCAGTGACATTTTGGTTTTAAAAAAGAAAATCCCAGAGAATAAACTGAATGCAAAACCTAATTTATCCATGTTAGAGGTGGGAAGGGCTCACAGGACCTGTTGGGATTTGAACCTTTTGTTCTGAAGAGTTGTACAGAGAAGTTTACATCACAGGAAAAAACAGTCACAACAAATGTCTTCAATTAGCACCCTGGATGGAAGTTTCAGCAAAGAGATCAAAAACTTCAGTGAGCAAGGAATCTGAACCAGACTTGTCTTCCCTGTCCTCCCTCCTCCTTGGAAGATCCTCCTGCTTCTTCCCACATTGGGTTTGTTCTGTGATCACAAGAGGACCTTAGACTATGGGGTTATCCAACAGGCCAACAACTTTCATGCTATCTAAGAAAGAAAAAAAAGGTCTTTTCTATTTTTAATATCAGACCTGTTTAAAACCCTCGCATTCTTCTCAACCCAAGTGGAGAACTGGCACTTACCTTTGAAAACTGGACAGATTTTCCACACCGTAGCAGCCCCTTCCCGGTTATATTGTCCCAGGGCTAACTCCATGTAGAACAAGGGCATCCCAGCAATGATTAGGAAGAGGATGTAGGGGATAAGAAAGGCACCTAGAAACACAGAATTACACACAGCCACTGAAATCTAGGCTTTAGTTAAGGTTTATTATTATAATATTATTTATTAATTATATTATATTGTTACTTTATTATTTGTATTATCATAGGCCCAGGAGCCCTAGACCCATTGTGCTAGATGTGGTACAAATACAAAAAAGAAAAACAGTCCCTACCCAAAAGCTTACACTTGAAGTATCAGAGTCTATATAGGGAAGACAGACTCAGAGAGGGAGAAGGGGTAGACACATAGTCAGAGTGAAAAATGTGATGGCAGCCAATGTCATGTTCACAAGTGTCTATGCAGCAAAAAAACACCCAACAACCCAGCAGCGTCCCTCCGAGCCCAGGTCAACCGACTCAGGCTTGTGGGGCTTACACCACAGGGCTAAAAATAGCAGTGTAGCCATTCAGGCTCGAACTGGAGCCCAGCCGCAGAGACTCGGCAAGTGGGGAGGATCTCAGAGCCTGGGATCCAGCCTAAGTGGGAATGTCTACACTGCTCATTTTAGCTCCTTGATCTGGGCCCGAGCCATCTGACTCTCTGAGACTCACTGCTGTGGGGTTTCTTTGCTGTATAGATATACCCTCAGTTTCACAAATTATTTGTTTTGATTTGGGGGTGGGTTTAGTTAGGAGGGGATCAGCTAAATGGAAAGAAAAGGGAAGGGAAGGGAAGGAGGTAGAGGTGGAGAAGCAGGAGAAGGGAGAAGAGAAGATGGTTAGGTGTGGAGTGAAGCTGAAGTGAAGAGATCTGAGGCGGGAGAGAAGAGAGTTGGTGTAAATAGCCTATCTGCACAGGGCAGAGAGTCAGACACCATTCGACAGTTTTGATTGAAAGTCCAGAGGTACTTGCATTTTGCTTTCCTCTGTATCATTAAAGTGTTTGCAGTTCTTTCCTTTTGCAGTGACAGAGCTAACTGTCTCTGGGCATCAGGAAGGACGAGATCATGCTTTCTAACACATTGGCTTGCTCTCTTTGGTTGGGGCCCAAAGACAGAACCCCTGAAAAAGCATATAGCATGGAACATATCTTCCTCTAGGGTTACCAAAGTCCAGTAGTCTGGTTTTAGCGGTCAAAAAGCCAGAAAGCAGGCCCTGGGAAATGTATCCTTAACTGGACAATAAAGGCAGGCATATGGAGGAGATGCTGGTGACCAATATTAAGTGCTTTTGGGAAATGGACCTGTGGCTGTTTGTATAATAAACATCCTCCTTTAAGAAATGGATATTGGTCCACAAATTCTCAGCACACAGAGATCCTTAGCAAGTGGCAAATCCTGCTGTGTCCGTGCTACTCTCATAAATGGTCTTAAGCCACTTGTATATTAAAAGATAATTTAATGTAGAATTGATCTAAACCTTTCTTAGCTATATCACACCATGATATCTAAACCACAGGAACTAAAGACTCCCAGAGGGCTGGATATCCTCATGTGAAGCCATAAAGCAATTACAGCATGTGCCATGTTTAATAATACATTCTGTCATGGTGTTCCGCAGTCCATGGACTTGTGAGGCTATCAAAATGTGGTTCTCTTTTTATTGCATAAACCTTAGTAGATCTAGAAAACCTTAATTCTTTTATAATCTGTGAAAATAAAATACAGTTGGATTGTTGTACTAACTAGATTGCAGATAGAGTAAGTACATATTGATGTATTTTTTTTAACTTAGCTTCTCTCCCTAAGAAAACAAATATATTCCCCAATCAGCATGTGGCTAATTTATATACCTAGGTGTAATTAGAGTCAATAGGAGATACAGGTTTAAATGAACCATATAATCAAAGAAAAACTAAATTGTGCAAATTACATTAATGGAGGTTTTGGGCAATACAGGGGGTAAAAAAGAGTGGAAATAAAAGGAAGGCGTAAGCCTAGTTCTGTGCACTGTGCTCTGTTGTACTGGTTTATGCATGTGAAAACTCTTTTCCCTTGCAAGGCAAAATGTTAGGTCTCCCCTCTGTTTCTAAAAAATAAAAACATAGGAAACATCATATTTAGCCTATCCCTATAATGTAGCTCAAAGTGTCAGAGCCGCTGTCCACAGCATGAACATAAGTACAGCTGAATGAATGTTTAAAAAGAACTTTGGCAAATAATCTACCATAGTTAAAAAGCTCACATGGCTATGTTCTTCTCCTACATTTGGTATGTTCTTCCCCTACTTTTGGTATTTGCTTTCCACAAATATTTCAATAAAATAACTAGTAAGAGTGTTCAGGGACTGCATTGCAAGTGAATATTGAAGAATATGAATGGAAAAGCAAACTTTAATTTTTTAGTC
Source organism: Mesoclemmys tuberculata (assembly GCA_007922155.1). Lineage (NCBI taxonomy): Eukaryota > Metazoa > Chordata > Testudines > Chelidae > Mesoclemmys > Mesoclemmys tuberculata. The sequence goes on from ML675631.1 coordinate 3,605,730, forward strand.
ACAGCAGAAATCAAATTCAAAGAGTTATGCAGCTCATCCAATCAAGAGCACAGTATTTAAAAATTGAAATCTTAGCCTGAAATATTCACAGCATAAATAAATTTGAACATGGTTTGCAGTCAAATCATGATTAGATAAGAGCAGAAATATATTGAATCTTTGGGGCAGAGACCATCTTTGTGTTCTGTTTGTGCAGTGCCAAGGAGAATGGGGTCCTGGTCAATGAATGGGGTACTAAGTGCCACAGAAATACAAATTATATAATATAATAATTCAGGGCAAATCATATGTCCTTTTCTAGTAGTAATGCTATTGTGAGCTGTTACATTTTAATAAGAATTTGGGGTGGCATTCTCAAAGTTATTTAGGTGCCTAACTCCCACTGATATCGAATAACTCTGAATTGGGTATGTGTTAAACCACAGTCTAGCATAGGATCTATTGTTCTCATTATGGCCAATAGCTAATTAATTACATTAGATAGGCTTTCATAGATCTTGTAAGTGGCAATCTCAAAAACACACGGGTCTATCTTGGTTAGTCGTATAATGACTAAAACTGACTCACAAACCTGGCATCTTGCAGAGAGGCACTTCTTGTCGGAGTTTGCACAAAGAGCTATTTGATTAACTTTAATGTCAAGAGACCATAGAAAATACAACACTCCATACTGAGCAGGGATATTATGTTTGAAGCATTTAATAAAAAGCCTGTGTAATGGATATAAATATTAAATCATAGTTACAAATGTGTGTTTTCCAAGTGTGACTAATATGTTGAAGTGTATTGTACTTAAATGATACTTAAACAAGCACATTAGGGTGCAAGTGAACCCAGTTTTAATGAGGTTCTTCAGGAGAGGTTTGCTATTTGTCATGGTGTCGTTTTCAACAAAAGGCTGTTACATGATATAGGATTATCTCACATCAGAGAGTTCCCTTTAGTATAGATAGATGTATACTGGTCATGGGTAAAATTTTCAAAATCTGGATAAACAACTGAATGCTGATGCTTGTTTGAAATTTATCAGTCTCCAAAAATGGTCTGGAAATCTCCTGAGATTTTTCGTGCAGCCACCTTCAGGAAACCGCAAAAGTGTGGCCTTTTTGGCACTATTCTAACATTTCCTCTTCACTCCTAGCTGAAGCACAGAGGTGCACAAACAATGAGAAACAACAGAGGAAAATAAATAAACCAATCTCTATTCAGCCTCCTAAAAGCTTACTTCAGGCACAGCTTGAATATATGGAGGTTTAGTATGTCATCCCTAATATATTCAACAGGACTGCTGTCTAGTTTTAAATTGGACCCTATATTCATATCGTGGGCTTGTCAAAAAAGAGTATGATTGCATCCATGTTTATGTCAGCCTGGCTGTGGTAAAGCTAAAAGCCAGTCTCACTGAGCATAAACTGAATTGTCTTTGAAGATAAGCCCTTTACCCCTAGACTGTGAGGTACTGATGGGAGAAAACAGTGGACAAAATAGGGTGTGAAAGATGTTGTAGCTCCATGACATGGGCCAGATGAAGCTCTGCCATAGGACTGCTTCACGTGCCATGTTACATGGTTGGGAGCTGGGAAGGGAGACTAGAGCTGAGATTTCCCCTTCTTCAGATTTTATCACCCTATTGGAAGGAGTTGGGTGGCTAACAGCAGAAATCCTATGAGCATGTGGTTTCTGGGAACACACAGACTAGTGCAGAAGTACTGGACCACTGCACAAATGCCTCTTCTCTCCATACTACAGATGCCATGATTTCCATATGATATTTCCCTTTAGATCTCAGAGTATCTGTGAATTAAAGAAAACCATGCCTCCCGTACTTACTCTACATAAAGTCAAACCTTGCACCTCTTCCCATCCCAGCCAGAATCATCTGTAGGAAATGAGAGGCTGAAATTCACACATATGGTTTCCTAACCAGTAATAGGTTTCCTATAGGCTGGTCAAAATATGGCCCAGAGTTTACAATCACAGTTAGCATTCCTGAGCCCAGTGTCAAAAACAAACCTTTTGTTACAATGACATTTGTAGTAGTGAAATCCCCTAAAAGAGTTTCAAACAGATCCCAAACTGCTTCAATATTCAAAATATTCTTGAAATGATGTATTTTGGATGGTAGAGAAGAGAACTGCTCCAAATATCTTTCCATTAATCAGTCCTAAAAGAAAGATTTATCTCCATTTTAGAGATCCAAGAAGAGAAATGCTAAGCTGGTGAGGATCAAAAAAAGGTGACTAAAACAGCTGCCACTTATTTTCAATGGATTTATTAATACAGATATAACAGGCTGGACAAACTTACCTTAAAAACAATTGTAAACAATTTGTATTGGTGCATTCATGATTCTTTTGAGTTTGATTTCCATTAATATTCTAGTAAACAAATTCATGCCACAAACTTGATTCTAAAAATGATGGTGTTTCAGTCAGGGAACTGAAAAACAAACTAATCTTTGTGTCCAATCAAAACTGCTTGACTTTTTTCAAACTGAACAAAGAATACTGTAAGTATTGGCAACGGTTCATAAGCAATTAAAAGAATGAGCTACATTTGCTTGGACAACTAAGAAGGAGTGCAGAAATTGTAATCTCTTCAGACAATTCTGAACTGAAATGTATCAGATGCACGTAACAAATTACTTTTTCTATTGTGTTATCTTTCTTAAGCTGCTGTCCAAGAGCCTCCTTAGTTATTGGGGCCCTATTGTGCTAGGTACTGTACAAACACTTTTTAAAAAGGCAATCCCAGTTATTGTGATATCTAGGTTAGAAAAAACAACCACAGACAGAGAAAATCTAGTAGCAGTAATAGAAGAATGTCCTAGCACAGCAAGTATTAGTTCTAGCTCGCCATCTGTCTAACTATCGTCAGCTGGTATGCACAAACATAGAGGAGGAATCTGAAAGTGAATACACTTAGGGTCAGTTTGCCTGAACACAGGGTGACATGGGAGAAAACACAAAGGTGTTGGAGGGAGCAGCTGACTAGTAGGTGAGGAAAACTGGAAATACTGATAAAGCAAAAGCAGCATTTGGTGTGTGGAACAAGTGGGATTATATCATTAAGGAACTTAAAGTGAAGGTGCTTGTGCTTGATATAGGGAAAGGGGAGTGTCCCACTCTGGCTAGCCCATTAAAGAGAGATGAAACAGCCAACATACACCCCCAGGTGCAGAAAATGATGAGGGTCATGTGACTAATAGGGCATGTGACCCAATCAGGCCTCTGGAATAGCTAAGGGACTGGCCTGGAACAGAAAGATTTCTGTAGCGTTAGAGAGGGGCTGATAGGATTTTATGCGCTATTAGGGAAGAAAGCGGTATAGGGAGTTCCTGAACTTTTGCAGATGTCTGAGAGAGAAGAAGGGAGTGAGAGTTGTAGGAAGTCAGTAGGTCCTGGGGGAGATTCTGAAGTAGGGGGGAGAAAAGACTGCAGCTGCATAGGGCTACTATGAGTTAGGGAAGACTCCACCTTGGAAGGATGCTGTAAGGACACCCTATGCCATGAAGGGGTGCTGTGGAGGGGGTGATCCTACTACAGGGAGACACATGTAAAGAGGAGGAGACTTAATTGAAATGACAAGCCAAGAAGATGATTTAGCAACATCTTTTTGAAGCATGATGTCAAGCACAGACAGAAATAGGTTATAGTAGTCAAGACTAACTGCTGTAAATAGTTTGTTGCATCTAACAAAAAATAGATCAGTGCTATACCTTGCAAACTTCAGCAATCCCTTTGTAATATTTCTTACTGTAACAGCTTCCAAGAGCAGTAATAGGTTTCTCTCAGAAGCTTATTCTTTCACTTTACAATGAATGGCATTGTATCACAATTAGTAATAGATAACATTTCTTACAAACCTTGTACTACAACCCCCCTCTAACTTGGCTCATTTTTAGATTTGAGTCAATTTATGCCTTCATTTTCAGTTTGGAGTCAATGCTTGACTTTTTTCCATAACTTCCTCCTTTCACCCAAATGAAAGGGGGGAATAAACAGGCTGAAGTCTTCACTGGCTTACTTCCTTCAAAATCTGAATGTATTGTCTTGAGTTGCTAATCTTCTACTGCCATGTTACTTATGGCTGCCTATTTTTAACTGATCATGGGTAGTAACAGAAAGGGTTACCACATCTCCTCCAGACAAACTCAGTTATCTCCTCTGCTTTCTGCTGCAAGAGTAATGAGCTAAAGAGACCCATTAGGAGCTATTTTGAACAAATTAAAGAGAGTTAAATATATCCAGCCACTCAGAGCAGCATGATTCATTCATAAGTAATAGCTAAGTCATTGAATAAGGTCCTATTTACATAAATTAATGAAAAGATCACCTTTTACAATGGTATGTAATTTAAAGATAATCACAGGAACAGTCAAAAGGGCAGCAAAGGCCCATCTGGTTCAGCAAGAATTTAAAAAAGAAATCAAAGCAAAAAACATGATGAGTTTGAGAAAACAAAGGCAACCCAGGAAGGGGGCCAAGGGCCAGTGGAGATGACAGTGTGGTAATGCTAGTAGTGCAGTGCTAGTAGCTAAAGCTTCAAAGGGATCTTCAAGCATAATTGCATGTAAGCCACACTCCAATAATTTCACTTTGGGAAAGAGGGTAGGGCTGGGGGGGGAGGGGGACGGGTCATAAAAGCACAATAACATCAGAAGAAGAAAGACAGCATCTTGGTCAAATCCAGTTACCTCCTCTGTCTTTCTAGTGGAGGAAAATGGAGAGCTGTCCAGAAATGGGAAATTCTCTCAGGTTGAGAAGGTCTTACTGTAGTAATTAGATCACCAAGGAGATGGTTGTGGAAAGATGGAAGAGGCTTAAAATGAGGAACTAGCTCCAGGAAAAAATATATATTGATAAATCCAGGAGGAAAAAAGGGCAGCATCTGTACTGGTATCTAACTTATATTTATGGAAGATTGCAGAAGACAGCTCAGACTTCAAAATCTAGAAAATGAAAGTAACTCATAAAACAATTTTCTCTTTAAGTGACTGAGCACAGTTGTTGACTAATAGCTTTGCACAAATTCTGTTTTCCATAGTGTGCCAATATGAAAGAGAGTGCCTGGTATAGCCTTCTTCCTCACAAAGTACAGCAATTCCCATACTTGAACAGACCAGTGGCCTAGCTTGTCTGGAGTTCTATTCTGTATAGGTTCTTAAACTGTACTCATCACCATATAGTGTATTCATGCCTCCCAGTAGTGCATTATGTCATACAATTACCCCTCTGTCACATCCTGCTAGAGCCCTGCACACCTTCCTCTTAAACATCAGATGTAGGCTACTGCCAGCTCCATGGCACTGAACTAAATGGAGTATTGCACTGTTTCAGTATGGTGATTCCTCTAACCTGTAAGACACATACTAGAACAAATCCTAAACTGCAGCGCTGCTGTATAGAAAGATTCCTTTTCTACCATCTGCCACTGCTGCTTGTTTAGGGGCATGGTCAGGTGAGTAATTAAGGCCTTACCCGCCCTTCGTCTATGTGTGTGTATAAGGCAAAAATATTTTTCAGGGCTGCAGAGCTCACGTAACCTTCTACATTATGCCAGTGTATAGCTGCATTACTCTCACAATAACATAATCCCTTGATTATAGGCACATAGATTGTGGGATGCTGTCAATTTTGACAATTACATTCAAAAATTAAATTAACCTACAGTTTTTAATGACTTGAAGGTCTAGCTGCCAACATTCAGGACCACATTTTTCCATTGGCATTGTGCCTCTTTGCTAGCGACTTGGCCAGTTTAGCCAGGTCACAAATACCAAAAAAGATCAAGTGTAGAAAAGGCTGCCTGCAGAACATTTAGTTCTAACCCTTAGGAAAATCTCTCTCCCATCACTAATGTTCAGTTAGCACTCAAGAGATGGGCTGGCTGAAGGAAGTTCACAGCACTAAAAACCCAGCTCCGAGTGAGACTGCTACACTTTAAAAAAAAATGTAGTTCACAATGGAAGTACTTAGCTTAAGAGAGTTAATAGCACAGTTATTCCTACTTTGTCATATATTACTGCATTGGCATAGGTGCATGATTCATACCCTTGCAATCACCAGCAGTACAGCAGTGTCGCTAACTGATAAGTTCGTCTAGAAATGAATGAAGCCAACGAGGCCCAAAACACGAGCTGCAGGGTCATCTTGGCAAGTCAGGAGGCAAAGAACTTGTCAGCCTGGACATTAGCACATCTGTGTCAAGGACAACAAATTCAAGACTTTTGTAAATTTCCTCTGTGATTAGAATAGAAAAGAGCTGGTTTCTCAGTCCATGGATCCATGTAACTGGGTGCAAAAATTAGAAGTCAAAATCCAAAAAAAATACCAGTTATCAGACTCCTTGAAAACTGGTGGACTGAGCAGTTGTTGTTTTCTGGGGTGAACAGTAGGTAGCTATGTATTTACCAGGAGACATCAATTCCTCTTCTCTGTCCTACCTCTTGTAATGTAGAGGAGTCCCCATTTGCTGTAAGGGTGGTTGAGGAAACTGCCATTTTAGTTCTGGTCAGATGCAGACTATTAGTCACAGTTCTCACTTGCTCTCATGCAGGCTCCATTTGTTCATTCCGGCTTGTTCGTCTCAATCCAGAATAATCAGGACTTAATGTTTTCACAGTTCATATATTCAGAGGTTTTAAGGCTAGAAAAGACCATTACCTCCTGTATACCATAGACTATAGACTTTCCCCCAGTCACACATGTACTGAGGCCAATAACTTGTGTGTGGTAAAGCTTATCTTAAAGAAAGGCATCTAGTCTTGATATGAAGATATCAAGCAATGGAAAAGCCACAGTGTCCCGTGATAGTTTGTTCCAATGGTTATTCACTCTCACTGTCACATTGTCATTGTGTGCCTTATTTCTCTTTTGAATTTGTCTGGCTGTAACTTCCAGCATTCAGTTCTTGTTTTTATGTCTTTTGCTGCTAAATTTAAGAGCTCTTTAGTACCTGCTATTTTCTCCCTATGAACGTACTTTTGCACTGTAATCAAATCACCTCTCAATAGTCGTTTTGATAAATGAGAGAAGAGCAAACTAAACTACTGTACTGTAGTCTGTTTTCCTCTTCTCTGTTGAAATGCTCTGTTTACTCAATGGGCTTTGTGTACTCATTTCATACGTGGGCATGATGAGGAAAGGTGGCCGTGGCTCTTGGGCCATTTTATGAGCTGTACAGTTGCAGTGGAGGAGACTCTCTGAAAGCATCTGATAATTTGGTAGGAGGTGCTTGCAATGCAATAGCCAATACTGCTTGACTGCCCTAAGTAGTGTTTTAGCTTTTTAATAAGCATGACTATTGGCCAGAATATAACAGTGATGTTTCAGGAAACCCGAAGTACATGACCACACACAGCAGAGAGCACTGTGGTTCGAGTGGGTAGAACTATGTTGTACAGAGTACACATTGCCTGTTAGGTCAAAGATGAGTGTTTTGAAAACCTAACTGCTCTCATTAATGTAGCTAGCAGCTTAACTTTTGATTTCTATGGGAGTCAAGTTAGATACAGCGTTGGACACTTTTTAAAATCCCACCTTTGCTTCACTATGAAAAATGAATGTGACAGGTAAATTATAACTAAGTGGTACAAATGGAATGAGATTCTGCCCTCTAGTGCCTCTCTCTTGTGGGGAAAGGTTAAACTTATGCTTCAGACATCACTTGTTTGGTCAGAATGGAGTGACAATGCTGCATTTCTGGGATGGCTTCTGACGGAACGTGCAAACTGAAACACGGTGCCTATATGCATAGGGCAAGATACTGCAAACCTGAGCGTGCTAAGGGAATTGGGAATATCTACAATGCAGCTGGAGGCCTGTAAAGTGAATTCCATCTAAGTTAGCTAGAGCTGGTCCTGAGAAGGCTCCTGTGTAGTTCAGCTTGCACCAGCCAGCTCTGGGAGTTGCTTCAGGGGATTTTCAGCCCTTCTCAGCCCTTTAGAACATAGTTAGCATCCATGAGGGCACTAGGATGGAGCAGGGATTGACATCCTATATATCACAGACCATTACATTTCATAGTTACCCCTGTATTGAGGCTCCTTAATTTGTTTGGCTAAAGCATATCGTTCTGTAAGGCGTCCAGTCTTGATTTGAAGACATCAACAGATGGAGAATCTGCCTCTTTCCTTGGTAGTTTATTCCATCAGTTAATCACCCTAGCTTTTAAAAATGTCTTATTTCTAATTTGAATTTGTCTGGCTTCAGCTTCCAGCCATTGGTTCTCATGCCTTTTTCTGCTAGATCAAGAGCCCTTCAGTACCTAATATTTTTTCCCCATGAAAGTACTTACACACTTTAATCATGTCACCTTTGTCTCCTTTTGATAAGCTAAACAGGATTGAGCTATTAAAGTTTGTCACTATAAGGCCTTTTTTCCCCTAGCCCTTAAATCATTTTTGTGGGGTTTTCTTCTGCTTTCTGTCCAATTTTTCAACATCCTTTAAAAAATGTGATCACCAGAAGTGAATACAGCATTCCAGGATTGGTCTCACCGAAACTATATGCAGAGGTAAAATCATCTCCCTGCTCCTACTTGCTTCTCCTCTGTTTATACAACAAAGGACATTAGCCCTTTTTGCCTCAGCATTGCTCTAGGAGCTCATGTTGTTGCTTGTCCACTAGGATCGCTAAATCTTTTTCAGAGTCACTGCACTCAAGATGATCTGCATTCCCTGTTCCTAAGTGTGAAATTTAGGATTTTAAAAGACATTTTGTCTGAATGGGCCCAGCTTACCAAGTGATCCAGGTTGCTCTGTACCACTGCTCTCACTGAGTCGTTATTTACTACTCTGCCAGTCTGTCATCTGCAAAGTATATCAGCAGTGAGTTTTTTTTATTGACTTCCAGATGATAAAAATGTTGGATCCCGCTTCCCATATGGGCTTGATGCTCCTATGCAGAGCACTCAGATTCTGTCTTAGAGCCTCTGCTTCAACAAATTCACAATCGTTAGTGCCACTACAAAGCTATGCATCTGAGAGAATGGATTTTTTGATACTGTGCCATTCTGTAAGTTTAAAGGAGTAACGTCGTTTCTTTTTCCCAGGGCAACTTCACATGGAGGCTGCCACGTTTAAAGATGGCTTTTTTCAGGTTGTCTTTAGTTACTTGTCAAAACAAAAAGCTACCCCAAATGCCAGCACCCTCTGGGGAGAATGCACTACCCATTTTTAGGCAGCATGAGATTTATAACTGTGCCAAGGTGAAGCAAAGTGCTCAAGACATCTTAAATCAACTCTAGACAAGTGCCAGGCAGCTTTCAAGAGGATTAATGTACAAACCAATGGGAGGTAAATGCTCTAAAATTCTGCTAGAGAAGAATCAAGTATAAACATCATGAGGTACACTTAAAACTTGTCCTACTGTTCAGTGATTAATCCTGTTTTAAGTCTTAAGTCCAATTTTTGGACTGAATGACCAAAGCAAAACACTCCCTGTCCTTCCAGGTTTTATTCGAAGTCTCTTTGTACTATCTGAATATTTTCTGTACTATCTTGTGCTCCTTCTGCAGCAGAATCCCACAAATTCTTGCGGCCAGTCAAGGGATATATTCTGTCTCAGCAGTGAAAGACAGTTACAATTTCCTACCGATAAGAATTCCAGCAAATCAGGTTGCTGTTTTGCTCTCAGCCATTATTAATAGAGTCCTCAGGACCAATGTTGTTGCTGGTACCAATATGGGCAAGAGAGGCAACATACACTAGACTAAATATTGTGCATATTCATACAGTACTATATAGCAAAGAAGATAATGACTTTTTCTACATAGCAGTCAAACACAGGTACAGGTGGTTAAAAATCTTTCCCTAATATTTTTTTATTGATGCCCAGCTATTTTTTTTGCCAGCAATATTGAAAAACTTCTGTAGTTTAATTATAGTTTTCTTGTGCTTTATATGTTTTTAGCTTTATAAAGTACAGTTATATACCTCATATAGTTGGATTTAAATAAAAGTATGCTAGCTAACTATAAACAATACCTATCTAAAGTGAAGCTAATTAGGACATTGTACAATATTGTAATGTGCCTGTAAACTCTCTCTGGCTACAGTGATTTGAATAAGGGATTATGCTGGGGGCAAATTTACCATTACAGTAACAACTGCTGTTGTCCATAACAGCCTCTGACAATACAAAAATGTTCTCCAACGTATTTTAAAAGATTTCAGACCCCTCAGCTCAGATCACTATATGATTTTTTTAAATCACTGGATCAGAGTAGCTGCCAGCTGACTGTGGATCCTTTATCTGACCACCCTTCACTTAGACCTGCTAGGGAAACTAGAGAATTTCACAAGAATAGTGCTAATTTTTATTGAAAACACTAGAATTTGGAAAGCTTCAGCGAGCCCCATTTATTAGGTATGATAGGGTAGCACTGTCAATGTGCTAGATGCAGTGCACGCATAAGATTATGCCCCTGCCCTGAACAGCTAGGAATCTTTGGGATAGACTGCACCTTTCAGCAAGGCCTTCAGCAAAATGTCTTGTAAACTGCACCAGCCCAACAGTAGCCACAGGAAGACTGGATCACTGAGACCCCGTTGTCCAATTCTCTTGCCACCATCCCCACCCCACATCAAAAGGGGTAGGAATTCGATTCTGGACTAGACCACAGCAAGTTACAACAGTCCCTGCATTGATTCAGCTGTTCAAGCTGGTGCATTGGAATGGCCAGGCACTAGCCTTAATCCTTTCTCTACCCACTTGCTTGGTGAGGGGAGAAAGCAGGCACACAGGGTTTTATCTACCTAGAAGCAAAGGTTTTTTCAGTTGTTTTTATTTTCTTATTATTTAGTCTATGAGAAACAAATGTAGAAGCCTAGTGGCCCCTCGGTCACTGCCACTGTCTGGGGCCTCTTAGCTTGAAATTCCATCTAAAAATGTAAAAATGACCTCCGGGCCCATAATGGAGTCCCATTCTAATTTGAAGCAAGATATTTCCAAACTAAGGTTTTACATGGAAAACGGAAGGCAAGTTTTATGCTGTAACTACGTTGTACCCTATAATAGGCCAGGAGGGTTGCCTGGACTGCGTTGTGCAGCAGTAAAAGGAAATCTTTCATTGATTGCTACTGTTTCCAGTCTCTTAATACCTCTATTGTAGGGCAAAAGTAGAAAACAATTAAGTGACCTCTAAGCTATCCAGATCTGTTAATTTAGGGTTAGAGAATGTTTTTGCCACCCGTCCTTTGTAAAAGGTGATGTGTATTTGTGACTTCAGGACTAGATCAGAAAGAACCAAATTGCAACTCAGAGTCTGATCCCAGGCGTCCCTTACTTGCTTCAGGGGAGAAGTAACCTGTGCCAGGCCCATATTCAGTATTGCCAACCCCAAACATTCAACGAAGTATGAATCAGGTCCTGAAAAATCATGTGTTTGGCTTCAGACCACAAGATTTTTTTTTATATCAGGTTCTTTTTATTTGCCTTCTGAGCTTTAGAGTGTACCACTTGGTTCATATTTTCAGACTTTCCTCTGCAATGTGAGAGCTAGAGAGTTCCTTGTAGTTTGGAACGAAAGCTGACAGCCTCACCTAATCATTTCTCTGGGAGCTGGGATTCTAGGTAAAATGCCTAATGTCATTGGAAGTGTCATGATAAAATTGTGGTCATAAAGAACCTGTGCTCCTTGTGCAGTTTACTTCACCCTGCAGTACTGTACTGGCTGGCTTGTGGGAGACCAGGGGCAGAGTCAAAACTCCATCCATTCCCCAGCTTGCATGGGTAGGTGAATAAAAGCGCCCTGGAGGCTGCTCTCAGCGGGGGTGCTGTGACCTGTAATAAGGAAGTCCTGTGTTGCCTCATGCTCCTGCTTTAAATCTAGTGCCTTTAATGACCACCACAATTTCTACAAATCTAACACCCTGCTCTTAATGTACAGGGTGAGTCCTGGGTGAAGATGAGTTCTTATAAAGTGAAAATCTTCCACACCAGTGTAGGACTAAGACTTTTCTATTTCCTTCCTCCGTTTCTCCTCTTGCATAACTATAAATCTGAAAGTCTTTCTACTCAAAAGCCCTTAAGCAATCCCAGTCAGCTATCTGGTGTGACATCCTGGCCCTGATGTAAAACTCGCATTAAATTTCATGCGGCCAGGATTTCTCCCCTGTGTTTTACAAACGTCTATGGATTTTTAAACTAACAAAACAAAGCTATACATATAGCTATATAAGAGTAATAAATTACAGACAAGTAACAAACTATCAAATTCTTCCCAAAAACAAAACCCTGGAGGGCCCTGTTCTCCTCAACACCTCCCTAGTGATCTCATTTACTTGTGCCTTTCACTTACACATCTTTCTCTTTAGATAAGACACAAATGCAGCCCTTAGCACATGAGATTCCTCAATTTTTTCATTAATCTTAAAATAAGATGTGCATCTGAACCAATTTCAGCCAGGATATCACTAATCTCTTAACAGTGGGACACAAAGGCTTTTCGGCCTCCTGAAGGATCAATCTCTTTGAACATCTATGGACAGTTGCAGTCCTGTGTCTTGATGAAAAGTCAGGTAGCAAATGTAGTTCTGATTCAGCAAATGACTTATGATCCTTACATTTCTATGACACTTATATGAAAACTTCAAATGCAGTAAAAATGCAAAGTTACGAAGACCTTGGGAAAGGAGGTTCTCGTAACTCTCAAATGTTCGTAACTGAACAAAACATGGCTGTTCTTTCAAAAGTGTACAAATGAACATCAACTTAAAACAGCTTTGAAACACTACTGTGCAGAAGAAAAATGCTGCTTTTCCTTTATTGTCTTTTTAGTAGTTTACGTTTAACACAGTACTGTACTGTATTTACTTTTTTTCTCTCTCTCTTTGTTTGCTGTTGCCTGACGGTGAGCCTCTGGTTCCAAATGAGGTGTGTGGTTGACTGGTCAGTTCGTAACTCCGAGGTTCTACTGTATTGCAATTACTCCAATTTATTTCACTATCATCGCTCATCAAAGCAAACATTTAACTTTTAGCCCCAACTTTTTGAAAGGCTGTTATGCACAAGTAGGATCAGACTTTGAGACCTGGTGAGAGGGGGATGCAAGTTTTAATATTCCAAAAAATTCAGGATACGGTTCTGTGTTCTAGAAGGAAATGTGGATTGTTCACTTTCCCTAATTAAACCATTCTGTAAGGTTGAACAGGTAACCCTCTGAGATTGAAACCTTTTTTGAGATAAACCCTGTCCTTTTCATTCCTTCCACTAATGGGACATGCCTCCACTTTTATGTTAGCCTTCTTTCAAGTAGATCAATGGCGGGTTAATTTGGGCGACGCACGGATCATGTTTGCAGTATTCCAATCATCATTACTGCACTGTGGAAAAGTCAACTCATTGGTGCAACTAGGCAGCTTTGAAAGGTGCCATTCCTAGAATGTCCTAATATATGAAGTGAGTCAGAAGATCCAAGAAAAAGAGCTGGTTGTGAAAGACCATTTCCATTATTATACAGTCCAACACTGGAAAGCCGTGAGTCACTTTTTGTCTGAACTTTTAATCATCTGGCTATTTAAATACAGTACATTGACTTTACATTAATTATCCCTTTATAAGGTTTTATTGCTCCACCTTGTGGTCTGAAAAAAGTTTTGGTCTGTTACACTGCACTATAGAATATGAGACCACCAGAGGAAAAATGCCAGCCCTTCCTTTCCCCTGCAATTAAATGAAGTTTTCCCCTTCAGTAGTACCACATTTGTCCCATTCTAAAAATTTCCTAAGCAAACCTTTGATGATTTTTTTCTTTAGGTCTGATGGGCTCAGGATAAAAGCTTAGTTCACTGGCTCACTGACAACTTAAATAGAGTCCATTTTTCCATGCCATTGATGGACCAGAAGACCAGCTGTTGAGCTCAAACAATTCTGCAGGGTTATATGAAGATGAATGCAAGGCAGTTTTCTACCAGGTGTGCTCCCAGCACATCAATGACACACAAAACATACCACTGTTACTGAACCTAAGAAGGATGCTGTAGCAAGCTGTGGCTCTTTAATCACTCTCCTCCTAATTTTAATATATGGAAAGCAAAGGATATACCTTCCACCTGCCCACCAAGTGATGATAAAAAAAAATCATAAAGAAGTGAAAAGTCAATCCTTTTACCATCGGAATCTAAACTGCCATTGACTTCAATGGGACAGACTCAAACCAATAGGCTGCTCTTGTGATCCAAGGTTTCTTTGTTATGCTGATGTGACATTATGTTCTAAGGAAGGAGCAGGCTGAGAGGTTTTATATAATATATAGGTAGTCTAATAACAGTCTGATAGTGATGAATCCCTATTTTACACATGCTTTAAAGCTAGAGTGTGAACTCGAACAATAGTAATAACTAAACAATAGCAAACCATTTAATACATGTCAAGAGAACAGTGACAGCAATTGTCTATATTTTTGTGCAAGCAAATGATTGTGTTCATGAAGATTTAGGCAAAGATTGGGAGCACTGGAAATTAGCATCCTCTATCGAAAAGCAAGTCAACAATGAAGGCAAGTTTCTTCATTGCTCCCCCACCAATCAGAGAGTTCTGATCACAAAGAACTGCTTACAGAGTGGCAATAGATAATTGTCCATTTCTCGCTGACTTCTGAATTTCATGTCACTGTGTTTCATGGAATTTCATCCACTGGAAACATTTAAGCATCTTTTGGATGAAAATGAATAAGACAGACAGAAATTACTTAATCAATAAATAACCTCTGGCAGACAGGTTCAGCTTCTGAATTGTAATCCCTAAATCTCACAGAGTATTGCACTATTACCTTTGCCATACTTCAAGAGACACTGCAAGGCATATTTAATTACAAGACAGGAAAAAAGATAATGAGAAAAGAAAAGAAAATACTGAACAGTGCTAATAAGGTACATAGAGTTGAGAAGTTCTCAACTATAAATAAATAACAAAAGAATAACATACTAAAATGTAGGCATTGCTCTTTTGTGTGGTTCTGTTGCTACTGTTTAAGGAATAAGGCAAATTCTTTCAAAAGGCTAACACTAGACAGACAAATCCTATATCCAGGCATAGAAGTGGCCTGAGCAATTGCAGGTCAGCACCTTTACAAATAAGGATTATGTCCCTAAAATAAGGAGTAAGGTGCCTGATTTTTAAGCAGCCAAGTTTGGAAAATGTTGGCATAATGTCTTTAATTTGAAACCTCTATTCTAAGTTTAGGAACAGTGCAGATGCATTAGGCATTTGGGCTGAAATCTGTCCCTGGTCTGGCACAGAAGAACCAAGAGTCAGTGGAACTATCACATTTCTGGTGAAGGGAGGAGAGAGAAAAGGGAGAATTCGGGAGCTTTCTGCACATCATGGGGGTTGGGTGAAGGTGTTTTGCGTAGGCAAGATGTGGGGTCCCAGGCAATAGATATGTGGCCGACATGGGTCCTGTGACCACAGAACCCACGTGGAGGGAAAGGTGAAGGATGTAGTCACGACTACAACCTTAGGGTCCTCGCTGGAGTCTTTCTTCAATCATTGCTCAGGTAAAATGCATTTCACTCAGACAATATTTCCTCTAAACAGGGACTAAATTTAAAAGAAAAAGCCTGTCAGAGAAAGGTTTCCCCTGTCACTTCCAGATGTGGAAGGCCCCACTCACACCCCAACCAAAAAGAAACGTAGTTCTGCGATGTAGGACCATCAAGATTTGATACCAGACTAGTGACAGATTAAAGCTCACATACCGTATGACCCGCCAAGGCTAGACATTTGATTCATATCATTGGGAAGAGATGATTCTCAGCCTTTTAACTGGATGAGGCTCTTTCTTTTAGCTCCAGAAAATTATAAAATATTGGCTCAGTTCATCTGCATGTTTACATCTCTTCCATGTGAATACATAGAGACTTTTGCCAGATAAGGACTGACTGATTCTTTAAATCAGGACAAATCCTGTTGTTCCTGCTGAACCAAGCAGCTGTCTTCGACTTGAGTGGGGTGTTTAGGGTGATCAGGATCAGGATCTGCCCCATCTTCTCCCAGGTAACTTTCCACTAACATTACGCAGTCACTCAGTGCTCGAGTGACAGGTTTGGTATTAATTGCAAAGTAACAGAAACAAGCTTTGACTTTGTTTTCAATGCAAGATTCCCTGGAAAATCTCATGTCATGTTTTTACATATGCGTGTGAATGATATGAATAGGAGACAGGAAATATTAGGAATGAGGTAGGAGTATTTAACAGATCTAGACTTGTCTTATGTACAAGAAGGTACTCATGCAAAACCTTCATTGAAAAATGTCTTTCATCAGCCTGTCCCCTGCAGTGCAATATTTTACAATGACTCAGTAAGTGCCTCTCAAAGTATAGGAACGTGCATAAATTTGTGTGTTACAAACGATTTATTTTCCTCATGCTTTTGAGAGAAAATAGGTCCACAATAACCATAGCTATGTTGATGCTATGGTGTTTACAGGAGAAACCAATAATGGAATTCCATACTTTTTGCCCTAGACTCCTCAAGTTTCTTTATTCATTTTAATCAGATAGTGCATTGGGGCAAAGGCACTAGTAATGGTAGCAGTTAATGCACTCTTAGCCAAGCAGTGCAAGGTTGAAGACATGGTCTATTTGCAATTTGCTCATTTAAGGGGGATCTTCTTAAAATACTTGCAATGCTCTGAAACATTCGCCTGCATTAAAATTTACAGCAAGTGGTCCAGTATATTAGACTGATTTTAATAATCATTTATATCAGGGCTTATCTAAACACAAGTTAAAATAGTACAACCCTCTCACACCTTGCCCCCGCTCCCCCCCTCCGATGCCTGCCACCCGTTTGTATGGACACAGTGAAAAGGTGCTTTATACTGGTATATATTATATGGCAGCAGAAGAATCTATACTGGTATAACTGTCTTTATGCTGATATAGCTTTATCCACACTACATAGTGCATTGATAAAACTATTTCACTTAGTGGTGACTTATTTTTTACTGAAATAATTAAACTGGTCAAAAACTGTGAAAACAAGGCTCATAATGTGAGCAGACCAGCATGAATTCCCTCCATCAGCTGCCTCTTAAAAATGTTCCATCAGGTGCAGTGAAAAGGATCTGTTGATTATTGTCTCATTAAGGGTCTTTTCTGCTTTCCATTGCCCATCTAGCTCCCACTGAATTCAGTAAGAATTTAAACAGGTATCCGTGAGCGAATGGGTGAACCTCAAAGATCTGGCATTTCAGCTTGGATAAATATCCAAAAATTAGCATTCTTAACCACACTATACTGAACTCCTGGATCTGCTTCACTAGGCTGTTTATACATACAAGAAAAGGCTTTCAAATGTGACTTTTAAAACTTCCCTCTTCAGATAAACTACAAATACTATGAGAACAGGCTTTCTAGTGATACTTCAGTTCTGCCAGTTCCAAACGGAACTAAGAGAAGCACAAGGGGGTGAAAATGAAAACATTAATCAAACCTTTTAAACTTTCAGAGGAAACCCCCCTTTAATTAGGAATTGGTGCCATTTTGCCCAGTTTTGCAGTAGATGCTACTGAAATTGTATCAATGGATTTCTAATCCTGAATTGTTCATGATCTCTTTCTTCAGCCCCATTCACCAACGTTAGAAAGGCGCATCTGCATTCTGTCAGCAGAACTGATTAATCTGCTAACAATAACACTAATCTTGTTTATTATATGGCAAGCACTGACTTAAGGAAAGGTGTGAGGCACCCACTATAGTTCCTAAAAAACATTTTTTTTCCTTTTGGTGGGAGTATGTATTGGGGCGTCTCTCAGAAGAGATCACAAAAAGGATTTATTAGTGGCAAATCCAGTTTGCCTTGATCGCTCACAGACCTCCGGATAATCCTCAATTTGATATAGCCCCAAGGCATTTCACTACCATTAACTCTCTGCTGAATGTCAAGCTAAGGGGTTCTCAAACTTTTATTTCTGGGATGCCCTTTGAAAATATTTCAGGCTGTGATGACTCCCCTCCCACCCAAAAAATGACGACCCCCCCAGGCCATGCCACCCACACCCCCATGCCATTGTACTCTTACTTCTGCACTGCTACTGGGGGTGGTGCTGCCTTCAGCGCACCTGGCCAGCAGCTGCTGCACTCTGGTCACCCATATCTGAAGGGCTGTGATGTCAGCCATGCACAGGGCTGACAGCCACGCCACAGCATGCATGGGGGCTGACAGCTTGTGCCCTCCCCCTAATAATCTTGTGACCCCTTCAGGGGTCCCAACCCCCAGTTTGAGAACCCCTAAGCTAAAGCCTGCTGGAAGCTGTTTAGGGAGATGCACGTTTTCCATCAGAGATGATTTAGCTGGAAGTTTGTACTACCAGGACTGCCAACTACCATGATTTTGTCTCAAGTCTCATGATAATTATTGTTTTCCTTAAAGCCACAGCTCCTGGATTCTAGTGGATATGTGATGATTTCAGCCCTCATTTTTAAAGAAAAAGTAAGCTTCTAGCTCTTGTGGCTGTGGAGAAAGCTTCAAAATGTGACCCCTAAAGGCTCAAAAAGCAGAAGGCAAATAAAAGAAACACCAAATCTATTTTATTTACAATACTCTCATGATTTTTGAACATTTGGGGTTGGCAGTGCTGATTTACTAGCATCTTGTCATTTATATGAGATTGTATAGTATCCTGAACTAAAGAGTTAGAAACTAGACTTAGAATAGGTAGGGATTTGATCTCTTGAGACAGGAAGAATGTTATTCCTTCTCAGATACTGGCAACATCTCTTAAACATCCCGTGTAAGGCATGGCCATGCTAACCTATAACCCCATGAGGCCTGGTCCTGGGCAACTGCAATTCTGGGGCACCATTCTGATGAGGTAGCAAGACAGAGAAGCAGCAGGGAGATTGTAAGAAGCAGATGGCCACTATCCCATTAGCTGCTGTGCTGGTGAGCTAGGAGAAGAGATGGCTCTGTATATGCCAGAAAACTGATGGCCAGTCAGCAGGGATTGTGGAATGAAGAAGTGGGCATATGTGGAAGCAGAAGAGGAGCCAAGGAGGCCAAGTAGATGTGGCTCTGAAAAGAAGGGGCTGCTGTGTGGTGGAAACACTGTAACTCCTTAATCTGTTAACTTTTTCCAATCTGCCACTTACAGATACATTGGGACCAAAGACTTATGAATACAGTGCAGAGAGAGCCAAGCATAACATTGTGAAGGATATATGGGAGTTCATTGGCTTCACGCAGCTTTGCGAATAAAACTTGAATACCCTGTATTAGGAAACCAAACTTAACCGCTACATTTGAATCCAAACTTTTTATTGCTCATTGAGGCCCACTCCAGGGTAAACTTTTAGTGAAATTGACTGAAATTACTTGAGATGTGATGATATGCTTTTGGGGGAATGCAAGAGACAGTACTCCATAGGTTACTTCAGTGTGACCCAAAAAGGGGGATAATCAGGTTTTTAATGGTGGGCTGCATTTCTCTGCTAAAATGTACTGATTGTTGGTGAACTATGCTTTGAACCAAATATACAGTCCTAGAAATCAGTCAGTCTAAAACAGTTGGGGGGAGGAAGTGTCTCAGAAGAGATTAAAATACATATATTATGATACCCAGGGAACTGTTAAAATATTTATCAGAGGCATTTTTGTGAATGTATGAAAAGTTTAATTTGAGTCATATGGTATAATGAGGATCTATTGACTAATCAGACAATTACATGCTTCCTAATGAAAAATCTGAACATAATATCACAAAGAAAAATGCACAATAGTGTAACAAGTCTTTTCTCTTAGAAATCTGAATTCAAAATAGTCTAGATGGTGGGTCACATTTCATTTTGTTTGCAAACTTCAGGAAAACTTAAAAAATGAATGTTAATATTAAAAAAAAAGTTGTAATTGCGCTGTTAATTATTGCAAAGTCTCGCCTTACACCCACAAGGAGTAGACCCAATTAATCATACCGGGCATTACGCAGCATGCAGTTGCTTAACGTCATCTGGCATCAGTTTTGGATATTAGATACGTTCTAAACTACCAGTATAAATCCTGTTCCAAGTTTGAGATTTCAATTCTAAAGCTATTAGTTGTGCTGGAAAACTCTTCAGGGCTCTATTTGGCAATCACCACTCAGGCAAAACTGAATTCAGGCTCCTGACAAATGTGTAAGAGGTCAGGCACCAAACGTGATATTGCCTGATTAAGGAAAGGGTGATCAGATCCCTACACACACAAGCAAAGTCAAGAACTGAATAAAAAACAACACCTCTTACCAGAGGATTACAAGAGAAATTAGTTCTAATAAGGATCAAAGATTTATGAGAGGAGAGAAATCATTGAACCCTGGCATATTTGATATTTTACTGACAGAAAACCTTGTTCTCTTGAAGTCCTGACTTTTCTGAACAATTAAAAATGGATTTTTGCAGAAAGCACTTGACCTACTGAAAACCATAGTTTTCTTTTGTGTTGTGAAGGCTAGGCAAGTACAAACTATTCACAATAACTACTGATAGCCCAAACCATTGTGGGAACTTTCAAGAACCTCCCAGCTCTAGGTATCCTCTTGTCTGCCTGCCAGAAGCTGCAGTAACTTCTTATCTGTATGTAATTCTTCCCTGAGTAAATTAGCTTAGAATATAGACAGTGGCTTTAGTTCTGCTCTCACTGAAATCAATGAGAGCAGGATTAGGCCCAGTATATTTGAACTGAAAGCTGCCTCTTAAATAAACCTTTGACTTATTCAACTGCAGTGCTGGCAGACATTGAATGCTGTCTTCACCTGCACGATAAGCAAAATCACTGGACCCTCAAACTTTTAAAATCTTGCTCAAGGATTTTGTTTGGCTTTACTTTTGAATGTATTGGTGAAGGATATTTTTGAGAGCTACAGTTGCTCACACAGAGTTACGTTCTACCCTCTCTATCTTTTGTGCAGAAATCCCATTGGAGTCACTCAGTAAGATACGCCAGAAACACAGATGTTTCTAGCTCCTAGCTATTCATTTAACATTTTAATGCTACTGGGTCTGTCTTACTCTGTTTTTTGTTGGCATTTTATTGCACGCTGGTAAAAATAGAAACAGATTTTTATTTCTTATTAACACCTGTGATGAAGTTTACGAACTTGCAGACTGTGACAGAAGACAATCAAACTACCACCAGGTGGTCTGACCCTGTGCTCCTGGCATGGGCACTACTCCTATTGAAGCGAATGTGGAAATTTGTCTTGGTGTGCAATTTTAGGTTCTATCCCAAAGGGCCATATCTCCACTTCTTACACAGGAAAGCCCCTGGAGTTTGCCTGACAAAGGAATTCAAAGATTTGGCTAATAAGAGGTGGGTGTGTGTATATACACACACATCCTTGTAAAATTCAGCTTTGAATAAGGTGAGTACAGTGTGTATTCAGACTTCCCTCCTGCAAAACATGCTGCTTCCTACACGTGCTCTCAGTGTGACATCATGACCAATTTAATCTTCACAAGCTTGGAAAGGCTCTAAGAGTAGTGCTGAGCTTTCATTGATGATGTCTTAACTATTCAGAGCCAGACTTAGTAACATAGGACCCCAGACAGCACACACGCAGCATCCCTCCTCCCCATTGAAATAGGGGGATTCTTCTTCTACGTTACACTTTCAGGATGAGTCTTTCCTGTGCTTGTATGTTCCTGTTTGCAGTAAACCCCTAGTATTGCCTTACTGATTATAGATTTTGGAATGGGAATATAATTCTGTTTACTGATGATCACACGCTACTCTGAATTAAAAAAAAAAAATCACATGTAGCCTGAAGAAGAAGAGAGTGGCTTAGTTCTCTCTTGGCATTTGAGATAACTTGTTGCAGTTCACTGTCTCACAACAAACTATTAAATGAACACCAACTTGAAAATCACATTTGTCTAAAAGTGCCATAACCTGCTATAGATCTTTTTTGATTTACTTTGTGGATCTCAGCGCACCTATGCAGTTTCACAATTTCCCATGTACGATGAGGTCCTTTAAAAAGACCCCTATAAACATCAAAAAGGAGAATAGAAAGCCATAATTAATTCCTTTAAAAAAAGCCTTGGGATATTCTATTCAATGGGTGCCATCTCTAACACCAGAACTCCAAACTGATACTGCACCTCTGGCAAACTGAGCCGCCAAACCAAAAGCTACTTTGATAACTGTATCACTTCCTTCCTTTGTTGCTTTTAGAATCACATTTTGTGTGTCTGTCTGTCTGTCTGTGACTTCTCCTGAATGGATGCATATCCATATGATCCCTGCTCAAACTCTTTACTAAAATTGAGTCAGCAAAACTCCCTTGAATGCTAGTGGGTTTCTCTTCTGCAGCAGTGAGAGAAAAGCAATGCTGCCATCATTTTGCTCCTGTGACTGCACCTTTCACCGGTGCTGCTGTGTGTGCAAATCAAGTCTTGAGAACGCCGGTGATTCTCCGGGATGGAGAGATGGGAGTGAAACCCAGACGGCATTGAGTTGCACTCCTCATCACCTCTGCTGCTGCAGGGAAAACTGTAGAACAAGTAATGTCCAAATGTGCAGCCAAACTTCACATTGGCAAAATACTGAGTTGGCCTGAAACTACGTAAAGCAGGTTCACCCAGCCTTAATCTCTTCTGCCCAACTCACCGAGGCAGATGCTTCTACTTCATCATCAAGCTAGCTCAGTGCCTATCTCGCACATGGTGGTGGCAGATGGAAAAAAATTCAGATATCGGCGAGGTAACTGTGTAGAGTGAGACTAGAAAGAAAGTAGTAGCCAAGCCCACTGTGTGGTTCTGTTTCCCATTCCTCAGGCCTGATCTGCGCTAGGAAACTGTGCCAGGTCTGAACACCGTTAGCTGACATACTGCTGACCATGGTTTAACCATCAGCACAGATCCAGACAAACCGTGTTCAGTATGGAGTTGTGATTAAGCCCTGCAGTTTAACCAACAGGAGTGGAACGCTCCCTCCAGTGTCCTTGGTTATCTTCCATCCTGAGATCACCTTTAAAGAAAAGCCAATGGCTAGTGACTGCCCTCCTGGCAGAAGTTGACACTCCTGTGCATTAACGACAAACCATCCTTTCCTCCCCAATGAAACAAACCTCCTTCAGGGCCAGGAGGAGCTGTCCTGCTAAGAATGTGATTAGGGAAAAGAGAAGTCTTATTTTGGAGTAGGAAGGTAGAGGAACGGAGGAAGTAAAATAGTGTTAGTCTGCAAATCAATGAGCAGAGCCGCTCTCAGTTTCTGAAGACTTTGTTAGCATTGGGGGAGCCCCTAATGTTCAGGGGCCTCTCACCAATAACCCCGATTTCACTTTCCTGCTGTTGGGTGGGAGAGAGAGCTTTTGAATGGATGATCACAGGGCGCTTTATGTGAACATACACTAGCTCTGTCATGCATGCATCTTGTCAAGGAGTTTAACAGAGGGGTCACTGTGTGACTTTTTAAAATTTATATAACCCAAAAACTAAATCGGAGGGTCATGTGGGAGTTTTTGGTTCAATAGGCAGAATCCTTTAAAAAGCCAAGCCTGCTAAAAAGCCAGCCAGCTGCCATCTCACACTTTTTCCCAGTAAACCATGCTAGACATGTCTCAGTTGTCCTGGCTAAAGTTACAATAAACAGCTAATGTAGAGCTGACAGAACACACAGGAAGCTGCAGATCCAGTACCTGCTCTGCATGAACTAGTAGTAGACCACTAATGAACAAGGTGAAGAAACTGTCTGGAAGTAACTCAGTATCATGGGGTAAACACAGCGAGTTTGACCATGGTAGACTTTACCTTTTTGTTACTCTACAGTGAAATGGGGGTGAGGGGTGGGATTATGTTGCCCTCTCCCTGAAAATAAAAGAAAATCTGCTCACTGAATGCCAAGTAGACACTCTCCAAATGGTGCGAACAGGTAGACTGGCGTGGATAGTGATGTTGATAAACCTCAAGGATCACCTATACCAGTTTTCTTACAAAGGGGCAGTGCATGGCACCACAGTTTGGAGTGTCTGTTACCTTGGACTGAATCAAAGTACATTTGGAGATTGTTTTTTCACTTGCTGAACGGCTGGCACGCATCTTCATGGGTAGCAGGAGTATGGTTTATCTGATCCCCCTCCAAAGATTTGGTGGTACTAAGACAGGCTACCTTTTTAAGTACCAGCCTCCACTATCCGCTTCAGTTTTAAGGGAGAGACAGTGAAGGTACTGACCTATCATAAAACTCCGTTTCAGCTGTCTACATTGAGTGGGATTTTCCCGCATAGTGTATTTTTTCATAGGAAAGGAAGACTTTTTATGTTACAAATGTGAAACCGTTAGCTTGTATCACCAAGCAACCATATCACTGAGACATAAATAGCTGTGTCTCACAGTTCTATCCAGCTATTCCTCTACCCATAGCATTCAACATTCAGGCAAACAGTCTTCCATCTGGTAGACATGGTCTGTTCTGCCTATGCGTGATTTGTAGGCAACTGCAGATGGTGTTACTCCATCGCAGTGGGGGGGAGGGAGGCATCGCAGCACGTTACATTTCACAGAGATGAAAGGGGCCTCATTGTGTTAGTCTTGCTATAGATGTGCTAGATTATCTGAACTGAATGTAATTAAGGTGCTAATATAGATAGATATAGATACAGTATATCTAAAATTTTGCCAGTGATGTGCAGAAGCGGTTTTCATTTTTGACAAGTCCTCTGCCTATTGGCCACACAACAGAAAACTTTCAAGTGCCTCCTGGATAGTGGAAATCAAATCCAAAACAAAAACTCTGTCTCACTCAGAAACTTTTCACTGTCCAGCTACAACTTTTCCAGATGCTCTTTTCCTGTCCACAGGTATTCTCCCCCCCACTTGCCCCTTACACTGTGAGATCTTTTGCAAAACAAGCAGGCTGACACACAACCAGCTCGAAAAGGCTAAAGTGGCTGCCGCAGCTAGGAGCATCAACTGAAAACTTTTACTCCGAGGGATGTGTGCGCCATTCTCATCGGATGGATTTCAGGGGACTAAAGACACTGCCGGGAAGCTCTGAGCCATGCGGGGCTGATGTGCTGCAGCACGCTAGGGAGGGAAGGGAGTTTCTGGAGTAGATGGTGGCGCGCTCCCTCCCTGCCCGACGCCGAGGGGCCGCTATCGCGACTGCCCAGGGCATCTGCCTACAGCTCGCTAAGGGGAGGCTGGAGAGACGCAGCGCGGCTGCGATTCCTGCCGGGCGCTGATGCAGAAACCGCCGGCAACTCTGGCAAGTGAACGCGCTCCGCGAAAGCTCCCGCCGCGGGGACGGGCAGGACCCGGTCCAATCGCGCTCTTACCCCCTCCGTTTTTGTAGCAGAGGTAGGGGAACCGCCAGACGTTGGCCAGGTCCACGGCGAAGCCGATGACCGAGAGGAGGAAATCGATCTTCTTGCCCCACGTCTCCCGCTCCTGCTGCCCCCCGGCGCTGCAGTGCGAGCTGGCGGCGGCGGGCAGCAAGCCGCTGCTGGTGTATTGCACCCCGTTCTGCTCCTTGACCAGGAGCAGCTCCACGTCCTTCTTCGCCGGCGGCTGGCCGGCGCCGTCCCGCGGGGGAGCCCGCGGCGCTGCGCGCTCGGGCGGGATCTGTTTGCTCATCCTCGCCGGGAACAGCCAGACCGAGCCCTGGGGGGGACGGAGAGAACGGAAGTGCCCTTTCCGCGCCGGGCGGCTCTGTGCGCGCCGGCCCCGCCGTGCCGCCCAGGCCGTAATAAGGCATGCAAATGAGCGGCGCGCGGGGGGATCCCGGGCGGGCGGCACGCGCGGGGAGGGGGGGAGCGACACCCGGGCACCGGCTCCGCGGCCCAGGCGCACCTGACGCCGGGCCGGCCGCCGGCGGGGCCAGTGCCCCGGGGGGGGCCAGCCCGCATCCCGCCTGCGCCCCGGGACCGCATGCCGCTGCCTAAACAGGGCTCCTGCGGTGCCCCCCGCCGCCGTCCGGGGGCGCCTCCCCTCCCCCCCGCATAGCCCGGGGCAGGCAAGCGGGCCGGGCTCGCTTCTGGCTGCACGCGGCCCCGGGATCGGGGCCATGGGCGCGGAGGCCGGGCGGGGGTAGCGGAGCGGGATCGGGGCCATGGGCGTGGAGACCGGGCGGGGGTAGCGGAGCGGGATCGGGGCCATGGGCGTGGAGACCGGGCGGGGGTAGCGGAGCGGCGGCGGGGCACGGGCGGCTGCACCCCCCGTCCCGTCCCGTCCCGTCCCGTCCCGTCCCGTCCCTCGGCCCAGCAGGAGCCCTTTGGCCGGCAGGGGCCAGGTCGGGGACTCGAGGGGCCCGCCTTGCCTTGGGGGCAGGAGAGCGGAATGAGGTGGGGCCCAACATGGGCTGAAGCCGGGGTGCTCCGGAGCTGACCTGCTGTGATGCCCCTGCTTGATTCTCCCCCCCCCCCCGCACAGCAATGGCTGGACGTGTCCCCCCTTAGGCGGTGGAATTCGGGGTCGGGCCCAACACGGGCAGGATCCAACCTTTGCCTCTTTCCCAGTGATCCCGATAATGAACAGCCACCCCCTTCCCCCAGCCTAACTCGGCAGGCCAAGGCACAGGCTGCCCCGGCTTTCCCACAGGCCACTCCTATTCCAGCCAAAGAAGAGGGGACATCCTCCTCCCTTCTGACTGCATTTATAGCCTACCAGTGCCGGCCACACGGTGGAAATGCCAGGGCGACCTGGCCAGGAGTCACAGGAGGTTAGAGGGTGAGAGAGGAGCCCAGTTAGGAGGGAGGGCATGGTTGGGAATGGAAAGCCCTCACCCCAGACCACACATCACAAATAGACCCGCTTCTTAGTGAGCAAGAGATGGCACCGCTCCAGCTTCTCTAGAAGACACTCGGTTCTCGATGCCTAGAAGCCTTCATTCTCCTCAGTTGTGGCTTGGGTCCTGCATCCTTATTTAGGCATCACATCTCAATGTGATGGGTTAGAGCATACCCGGGACACATGGCAGCCAGATAGTCTGATTTGCTGCCTTCAGTGTCACTGAATAAATCACACGCATAATTCCCTCCCCCACTCCTGACACAACTGCCCAGACACACTGCTCACACGTCCCGTATACACACTGTCCCATACAGTACCACACTGCACAGGCTCTCTCTGTAACTACTCCATCGCAATCACACACCACATACAACTAGGCTTTATAAAGCCTACATACGCTCACGCTGTCTTCTCTGCATACACCCTAGATATACGGATATACACACTGCACACACACTCCATGCCAGTACACCCTAGCCACCCACTTCCCCATACCATGCACCCTGTGAATGTGCCATCCCCTGTGCACGTAGCACACACAAATCCCTGGGTGCTCCCACCCTACTCTCTCTCTCTCTCTCTCGCTCTCTCTCTCTCGCTCTCTCTCTCTCCCTCTCTCTCTGCTCGCCACCTATCAACTTATGATCCCCTAGAAACAATCACCTCCACTAGACACATTCTCCAGAAACTCACTGAGCATGTGCATATGCCCCCCACCCCATAATTAGGAGTACATTGGGATTAAAAACACGCAGCTTCTAATCTAGACACAAAGAAACTGAACCCTCAACCCCATCTTGCAGAGCCCTGAAGCAAACAAGCGGAGAGACTCACCAGATAACCCTGAGAAGGGCTCTGTCCCATGCCCTGGCAGCCAGAGGAGGTTCACGGTCTGTAACGAAGGGGGGATTGCTCTCTCTGGGTCTTACCACACTAGCCCTTCTTTCCTTTGGGAGTGGAAACCCCTCCTGGAGCAGAAGCTGCGGGCGATCCACCAAAGAGCTTTTTAACCCCGGCTCCCCTCTCTGCACATTATTGAATTACTGTATTAATAATCCACCCAGACCTCCTGCCCTGGAGCATGCCTCTCTCTGGTCCCTTCCGGACAAACAAGATAAAATCTTGCTAGGAGCAGATGGGAACACCTTTTTTTCCCCCAAAGGGAAATTGCAAGGGGGGGTTGATCTTGGTTCTTATGAGATGTGTGTTTCGGGGCAGGGAGAGATCCAGGAAGCCCACACTTATTGTCAATATATATGACAGTTGCTCTTAGGTGGAAAGTGTGGGCAATCTGGCTAATGTAATATCTGCTGCCCCCTCAAGGTAACAAAGTCCTCAATTGAATTTTTAAAAAGTTGCTTAATCTTGAAGCTGTCTGGATCCTGTTAAGCCTAATGGGGCCTGACAGCTGTTTGAGTTACAGGCAGGAGAAGGGAATACAAAGTGTGTTTAGAAACCTCAGCGGGACAGAGCAAGATGGCAAGCAGTTAGTGACATGCCACTTTCAGCTGGGGCATATCTTCGGGTGGCTTTTGTTTGCTTCAGAAGGGTGGATGCCTTTGGTTGCTTTGGAGTTGGTCTTACTTATTCAAAGTTAGCGATCTCTAACATTTCAAAGTAGGCTGGGACACTGCAGAACAGCCCTCTTGCATGAGAATAAAAGTGGTCTAGATTTGGCATTTTGTTTCCCAGTTTCCACTAAGATAGCTGGGCCTATCTGCTTGTGTGACACCCCACAATTGGGGTTGTTGGCAGGGTCTGAATCCATGGCCTAGCAACATAGCACAGACCTCTCCCACAGGACTTACAGAACCAACACCACTAGCTGGAAGCAGTAGTAGGCTGTTGTCCCTCATGTAGACCAGCTGCTAAAAAAGGGATGTGACCAACACTGTGCAAAAGTAAACACATTTGCCACCTAACATTTTAGGTAAATAAACTGAACTCCTCCCAAATGAACGTGACTTTGCTGGTGGTTATTGGATAATATCAAAAGGCTGATCGCAACTAAAATTGTAAATGAGATGAAGCTTGCCTCCCACAATTTAGAACCAAAGCTTTTACAGATAAGTGAAGAAATACAAATACCTTATTATATATGGCTTTTCATCCCAAAAGATATTAAATTCCTTTACAAGTTTGGTCTTATACAGACTATAAATGGACTCCCCCCTCTGGGATGGAAGGCGGCAGCTGCTTAAGCTGCACATAGCAACACTAGCCACCGATTTTAAGACAGGAAGTGAAACAGAATATTGCATAAATTGAAACTTAATTACTAATATAGAATAGTGTTTAGTGTTCCAGAATAGAACTGATGGCTGGAAAAAGATCAGAACAAATAACAAGCTGGGAAGAGAGTGAACTGGGGTGAGGGTGCGGAGGTTGACGTCTTGAAGGGCAAATACCAATGCACCCAAGGGGGAGTTTTCTTCAGGGAAGACAGTTTTAATTGAGGAGGGTCCCCAAGAGATGCTGCCTCGGTATATGTCCTGGGTGTCCTCACCATTCTAACCCCCTCCCAGCTAGCACTGACTGCCTGTGTGGCTGTACTAGGTGGCTTCAGTCCTTTCTCACCTCAAAAATGAAGCAAAGGCTTTGGGATGCTTTGTGTCTCTCTGATTCCCCTTCCAAAGGGACATTCCAGCTCCAATATATCCCAGGGCTAAATCATTGTCTGGTCATGCTGCAAGAAGAACAGGAGGCGATATTTGTGGTTTTATTAGGCCTCAATTTTATTCACCTAAAATGTCTGGTAATACCTGGCAATAAATTGTACAATGCAGATCACCATCATTTCCTTCATCATTTCCACATAATCTCCAACCTGGTCCCAGTCATTCTGCTGGTGAGACCCCATCACCCACAGCTTTTAAGAGGTTTAAGGGTAGGCTGCCTGCTGAATGAGATATAGGAACTTCAGTCCCCCTCTTACTCAGCTCCCTTAAGGGATGCTTTCTTTGTACATCCGTTTCCAATCCATTTTATCTGATAACCGTATCCCTTCCAAGTTCCTGCATTGGATATCCACCAGAAGTTTTAGATACTAAGTTGTGACATTATAACCTAAACCGCCTACTCAGTCCCACCAGATCCCAGTCCGGTGTGGGGAAGGCAAAAAAGAAACCACACCCCACCTCGGCCAATGTGGTGGTGAGGGAACAATTCCTTCCCAAGGAACAAGGCAACTAGCGTAACAATTACTGGATCAAGAGGGAGCCCAGTCCTTTTACTAAATGCATCGGTGGGTAGGTGGGTGCTGACTGATCCCAGTAAAAGAGGGTCTCTTCAGGGCTGCATGAGGTATAAATACCCCCCATATGCTTCCAGTCACCAGGAAGGGCAGTGCAGTGATCCCCATACGAGGCCCCAATGGCTTCCTGTCCATGCCTCTAAATTTTCTCCCTCCTTCTCGCCTGTTGTCAGGAAGCCCCTTTCTTCTCACTAGCCAGACAAAAACCGCTTGGGAGGTTGAGCACAATCTCACTGGCTTTCAGTTGGGGACAGCTTCGGTAACTTGGCAACAAGAGAGACATGTAATGCAGACCAGGAAAGAGCCTTGTCTTCTGCTAGATCTAGGCTTCATTGTGTGGATTGACCATCAGTCCAACTTTGAGGACTGTTGCAGTATTTCTCGATAAGGAGGCAGTTTGTAGCTGATGATGGTGGGGACTGGGATTGGCCCTATGTACATTGACTCAGTTGGCAAAAAAGAGACATACTGCACTGACTCTAAAGGAAGGATAGAAAACATACAACACTTCAAACCATGAAGAGATTACTTTACCTATGTGTTTGTAAATAGGCTGCTAAGCAAACCCATTCCTGAACTTGCCAAGACGCTGGGACTAATACTTCTACTGTTCATTAAAAGATGGTACTTTCTACAAGTAAAGTTGTCCATTACATGCTTCACCCCTAGCTGACATCCCTAATGCTACAGTGTCCCTATCACTGGATTGTAGTTTCAATTCTGACCCAGCATGAGGATGAATGCCTACTTTTATCGTCAATTCATACAACAGTTGAGTGTTCTCTGATTTTTTTCTTCTCGAAGGATAACCAAACCTACCCTCATTTGGTCTATGAAATCTGGTTGAAAATTTTTAGTCTTAGTTCTTTTTTCAGGTATGTTTACCCAGCAAGTAGACGCCCACGGCTGGCCCGTGCCAGCCAACTTGGGTTCGCGGGGCTCGGACTGTGGGGCATTTAATTGCTATGTAGACATCTCGGCTCAGGCTGGAGCCTGGGGTCTAGGGTCCTGCGAGGTGGGAAAGCCCAGGGCTCAGGCTCAGCACAAGACTGAATGTCTACACAGCAATGGAACGGCCCAGCAGCCCAAGGCCCACGAGCCTGCATTGACTGGCCACAGGCTTTTCTTTGCTGTGTAAACATACCCTTCATTGCATTGAGGTAGTTGGTAAGGCGGAGGGCCAGAAGGTGTTCAGAAATGCTCTGGACATACCTAAGCCAGGAGTTATAGAGTGGCTGAATGCACCTTCTTTTTCAACCCCCTTCCCCGTTTAGTTTAGGGGCACTGCTCTCTTGTGAGGTGCCTGCTGAAGGAATTCTTGAAGACTGTTTTAATTTATTGTTTGTAAGAATTGTGGGAAACCGTTGGTCTCATAGAATGATGTACGTGTCTCCAAATCAAAGAAGTCACAAGATACTTCATTAATAGTAATAATAATGTAGTCTCTCTAGGCTCCAACCCAGACTGTACTGTGCCAAGCACAATGGGGCCCTAAACCCATAGTGAGTGACAGCCGCACAGACCTTAGAGTCTAATAAAGTATGAAGACACTTTGAAATGTAGATGAGTTTGAGACTGAGGCTTGAGGTGGCCTTTAGAGGGCATTGGCTATTAAATGTGTCTCTAAAATGTTAGGCATTTAAGGCCTGTTCCAGCTCAACTAAAGTGTCTTTAAGCTACAACTCAGGGGCTCACTCTAGCCCTTTATCTTTGCACAAGTCTCTCTTTGATACTATGATAATACGGCAGGTAGAGCAAGTGTAACATGGGGCTCTTTTGACTTTCTGTGTAAAGAGTGAGAAAAGAATGAGACCCTAAATGTATTGTGTACAGCACTGAATGTTAAACACACTTGGGGTCAACTTTAGAGAGACAACTCCCATTGACTTTAACAAGACTTATACTCAACATCCAAAGACACAAATGGGCCATCAGAGTACTCTCTTCTCAACTGGAAAACAGTAACGGACTCATTCATTTCACTAAATCGAAAGCAAACAATGAAATCATCTGAATTTTTCACAGGGAGATTGCTACTTATATTAACATATACATTTGGGGCCAAATGATGTCCTCTGATGCAAATACAAAGCTCTCTCTATTGCCAGTGGGAATTCCCTACCCATAGCTGAAGAGAGAATGAGGGAATGAACAGAAAATTCTTTCGTCTAAATCCTATTTGTCGTCATCTTTGTCTTTGCTAAGGAAATCCAGGACTAAGTGTTTGTACTAGATAAACAAGCTGCCTTCCCCATAAAGGATGCATGAGAGCTATGGCTCATGCTATTACCTAACATTTCTAGCTGTGGTAGCACCTCCCCACCATCCAGATCAGGGCCTTATTGTGCTAGGTGCTATATACACAGGCACTGTACAAAGAGTTTTAAAAATCAGGTGAACGTGCTTCGGACATCTACAAATGATCATCTTTCGGCTTGTGTATGGCACATTCAGATCAATTCAGTAGGGGAAAAAAAGGTGTCTTCAGTGGATACATGTAAAAAAAAAATCTAGACCGGTATATGTTATGAGGGCCTGGTCCACAGCTCATTGACCTTTGGATTACGCTCTATTTCCTCAAGAAAGAGGAAGAAAAGCCAGTTAATAACTGAAGATTTTCCCAAGACATTAACCCACTGAGTAGATTCCTTTTTAAACCAAGGTGAAAACGCAGATAATCTCTTTATTTGTTCTAAAGGACACTAATACATATCATTTACAGTATTAGAGGAGCTGGGGTAGAGCATCCTTCCAGAAAATACATCACTTCTCAGCATATGAAAGCTCTGTTGTGGTTGTTTTTAACGTTTACCTCATATGTGTATTGACTCAGTCCCTGGGCCCAAATTCTCTCTGATACTACAGCAATGGGGCTATACAGATACTTAGATTTATAAAATGACTTGGTAGCAGGAAACCTCCAGTTGCCCTTAGTGCAGCATTTACCCAACAACAGCAGCAAGTAGCGAATTAGTGAATTAGCTTGCAAGCTAACACTGAGTAGTTTGGACAGTTGTAAGTAAATTGTTTTGTTGAGCTGATTGTTTTAAAATTAAGCCTGCAAGCACTGGAAGCATCAACTGCACCCACGGAGACTTAGAGCCTGTCTTCAAAGTTATGACAAGTCAGCCACTTGGCAGCTCTCACAGTGACCTATATTTTAATATGGGCTATTGGATTATTTCTAAAGAGGTTTCTTAACCATAAAAGAATTATGTTCATTGGCGGCTCTGTGGCAAAAATACAATTGAATTAAGGATTGAAATAATTTAGGATCCAGCTGGACAAGTTGTCCTGCGGCTGAGCAGTAACAGATATATTGAGCTTTGGAAATTACACAGAAAAAGGTATAATTGATCCAAGGTAACCTCACTACTTTATATTAAATAAAGTCATGCTGATAAGCTGAAAGGTTAGAAACAAGGAGCTGAACTGAAGAAAGAAAATGGAAAGTCTGGGTAAAGCAAGTTTACTTTTAGATCCTAAATGTGCTGGATGCTATACACTTTCACAGCCCACCAGCAACAAGAGGGGCTGGGTACATTATTTTTTGGGTGTCCAATTTATTACCCCTCCAAAGGAGCCAGATTTTCAGAGTTGGTGGCTCAGCACGTAATGAAAGTCAGTCCCTTTGGAAGTGTATCAAGTTGGAAACTCAGAGTCATTAGTCACTCTGGAACTTCTTGGCCACTCTGACAGACTCAGCCCATTTCCTATATACTCTTTTGTTAATCATTGTTGATGTTATTATTCAAGACAAATGAAACCAAATA
Source organism: Mesoclemmys tuberculata (assembly GCA_007922155.1). Classification (NCBI taxonomy): domain Eukaryota; kingdom Metazoa; phylum Chordata; order Testudines; family Chelidae; genus Mesoclemmys; species Mesoclemmys tuberculata. The sequence continues at coordinate 3,639,471 of ML675631.1, forward strand.
TTAATGTGTCTGAAAAAATGGCTGGCAAATAGTGCTAGAATGTATTAAACTCCATTTTTCAAGATGCACATGAGTAGAACAGATTGTTAATACTGATATATAGAACAGGATCCAAATGGAGAGCTAAAAAAGTGGGTCAAGGCTAGAAATATTTTTCTTAATGACTTCTGTTCTTAAAAAAAAAAATAGGACCAAAACTTTACTCTGAAAGACCAGTTAAATGTATGCAGGCATATTTGACCCACATAGAATTATACAGATGTAGATGAGGTTGGAGTTTGGCAATGAGTTATCACTTTAAACAGTAATTCTTGTTTCATCTTTCCAGAGTAGACACAAATATTTTCATGGGCTGTTTCTTTATTTCACAAAGAACCAAGACCATATCGGTGTTATTGCTATAGAAACAGTGATGGGTGTTGATCTATCAAGTGGAGGGTTATATGTGCTTGACTCCAGGTGTCAAAGTCTGGGGGCAGAAAAAAAGGAGGGGAACAACAGAACAAGTCCCTAGAGGCAATGTGTTGCTTTGTTCAGAATAGTCCTAACAAACATAGTTGTCTAGCTGTATATCCAATGGGGAAGCTGAAATGAGCTGCCAGAAAGTGTGGCATTTATCTAGATTGTGTGTATCAATTAAGTGTCTGGAGATGTAATAATTGCAGTACTTCAGCTGCAGTTTTCTGAATTGGCCTATTGTTTCTGTCAGAAGCATTGTCTTGAACGCCTAGAAGCGGATACACAGTAAATGTAACTTTCAAGTTGATGCTGTGCAAGGATTTGCAAACTCTTTTTGGTTTGCCCTAAAGCTCCACCTACTGGTTACAGTTCAATTCAGTCTAAGGAATGAAGAGGGGAGATCGTAGCGTGAAGACAACGACTGATTTTGTCAGATACTGCTGACCAAGAACCCTGTGTGATGGTCCCAAAGGGGAAACTACTGACTGTGTCTCTGTTCCTGTGTCCTGCTCTCTTATAAAATATTCTGGTCTGCAGTTATGCAAGATGATCAATGATTTTCTATTGAAATTGAAACCACCTGCTTTAAGCCACTGTAGGCACCAGCAGCCTTAACAATATTTAAATACTCCATCTTCCCCATTGAATACATGACTAGAGGACTATATTCATTATTTAAACCGTGAAATTAATTTTTTTTTTAAAAACAAACTGTTTAAAAGAATATTAAGGTTGCAAAGCCAAACATTCTCAAGTTTGGAAATACCAGATTTAAGGTTGTCCATGCAACCTTAGTTCAGCCCCATTGAGCATTATAATAGACTTGCTCAGGATCACATTAGAAGTCTGTGTCAGAGCCAGGAATAGAATCCAACTCTTCTGGGTCCCTGCCTTAAATATAAGAGAAGGTCCTTTTTCTTGTTGGAACTTTCTGCCTCATTCACAGTCTGGCCTATCCACTGAATGAGGCAGGGGCCCTGTAGAACAAGTAGTATGTGATCATGTAATTAAAGATTTATCAAAATGCACTAGAGGGGTGACTAAAGATAGGGCTATGAGGGCTTGCCCAATTAAAAAGTGCTGCGATATGCACAGACTGATTGACAGAAGTCAGTATAAGAGCTGAAACTAGAACTCATGGTCTCCTATTACCTAGCACAATGGTTCTCAATCAGGGGTACATATGTCCCTGGGGTACAAAGAGGTCGTCCAAGGGGTACATCAACACATCTAGCTATTTGCCTAGTTTTACAATAAGCTACATTATAAAGCTCTAGCAAAGTCAATACAAACGGAAATTTTATATAGACTTGTTTTTACTGCGCTATATACGATACTCTGAAATGTAAGTACAATAACTAGACTCTGAAATGTAAGTACAATATTTATATTCCAATAGATTTATTTTATAATGATATGGCAAAAATGGGAAAGTAAGCCCTTGTTCAGGAACGGTGCACGGTGACACTTTTTTATATCCGATGTTGTAAGCAAGTAGTTTTTACGTGTGGTGAAACTTGGGCGTACCCAAGACAAATCAGACTGCAGAAAGGGATATAGCTGTCTGGAAAGGTTGGCCTAGCACACCTTCCAACAATGGTTGCTAATGTTGCTGGAAACCCTCCCATCCAGAGCTCCAGTTCTGTGCACACTCAGTACTGCTGGCAATCTGCCATTATATGCGACATATCAAAGGGTCATTGAGAATGAGTCACCTTCAGGAGGTTTTCATGCCATTGATAGAGCATGCTCAATACCCCCAACATAGGGGAATTCTTTGCCTGCCACAGGGCAGTGATTCTGTACCATTTCTTATCTCCTATGATAGGGCCAGATCAAGATCAGAGGGAAGGCATATGGGCATAGTGTACGGTGCTCTCTGATGTCAATGGCCAGGCAGAACCCAACCTGCATTGCTGTTCTCCAGCTCACAGGCATTCTGCGGAGGCTTAGCTGACCAAGTAATATGAGAGAAAAAATCCAAACTAGAGTGTTTAAACCCACTCCTCCAACCCCATTTGCCCTCTGTTTCCATTGTGGTGGCACTGCTAAAATGGAACCAACCTAGCCATGCCTACCTTTATTTTTACAGAACCACAAGCTGACAAGGTGGAATTTGCAAATCCAGAACGAAAAAACTGGCCTCCTTGGTTCCATACTAATTGGTAACAACTTTTAGGGCCATTTCTAACATGGGGTAGAACCAAACTGTGGTCCTAGAAATGAAAGGTCCATAGCTCAGAAATAGTTCTACAGTAATTTCATGTGTTCACTGTCCATTTCTTAGAAGTACACTTAAGGAACCCATTTTGAGACCGAATTACCATCTAAGCCTTCAAATGGAATAATTGGTTGATTGACCTCTGGGGAAAAAAACCCACAAGATCTTCTAAAGCTAGCACCAAATTCTGTCTGGCCCCTCTCTGCCATGAGTAAATGAGGAATGGGAGTGAAAAAACATAGCTTTTAAACACAGATTTGGATTTTTTAAAAATTGACTGCGCTTTTGTTTATTTCCAATTAATCACTTAAGACTCAGCCAGCAGGGAAACATTCCCCTTCCTGCTCTGACTGTTAACTTTTCATAATTAATTCTATTCAGGGTGCATTGCTTGTATCCCAGTAAAATAAAAACACTACCAGTAAGCTATGAAAAATCACCCTGTTGTTGCTCAACTAGGCAACATAACTTTTATGATTGCTGTGTCATTTAGAATGTAGTGACTGTAATAGCCTACAGGTTTTTAACACCAAATCACTTAATTGAATGAGGAGGCTGATGACACTGTATCATCAAAACATAAACTGCTTCTGTTTTATTTAGTTACGGGATACCGATAACAGCAGAGGGCTAGTCAAGGCAACAAATTCCCTTTAAATGATTCAACTCTGAAGTGAAGCTAGAGCGTTTAATAACAGAATTTCATGAATGTATCTGACAAAGCAGGGCACAATCAAGCTTCCACAATTTTAAAAATAATTTTTGCTAGCTCCATGAAAATTTGCAAGTTGTACTGTTTCCCCATCGGGCTATCAGTTGATCTCCCGCATTTGGTGGTGCTTGGGTGTGTCATTCTTCAAGGGCTGGAGTAAAAAATTAACAGCTGATAAGACTGTTCTATGAGGACATACTGTGCCAATGAGACACACGTACTATTGCTAAGGATTTCAGCATCATTTGAGAAGGGATATCATTTTATATATTCTAGGAGCCACTACTATGAGCAGAGCTCCATTGGGCTAGGGGATGTACACAGCTATAGCCCCATGGTACACCAGTGTCAATGAACACATCTACTGTCACTTTTTGCACCTAATGAGGTGCATTCTCCGAAGCAGCTGTTTATAAGTAAATTCTTAATGATCCTAGAAGTTTGTGCACTTTTCCCTTTCTCCCAAGGGGAGCATTTGGCCCAAAGTTAGGACAGGAATCTTCCAAGCTTCTGGGATTTCCCCCAGAAGCAATCAAAAAGCCAACCCACGAGCTCCTGCCTCCTGGTTTGTGTGTACCTTGTTAGGATCAGGGAATGGTCAGTGTCTACTTGTGTGGAACCCTGTCCTACTGGGCCAGACAGCAGCATGGTTTGCTTTGGGTTAAACTCCAGCCAAAGTTTCAGACTCTCTTCTGGGAGTGCTCTGAGCTGAAGCAATTGGATGCAGATGTGCTAAGTTAGGCTCAAAACCGTAACTGGATGAACTGCCTTTTTATGAGGGAGAGATTTGCTGATTGGAAGCCAGTGGGGTGGGAGTGCTGGTGACCTCAGAACTGGCATGTTTACACTGTTTTGGCTGATGCTCTTTGTTTGGTGTTTACACTGGTAAGTTATGTGAAGGTATTATGGCTAGAGACTTTACTGGTTTCTGTCCTTTTGCTTTAACAAGACCCATATAATTAAACTCAAAATTCTAGTGAGGTTTTTTTTTTTTTTTTGGTGGGGGAGCAGGTGTGTTTGCTTAATCTGGGCCTCCTCTGAGACTATCTGCAGCTCCTCATTTCCTGGCTCTGACACATTTATGCTAAAACCATTTTTGAAAGGCAAACCACTCAAAAGCAACTTATAAAGGAGAGAGCTATTAAATGCAAACTCCTAGGTTTTGCTGTGAAAGTCTCAAGTTTAGGAAAAATTAATACTTGGCCTGGAACTTCGAGCTATAAAATTGCTGTGGTCTCATTCAGCATCTGACCATGTAGAGGGCAGAACTTGCAGCATCTACAGCTATGGTTCAATGTCTTCATCAGCACTGATAAAATGACGTAAGAGGAGGAGTGGCAGAATTTGATTTTTATTTTTTAAAATATCAACTGATCATATAAATGTTTATTTTTGAGCATGTGTATCTATTTAAATTTTCATTGGTGTACAAAATTAAGAGTTTTAGGCTTTTTTTCTTCAAAGTTGTCAACTTAAAATTTCACAATTGTGGGAAATTATTGGGGTGGTGTCCAACAATTATTTAATGACAGTAGACATTGTTATTCAAAAAATTAGAGCTCTGTAACCATTAAAACACAAGTTGTCAACATCAAAGTATACAAAGTATATTTTGTATACTTTTAAATCAAACTCTAATTAAAATTCTCATTCTTCCTTCTTTGCCTGTCTGTAAATTTCCATTATTATTGATAGAAATAGTTTTGCACTGATTTGTGTGTGTACAGTGAAATCAATGTTTGCTGACATTTACCAAAAAAAAAAAAAAATCTAATTCTTTCAAGCCTCCATAAGAGGCACTTAATCTACTTTGTGAACTAAATCATACATATTGACAAACATCACTCTCATATCATCCCTCTTCCCCCTTCTTTGCTTCTTTCCCTTTTCTTTGCCTTTCTTTCCAACTCTTTCACCTTTTCAAATGGGTCTGAGTCAACATTTAGTTGCTTCAGTTCCTTCTAATCGGAGCTGCCCTCACACAATGAAGTTCAGGGAGACAGCCTACAGTGCATAGGGGTAATAGTCCACAGCGAAATAACTTAGTGTAATGCACATAAGGGCAGCAGAGTTGTGGTTGGTATGGAAACCCAATTCTATGTTTCTCTGGTGTTATAAAAACTCAACCTTAACATCACATGAATGCAGATTTCTAACTATTAGACATTCTCATTTTAAATCTTCCTCCATTGATTTTGATACAATGTAATTATCATCTGTCTCCCAACAGTGCACATTCTCTGGAGTTTATTTCTCAGCACATATACTTGATGATTTAATTTCTAGAGGTTGGGCATTAAAGGGTCAAATTTCTATCCAGGGCGGATTATTATTTATTTGTATTGCAGTGGAAACTAGAGGCCCAAATGAGAGATTAGTGCCCTACAGTGATAGGCATGTAAGGGGAAAAGATTCCAATCTAAGTAATCAGAGATAAGAACAAGTGATGGGGATTGAATCAAAATCCCAAACTTTAGAGGAATTTGGATCCATATCTGACCTTGGCAGCTCTGGAGAGGCTCCAATTAAAAATGCCAAATGAATGCCTGCAAGGAGAGGTTTACAATGTCAGTGGTGACATTAACTTTAAGCTTCTTTGCGGCAATTGATGGAAGATTTTTTTCTCTCTTGTTTAATACTAGATTTCCTGTTGAAGGAAAAGTATCCAAGGTAAAACTCAGCAAAAGCCAACAATGTGACTCAAACAAATTCAGTTCCTTCTTAAAACATTGTTTCACTGAGTGCATTCAAAGTTCTTCGGGAATTGGTTCCTTAATCAATTTCCTTTGCAGTCCCAGGTAATTAAACAGCATTTATTCTGCTCTCCACTGCAAGCTAGGGGTCTGTTGTTGTATCTGTTGAGGCATATATTCTTTCCTGTTTTCCAGTGAGGAATTGAGCTTAACCAAATGTTTGGCATACTGTGACATTTAGAGCCCTATTGTTTCCAGATATTGGTTAATTGTTTTCAAAGCAAGGGGCATATTTGCCCACAATGCTCAGAAAATGGCCATTAACCCTGTGCGAGTGATTCATCACTTCCTTAATCAACTCCTTGATTTTTGACATTTACACTCAATAATTCCAAAGTCTCATGCAATCAGAAATGCCCTTCTTCTAGTGCCTAAGTCTAAATAGGTCTTCTGGAGACCATGTATCGTGCTATTAGGCAACACAGGCTGTGCTTAGAATGTCTGGGAACTGGAGGTCAAATGAAGAACTGTATGTTGTTGCTTGTGTCAGAGCCTCAGTAAAGAATGAGTGTATTCATTACAATTGATTCTGTTCTTTTCTATATAGTTTCTTACCCTACCCCATCTCTGTAATGTCTGAGTGCCTTCCAGTAGTGCATTAAACGACATGACTAACGTAAGTCACTCCCATGTTCTCCCCAAGGGGAGTATTGTATGTGCAGGGTAGAGTTTTGTTTTGGTGAGATTTTTTCCCCCATGTTCCCCCTGCTAAGTGTGTTAGAGGAGGCAGCATCCATAACAGACGACTACTGCTGAGTGAGGACCCAATCCCAAATCGGGACCTGATCCCGCATGCCTCCATATTAACCTTAATGGGAATTTCGCGTGTGTTGGCAATGAAAAAGCATGTTCCTAAGATAAGAACAAGTAATTATAAACAGTATATGCAGCACTGACGTTAATATGGCTGCATTGACTTTTTAGGTTTTATTTTGGCAAGGTTTAGCCTATGACCAAATTTCTTTCTCCAGACCTACTATCCATCTCAGTTTGTCACTGGAATCAGCTGTCTTCTGTAGTGCAGGACAGACATGCAGGGGGAAACCAGAGATCAAAATTGAGGGAGTCAACTTCTTCTTTACTGTTTGGAGATGCTGTTCTCAATATAGTGTGTGCATAGCTGGCAGAGAGTTGTGACAACTGATGCATGACATGCCTGTCCAGCAGTGATGGAAGTGCCCTACAGACCTAATCACTGATAGATCATGGTGGCGACAGAAGCAGCAGCTGAATTGTTCCCTGCCAACCAGCCCCAGGTGGATTCCTCTGAAATGTATCTGTTCTGCGACTTGTCATTGATCACAATTAATATGCCAATACTGCCACAAGCCAAATCTGTGTTTCCCCATCACATTATACTCTGTGTTTAAGGCTAGCTGAGACTTGGTTCCAGGAATGGCTCTCATAGGGTCCTTGTAAACAAACATGTCTTGTTTTCCCAGTGTGTGTTTCACTAGAGCTCTGGGAGAGGGGTACAATTGGAGCTCCCCTTTTCCCTAATGACAGGAGGATGAATGGTTCCCACATCTAAAGGCAATAGATTAGGGCAGGTTCCAATATAGGTGTGCTGTCTTATGTCAAAAAGGGAGCATGTGGCTTATGGCACTCTAGAGTAGCTAATCAGGAGAGTGGGTGGAGGGATAATCAGCTTAGCTACTCTGACGTCAGAGTGTGGTGGAGTAAAGCTCTCAAGTGTGTCTAAGTCTGCATCAAACTACTGAATGTGCTGGGAAAAGGGGTTGAGACTGGGGTATTTACATACATATTCGCATCACTCGTGTGGAGAAAACAGGGAGGAGAACACAGAGGAAGAAGGTGCTTGGGTCACCGGTGTTTGGTATTTTGCGGTGTTTTAATGAACCTTTTGGAAAAAAACCTCCTGTTTCCTGGATTTTTTCCTATAACCCTCTACTCCTGTGGTGAGCAGCAGCATCCATCACCCCCGTGCTATGGCAGTCTTGCACACTTTGACAGGGATCTGTACCCCCAGAAACAAATGTGGAGGGAAGAGGTAGTGTTCTGATGTATTAGTATATTGTGTCCTTCTAAATAGTTTGTGAAACCTCTACTTGGCTTCCTTTTCTTCTGCTGTAGAAGCCACCAGAATAGCCATGTGGCTGACTCTGTTCTGTTTGTATATAGTTAGTAAGCAGTTATTTGGAACTCAACCAGGTCTGTGTATTTCCTCATTGTCTTGATGTTGTGTAAAGAGCAAAGACACGACAGAGAAGGTGGCACGTGGAAAGAGAATCAAAATGTTCCAAACTATATTTCAGCATGAGACGTAAACGAAGTGAAATATGGCAGGAGAGCAAACTGACATTTGGGAGTATTTCTGAGTTTAAAAGCACCAGAGTCAGTGTGTTATGATTTGTTGGGTACTTGTGTTCCTTAGTGAAGAGAACGCTGAGCTCACTCAAATTTTCACGACGCCAGAATTTTCACTCATTTTAGCAAATAACATTTGTCTGGAAACTTGTCCTGAAAGTATGGTGTTTGTTATTCACTACTTGATATTCTTTCTCCTGGTTTAAAAATAACTTCATCCAATCTGGGAGTAGAATGTGATTTAGATAACTAACTGTGCAAAAGGAATAGCAACCAGAGAAAAGCTGCAGTGGAGAGTTTGTGGGTAACCCATAGGATGAATGTGTTTGGTTCAAACTATGCAGGAAATATGCATGGATAATGAAAATATTCAAAGAAAATCAAAATGGCCTCTTGAATGTTTTGCTGACTAAAATGGGGCCAAAATTGTAATTAATAGTTTGACTTGCTGTAGCAGGAGCACATATGCAAGAAGCAGCCAGGGCAAAATATTGCTTTATAGCAAAATAACATTAGCATTCTCCCACCCAAGCCTGAAGGCAGAGAGAACTGAAAGAATTTGCATTTGTTGAAAGAATGCCTACATATACTTACACGCACGGCTAGCATGGACCAAACTACAGTGCTGATAGCTAAGCCAACATACTACTATACTATAAACAAGCTGCATTTCCTCTTGTACAAGTGAGACATTCAGCACTGAACATACACACACCTTGTTGTACTGGATGGCAAACTCCACCCACCCCCCTCCAGTAGTCACATTGGCAGGACACCATTTGGCACTAGGCAAGTGCAAGTACTCATAAGCGGAAGATGTCTGTGGTATATTGCCAATGTGTGGGCTCACCTGTGTGATTATGGCGACATCTGCTTTGCTCCTTCACCAATGGCATGAACACTGCTTGACTGTCCTCCTTCCTATTCGATTGGCTTGGTGGGTTGAGAGCAAATTGAAAGGAACACTTTAGAGCAGCTTTTGGCTGTGTCTTCTCTGTGTGATGGGGGAAGATCATATGTCTTTGTCCTCTCTCCTATGGCCACGCTGCCTTTATTTGGTACACTTTAATTTTCAGTTCTTGTGTCACTTTTTCTGTGAGGCTCAATAATAACTAATAGGTTAACCCCTTAGGTTTTCCTGAAAGCTTGCTGCTGCTACTGAGGGTTTGGATGGTATGGGTTCGGTCTCCCCTTCCTCCTATGTTACGTTTTATTTTTGTAGCACCATCCTCTGAAGGGAGATTACTCCTGGAGAGAATATGGTGGGAAGATCATGTGTAAAACTGACTTTCAATGGGACCTAGGCACCTAAAAGACTTTTGAAAATAGACTTGCCTGCCTAAGTAACTTGGAAGCTTTAGAAAACTTGACATCTTTTCTCTGTATTCCCAACCCTTTTTCACTTGCCTGGAGTTGAGTTGAGTTTTTGGTCTACTGGTTGGATTACCACAACAGTATGCTGGTTTAGCAGCAGCTGGTTGACCAGGGGAAAGCCCAAGGCAGTTCTTGCTTCATTGGTGGCACAACCCCAGATGCAAACTGATCCAGCAAAATTGGGGGAACCACAGAGTGGCTGTGTCAGAGACTGTGAATAACTGTATTTAAAAGAAAAATCGCCAAGAAAAAGTCTAACCCTAGCAAATGATTTGAAGGTTATCTTCACTGTGAAAGAGACTAGAAGCTTTTGTCAAATGAAATCTGTGGTCCGTAGGCCTCATTAAACAAAATGTAATATAACTATATTGCCCTCACTGTATTATATTTTGGGTAATTACATTCTGATTGTCTAAATCAAAATCCCTTTTGTAGTTTCTTTCCTCCCTTTTTATTAAAATAAATCAAACAGCTTTACTTACTACATGCGGCATGCTTTATACAAAGTGGAGTGGGCCAAGGTCTAAGCAGTTATGTGCTCTTCCCAAATGAGTGGCCAATAAATAGTTTCCAGATAAATCAAATTATTCAGCCTTTCCTCCTGTTTATAGATACGTTTCTGGAGAAGAAGTCCTTGACTATCTTGAGCTGTAGTTGAAATATACCTAGATAGTTGTTTTGTTTTTTCTAATTCTGGAAGGTACTCCGATACCATCGTAAGAATCTGAATAGAAGTAGAAAAGCATCTAATCCAGGAATTAAGTGGCAGTTTCAGTATCCTGAGAAAATTGTGTGGAACTGGGCAGTTAAATATCTCCCTTCAAAGATTATCCTCCGTGGAGCAGACAGAGACAAAACTGGGCTGGTCCTGATGAACGTGTTATATGTTTAATCTTTTAGTCCTGCAAGACCCTTGAGATTTGAAATGAACAAAGTCATTGCTCTATATGAGATGCACCTCAGTGGATTTTTAATAAGCAACACATACCAAAGTAATAGCCTCCTTTAATAACTGAGGCCATTTTCTCGCCTTCATAGCAAAATTAAACATTTTCAAGGAAATGGACTATAAATAATAATTGGCAGGCTATTGAACCAGATGATTCTCAATACATCCATCTCAATAATATCCAAAATCTTTTCCTTTGTGAAAGGGTGGCCAAGCTTTGAGATTGCGCCCTCATCAAGTTATGTAAGGGAACTGACTAAAAAGGACTTTTCCCACTAAATTGTTTATAGTTCTTGAAATCTATAATGAGGTACAGAATTTTTTGAAGGTGCAGCTAATGATTTAAGACTCACAAGTAACTATTCCCTATTCTGTTTCGGTACCTGGAATGGCTCCAGACACCTACTACGTCCTATGTCTGATCCATCAGACACTCCTTTGTATACCCTCAAGTATTACATTATTATATATGTATTTCTAAGATGTTCATCGTTGTAATATGGTACCTGAGCACCAAAAAAAATAGGCTGCTCTGTCCTGCAAGGAGCGGAGTCCTCTGGGGGTACTTCAGAAAAGCACTTCAGAATGTGCTTAACTTTAAGTATGTGAGTCAATTTACATCAATGGGTCTACTTCTATGCTTACAATTAAGCACAGGCTTAAGTATTTTGCTGGCTCTAAGTCATAGTGCTCAGCACCTTGCAAGATCAAGCCCTTAGCATCTGTTAAATTGGATGTTGTTATGTTCTTATGTTTGTCAGTGGTTTCTGGTTTATATATGGCCTTACACATGCTACTTTGCTTTTCAAAATTGATAATGTCATTCACTAACTTTTAAATTTTCTAACCAATATCTTTTTCTGTAGTTAGTTCCAGAGCAAATAACATGCTTCTTCATGGTAAAGGTAAATGCTTCCCGCTTGATGTTGTGTGAAGTCTCCTCTTGGGTTTCACGTAACAATTGATTTTGGAGAATGAAAGTTCTCTGGCAATTTCTCTGACCCAGAAGGGAGGGCATGAGAACATCTCCATCATCCCATGCTCAGAAGCGCATTGGCAGGAAAACGTGACTACTAGTGAGGAGCAGTTTAAAGAAATAGCTTCAGAGACGTGGAGGAGAGACCTGCCTGGACGGAGCCAAAATTGGTTCTGGAATGGGGAGAAGGGCCTTAGGTATCCTTTGCATTTTAAAACGTCCCAGTTTGTTAATGTTAATTTGGGCCAGGCGGTGAGGAAAGGCTGGTGTTAGGTATGGATAAGATTTGTATGATTTTTAAAGTCATGTTAAAGGTGTGCCCAGAAGGTGAGATGGACCCTTTGACACTTGAGTATACAACAGGATTTTAGAAACTGTTGCCATATGATTCAGCAGCTGGGAATCCAAAAACATCCCTAGCAACTGAACTCTAGCAACAAATGGCAGGTGCACACCCTCAACAGAAAGGAAAGACATCCTCCTCACTGTATCTTCCATTTACTACCACCAACCAACTAGCATCACCTCAGCCTCATCTGCACGGCGCTTCAGTCAGCTAATGCTAGCTTCTCTTCTTGTCTGTCTCGTTCTCACCTGTACTTTGGGTATGACATTCAATAACACTCTGTACCCAATGGGATACATGTCATCAGCATAGTAAAAGCATTTCAGCTATTGCTTCCCATCTGTCTGTCTGCACCCACCTGTTGTCTTATACTTAGCCCCTATCCCAAGCAGCTTACAATCTATCTTTCTGTTGCTTGTACCACATCTGGGACAATGAGGTCCTGGAATGTGACTGGGGCCCTGAGATGCTACTGCAATATAAATAATAAAGATAAAACATAACATCTCCAGTGGCCTGATACACACAGGAGAAGAGAAAAGATGAAGACTAGTGGACCTCCAGATGTGTGCTGACCTTTTAACTGGCCAGTTTTGGAGATAGGAAACAAGAATAGATGGCCCACTTACCTTATATGATACCATAACATTTGTGCTCTGAAAGGGTGCATTCTGGCTGGCTTAATTTCTTAAGTATATTTTAACAATACTTTAAAAACTAATAGCTTTTCCCCAAGAGGCTGACACACTTCATAAGGAGAGAACATGTCCAGTTCACAACAACAGCCCTTTCCCAGGTATGGTGGCCTACATTTCTATGGGATGTGCTTGTTCGCGTGCCGAGGGAGTGGTGTGTGCGTAAGAAATGAACCCACTAGAAATAAACACTGTTCTCTACCTCATCGATATTTGATCTACTGTTTATTTATCCACCCAAACTGGGACTAATGCATGCCAAATGCTGCCTGGTTGTTTTCCTGTTGATACATTTCTCTTGGCAGGCTCTTCTGTGATATGGGCAGGAAAACATGAACAAACTTGGAAAACAATGACTTAGAGTCCAAGTCTTTGATGAAAGGGAGGTGGACGTATGGGAAAATAGCGAGGAGCCTGGGACGGAAAGGCAGAAGGGTTCTTTGTGTTATCAAACCCCATCTACCACAGGCTGAGAGATGAACTAACATGAGACTGATTTCACTCTGGCTCTTCCCCCTCATTCAGGGCCCTCACATGGGGGGGAGGGGTACACGTTACTGGGGCCTGGCCCAGGCTGCATCCCCCATGAGTATGTGTGACAAGTTTGTACTGGGTCTGAAATAATTATGCTTGGGCCCTGCCCCCGTTAGAAAAGTTCATCACTGACTTCAGTGAAAGTTGGATTAGGCTCTGTGTGCATGCAATACATGCCTTAGACACTTGTCTGCCAGAGCATGCAGCCTACCAGCATATACCTAACCTAGGCAGAGACTTTGAGATCTGTTGCTTTTGGGTTGCAGTAGTTGGCAGTATCTCAAAAATGGGACAGTCACAGTGGATGGGATCAGTCGTTAATTCACTGAAAATGCCCAGCAGTGAAAAGCAAGGCAGATGCAGTGGCAGGTGAGAAACATTGATCCTCAAAGTCGTGTATAAGGCAAAACCATGCATTCTCGTGGTACAAACAATCTAATCTGTATGATTTGCTCTCTCCTTGAGCATTGTCTTTTCTCTTGCTGAGTTCAGCGCATATTTAGAAGGATCCGTGTTTGATTACTTCATTAAGTTTCAGAGACAGCATAGTCTAGTGGGTAGTGCACTGAACCAGGAGTCAGGAAACCTGGTGTAGAGCGTGGAAGAATATTGTAAGGCGAGGACATCTTAGCTTGGCAAGACTAGGCCCTAGAAGCCCAGAACAGGCCTTATGAGCAATGGTAGGCCCCCTGATGGCCAGGCATGGAAATACCCTCTGGAAAGTCCCTAGAGGGTAAGCGGAACTATCCACGAGCCTGGAAATACCCTTGCATGCCTAATAATGGAAGTGAGCTGGCCACAGAACCAGTTTAGACCAGCAAAAGGCCAGCTTCTGCAATATTAACAGCTAATGAAGCTGCTTTGTTGCTAACTGACAGCAGACTAATGGAAACCAAGTGTTAAGGCCCAATCCCTGGGTGGATTGAGAGTGACGCAATATATTGGTAGGTGAAGCCCATTTCTAAGCTTCGGGAAGAGGAGTATATTAGTCTCCGCCCTGGGGAGACTCTCCGTGGATCTGTCGAGGCCTTAGCGGATGCTGCGGGTAGGTTGGTTGCCTGGTTGCGACTCACTTGCAGGGTGGAGAATGGGTCTCCCCCCATCCTTGTACTGGTCAGCGCTTTCTTTCTATGCTGATGTTAGGGCAATATCATATGGCTTATGAACCAATTTGCTTGAATTCTATGTAAATAAACCAGTGTGCAAGCATTTCCTTGTCTCTTTCTCATCGCCGATCTCAAAACACGAACGCTCCATCTCGGTGGAGTACACCTGGATTTTAATCCCAGCTCTGCCAATAACCGGCCGTGTGATCTCAGGCAAATCGCTTAGCCCCTCTTTGCCTCTGTTGCTTTTCTCTCTGTTTGCCTTGTCTACTATAGGTTGTAAACACTTCAGGGCAGGGAGAGTCTCCTACTGTGTTATACAGTCCCAGTCCAATGGCTTTTCAGTCTCAGCTGGGCTGCTAAGGTCCCACACTAATATAATTAACAATATTAATTAAAAGTGTATCACGTTTAATAGCTCGATTTCATTTCAGCTTTGTGTCCAGGTCCATTCCTGGAGGGTCCTTTTAGGTGGCCCACACTGTGGGAAAGTTTGAGGCTTCATTACCTACTGTTAAAGTGGACAAAGCTAAGACTGAGACTTACTTCAAAGGATATTCTAGGATTGGCTTGGGTTTGAGCTGGAACTAGTCCAAACCTGTGTTCAGGTTGTATGGATGGAAGAGCTACAGCATTGCTCTACCCACTGCTATTTATATTTATTAAACATATATTCATTTCCCCCTTATATTTTTTCTCTTGCAAAGGATTTAGCTACCAAGTTGCCAAAGAAATTTAATTGAAGAAAATCTTTCAAGAATGGCATGTTTTTGTTCAAAGCGAAATCTGCAAACCCTCAAAACTTAGGCTATTTCTTCTTTGAATAGCTGCTGTATTTCATGGCTGTTTATTGCCAGCATTAAAAAGACTTCTTGCATTGGAGAAAACAGCTGCCCTAATAGCTGTCAGCAGTGCAGAATGACTCCTTTTAATATCCTACACTTTTTCCAGTTCACTTTCTTTTTTACCGGCTAAGCAAACATGTTGAATTTTCCTAAAATCTTTGATATCAGGAAATTTGAGCAGAAACGCAGCCTTACGCAGCTAATCATGCACTTGGCCTTATCTTCGTCTGCAAAGCTGATGTTTACCTTTGAAAAGGAAATTGTTCCTTTTGAACAATTATAGTCTCAAAGCCTTTGTCTTAATCAGGTCTTTCTAATTCATAGTACTTTGCTTGTACTGTACTGTCTGATGCTTAAGAATGATTCGGAGCAGTAATGTCAAAAACAACAGGGAACATTGTGGGGATGTTTTAAAGAAAGCTCATTTTAAAAACAAAACAAAACTGAGCTGAGGTGATCTAGTGATAAGTATCTAGGGCTCTTTTGTGCCACAAGAACACAGATCATTGTAAGGTGTTCTAGGGTTTAAACCAACATCTAATTAAGGGTATGTCTACTCTGCACAGTTAACCTGGGCCCTTACCATAGTTTTAGGCTTAATCCTGCTCCCATCCACATACAAAAACCTCTGATCCTAGGCTGGAGCGGCTTTAAGCTTAGGCTAGCTGATCCAGGTGGTCTGAGTTAAATCAGATCTTGAGTTCTAACTTTGGTTGGAACTGGCTGACTTTGCAGTGAGGATATAGGCCAAATGCCTTCTCACTGTTCCCCACAAGAGACACTTAAGTACTCCTGCAATTGATTGGGAAAGAATTTTAGAGTTCAGCACAAAGAACTCTAGAATATGCCTCCAGACACATGCAGGCGAGTCTAGAAACAGTAAGGAGACAGTAATGCAAGTATGGCTTTGTTCACGCCCAGGCTAGGCTAACCCAGGTGCCCAGACTTGGATGCTAATGACCTGGGGTAACTGTGCGCTGTAGACACAGCCTGAGGGGATGTCTATATTACAGCAGGGAGGTGTGATTCCCGGCACAGACTCACGCTAGCTCAGCTTGGGTTTGCATGCTAATAATAGCAATGAGGCTGTTGCAGCATTGGCAGTGGCTTGGGATACCCATCTGTAGGGCACGGAAGAATATTGTGACGCGAGGACAGCTTAGCATGGCAAGACTAGGCCCTAGAAATCCACCTCAGGCTTTGAGAGCAATAGTTGGCTCTGGTTCGGAAATAACCGAATGGAAATCCCCTCGAGGGAACGAGGAAGCTTGGGAATACCCTGGCTTGTAAACATCCTAACCACGCATAAAGGACCCTGAGACAAGCAGCGGATGATTAACTGCAGGACCAGTTTAGACCATCATAAGGTCAGTTTCCTGCTTCCAACTGCTGATGTAGCCATTTAGAGCTAGCAGCCAATAGACTAAGGGAAAACAAGTTTTAAGGCTCAATCCATAAAAAGGATTGAGAGTTACGTTGCATATAGCTAGGTAGAATTTATTGTTAAGCTGTGGGAAAAGGGGGTATATTAGGTACCCCTTGGGAACCGCCCAGAGAGACTCTCTGTAGATCTGTCAAGGCCTTATCAGATGCCTCGGGCACATTGGTTCCCTGGTTCTGACTCACTTGTAAGGTGGATGATGGGTCTCCCCACCCTGTTGTTGTTGGTAGGTGCTTTCTTCCTATGCTTTGGGGTTGCGGTAGTGTGTGGCTGCTATTGCTCATTATATTGCTTGTGTTGATAACTGTTCTCCTTGTATGACAGGCGTTTATGCTGGTGTGGGAGGAATTTTTAGCACAACTTGTTAGGTCATCAGCTAAATAAAATGCTATATTTGAGCAATTCTTTCGTCTGGCTGCCCTCTTTTTTTTTGCCCGAGATCACAAATTACGAACCCTCCACCCCAATGGAGCACACCATCCCAATCCGAGCTCACCCAGCCCTGTGGGTCTTAGCTCAGGTGCCTGGCCCACGCCACTGCTCATGTCACGATGTCCACACTGTTGTGTTTAACACACTAGCTTGAGTGGAGTTCGTGAGAGCACATCTACCCACTAAGGGCTTGTCTAGATAAACAGGTAGTGCATGGGAAGCTGGGGTGTAAATCCACAATGCACTGTTGTCTGTGGGGAGCCTACTATCATGCACTAAAAGTAGTTCCCTAGTGCACCTTGATCTACTCTGCTTTGAAACAGGAGTAGAGAACTTTTGAGTGCAGGGTAGCTGGTCCACACGGGCAGTTGGCGAGTGGCATGCTAGTATGCCATCGATTTATGCCCCACCTTGCTGCTCACTAATTGTTCCTCTAGAAAAGTCCTAAGAAGTTCATTACACTAAGACAAACCACAGTTTTGCAATGTCTTTAATCAATTTTTTTCTCTGACTCCTTGGTTGACTTCAATGAAGTTACTCCAGACTGACACCAGTGTAGCAGAGCAGAACGTTCTCATGTGGCTTTCACGTATGTTGCATGTCCTTTGTCATGACTAGATTTGCTCACTTGCCTATCGGGGCTTCACCTTGCTTAAGTATTTTTTGAAAAACTAGTAACAGTCTCTCTCTCGTATAGCACTCTGGAGACCTGGGTTCGATCCCTGGATGCGCTACTGGGTGACCTAGGGCTAGTCCTTTCCCTTTTTTGTGCCTCAGTTTCCCTACTTGTAAAAATGGGAGTAATATGAAGTCTAGATATATTATTATTTTGTTCCCTACAAAATGAAGGATTCAAGTAGCTGAGATTACTATTCACTGACTATTGCTATGATGCTGGGAGTTCCTTTATAGGAACTCAAAAGTTTGTGTCTCGTACCAACAGAAGTTGGTCCAGTCAAATATATTACCTCACCCAACATGTCTCTTTACAAAGCAAAATGTTTTTGATATTATATTTTATATAATATAATACAGTTCACTGGTGGGTGGGGAAATAGATTTCTTTTCTTGCTGGTGTAGGGCCCACTGAGGTACCAGAATCCTTTCCAAGACACTTGAGACTACTGAATAAAATCTTTTCTCTTCGTTCTGTAGTTTATTCTAGAACTTCAATGACTTCCTCAGTTGGTCTTGATGTTAATGTCATTATATAAATCCTCGGAAACAGACATAGCTATATTATTTTCTTTGAAGAATACAGATATAAAAATCAGATTATTTTTTTCAGTTCCTACCCATAATGGAAAAAGGCGTGCAGGAAAGATGTATTTAGCAGAATTAGCTACTGTGGTGTTTAAGATCTGCGGCCCTAGCAAAAGTGGATAAAACACCACAAATTCTAGTGGTGTTATTCTAGGGCTGAAATTGTACGGCTATATTCTAAAACCTCTGGCCCATCATCCCTGACCCCTTCTTAGGCTTTTTTTATAATACCTGGCCATGACTCAGTTTGTGTTTAAGCATTTTCCTGAATCAGGGCTTTTAAGAGAACAGTTAACAGCAGATTTGGGATTTAAATAATTTCATTTTCATGTAAATTCTGTAATTTTTGACTCCATAAGAGCAAATATCACCTGCCTAGAGATGGATAATATCTGTTATGGATAAAAATGATAATTATAGGGATCTGTTATATGAAAATTATCCTTCAGGAAGCATCTGAAATAATAACTAATAATTAAATTGCCTCGTTCTTTTCTTCTGAAGCCGTGAAATAGTCTGCCTTGTACTATAAAGGTGGCAGGACTGGTTAGGATGATGATTAAAGCTAATGATGGCTCAAAACTTGTATAAATATTAAGAGGCCCAGTGCTTATATTTAAAATTCCAGGACTGGAATAAATAGGACCGCCTTAGTGGGATAACATACTCAAGCACTGGTTACATAGGAGGCTGACATGATGTTCTACATATGTTCAGATTAGAACAAAAACAACAATAAAAAACCTTCAAAAGGTAAATCTCGTTTTAACCTGCTTTTACATTTGAAATGGAGGGAGGAGGGGGAAGACAAAACATTATACAGATATTCAAATGAATATTAGATTTGGCTATCAGAAATTTTCAGCCTTAATTTAACAAATTTTCAAGCCATTTGAATACAGACAATGTTCTGAAAGTAATAGTCTGAAAAATTAAGATAATAGGCATTTTGGAAGGGGGGGGCAGAGCGGAGTGTTAATCTATCTTGAACCTTTGGCAAAAACACCTAGTACCCAGATAAAGTAATTTTTAAAAAACTCATGTATCCCACCCCACGTTGCAGTGATTATGAAGGATTTAAAGCTAAATGGCTTACATTACAACTCAAAATATCCATGATATTCAATTGCATTGTTTCTCTTTTTTGTGATACATTACGATAAGCACTACAAATAATCATTTGCCAGTGCAATTTTTTCATGCGCTGCATTATCATCATAGTGCTTTTGATTAAGGCCCCAATTTAGCAAAACACATGGTTGATGACAAAAGGATTAAGTACATGCTGAAGTGCTTTGCTGAATTGGGGCCCTAAAAGAGCCTTATACATTTTCGCCACTGCTTGAACTTTATCCGCATACTGTAGTTGTAGCAGATTAATTTTTTTTGTTAGCATTTTGGCTTTATGAAATGTCAAAATCTGTCTTGTACTAATGAAATGTCCAAATTTCAACCAAGCTCTGAACATAGCTACTAAGCCTGGAAGATGTTTACTTTCCATCTCTCTGGCTATGTATAGTAACCGTGTCTCTGCTAACTTAAGAGCTACTGACAAACTTCACCCTCTTGTTCATCAAACTAATAAATGTTATTTCATCGGAAAGGGTACTTTTCCTCCTGGGATTTAAAATTAATTAATTAAATGTCATTAAAACCAGATACATCCTGTGATTACGTATGACTTCATCTTGATTGCTGCCCGCACTGTTATGAATGCCAATTCCCATCAAACCCTAGGATTTTAATTTTGAATCTGTTATGAATTTTCATTTTTACAGTCCAAAGCTGCACTAGTAAGTTTTGGGAGGAGGGCAGGTTGGGTGGGAGGAGGGTTAGTTTCTGCAAGTGAAAAAAAACTGAACACAAAACAAAGCACAATCTTGGAAATAGCTCAACCTTCCTTGCAAATTTATTGAGACTATAAATCCAACCTCCCCAAAACAGTCTATAAAACCCATGGCTTTCAGAGCATTCCTCTCTGGAGCTGTCCAAAAATAATATCGAGCACTTATAGCGCGCTTTGCATCAGTAGATCTCAAAGCACGTTACACATCCCGTCAGTATTATCCAGGTTACATACTGGGTAGTTATGCAATTATTATCGCAAACGTCTTTGGCTTGGGGATCTTCTGTCTGCAATAGGGAATTTTATTTATTTTATTTTTTTGGACTTTTCCTAATTTCGTTTCTGGCATCCATACCTCATTATCTACAATGTTTCACTTTGTATAATTGTTTCAAATGATGATTTATGATTGGAATTATGAAAGGGCCTGCAACTTCAATAGACGGTGAGCGTAGCACTGTGCGAGGCATCATACAAAACACTCATAATCTAGGGTTATGACAAAATGCAATAGGCTGATGGAATGGACAAATGGGGAGACTGAGGTAACACGAAAAGGGGTATTTATGAGGATGGTAGAGCACTGCGCCAACTTTACTTTAGTATAAATGACTACACATGGCACAAGGCAACAGTGAATCAGCACCTGGTTTGGCATCTCTGATGAATGCTAGGCAGCTGGTTGTAGAGATGGTATTAGATCTAATTGCAGCTTTGATGGCTAGCAGCCAATGTATTACTGACTCCACTGATCCAGTCCAGGCCTTTCTGGGGCAGTGTCCATCAGTGGCGTTTCGTAATGTCACATCAGCCTGGAAGCCCTCTTGTATGGAATCCTGAGCATTAGTTTCATCACCATTGCTATTGAATGTGTTTGTGTGGGAGCATGGTTAAGGCATGCTGATATTTTCTCTCTAGTTCTGTCCGAGCTGGCTTGGTATCATCATGTGGCTTGGCTGACAGAGCGGAGCGGATGCCACACAACTGGATGAAGCGCTCCCTATAAAAAAGTTTGACTGGTAGGGCAAACTAAACAACTAGATGATCTGGCCTGCAAAGTGATGGCCCTGTCTATCAATTCACTTTGCCCCAAAGAAGTGAATAGGGTACAGAATAATGTGCCCTTTTTTATTTTTAACCAGAAAATGAGTATAGAAGCCCACTTTGCACAGATGGCCAAGAAAGGCATTTAATAAAATATTCTGAAGCTGGGACCTGTCCTGGAGAAGGCGAGTCCTGATACAGCGATTTGTGCTATCTAGGCGAGATTGCTGTAATGTCTGGTATATGAATCAGCCCTTGTGAATTACAGCTACTGCAATACAACTAGCCGAAGGCCTGTACTCTTATAATTCTGATTCAAATTCTTTCAATTGGTATTTAACCTGGAAAATAACAGAAGACCTAACTACTTGTAAGAAATAACAATTGCCCTTTGTCCAGTTAAGATTGGCAGGGTTTCTATATATATAGCTAAGTATTTTTGTGGTGTCAGTGTGGTATCTGAGTAAGGGAAATAATGTCACCTCCATTTTACTGCGTGGAAAAGAGATACAGCAATTAAATGACTTCCCCAAGGCCAGCCAGCCAGCCTGTGGTAGAACCAATAATAGATCCGGGTTCTAGCTCTCAGTCTAGTGCTTCAGGGCATCTTTTTACTCTTAACAGTTCCATGGCAAGGCCTTGAAAACCAGGGTCTTACTTACCCGGGGTCCATTGCTCTTGAATTCTTACACTTTCCCTGCGCTGAAGCATAAACGTGCCATCCTTCAATGCTAGATTAAGAACGGTTTACTTTATTTTAGCATGACTTTTTAAAACATGTCTGCCAGAGACCGTTCCCCCTTTGCCCACTTAGTTAGACATAGTGCCTGGTTATTGCGAACTACTCTGGTATTCTTCCATTTGTGTAACCCAACTGCCTCTATGCAGTACAATGTTCTACAGTGTAGTGTTTCACTTGTTGAACCCCACTAAATTCAAGGAGTGTGCATAAGCAACTCTTGCCATATACCAGCTCTGTAGCAAAAAGTGTTTTCTTTATCCACTAACATTCCCCCCCTTGCTTCAATTACCTGGAACAAAAGCATCCTTTTTCTATCCTTGACACAAACCATGAACTACTTCTAGTTCCCTTTGATGTGTGTGTTAGGCAAAATCCCCTTTGCTAAGAAATTCATATTCATTTTGCCTCGAAGGGATTGTTCAAATGAACACTTACTGCACTGCAAGCTGGGGGTGTGAAAATCTATCCTGTACTAGCCTCCCACGCAGTAAGTGTCTGGGCGGGCCCTGCTGATGCAGATTAAAAGTTCCCTAGAACACACTGATATACAGTGGTTTCAAACAACAGTACTTCAAAGGGCACATGGGAACTTTTCGAGTACAGGGTCCACATGGACACTTAGTGCGCAGCACATCCAGCAAGTGTGTTTAGACAAGCCCTCAGCAAATGGGGTACTATATATCCGCACCAGGCTGAGGCATAGCATGGTAGGAAGGTGGCCACAGCCAGTAACAAAGTTTCAGATGGATCACACACATAGGTAACAAAAGAAAGATGCTCTATTTTTTAATAGTGGTGGTTCCTCACTTTGTTGGAAAATCTGTTTGCTTAGCAGGAGGTGGCAACAAAAAAGCCCTTTAGTTGGCTGACCAGGCAAGCCAAAAGTCTTTAACATACTGGTATCTTTATCCACACTCATATATACCTTCTGAAAGAGAGGATGAACCCCGGGCTCAGAGCGCACATTCCTAGAGTTCAACTGACACTCACACACAATTTCTATTTATGAATTAAGGTTCCAATCACTGCTTCCTTTTATTTGCCTATGATGTGGCCTCATTTACAGTCTGTGGACAGACAAGCATCTCGGAGGCTCCACAAAAGGGATGACTGCAAAATTCTTTGCCCTTTGTGTCCTGTTCTCTTTTACTGGGGAAGTCAGCAGGAAGAATTCTCTGCCATTGTATCTCTAGGAAAGTGGCGACCATATGCTAGTTCTCCAGCTTTGCAGTAATGACTGCACCATTGTTCTCAGGACTAAGAATGACCATTTCAACTTACAGTGTACCTTATCATACAAAGACATTGCAAGGGATGACTTGCTGGAAGACCCCAGCAGCCCAATTTTACTGATAGCCAGCATGTCCTTCCTCCAATACTCTCAGACTTTCTTTAAAAAAAAAATTTATTTAAAGCATCTGGAACATGAGGAAAGCCACAAAAAAAACACACATGAAAGATAAAAAATGTAAATGTACTGTGAGACAGTGAAATCATTGATTGATCAAGAGTCAGACGCCACCATTGCATCTGAACCTTACATAACAGAACTAGGTCTCTTTTTTTATGCTATACAATACATTCCTGGCTTTTGAGGTTATGTCCCTGAGTCTCTTGTTTCTCTCTCAGCAGGTATTCTCTACCTGAAACTCACCCAACTCTTCTCCCTCTGATGTATAGGGTATTTTATGCAAGTAACTCCAAGCAATGTTGAAAGCTAAGCACATAAATCCCTTCCAGGTTAATGGGAGAAAAGATGATGGACCATCATTTCAAAACTCTGATCCTAAATTACACATGCAATAGGGGACTGATGCCAAGACTATTGCAGTCAATAGGAATCTTTCAAATGACTTCAAGTGGCCTTTAGATCATTCTCTGTGTATTAAGTGCAGACATGGTTTCTGAAAGAGTATTTTACAGTAGATTCTAACTATTAGAACTATGGCTTGGCGATTACCTTTAAATTATCCAGAACATGGTCATGATCACTTGATCATTAGATCGAAATTTCCCTCCAGTTTTCATATGGTATTAAATTAATAAAAACTGTGTTTATTTATATGCCTCTTTTTCAAATAGTCTTTGAAACAATGAGGCCCTGTTTTCTAGGTTTTCCTATTCAAATAATGATCTGCTATCTTTGAACTCCAATTCATTTTTATTGTTACAAATACAAGCCATACCATCTTCAGTAGGCCTTGTTCAAAGACATTGCTATTAACTTCAGTGAATCAACAGGTCTTTGTTGAGAAATTTTGACTCTGGTTGACAGAAGATTAAGGAAAGCCTCAAGACACCCATGTACTAACAGAAAATGCCAACTTCCTAACACTTGAATTCTTAAACACCTACGAATTTTAAATTTTCTATACTGCTGAGATTTCAGAAATGTTGAAGGGACTTGCAGACTAAGGAAAACGAAGTCTGACATAGAAATGTCCTATTGCGAGAGAGAGCAGCAAATCCAAGATGGCCCAATATTGGCCTCCTAGACCCTTAGTGGGAGATCACTTTTCCTCAGTTGGTTACCTTAACAATATCTGCTGCCTTTTAAACCCCTTGTTTGGAAGAGAGTAAAGAAGATTCACAGTCCTGTGAGACAGACACCAAGAAAAATAGAGGCTATGGTGTTCATTTCACTTAGATTCAGATTATATTGTACAATCTACCTAGGAGGGGACATTTTTACTCACCAACTTTATCAACTGAGTGGCAGAATGTAATAAATTATTTATTTAACCCCCCCACCACCACCACCACTTTGACAGAGAGAGAAATACAAAAAGTAAAAAAAAAACCAAAAAAAATCTTAACTTATCAATATCCAACAAACACATTTGATATAAAATAACCTCAGTGAAATCTGGACAGTGTAAATGCAAAGTTAGCAGGCTGTTTATACTTAGTCATCCTTTTTGTCCGAAGTACTTGAGGTATCTTCTTCTTTGCTTTCAGGACAAACTTTATTTCTTGCAATTGGAGTCTTTTCTGAGACGGAGGTCTTACTCTGGGAATACGTGGCTTCAGGTGTCTGATGATCTTCATCTTCATCTGATGTATGTCCCTGGTACCTCTGTAGCTCTAGATATGTAGTAAATAACTTGGCATATTCTGGATGCTTGAGTGCAAAGTCCTTAAACTCATCTGAAATTAGAGACAGTGAAAAATACTGTGCTGAGCAACAACTATGCAAAATTTACAACTGCATGATAACAGAATTACAGCAAAGAAAATAACAGTGACCACCACACTGAGATCAGTAGCGTGTCCCTGATCGTGACCAGGACAAGATGCTTCAGAGGGAGAGGCAAAAGACTCCACAGTTGGCCGTTTTCGAATTACTATTTAAATTGTAGCTATTTTATATTTAGTCTTATTTAAACTTCCAGAAATGCTAATTGAATGGTGACCTGAAAAGTTAATTTTATACCTGTCAAAACTCTTCCAATAGGTGAGGATGCTGTGGCTTATTTCATTACAAATAATGGTTCATAGCTGCTGTGAAGCGTAAGAGAGAACTGTCCGTCTCAATGGTGCAATTCATTAGGATAAGAGACAGGGATTGCACAGCATAAGTCCAAGACTTTTTGAAATTGCCTGATACAGGGGCTTAGAATGACCATAAGTCACACTGTCCTAAAAGGGAAGTGCAATGGTTACTGCTTCAGCACAGCTTTCCCTCAGCCAAATAAAACCAGCAATGAAGGTAGAAAAGGGGAGGGGAGTAGACGGAAAGAGAAAATACAAAAATTGTTCTGATTGTGTCAAGAGAAGTATGGCAAAAGTTAGTCCATTGGCTACTTGGAGGAATCTTTTGCAAGGAGCTCATGGTGAGGAAATAACATAAAAACCAATCAAAATGATGGTGCCAGATCTCTTAAGCTACACTTGGGAGTCGTGTGTGTGTGTGTGGTGTGATTCCCAGCATGAGGAGAAATACTTGCACTTGTTTCCACTGAGCTCGTGCACTAAAAACAGAATGTAGCTATGGCAGCAAGAGTGACGGGACTGGCTAGCAACCCTGAGCATGTGCCTACGGTCCCTGGCAAGCTCGTACAAGTATGTCTCCTCGAATGGGAATCACGTTTCCCAGCTTCAGGTCTAGACATACTCTCAATGAGAAATATATTAATTCGTCCTCTCGGTCAGTGTTCCCCAACTACATATTTTCCCAACAGTAACTATACATGAGTAGTCTACGCAACTGTCAGAGTTTTTTGTGGGGTAAAGAGCTCTGAATCTCTAATAACTGGAGGTTGGTATCTTCGAGTAGTAATACCAAAGTTCTTTCTTAGTATAAGCTTATTATTTCTATGGAACATACTTACTATAGGTGACTTTCTCAGATTTATCTGCGTCTATTTCCTTAAAGAGTTTAGAAACATCAAGGTCAGGCACACCGAGGGATGATCGGAGAATACAAGCAAACTCTTCTTCTGTTATGCTGCCATCATCATCAATGTCAAAGAGCTGAAGTAGGAAGATGACAAAATTGTAATGTGGACACCCCTAGAATCAGTTTGCCTTTGTGACAGCACAGCAATTTCAATTCAAATTAACCTTTGAAAGCATACAATAATGTTCTCTGCCATTCAGAATCTCTCAGCAGTTGTCACTGTGACTTGAAGACCTGGAGTCCCAACATCTAATTCTATTACAAATTTTTAAAAAGGAAATATTTTTTCCAGAGAATGAGATGGGACATTTTTCAAGGACCTTTTAAAAAGAAATTCATTATTGACATCACAGGATGCACAATGGACAAATGCAATAATTGGATGTAAATATGCTGTATTAGAGAAACTAGAAAAAATACCACTAAATTAGCTTTTTCAAAAACACGATCCATACTTTGTTAAAAATAGTTATTTAAAATGGATGTGATAGCCTGTAAAAAGCATCCCAGGGTATAAATACTCAAAAAAAAAAAAACCCACCAGGCTTTTGTCGTCTTTTTCTCCAAGTTACACTTTTCTGGCATTGACTGAACTTGTTACTATTTCTGTTAGGATGAAAATTCATATTGCAATAACATGCGTGATTTGTCACCCATTCTGTATTTTTATAATTAACTAGGAATCTCAGTGTCTCTGGTATGCTTCTGGCAATGCAAATGGATCATCACATCCTATCTAGGATGATGGCAGCGAGCAGCTGCACTAATCACTCACTAGTTTCAGAAATGAAGGGAAGAATGGCTCCAGTCCTGCAAATAGTTCACCACGGGTGAACCCCTGCAGCCGAGCAGAACCCAGTGCAAGTGAAACCATGTTTGATAGCAATTAATGGAAGTCATAGCTCCATTTCAGAGTAGCTTCCCAATGAGTATAGTCATGATGTCCAAATTATCTGCTTCAAAGTAAATGCAACAGTGGCTACGGTTTGGAGGCCAATCTTGCTGAGGATCCTGAGATAAAACATCTATGAGATAGCACAACTTCTTTTGGAGCTGTGGTTGAACAGGCTCTATTGCCGGAATACTTATCTATATAGAGCAGCAATAGGACACAATACTTTCACATAAAATACAGACATCTTGCTGAATAAGCTCTGGTGTCTTATGAAAATTCTGGGTTATTTTCCCTCATGTCTCAATACACTGCATGAGTAATACACACAAGCAGTTCAGAGGAGAGAGTGAGGGATAACAAAGTCTAAGTACTCATGATCCAAAACAATCTGGTAACTAATTTTGATTTACTAACTTTGACCATGTCTACTGATGACTTTTTTTTTTTTAAAGAACAGCTAGACTAAACACTTGAGTCCCACCAGACTATTCTGATCTACATATCACTCACAACATGCCCCCACAGGTGTGTGTAGCTGTTGCTAAATCATTTTTGGAGTTGTTTTGCCTCGTTACACATTCCTTAGCACCTTCACTTAGGTTTTGAAGAACTTATCTATGAAGCGGACACCTGCATTTTCTTCACTCCAAACATCAATTGGTTTGAGAGCGTTTCTCACATTCACGTGATAGATTGAATCTATTCATTTATACTATGATTTGAAAGATAACAGATTTACAGTCTGCTCCAGTTTGTCAAATTGACAGTGCTGTACTAAGATGAATTTACCTGAAATGCCATCTGAATAGTCTCTTCTGTGTTGGCAGGGTTACAAAGAACAGACAAACCAATCACGTATTCTCGGAAGTCTATGCTGCCATCTCCATTCTGTAAGAGGGCAACAGAGATAATAGCCTGGATCACTTCAAAGGCTCATCGTATGACAAATATAATTCAGCTATTCAATCTGTACTGATGTTTAATTTACTATTTAAAAAAAAATTCTGGAAAAAAAATCAGTGCATTTGTACCATTTAAAAACGACTGGAGAAACCATTTCTACAGACAAACAACTGATTTCTGGTTACTGTTTTGTAAGCATCCATTCACAAAAGGATTAAAATCTTTCTGTGTAAGAAGAGTTTTGGTTATTAGCTTTTGATCACCCAAAAAGTACCTATAAGTGGCTCTAAGAAATAGAATGCAGAGATATGATACCACAGGCACATAATCAAGAAGTAACCATAGGCTTTCTATGGAGCAAGTCCCATGTTCAGAATGCTGTTAAAAGACCAGATATTGCACTTTAATCATAACCGCCTGTCCTGGAACTAGACATTAAGCATAACAATGCATTAAGCATAACAATACTAAAAGAAATTGATTCAGACCTAAACTGCGGTTCCATTGAGGGGATTGGTGATCAGTTGTGGGGGAGGTGAAATTGTTGGCAAGTCTATTTGCAGTAAGGGAAATGGCAAATACTCACTGAAATACATGTTCATATTTGAGTTGATTGTATTTACATGATCATCTTAAAAAGTTCTTGGTGGACTTGGGAGATAGTCCGTGAAGTATACGAAACAGTAACACGTGAGAGTTAGGTGACCAGACAGCAAGTACCTGAAGCATTGGTTAAGGTACTGGTGATGCATGGGATGAAATATTCCAACGAAACAGTCATCAAAAACTTTTTAACGGCAAACAAATTTGGAAAAACTGAATTCCGATGATGCAGAATTCATCAATGAAAAAGAAAGGGGAGGGGGACCTACGTTTCTGAATAAAAATATTCTTCCAGGAAGCAAAATAGTAATGTCAAGATCCTACAGAGCTGATCAGTATGAAACATTTTACTGACAAATAAAGGAAGAATGGTTTTGTGGGTAAACACATAAAGAGCTGGCAGGAGAGCTGAATGATTTTCCTGGCTCTGCTACCAACTTGTGCTGTCCTCTTGAACACAACACACTTAACCTTTCTGTTCCTCAGTTCCCCCAGCTATATAATGGAATAATACGTTCCCTAATGGAACAGTGTCAAGCCTAAATTATGGAGTGCCATCCTTGGGATCTGTGTAGTGTGAGGGCTTCTGTACTTTGGACAGTCCTGTAGTCAGATAGGTGGGTGAGAAAGTATTTAGTACTATTAAGAAAACAAACAAAAATAACCAATACGCTTGTCAAGCTGTAAAACAATTGCTATCTAAATTCAACTTTACTCAGTCTCTAAAGCCAATACAATTCCAGCTTATAGGCATCCATGTTTTGTTTTCTATGATAGGGTAAAGAATCTTTGTGGAAGCATTTAGAATGTTGAATGTCTCACCTGTGGCTGCTTGCTGGCCATTTTACAGTCAATCTCTCCACTTTAACGGTTGCAATTAATAGTCAGCTGGTACCTAACTACAATTTTTTTTGTCCAGTGGTTTCTGATGTCAAGATATTTTAACACTATGGATTGCGTAACATCCAAAGTGCTAAATATACAATGCTAAATATACAATTGCTTACAATTTGAATACCAGGATGTTAATTTCTCATCAAAACTCCAGAAATACTTGTATTACACGTGATAAGTGGAAGGTCTTTCTCTGATTCCACTAGAACTGTTTTCAGGGAATTGACAATTCCATTGTGCACATGGTATGGCATGAAATACAGGTTTTAACTCAGTTATGACTTAATGATTTAAAAAAAATTGGTTTAAGATTGTTGCCATGGTGCATAAAATATGAATGCAAGGGTTGAGGGGGGAAAAGTAAGCTATGTTAAGTAAATATGGCCATGGTTTAAAACAAAACACACTGAATTTGGAAATCAGTTGGTTAAAATGGGGACTAATGCTTTTGTTATTAATAAATGGAGAATGACAAAGTTAATATGGTCAAATTATTTCCACCTGGGTGTCAAAATCAAGAATGAAATACAGTGCAATTAGAAGTACTTTATTCCAGCATTTTGGATATGCAAGTGTGATAACTGAACTTCAAGTTCATGTGACTTAGTCATACTAACTCCTAGGATGCTGGCTACTTGCCAGATGGTTTGACACTTGATAAAAGAGAGGTGAGAAGGGCATTGCTTGGCAGAGGGGCAGGAGATGGAACTGAGATATTTGCATGACTTCTGGCATGCTAAAGGACAAGAGGAAAAGGATGGGAACTGAATTAAAAGTGCATCTAAAAACAACAGTCAATAACAAGCAATGTTACTGCAGATAAGTACCGTTTAGCAGCCTCTCTTTTCCCAGGAGAGTGTGGTTTGCAGCATGATATGCAAAATTTAAACTCTGTAGCCAAAGCTATTCTGAGAGTTGACTTGTGAACCAAAACCCCAATTCCCCAAATACCAGAGGTAAGGGGTAGAGCATTCCATGTACAACTGCTTTTCAATTTAAAATTTTTGATTTTCATTTCAGGTCTTTCTGTCACATTAACTTCTTGCTGCTGTATGGTGAAATATCCCCCCTGACTATTCTCTCACCACCTGCATATACAATGTGGTGACACAGAAGCTGCTGACTCCGGTTATTACATAGTCCAGCTCATACATGAGGATAATGGCACTTACTAGGCTTCCCTGGGCTAGCTATGTGCCCCGCAGAGTTCAGGGTGGCTACGACATTGTAGCGTTGAGTGTACAGAAAGCATGAATGAAGCACTGGCTGGCTAGTGTGACTTTGGGGACCCTGCAGTGTGCTGAATGCTACTCCCCAGATATTATTATTATTATTATTATTAGGGTATTTGGCATGTAAAATACATGTGGTTCATTTAAATATTGTTAAACAAAAGTAAAACCTAAATATAACCTAATATCTGTTCTGATTTTAAGCCAGACTTCAGCATTGCACTGCCATTTCCAGTAGAGGGTACTAGATATCTAAGAAATATTTTCTGAGTTTGAGTCAGAGGCATGAGCTCATTTAAATACATTTATGGTGGTCTCAGTAGCAGTAAAACTTGTGTTTTGTATGAAAAACAACACCCCCCCCAACTGGTCTCTTATGAGCCTCTTTTCAGGGCATGGACACCAAATTACCTTTTTTCCAACTAGCAAAACCCTTTCCAAGTCCAGGTGGATGGATGGCAGTGATGTGGAAAAAGCCTGAGGTGCCACTGCCCACCTTGCATTGTGTCTAAAGAGGTGTTGTAATGGAGAATTTTCACTTTGACTTTTATCATCGTTTCTGGTTCAATTTAGAAGCCATATTTCCTAGAACTGTTTGTGCATGTCAAATAAAATCATTAAATCACTTCTTAGACTTCAACAGAAAGAGGAATTCCTATTAGAGACAACAGTAAGAGACATGCTTGGACATGTCTCGGTTTCATAATAGGGAACATCACGCAAGAGGTTATCATTTTAATTCTTCCCTGCCAAACAACTAGCTGTACCCATAGGTGAGATCTCACTAGCCTGAAAGAAATTCTAAAGCAAACATTAACATAGCAACATTCAAAAAGGCATCATTCTCTCTTTTACTCACTGTTCTTCTTATTCACCTAGCCATAAAGCTTATGTAGATAAAGGTATGCTTCTCTGATTTATTAATTTGTGGAGGAGTAGTGGATGTTGCTCAGGAATTAGTCTATTTTGTCCCAATTTGAACAATTTGACTATTGTATTTTTATTAAGTTCCTGTCACTCAGCCTGGTATCATGCACCGTGCTTAAGTGGACACAGAGTGAGCGATTTAAATGGCTTTGGCCATACATTGTGCACAAGTTTCAATGGCAATTTGCACATAGACTCATCAAATGTTGTTCTCCAAAAACGTAGAAATGGAGGCCATCATGATTTGAAAATATGCGCGCCTGTTAATAATGAAATGCAATACCCTTATTGTCTAGGAAGTTAGCTGGTGATGGTATTTTCTTACCAGGGAGGTAAGGGAGGGGCATAGGTGGGTGGGACTTTGTAACTAGAGACAATTATACACTTGCCAGATTGACAGACTCATTTTTTCACGTTCCATTCAGTGCGCATGCACACAGATTTTCTTTTTCTCCTTTACAGCTCCAGTTTAACAGAGGAATCTTTCTTATTTCATGGCAGTGCAAGATATAACAAGAACTGGGTTAATATCAACTAGGCCCATGCAAAACAAATTTTGCTTTAAAGCAGCCAAGGACACTCTGAACTGTAGGCACACACCCTCTAATTCCTGTTGCTTCTTGCCTTTTAATTCCACTGCAAGCATCTCTCCCCTGACATGAATGGAATTCCTGTAGCTGGAGATCATGGGTCAAATTCATCCGTGAGGAAACTCCGCTTCAATGGAGATAAGCCAGGGCTGAATTTGTCTGTCTAATATGTGACTGCAGCAGTTCAATGGCCCTCTTGATAGGCAATTCTCTATTTTTATACTACTCAGATTATTGCACTTTACAGCACAAATGTTTATTAGAAGGCTGCAGGGAAGAAAAAAGAGCATATACCAACAGGTCCCCAAGAAACATTTTAACTAAAAACAATGAGACAACAAAAGTAGAAAAGAGGAGAGATTTGGTTTGTCTCTCAAAATCTACTGATTATTATAATAATTACAGCTCCAATTTATTTTCCCCATCATTACAAATAATTCCTTATAAATTAGAAATCAGTATGCCTCTATTTACTAGCAATTTCCCTACAGGCAAGCACAGCTTCTATCTCCAGCAAAATAAGCACTGATAGATAACTTTGATTTTTATGTGCTTTCATCAAGAACAATCCCAATCTTAAAAAAAAAATCATAATTGTATTTTGCTATATATTTACATATCCACCACCCACCAACAGGCTACATGAGAAGAAAGCCTAAACAACAACTCTCCTGTCCCATTAACATTTTCTCCTTTTTGAACCCAAACCTAGTTTTCTATTATAGGTAACCATGCACGCATGCAGAGTCTTGCACAGCTGAATAACTGCTCCATATATTTGCTTTATGCTAATGCAAACTGTAAAATGTATGCAATGTGAATTTTTTTCTAAACTAAGGCTTCTTTAAGCATTAAAGTAATGGGGCTCTTTCACAGCAACAAATCTTGGTTGACTTTACAAACAGCTGCTCTTGAACAAGGAGAAAGGCTCCACTTAGTTAACCCAGGTAAGAGCTGCAGCCCACAGCTTGTAGTTGGATTGTAATTCCATGCCAGTGTGCTCTCTCAGGAGTACATGGTCAGCTGTAGCCACTCTTGAATGTTCATGTTGACTAGTCCGTCTCCATCTTGGTCCAGGGATTTGAAGGCACGGAACATGCCATCCAGTCGCACCAAGCAGCTGATGAAGTTATTGAAATCCATGCTTTCGTTCTCATTGGAGTATCTGCGAATGATCATCTGAAAGAGCTCTTCGTTCAGCTGGAACCCTGCAGCCTTGAAGGCGTCCAACAGCTGAGCTCTCCCAACAGTTCCTGACTGGTCCGTGGTGTATTCTTTGTACACGCACTGCCATTTTTTGATGTTGTTCCACAGATATTTGAACTCCTCAAAGCCCAGTTTGCCTGTTGTGTCACTGTCCATGACCGACACCATGCTCCGGCATGTGTCCAGGCTGAAGCCGTCTGTCGTCAGCTCTCTATGTCTGGCAACCACCTTGTTCAGAATGTTCATCAACTCTGTGGCGCACACTTCCATGTCATCTCCGGCCAGTTGGACAAACAGTCGGCGAAACTGACTGACCTCCTCACTTTCACCGGCTTCCACATTCATGAAGTGGCTGCGAGGAGCTGGGGGTGGCTGTGGGGTGTACTGAGCTGCTACCTCACCGATAATGTTGACGAGTCCTCCAAGGAGTCCTCCAAGATTTCCTCCTCCTTGTCCACCTCCTGCCAAAAGACCCCCAAGGCCTCTCGCAAGGCCACCTCCACCACTGCTCTCTCCACCAAGCAAGGCTTTAGCGAGGAACATGGTGAACGTTTTAAAGAGAATAAACCAGTGGAGAGCTGAAAATCCTGCAGCCTCTGAGAGTTATAATGGAGTCTGAGCTGGGTGTGAGCAAAATACAGATTGTCTGAATGATGAGCATTCACTGTGCCCAGGCATGTCTGATGCAGCCTTTGGTTGCCTAAATTCCATCAGCTCCCAGCAGCCACCCTCTGCTTTTGTCAAGTTAAAAAGTATTTCTCGAAACGCTTGTTTTTTTTATTTTGCAGATGAGATTGTTTTATCAGATGTGAATCCATTTTTAGGGGTGAAAAACCTTACAGGAAAACATTCAGAACGTCCTTCGTGGCACTTCTGTTTTTAACTGTAGCAGTTTCACAATGAACAATGCAACATTAGAAAGGACCACAGCCAAGGTTAACTTAACTTTCCAAGGAGAGCAGCTCAGTTTACCAAGCATTCTCTTTGCAGATCCCTTTAATTTTGTCGGTGCTGCACTGACAATCCTAGAGATTAAAGTGGCCTGTTTGTCCAAGATTTCCCACCAGTCATGCCGATGGTCTCAACCCCCTCCTATTGTGATGGTCACAGCCTAAGGTCAGAGTACAGTTTAGTCTCACTTTTTGTCTATAGCCTCTCTGCTAAACTGACCCACAGTCAGGTCTGAGGCAGGTTTCTATACCATGTGGCCCTGTTCACTCATTTTACTATGTGAGATTTTGATGGCCTTTTGGTGGCTACAAACCTGGGTGAGATTCAAGTCAGTGAACCCTGGAGCAGAGGGTTCCCCTAATTCATTTCCCTTCCTTCCTCAAACAGCTGCGTTTTTGCATGCAAGTTGAATATTTTGAAATTAAAAAAAAACAAAAACAAAAAACAAGAACAGGGTGTGGATGAGACACTCGTGCCAGACTTACATGAGCATCAGCATTAAGGCTGCTATCCTGAGTCCCAGAGCTGGGATTTTCAGCATAGCTGATTTTGTGTGGGGCAATTTTCAGTCAAAATAAAAATCTCAACTAGTCTAAGGCTCTAGGACACTGCTGCATGCAGCCAGGCCTTAACCTGGTAATAAGCAGTATGTTCTAGGCATGGAGAATGATCCTCAAATGTCTACAGCTTACTCAGCATACGGGTAAGTTCCAGCGTGGGGAAAAGAAGGGCTTTAGCCAACTGTTTCTAGAAAGAGACCCTATGGTCATTTCTGAACAGCTGGGACTAAATATGGTCTCAGGTGCTGAAATGTTCATGTATGCCTGTAGGTCAGTCACTTTCAATACAGTCAGCGTTTGTTTGTTTTTTAAAAAGAAGAAATTGGACCCTTCTTCATTTTATGCTAATGAATGCCTTCAGACCTGGAGAATCCCCAGAGATGTTTTCTCAACGCTATATGGCACAATTTCTTCGTAGGGAAGTTTACGAAAAGCATGACCAGGAAAAACATGCAGTTTGTGAAACTCCCCAAAATAAAATGTGAACCACAGATCCTTTAGTACTTGCTGCATAGCGTGCTGATTGTGCATAGTGCACAGTGTATAATGATAACCTTTCAAAATACTGCCTGAGTTTCACAAGCATGAACGTGTACTCATATTATACATACTGGGCTCTCCCAGTTAGCTGCAGCCTTACAATCCTGTCCATTTATAATGGCATCGTCTGGCTGTAACAGTGCACAGAATTTGGCCGGCTGAGGCAGGCAAAGTGAATTACTCAATGTCTGACAGATTCAAATTGTTACCATCTGATGGCTTTTCAGTGACTTATGTGAAAAGAGCGAGTCCAGTTGCTAGTTCACAGGTACGTTCACAGTACTCATCACATCTAGCCCCTAGGTTGAGCAGAAAGGTCAGATGTAGAATCAGCATGAAAACTGGACTATTCCTTTAGCCACAGATGTTGTCTTGCCCCCTCCAGGCCAGATTTGGGCCCCTGTGGCATCACTTGCATGCTGTGGTGTACCACAGCTTGTGCTGTGCCTATTCTAGGACTAACTTCGTTTTGCAGGGCTGGCATCTCACAAGCAGTATATTAACCTAGACTTCGATTGCTAAAAAAATGGAAAAAGGTAGCCACTGGATTCTCTAATCTATAGTAGTAAATTGCCAACCACAATCCTTTAGTGAGCTGGACTTACGCTTGTAAATATCTTTAGGGGAAAGGATACTTAAGAGAATGTTACGAAGACGCTGTATGTTATAAATACTGATATAAATACTTACCCTATCGAAGAGCAGGAATAGCTCTTTGAGAGCATCTGAAACAGGGAGCTTCAAGTGCTGGGCAAACTCATCAATTCCAATTCTTCCCCCTTTGGAGGCACTTGCAATAGCAGCAAATGTATCCAATTGATCTCGGATAAGATCCCATTTTAGACTACAAAAATCAGAGGGAGATATGATTAACTTCTATGCAGCAGGGCTTGAGAGAGTGTTTTAACAGCAGTTTCCAAAGCAGAAAACTGGCTAGAGTGGAGTATGTAGTGCACTGAAAACGTTGTGCTTTCAATGTGTGATATTTCACACTGAATCAGTATTTAAAAACCCTGAAAACTTTTTTTTTAATTAAAGCGAATTCTGAGCTTAGGTATCTCACACTGCGCAGAAAATCAGAGTTTTCCAAAGCACATGCAACATCCATCAACAGAGCTAAAGACAAAATTTCACTGCCTAAAATTTGAATCCACCCAGCTGTCACTGTTTCATGTCACAGCATTAGCTCCCAAATGGGAGAGGTCAACTTTTAGCTCTGCAACTGTCTCATTGGCTGAGTGATGATATTGGTGCACCCCAAAACACATCTCGTTCAGTCAGCAGAAGTGATAGCACCCTGTCCCCAACACAAAGGAAGCATGGTGCAATGATCTGGGGAGTAGGTGGCACTTGGGAGACGCAGATTCAATTTCTACTCTGGTACAAATTTCCTTTGTGACAGTGGGAAAGTCACTTGGTCTCTCTGGACCTCAGAGTACTTCCCTACCTCACGGGGTGCTGTGAGGGCAAATACATTAAAGATTGTGAGGTTCTCTGATACTACCGTAACAGGGGGCTATATAAGTAAAATAAGCAGTTTCTTACTTCCTCCCACAAGCACATAGTCTGTCATAATTTAGCCACATGAGCCTTTTCTTTCTCTAATTTCTATAGTTCTATAGACTTTTCAAATCCTAAAATACATTATGCAAGATCAAATCATCAACCAGGCCATTTGTCCTCTATACCTGAAGAACACAACACAATGTCTTGTGCAGCTCTACAATCGTTAAAGAACTCTGAATAGCAAAACCTCTCTTACTTCAGTTTCTTGCTAATTTTGGTAAATTCCACCAAGCCTGCTTCCATGGGCAAGGTCAGCTGTCCTGCTGAAATCATGAGTCTGCAGTCTTCAAACGTATGGTCTGTTACTGGCACATTCAAAGCACTGAAATGTAGAAGAAAGACAAACATATTTACAAAGAGATTTTTTAATCTTACTTCCTCTGCACCCAAACCTTCCCTGGTACTGGTCTCAACGGTGGTATGTAAACAGCCAAGATGAGAATTTATGTTTGCACCACTTCAGCGGTTAGTAGAGCCGCTGGGTCAAATTCCGTTCATAGTTATGCCTGTGCAAATCCAGTTCTTACACTGGAGTCACGACAATTGTTTGAGATTTAAACTTTTGGAACAGAGCAGAATTAGGCCCATTAACCATAGCAGAGAAAACAGAATCTCTGTGCACTTGTCTTGTCATGTAAATGAAGGAGGTAAAAATGATTATTCCAGCTTTACACCAATTAAATGCATTAGAGTGGAGCAGAGAACAATTAACTTACTACTAAATCAATAATAATTAGCCAATTAGGAACTGTCTAGTTACAGAGGCTTTTACAGCTTGTACATTTAATTTAGAGATTCAAATACAAAGCCTGGCATTCATGGGAATCATGGCTTAGTTTAACACTCCCAGAAATACTTCAGATCCCTAAAACAGTTCAAAATATAATTGAACCAGTCATAGAATCATGGAATATTAGTTGGAAGGGACCTCAGGAGGTCAACTAGTCCAATCCCCTGCCCAAAGCAGGACTATCCTCAGCTAAATCATCTCGGCGAGGGTTTTGTCAAGCCTCAGCTTAAAAACCTCTAAAGATGGAGATGCCACCACCTCCCTAGGTAACCCATTCCAACGCTTCACCACTCTCCTAGTGAAAAACTTTTTCCTAATGTCCAACCTAGACCTCCTCCACTGCAACTTGAGACCATTGCTCCTTGTTCTGTCATCTGCCACCACTGAGAACAGCCTAGCTCCATCCTCCCTGGAACCCCCTTTCAGGTAGTTAAAGGCTGCTATCAAATCCCCCCATTCTTCTCTTCTGCAGACTAAACAGGCCTATTTCTTTCAGCCTCTCTTCATAAGTCTTGTG
The DNA here is from genome assembly GCA_007922155.1 of Mesoclemmys tuberculata. Lineage (NCBI taxonomy): Eukaryota > Metazoa > Chordata > Testudines > Chelidae > Mesoclemmys > Mesoclemmys tuberculata. The sequence goes on from ML675631.1 coordinate 3,678,110, forward strand.
CTCCAGCCCCCTAATCATTTTTGTTGCCCTCCGCTGGACTCTCTCCAACTTGTCCACATCCTTTTTGTAGTGTGGGGCCCAAAACTGGACACAATACTCCAAATGAGGCCTCACCAATGCTGAATAGAGGGGAATAATCACTTCCCGCGATACAGTGCCCAATATATATAAGAACAGTTCTTGATAAGTGCCTGAATATTTTTTTATATGGATACATACGTTGCCATGGTATTACGGACTCTGTTGGCATAAACAGTAGGATCCCTTTTCTCTTCCTCAGTAGGAACATGAACAGGCAGAAACTGAAAAAATGAAACAATTTATTCAGTGAATCTGTACAGCCACTAACTCATTACTGATTGAGAATGGGCACGGTTTTGTATCATAAAGGGGAAAAAAAAATCAGTCAAGCAATTGTGTAGTCAACCACGAGAGGTCTCCATAGCCTAAGAAACAGCTCAGATTTTTTATACTTTACCCAAACAAAACACTGCACAGAAGATTATTTGTAGATTTGGTCTACAGCTGCTACATGTTGGTTTGGTCAAATCTGTTGTAGCTGCTTTAATATGATTTCCAAAACCAAAGGGGAAAATAGCATAAATACACAGCTCTTCTCATAAAATTAGGGTTGAGCTCCTGTATTTAGGCCTCAGGGACTGTACCCTCACTTTTAAAACTCTGTACCCTTAATAGCTAGTTATCCAGTGCAACTTAAATTCGGTTAATGCTAATGGTAATCTATTGAAAACATATTGACACCAGTTAAATTATAGAAATTTGAGTGCTGGTATGCTCATTTTTGGAAAAGGACAGATGCCGCAACATTAGTGACATGGAAAAAATAATTATTAGAAATCCTTTCAGTGGAAAAAATGATAAATAGACTTATTTAAGGATGAGACAGATTTTATACTATATGTTTGCCATTTTTGGAATTTGAACAAAATAAATACACAGATAAGATAGTAAGAGAATGAATGAATCTTGCAAAGATAACAAATACAGGTTCTGAATAAGATGTTTTTAAATACTTGTATGGAGAGTTCATATTTGTCAATAATGATAAAATAAAGTTAAATCTGTTGAAACATTATATAACTATCTAGTCTCTTTTTCTGTAACAACTGAAGTTCAACAAGAGTTTAATAAAATTATCTTCTTTCTTCGGGTCAAGTTTTGTCTTCTGATCCACAACACTCAGGAAGAGGTAGTAAACAGTCAGACTGAGACTTAAGTTACAAGACTCATATTTGGGGGATAGAAAATTTCCAAAAGATGTTTTTTGGACCCCATAATGGGCATTGCTAGCAAAAAAATTAAAGTCAGGTGTATGCTACTATTTTAAATGGTTGAATCTTTATCCACTTTGGGGGCATACAATCTATTAATTTATGAACATGTATTTAATCAAGTTGAAGCTGACTGTTTAAAGACTTACAGCTAATTCAAAGATCCAAATGCAAAATCTGGATATTAGGGAAAATATGTGGTGTGCCTGAAATAGCTTGTGTCCCCAAAATATTCAGTAGATTTCTTATGAAATTACAAGTAGGGTTATTGCGTTGGGAGTAATTTACCAGAAAAGTAACAAGCATTATCAATTATATCCAAGTTTCTCACTCACTGGGGCATTACCAAAAGGTCAGGGCTTGGGACCTTAGTTTACATAATACATTTTGAATTATTAGCACATCACCATAGATGTGCATAATTCTTCTACCACAATAAAAGTCAGTCTTTATTCTGAGACATCAAATAAAGAGAAAAAATGAGTATATTTGCATAAGCATGAAAACATCTAATTATTAAAAAATCTACATTTTACCATTAAAGGTTTTGATAAATGCAGTGATACCATCTGCATCAACAAAGGAACAACATGTCGACAAAGGAGCACAATGCAAATGGGCTTGGCTTGTGTAAATGTAGTTGACTTCCATATAAAACAAACAGGCAAGAGTTCACTTTCAACGTAATGTGGTGGAAAAGGGGCGTGTGACTCCTGTTTCAATCAGTATGATATTTGCACACAGACCTGTATTTTCATTTAGTGATCTGCCATGTAATGGCTTCTGTATCCGTATGGTACTCATTTGTAACATGTTGTATGCACTTTCTGAATAAACGCAGCCCTAACAGTCAGTTTTCTTGTGCAGTTTGGCAAGCCAGCTCCTTCCTGATACCTGTGTGCAGTAATACACTGGCTTACTGCCCCTGAGAGTGTCTCTTCAAGTGGCTGTAACAACCAGCTACTTACTTATGGCTAAAGGAGTGCTCTCAAATGGGAAGTGCTCAAATGGCGGTGGTCTGAACTTCTGGCATTGAAGGTCTTAGAGTTGATCCTTGAGGATGACACACACACACACACTGTGTTCTGAGTCTGATGCCCACCCTGCCTATTATTACGTTAACTCCTCCTCCTCTGCATGTCCTGAGTGAAACAGTGGTTATTCTCTTGGGCTAACAAAGCAAAACACAGACACCCTCTGCAGTCACAGTTACTGACACGACGCATCATCTCTGGCTGCAGGCACAGGAGTAGGATGAAGTCAAAACACTTTTGAACAATCCAAAAATGTGAACCGAAGACATGATTGATCTGCATAAGCCTGCATGACATAAGTTTGTGTCTTGGGTCCTGTTATGAAAGACCAAGCTTACTCTTCGTCCGCTGAGACTACACCTCTACCTCCTCCCAAGGCAATGTTGATTTTGAGACTCAATGCATGTGACCTGCCAATAACCACACACTGGGAAGAAGGACTTGATCTAATTTTTCCCATCCAGTGACTGGGGCTAGCACAAGTACTTTCCAGCTGATGATTAATAAGTACTCTCTTCTAGTCAGAAGTTCCTGAGCATGGCAGAGGGATATTCCAGCCCTGCAATATAAAATCCTTTTAAATTCGCTCAAGTAATGAAAATACTTCTCTAACCTATTATTGACTTGGTCCCTCCCTCCTTTGCTATTTACCATGTATTACATCTTTTGCAACAAGTCTGCCTATCAGATTCTCAGCTTAACTGTTTCATGTCCAATATACACAATTCACTGGCACATGTACACAATGCATTTTCTTAAAATACACCTGGTACATTTTGCTGTGCATGTCCGTACAGGAATATATATAGAGAGGCTCATGGTGATGTCTGATCTATTTTAATTCATGATCTCTCTCCTGGGGGCAAATGCATATTAGTGAAATACTTCATGTCTAACTTTTATTATTTTAGAATTTGAGGGCAGATTTGTTTTATTAAAGGTGGACTACCATTAAATTCTGAGATAGCAAGATTTCTTTAAAAAAAAATACAAACAAAAGAATGTTTAACTATTTTCTCCTTCTACAAGTATAATAAAGATATGTAAGTCAAATGAGCAACTTTTGGGTAAAACCACAGTGACTGAGAGGAGAATCAGGCCCACAGTACGTGCCTACAAATACAGACCAGGTATACTGTATTTTATTTTGCATTAGAGAGCAATTCATGCATATTAACAACACCCCTCCAACAAGGAAACTCGCTAACTCACACCAGTTACTGGGAGACCCATGGCTACGACTTAAAATAAACAAACAACAGAGAGGGCATGGTATCCCCCCCAAATCAACTTCATTCTTCTATTTAACATGTATAATTTAGCTTACATAATTTGTTAGTATTTCCTGGTATATTAGTAAACATTGTGTAGAATTCTATGCCACAGTAATTTAACCATAATAATATAGCCTCTCACTACAACATTTGGTTATTAAATCTTTGCTGGGAAGTGAGCAATCCCTTTTTGTGCTCAAGATACGAGATGTGCATGTATTTTTCTCTCTCATGAGATACACCTGTGGCTGTACCGTACAAGTTAATAAAGTTAACAGTAAGAAGTAAGATAACAGATTCATTAGAAAAGGCACACCAATATTTGAGAATGAAAACACTCAGTGTAACCACTGAATTCCTTAAAGTATTTAGTTCTGAGCTGTAGGGAACTATTAGTGTAAACACAGATCACACAGCAATTGCCATGTGATGGAAGTCAGTAAAGTTAACATTTTACTGCCACTCTGGGACCTGGGGTAAGGGAAACAAGTGACTTTGTAACTCAACCTATTCAATCTTTACAAGAACAGTAAGTCCAAAAGTTTGAGAACAGTGGTATTTAAATAGTTCATAAAAAACATCCTTTTGACCACTTCCACATATGGGCTCCTGTCAGGTTAAAAGACACGTCAACACGCGCAGTAGATTTAAAGCCATACCGACGTTTTCCTGGAAAATGAGCTAATCTGTTAAAACATGAACTACATTTGTTGCCAAAAGACATTTGTTTCCTGATAGATATCAAGGAAAAACACAGGAATAATACGTTTATCCAAAAAAAATCCAAACTTAATAATGTTTCTCCAATTCTTACCTCTACTTCTACCCTCGTGACCAGCTGGCATAAAGTCATCACACAAAGTTGTTTGCTAGGAAGGAAAAAAGAATTTTTTTTGAAGTAACAATCTACTTCCAGCTGACTTGCAAATACTATTTGTTAACATTTTTTCAGTGTCTGTTATTTTTTCTTATTAACTTTCTTGAGATGTTGCCCTCAGTCTTCTTTCTCATACAGCTGGTTCCTGCTTCTATTAAAGTTAATGGTAAAATTTCCAGTATTTATGCAGAGAACAAGCTACACTTTTCAGTGCCATATATATTGATAGCACTATATATGTAGCGTATCACACACACATTCACCATGTTTCTATAAAGTCAAGAGAATTCACATCTTGCTAGCATTTGTTATTTTTTATTAAGGTGAGAGTCATTGGAGTTCATGGCTTCAAGACATGGACAATCATGACTGGATGCTTTTGTGGAAGATATGTTTTATTCAAACACAAGGTGGTTGGCTCAATGCAGGAGTAACTGGTCTGTGTCATGCCGGAAGTCAGCTTTGATGACTGTCCCTCCTGCCCTCATAATCTATGAATCTATGAGAGGTGAAGTTTAGTGGCTTGGCAAACAGGAAATCCTGAGTTTCAATCTTCACTCTGGCTCTTGCACTCTGTATGAATTTAGGTAAGTAACTTCATCTCTGTGTTTGTTCTCTCATATGAAAAGAGGAGAAGGAGGATTTGTTAAGATCTTATATAAATTTTGCACATTTCCGGTATCATCTAAATGCTAAATATTACTATAACACAAAACCTTCAGTGCACTCTGGGTCTTCAATGCTTTAAAAGGCAGTCTGAAATTTTAACAGGGGGGAAGTTGGGAAATGAAGTAAGGTTAACCACTTCCACATTTGACTGCAAGCGTGTGCACTTTCAAGCTGAAAGACAGAAGCATTTATTTATAACCTTAAATATAATAAATGATAAAGGCAAACACTACATACAACTTTATTCTGTTTGGGAAGAGCTTTCAGAGAAGGCAGGGGATAGAGAAGACATGGTGGAGTGGGAGGGCCAGCTGGACATTTCTTATGAATTTTAACAGTTGACTCCTGTATTATTTATTTATTTGAATTTATAAAACAGTTCCAGGCACCTATCCCATAGGTTAAAAGGCACAGTGATACAAAAGGAGTAAGTGAAAACAGAAGTGGGGCAGAGAGGTTTCAGGGAGGGGCCAATAAGTATTCTCCCAAAGGCATGCCGGTGCTGCAATTCACAATCTATCCGCTCTTTTATTAGGCTTGCCTGCACTTTCTGCTCCCAGAGAAACAAGGGGAGACACTGTTCAGGGTATTATGAGATTTCATTCAAGGGCTCAGAGAGCCTAAATCACCCCTTTTTCTCCTTCATCCCCCAATCTTCTGTCCTTCATTCTCTCCTCTCAAAGTCTGCATCAGGCCTTTCAATCATGTATCCCCCGTACTTGATTCACAGTGCTCATATCTACTCTGGCAAACCTTAAATTCTTAGATCACATCTTAGTAATCACATGAGTTTGTGCTGGCAACAGAAGTGAGAGCAACTAATAGAGGAACTCAGTGTGGGAAGCAGAAAGAAGAGTCTAGCTACATACAGCTAGACAGTCTCCCATACTCTCTGATTTAGTAATTAGCCCCCACAGAAGTTTTTATTTTTTTAATGTTATTATCAGTCTAGAAGTTTCCTTTCTAGTTTAAAAATTGATGTCATATTTGAGCAAGGAGTGCAGCTATAAAAGGTCTGATTAAATTTTTAGCTATTCTAGTGGTAAATCTAGGTTTTCAGTTTTATCTGTCTTTACTCCCACCCATGGCATTTCATGCTGTCCTTTTACACAAGAAAGTAATATTCTACTAGTTTATCATCATGTTCCTTTTAAAACTCTCTCCCCGATATATTTTTATTAACATTTATGCTTATTTAATTTACTTATGCTATAGTTAAATAAATGCAGGGATCATCCATGCATATTATGCAATTCTATGTCCAGATACGTAATTCTGGCAGCTCCCATAAGCACTGATTTGTTTCCAGCATTTTCTTTTAAATGTATTTGGGAAATTCTTTTCTAGCCTCATCCCTTCCTAGGATAGGTGAAATAATTGGCTTAAGAAATAGCTAGATGGATATGGTTTAATTACAAGGGTCTAGTATAATTTTGTATGGAATGGATGCTCTGTAACAAAGGGGAAAGCAAACTGTTTAGGTCTACATTATTTAATCTCATTGGGGAGTAAGATTTTGAAAATTCAGTTCCTAAAGCCTCTTTACAGCCTGCCTGTTTACAGTTTTAATCTTCTCATCTGTTTCATTGATAAATTTGACCCAGACATTTCATTAATCATAAGATTTCTAGTGTGCCCATGACCGTGATATCCAAGGTGTCACTTTTTAGACGTGACTTTTTTCTTAAGACAAGCAAAATATGGCTCAGCCCTAATACAGGGGACAGGAAGAGGAAAAGATAGCATGTGTAGCTGAGCATCACATGAATAGAAAACTGCTGTAACACCTGTATCATTCAAAGTGGTTCAGAAATGGAGTCTCATGTGGTCTGAATGAAAGTGAAGACTATCCTTACTTTAAAGTGTCTGTTTTACTGTTCTTGAATATGGTTCTTAAGTTTGTGCGCAAGACAAGGCTGTTTTTTGAGTGCTACGAGCCACGTAAGGCAATCCATACCCCACCGCAGTATTTATTATTTTTATTACCACAGCATCTAAGTATTACACTAAGATGCCAGAACAAAACAAAACAAAAAACCTGTATGCAAAATCTTGCACGTATCAATCATGTAAAAAAATCACACTAATTAAAAGCCTATAAAAAACCCTACATTCCAGCTTTCTAACAGCAAATTCAGTATGCAATATATGAACCAAAGCAAGGATTTTCACAGGACCAACTCACACTGAAGGCAGTGGTTGCTCGGGAATATTGAAATAAACAAATCAGGTCACTTACTGAGGAGTGTTTATCGGAATCTATTTTTTTAAATCTTGGCCTTAAATGTTAACTGCCATTAAGAAAATTCTACTTTCTCTATTTGACGTTCAGAAAATAAATCTCTCTCATCACATATAAGTTGTCTGAATGGAATTTTCTAGAACAAATGTCTAGGTTGGACAAAACATTAGAAAATGTACAATAGGGGAAATTCTTTCTAGCAACGAGAAGAACTAGATTATCAACTGGTCTTCTGTAAGACTGCATAAAACATGTAAAAATTGCAATTAACCAATGATACTGAGGATAGCATAGCAAAAATGCCCCAACAACCTACTTAAGAATAGTTCTCCTGGTTTATTGCATGCAAATATATCTGAATTGAAAGAAATACTATACTACATTGGAATTTTAATGCATTTTCATTTCAGTACTACAATATCTAAGAATTTGGCAAACCTATACTCGGTCTTTTTATTGAGGTTTTTATAAATAAAATATATGGCATCAAATAATATTTAAGTTTTAATATACTTAATTGCATGAGCACAATTAGGAACCATTCTTATTAAAAAGCCACCTTCGTTAAGGTATTGACCTTTGTTGGTTTGTGAGGTGAAGAGTTTTTACTGACTATTAGTATCTGAAATTGAAGAGATCTCTCTTCATTGAAATCCTCTAAAGCAAAAGGCATTCTTGTTTAATTGTGCAAGATGAAAAGTACTATAAGAGTCTGTCTGTATATAGAAAGAATGTCACTCTGTATCTGATGAAGAAGAGGAAGAAATATTTGCTATGTCTTGGCCTCTTTTCATCTACTGTATCTTGGGGCGAAACCTCAAGTCGAGATAGAGAAATGAATATACTGACGGTTAAAAGGATACCAAAGAAAGATAAAAATCAAGTACATTGCTGATGCCTGTGGTTTTTCAAAAATGATAGTCCAAAAGAAAAAGGAAAACAAAAATGTTAAGAATTTCACTTCCATGTTTGCTTCACTGTAACATGTGAAAAAGCAAAAGCCAGGAAAGGAATAACCAAATCAACTTCTGACAATATCTATGCAATCATTTAAGTGAAACATTTTTCTCTTCTATATCAGTTATTATTCTGAAGTTACTAGTAACCAGAAGATCCAGAACTGAACCTTTTTACTATCTGTGGGAAACATGCTGGTCTAGCTGCAGTGCAAAAAGTCTGTAAGCAGTCAAGCCTTAGAATATTTCTTGGACACTCCACTATAGGGGCAGAGGCTGGCACTAGGCATAAGCAGACTAAGCAATTGCTTAGGGCCCAAAGCAGCTCAATGGTTCCCTTATTAAGTATTAGTATGCACTAGGGGGCGAGGGGCCAAAAATATTCCTGCTTAGGGCTCCCAATGGACTAGCACTGGCACTGTAGAAAGTTTAATGTTAGAATAATTAGAATTATTTGGGAATGTTTTGAATGCAATGCATCTGCAGCTCCATGTATAACAGGGCTCCGTTTTCCTCCACTGTCACCCTTTGCACATCCGTTTAAAACTCTTGACTTCACTGGAGTTACTCTGGATTGATACAAATTTAAGCACGGGGATCCTCAAGATGATATAACTTGAAAATAGTACATCTTTGCATAGCAGAAAAATAAAAAAAGTACAGAACTTGTTGCCAAAATAATAATACCTAGCTCTTATATAGTGTTATTGTTTTTTTGTCAGTAGACCTCAAAGTTCTTTACAAAGGAATTTAGTACCCTTATCCCTTTTTTACAGATGGGGAAACTGAGGCACAAAAAGATGAAATTATTTGCCCAAAGTCATCCAGCAAACCAGTGGGAGGGTGAGGAACAGATCCAGATCTTGTGAATCCCTGTTTAGTGCTCTAGTCACTAAGCCGTTAAACATTGTAACCTGTCACATAATGTCAGTATGATCCCCAAACACATTCCGTTAGAAGAACAAACCCAGAAATGTGTTCCTATGGACTTAAGAGGGCTGGTTTGGCCATTGCCAGTGTATTTACAAATGGAGCAATTCCTGTATGTTGTTTTTAATAGGGTTAAGAGACTTACAATGAATAGCCCTGCCATGTCCAGGTCACAGTATCCTAAAGAAAAACAGAAATGTATGAAAAGTCAACCTAGAGTGGAGAACAGACAAGACACAATAGAAAATTATAAGCATACAATTTGGTGAAGCAGATGATGTTTCACAGTCCTATACTTTAAAAAAAGAAAGTTAATGTGACTGGAATCCATTGCCTTATAAACGTTTTCACCAGCAGCTACATTTCCATAGTATGACAAATGGAACAGGTATGCAAGCAGAAAAGAGTAAGCCTACGCATTAGTTTGATCAGGCAATTTTCTACTGATTGATGTTTTACATCACCTAGATTCTGATCAAGCTCCCATTAAAAGACTTCACTGGGAACTGGAACTAGCTCTATACAAGGCACTCTTATGTGCAGGTTAGTCGAGTTCAGATCTGAACGAATGATCAACTCCTTGTTTTCTGGAAGAACAGCTTTACACGTGTGCTTGACACTGCATTTCTCGTCGTGCCACAACATCGTTCTAGGGTATACATGCCCTTGCTTATTTTCTTCTTTAAAAAGTGATGCCTTCAATTTATGCAAAACCAGTCCTTTTTATAGCTTCCCTTCAGTGTTTTAAAATTGACCTACAAAAGATTTTTTTTTTAAAAGAGGGCAGGGGGGAGGGGAGAAGTTGAGGGGCTTGTGCTACTTTAGGGACTGAAAGGATGGGTCGGTTTGTTTGATTTAATTAAAAACAAATTCTGCTTGTTTTTCCCAGTAGAAAAACGTTGGCAACGTGAAGTCTGAGCTTCTCTGGTTGTGTTGGGAGGATCAACAGGAGGCACTAAGGTGGTTTATTCTGAGCTCTTCTCTCCTTAATGGAAGGAACATGAAGGTGGAATGTCCAACAAATGTTTCATTTATTCAGAAATATTAGTCACTGAAGTCAAGTAGATGTTGTTTTTAAGAGTCTGATTAAGATTATCTTCTCTCACTTAACAGTGCTATTTTCACTCTCGTAGGATGTGATCTCATCATTTACACAAGGCTGTGCCATCATCATACAGTCTTCCAGCCTAGACTGGAAATTGAAGCTAGACAAATTCAGACTGGACATAAGGCATACATTCCAGACAGTGTGGGTAATTAACCATTGGAACAATTTACCAAGGATTGTGGTGGATTTTACATCACTGACATTTTTAAAATCAAGATTGGATGTTTTTCTAAAAGATCTGCACTAGGAATTATTTTAGGAAAGTTCTATGGCCTGTGTAATATAGGCGATCACACTAGATGATCACAGTGGTCCCTTCTGACCTTGGAATCTAGGAATCTAGACAGCATCTGAATTTCTAGTGTAGCACATACAGAAAAATAAAACAAAACAACCAATAGGACCTTTGAGGCCTTCTTTACACAGCACAAAAAAGCTAAAGAAATGCACAAAACCATACGTCTCCTTTTCCCCAGGCATCATATACAGAATCACACTCGGGATAATCACAGCTTAATTGATGTGATTTTAAAAAAAATATTTGCTGCAGACTGTTCCTATCTTCCTACTATCACATCCACACTGAACATGATTACTGGGAAAAGAAGCCCTAAACAGAAACCAAATGTGGTGCACCTTTACCCTAGTTCTTATAAATAAAGGCCAGAGGCTGATGATACTGTAGATTAAAATTCACCTTTGTAAACCCAAGAAATTCTAATTACCTACAGTATTTCACATCTTAACTCTCTAAAGCTGCTCAATACATTTTAAAGTTTCCCAAAATATAAGGACACAGATTTACCCAATTAAAATTCTGTGGACAATGTTGACAATTTGTACCTTATTCTCACCAACCTGAATGTACGTCCTCACTACCTCATGAAACTGCTTTTTATGCCTTTAGCTTCCTCCTCCAACTTAGTACAAGGTCTATTGTTTTTAAAGGCATTTCCTCTTTATAAATAATCAGATGGGTTTTTAAGTTTTAAAACTTTGTTTAGTCGTAATCTTTTAAATAGTTACTTCCATCCATAGATTGTCAAAGTGCTTTACAAAAGCGTGTAAGTATTATTACGCCATGTTACAGGGGGCGGGCAAAGACAAGTCAAGATGTAGTTACTTGCTCAAGGTCACGCAGCATGTCAGTGGGCAAAAGTGGAAATAGAACCCAGGTCTCTGACTTGCTGGCCAGTCCCCAACCACTAGGCTGTGCTGTGCATCCCTTTATTGACCTTTGTCAGGTTCAACACTGTTCTAACTCCACCTGACCTTACTGCTGTCTTGAATTCTTCAGGAGAAACACAGGTTAATACCATTCTAGTTTGACAGGCTGTATGAGACTAGTCACTCCGTCAAGAACTCAGACAGATTTCTTCTACCTGTAAGAGGGCTTAAAAGGTTTGCTACAGAAAATGGGGAAACTGCAGCAAAAGGAACCATCCATGATTTAGATCTCATGGTAGTCTCAATCCAGAAATTCCTGAATAATTTTAATTGCCCTTAGAATAATTTAACTCAGCCTGGGATCTGAAAAGTCAGGCTCGGTTCTTTTTGCCTATTCCACGTCCCCATTTAATAAAGATGCTATGGCTGGAAAGCAGCTGAGTTCCAGTGGTGCTGCATGAGGAAGAAAAGAACCTCACTCCATCTCCTACAGCTGTTCTGGCTCTGCAGGACTAGTAGGAATACACTCAATTTTGGAAACAAACACCTTTCTATCTATAATGTTCCATTAGTGAGCAAGAGGCTGACAAGCAGGCAGCATTTTTATATTACTTGATCAAAGCCACATATGTATTTAAAGTTTTCTCTATTAAAATATCTGCAATGATCACCTTACGATATCATAGATATGAGTTATTTCATGTATTTGACATATGACTTTAATGGCAACCTCTGTATGCCAAAGAAGTTACTACAGAAAATACACCTGTAAGAAGGTACAAACTGATTCAAAATAAGGTCTGACTATATGTTCAACTGGGTGATGGCCTTCTTGCCTGTTTTTTCCCTTTGGAGGCTGTTTGCAGAATCTCAGTTGTGATGAAGTACTGGAATCTTAACAGAAGAGGGGAACAACAGCAGAATTTTTGAAGTACTTTGGAGGAATTCGAGATTCAGGAGGCAGACTCTGTGGCTTGACAGGAAACTTCCAGTTTCTGCTATGATCAAACTACTTTCTCTTACTCTTTTCCTTCAGTTACCTCTAAAACTTCAGAGCGCATCAGGGGTTTCACAGCCAGAATGGCAACAGCCCAATTTTGACGCTAAAGAGACCTGGCTTCTTACATTGGCTTTCAAATGCTACATAAGTGATTCCCATTGCTGGGTCTCTGAAGGAGGATTCTGCTTTGAAACACCACAGAAATGAATTGGGTACTTGATCAATTGTGTGTGGAGCAATATGACTAGAAGAATCAAGGAACACAAACATATTTGGACAGCCTTGTGACAGATATGGCAATTTCCTGCAATATCCTGGACAAACATTATAGGATGAAGTCAAACCTTACTGAATTGAATTTAAGAATACAAGGAGTTCATTGTATGAAAAATGCAAACACTGATGTATTATTGTGGGACTCCATGCCATGTCTCTGGAGGGAGACATGATTAATGTAAACGCTGGGAAGTGTTAGGGGCTTCAAAGGACTATTTGAAACCATTTGAACTTTTAAAGTTAAGTGGGTTTCCCAGGAAATCTCTAGGGGGAAGTATATATGCAAATATGCCCTTCCGTTATGCAAATATGCCCTTCCTGAGGAGGAGACCTGTGGTCTACAAATTATCTAGTCCCAGATCAAAGACCCTCAGCAATGACTCACAAACTCATGGGGTGCTTGTTCTCAGCTAACAGCTGTTATGACCACAGGAGAACCTCTTGGTGGGGTCTGAAGGGTTGAGTTGAGGTAATCTCTGGTAAGCTGATTAGAATGTGTGTTGGTTCCTTTATTGTTTTTAATATACTTTTCTCTGTAATGCTTTCACCTTAAAGGTGCTTGCTCAGAAAGAGCAGTATGGTAACTTAACTGTGGGCAGTTAGACTGCTTATAGCCTCTGAGGAAGGAATACAGAGTAGGCCTGACAGACAGTTTGCCTTGCTGGGGAATTCAGTGTAGGCAGGGATCTGTGCAGCCTGGAAATACCCAGGATAGGAAGGCCAAAGATGCATGTTTCTGCTTCAAGAGGTGATGGCTGGGGAGACGGAAATCTGAGACTAAGTGCCCTTGCTGGACAATGGAAGGGGAATACAGGTACAATTGCCGTGAACTGCTACAAGCCTCACTTCATAGGTAAAGAAAAATGCAACTTCATATGTCGCAGATATCGACTCAATCAGTCTTGGTCCAGCACATCTAAGTCTCCCCTATATTAAGAGCATAAAGTTATAGAAAACACTGTTAATAAGAAGCTGATGTCATCCAAGAAAAAGTTTTAAGGGTGACTTTTATGGGATGTCATAAGATTTTGATTGACTTCCTTTACTGTCAAATTCCACAACAGAAATGTTGGTATGTTACTTGTCTGCTACTTTCGCTAAAGGGGAAAACAATTTTTGTAATCCTCCCTCTGTGCAGCAACTTCTCCCGCCCACCTGGAATTTCTGCCCCTTCCTTCTGTAACCTTTAATTGCGCACTCTTTCTTTCCTCCAAACAAAGCCACCAAAGCTGATTTTCCCGTGTTGTTATTCTTAATAATAATAATACTGTGAACTGCACTGGGCCTTTGCCCCTAAACTTAAGTTGGACTTACACACTATGTTACAGTGTGCACGTAACGAAACGTTTGCAGCCTCCCTGAGGGAGCCAGCCGTAGGACACCTTTCTAAATCCTGTTGCAGTAGTAAAATTATATTCTAGTACTGTAATCATACGCTTCACTCGCTAATTGCATGGCAAGAAGGATTAGAAAAAGAAGAGGTGGGAAAGAGAGTTCACCTAATGCTCTTTCCCAAAGCAGGGGTAGTTCCCACTGTGGTAAATGGAGAAACGTGCAGCAGCGGAGAGTACTGACATCTAAATAACACCGGACACAAGTGATCTCGGTCCATGGCCTCAATGCCAAAGATGTTTGATGCTTCTGGTGATGGTGGGGAGAAGAGGAAGGGAGGGGCACAGACAGCAGGAAAACAACTGGAATGTTACTACCTACACCACTGAAAGTTAGGTGTATTACAGCACTAACAAATTAAGCCTCAAGGAAGAAGAAAGCACCACTCACACCACAAATATAAGCACATCTCTTCTAGCTTAATTCATTATAATAAAGAGCATTAAATGGATGCCTTGGGTTCTTTTGATTTTACTCAGGGAGAAGAATTGCTCTGACAGCGAAAAAAACTTGGAACGATCAGATGGCGGAGTTAGGAATAACATCAGAACTCCCCAAATTCCCATACACTAAACGCTTGCAGCCACCTGCTCATAAGGAATGAAAGCTACCTTAATTTTCAGTTAGCTGTGAGAGAGGATAAGAAAAATGTATTTCATTATATGTATAGTTAAGAAGGGGGCAAAACTCTGGCCCCACTCAAGTCCAAGGCAAAATTCTCATTCATTTAATTGGGCCAGGATTTTACCTAAATCAAATAAAGGCCCACTGAAGACAACAGAGCCCGCCTTTCTATCCATTTCAGTAAGCTTTCAGTAAGGATCTAATTATCTTCAGAAGGCCAGGACTTCAATCAGCTTCCTTCCAATCTGATGTAAAACATTTAGCTGTGGAAATATGAAGGGACTTTGTTCTTCCTTCCAGATTCATGCCTGTTGATTTTCTCCACCTTGCCATTGGGGTTTGCTGCAGCCACTGCACTGGTGGCATTCTTTTATGGGGGACAATTCGGAGGAGGAAAAAAAGGAAGGGTGAGGTGTTTTATTTATTTATTTAAATTAAAACACAGAAGTCGGAGTCAAGAGACCACAGTTCTATTCCCAGCTCTGCTACTCACCCCCTAGGGGAACAAATTTTCTCAGTTTCTTCATCTGTAAATTAGGAATAATTCTCACCCTACCTTCCTCACACCGGTGTTGTGAAGGGAAATTCATTAAATATACGTAAGTTTCTTGGTGGCAATGTAAACTATTATTCTTGTGTACATGGGGTAGCAATGGCAGTGATTTTGCCCCATGTATCAGGCAGAGGAAGAAATAGTTAATGGGAATTACATACATGCCTCAGAGGATTAAAAATATTCCCCAAGTTTATCAGGCATATAAGTATTTCAGCAGGATGGAAACAGGTGTGTAACCAAGGACAATTCTTATAATTTCATGAACTCCTAATAAAAAGTGTTGGTGAGATGCACTCTCTTTATTTGTGACCTTCAAATAATTACCTTATGGAACTAT
The DNA here is from genome assembly GCA_007922155.1 of Mesoclemmys tuberculata. Lineage (NCBI taxonomy): Eukaryota > Metazoa > Chordata > Testudines > Chelidae > Mesoclemmys > Mesoclemmys tuberculata. Next base: position 3,693,844 of record ML675631.1, read on the forward strand.
TTCCAAGGTTGTTTCTCTTAATGGATTACACCTGTTTTCTTAAGGGGCCCACAGCATTATTGTGAAAGATACATAACCGCAAGTCAGCATGTAGCTTTACAGAACACAGATAAGACATGGTTTCTATCTTAAAGCTAACCAATTTATGACATGTTACAATTAATTAAACTAGTGTGAAACAATGAAAAGGAAAGCAGAGTTTATTATTCTAAATAATTTAGTTATGCCGGAGGCATAACGTAACTACACTGGAGGAAGACACAAGCGTTTCTTATGGTAAATGTATTTGCATTCGATTTCCACCTGTGTTTATACTAGAATACGGAGAGTACATTAAAGCCAACTGTGTTTTTGTTTTCAGTTTTTTACAAGACATAGCAAAACCAAATACTAATACTGAAGGACTAAACAAGAGATTTCCGAAACATGTTACACGGGCTGCTTCAATATTAGAATGAGCTTACTGCATTCTTCCTAGTAGGAAAACATATGCAGAAGTATGACAAGCCAAGACAAAGCACTCCGGTAACAGCAAGAGCAGACTTAGTTTGAGGGTATTGCTTCCATGTTTCTTGCAGTCAATCAAAGGGAACATGTACATTACTGCAACAAATTTGCTTATCACACATAGTAACCAAAATATAGCAAGCGTGCTCTTAAAATAGTATTTACTTTCTTAAGCACTTTCTACTGTATTACACTGGGAGACCCTCAATCTTCAGATGTGTAGAGCCCTGCGGGGATACAAAATTTGTATCCACATCCAATCTGCAAAAATGGTCATGGATCTAAAGTGTGTACCTAAAGATTTGCAGGGTTCTAGATATAAAATTTGTATCTGAATCCATCCGTGATCCACAAAATAGTTCACTAATATAAAATGGAGATCCGTAGATTTGCAGGGCTCTACAGAAGTATAATCTTGATGCAGCCATGAGTACAAGGCTAAGCAACCTTTCTGCCCCAACTATCCCTGTGCCTCCCAGTCTTGCCACACCGAGAATGAAGAGGGAAGAAGCAGCAGAGCCACCTAAACTAGCTTTTAATCACTGGAGGATTCCCTGTGTGGGGGGAATTCTCAACCACCCTTTTAAGAAAAAGCATCTGGAGCCACTAGGAAAGCATTTAAAGTTGATGACAATGGACTGCCTACTGCCTTTTAAGAAGAATGTTTTAATTTCTAGCTTTGTAAATTGCAAAAGGAGAACGTTCTACTTACTAGCTTGTTTGGATATCGGAGCAGAACCGGTTGCACAGGAACTCCTGGAATAAAGGCTCCTGTAACCACAAATCACTTTTTAATATAAAAACATACCACTTAACAATCTTAAGTGATTAAGACAAGGAAGGACTGGAGCTGGAGGACAAAAGAACAGGAAGGGGAAATTAAAAAAAAAAAAAGAAAGAAAAGAAAAGTTATCCCTTGAGAGTTATTTTTTAAAAGCATGAACAGTTGGATATCAGATAAAAGAGACCCTCCTTTCTACCTGGCTGAACTCCAGAACAGAGCTTTAGATCAGAGAGAAGTGATTCCCTCAGATTTGTGAATTATTTTAAACTAATTTTCTCCTACTTGAATGAATGTCAGTCATCAAGGGATGGTGTTGCAGTCGTGCTGATCGCAGGATATTAGAGAGACAAGGTGGGTGAGGTCATAAAAGATGTTACCTCTCCCACCTTGTATCTCCAGTCACCCAGGGAACAATATTGGCTCTATGGTCACATGACTGTTGGGGAGAATGACAGTCAAGATGGGCAGGGAATGCTTATGGTCCCTGTTTAGTGAAACAGGTGTCTAATTAGCATTTTGTGACTTTAGAATCAGAAGTTGCTTTTTTCAACAACATAATGTGGGAAACCACCATAGCTTTGGTGAGCAAGCAGCAGCATAGAACACTTTCTACTGGAAAGTGCCACTTATAAAGCATCTATTCTGTGGAGCAAATGCTAATCCTGCTAAATAGGAAACAGAGAAGATTTCATAAGCCAGCTACTGAACCCCGCATGGCAAAGATTTTGTCCATTTTTTTACATCAGTTAGATGAACAAATATACACTGAAGTACTGAGATTATTCCAGTTGCTCAGCTCTAAATTTTAAAAATTACTACAAGACACCTAAGCTATCACAAAACCACCCATTATCCTTCAGGAACCAGTAAAAGTCAGAGTTGTTTAGGGATGTGTAGCATTAATAATTATATTAAATATTAGGGGTTAACTAAAAAACAAATGCACCTCAAATTACAGGAACGTTGTTCGGTCAAATCTTTCAAAAGCAGGTTTTGTGAAAATGGGTTTTACAGAACTTTAGCATAATAGAAATATTTCCACTGTTTATTTTTAATTTCAAGGAAGATGCTTTATATAAAACTAATAGACATTCCTTTGAAGGATTTGCAACACAACCACTGAACCATTGCTATACAGCATGAAAAGGACACAGTAAAATTGTCTAAAAAACTGCCCAGAAACAAAGTGCAATTATTCTGTTATCATTCTACAAGTAAACTCACAACAAATGGTATAAAGTAGAAGAGATTTTAAAAACTATAGCATTTTAATAATCTAAGATGTTACTAGTAATATAGGTGAAGAAATGTGGCTTTTTATCAGTGCTTGATTTGACAATACCCTTGAAGATTGTAAATAAACAGAAGAAACAAATTAATATTTTACAGACTGATTGACGTGACTTTGCAAATCATGCTTGCCCATGATTTTCTAATAGAATGTCTCTCACCTTGTTTAAAGGTGATCAGGCAAGAACGATTTGTACAGGTGCCCTCTGGGAAAATCAGTACCTGGGATTAAAAAAAATAAATATATATTTCTATAAGGAATATTCTTTATACTTTCACCTTAACGATTTATACGTGCCTGAAGGTGTGACTTCTGATTCAGGGCCTCTGAGCTCTCGATGAGCATTGATACTGCATAACAAGTTTATTTCTTTGTCGGCAAGAAAATGAAAGCATTAGTGAAGGATGCCTGTGACTAACAGTGATTTTATTCATCTGGATTTGGAAACAAATCATTTGTAAAAGAGGGGATTTCGGGGAAGGCCTTTGTCGAGTCTGCCGTTGAGTACAAAAGGCCTCCAATATTCCCCTTGAAGTGTTGGAGTTAACGAGATATTGTTTCTTTCTCTGCTAAGCGCTCCTTACAGCTCTATACGCATAGGAACATTGAGTCTGGGTTGATATCAAGTGCTGAGTATGCACTCAAGCACTTACCAGCACAGATGCTATCAACATGAGCCTAGATGCCAGCTGTGAGGAGATGGTCACGACTCAAGGGTCAGCAACAAAAGACAGACTGAGGGTGGGGAGATCTGTGACATGACGACTTCTGAAAGCATTATATACTATTTAATGGCTTCAGTGTCTGGAAGAATAAGACACAAAGGATACCCTGGAGGTCTTAGAATCATCTTCTGAAGCAACCGGATTAGACGCAGATACAGCATGGCACACTGTATCCAACCCCTTGGAACATACAGCACACCAGCAGCTTTGTTTTTTGGGGCACTCCAGAAACACTTATTGGAATCCTGAATTCTCTGGGCAAGAACACGCGGTTCCTGAACAGTATCTCTGCAACAAAAATTACAAAGAGTTGTTCCTGCTTCACTCCCTCCTAGTGCACAGAGCATGGCTGGGGGGGAAAGAGGGCATCCCCAGTGATACTCTCCTTAGGGCTATAGGTAGATAATGTGTAAGTTAGAGCAACCCCAAGGCTGCTCTAATACATGATAGTGGGGCAGCTCCAAGGAAGCACAAAGGTGGTACACACATGACCATTCCTGTACCAACCATAGTACAATCAGAACAAAAATTGTTACCTAGGCACTTGGGCACCAAAACGGACACTTAAAGGACATAGGGCTGATGTCCAGAGAGAGGAATTTGCATCAAGCAGACAATGCAGCCAGTTCTCTCTAGACTGAGAGAACCACAATTTGAGAACCTAAAAGAAACATGATGGGGAGCAGCAGCACGTGCAACCTACCTCTGCAGACATGCTGGGAACAGATCAAGCATCCTAACCAGCAAAGCATGCTTCCTTTGTTCTGAGGAGTACAGAAGCAATAGCTGGGCCCCTTTTTTGCTAACAGGAGTGTTCTTCTATTGACGTGCACTGTCCTAAGGAAAAGGGCCCATGGATCTTGCTGCTTTCTACTCCACTGCACTGATGTAACAGTGGCAGCACTTGGCCCGAGATATTTTAGAGTATGTTGTGAAAACACGTGAATGGTCAGGTTCCTCCAAAAAAGAGGAAGGGTAACTCACAGGACTAGAAGTCAGAAAGCGTGGGCTCAGTTGCTGACTCACCCTATAACCACGGGTTGGTCACTTAGCTATGCCTCCACTTCTTCACTGGTAAACTGGGAATCCACAAGGCTACTCTAAATTATGCCACAAGCCTAAACAGCCCCAAACACCTCTGGGGATTGGGATAGTGCAAAACTGTCTTAAAACAACCTTTGTGTTTGCCCTGTCTTCAGCAGAGCTCTGGTACACCTGCTCTATGTTCCATCCAACTATGCATTTCCTCCAGGGAAATGACCGGCACTGGTTAAGTCAGACCTCCACTTTAAGCACATTACTCAAAAGCTTTCCTCCATGAGACCTGAGTGTTTGATTAAAATATCAGCACAGCAGAATTCCATACCTGTGACAAGTGGAAAAACAACAAAGAAGGCTGTAAGAATCCATAAGGTAAATTTGAACATGCCCCTCTGAGTCAAATTAAAGAAGCCTAAATTCTAACTAAAGAACTTGGAGTAAGCTGCTTATGAAATGAAAACGATGCATGGTAAATTTAAATAATCCCATCCCATGGAGAAAATATGTTTTGTTTTTCTTCTTTCTAGACATGGGGACCTATAGCTGCTGTCTGCTTCAATAGCTCCCTTATAATTAGAGCTGTGCATTCAGGTTCTTTCTATTGGAGTCTCTGCTTTTTCATTTTTGCTTCAGGAAACCATTTATGGACCAGAAATAAACTGAGAGCCAGTTTCCTCATGGTATTTCAATCATCCAAGAAAGGACCTTTTTTCAGAAAAATCGATCTCATGATATTTCACTGAACTGGTCCCTCAGAATCATTAAAACAAACACAGGCACAAGCATGAGACCATGTGCAGACTTCTAGTTTGGATGCTCCTCTGCCTCCAAGAGCTCTGCACATAGTGGAAGAGGTGCCATTCCAAAGCATGGGATAGGACAGGCGCAGGATTTGGTGAGAGAATCCAAGGGAGTTCAGCTGCCCGCATTGTCAGTCAAGGGGTTTTATGACAGCTGCAGTGGGCCAAGGTCAGAGCTAGAGGATCAGCTTCTACAAGGATCCTACAGGCTTTGCTCTTCCAAGGAGAATGGGGTGTGCTAAGGCTCTGGAGCCCATCCCAGCCCTTGGCTTGGCACAGTAACTGTGGAGTAACTCCTCCAACATTACTCTCCCCACAGGAGTCCCCAGCCTCCAGCTACTTAGGCTGGGAAAATGACATAGTCCTACAAGCAAAGGAACAGTGTGGTGCTGAAAAGTTACTAAAAGCGAGTACCTGTGCAGAGCTGACATCCATTCGTCTCATAGAGAAACACAGATGCTAAAGTGGCTTCCAAAATACAGGTCAAGTTAAATGTCTACTAAGTGTTAAGTGACCTAGTGCCTTTGGATTCTTAATTGATTTCTCAGTCACTCAGGAGTAACTATGCTGGGAATCCCCCTTTCATTTTTAAAAAGCCTTTTATACACCCAAAAGGGTTGATGATGTGTCTTTTGGTTTCAGTGTTACAACTACAGGCCAATGCCCAAGTGAATGGGACTTTTAAGCCTTAAGCGTCACAATTTGAAAGGAAAGCTGATACTTCACAGCCTGTTTTACCTGTGGCCACTGGCCTCCTGATGTAGCTCGTTTAGTTATCTCATTGATTGTATTCCTTCGAGAATCTGGGTCTAGACGTGACACCAGTACAGGCTGGAGGGATCTAAGAATCGCTGTGAAAGAGAGATTCAAGTTGATATTATTATTCATGTCACACAAGTACCTAAAAGATCGAACTGAGATCAGGTACCACTGTCCTAGCACATGGTAAGAAGCAGACCCTGCCTTGATTAGCTTCCAGTCTAAATAGACAAGACAGACAAAGGATGGGAGAAGCAAGATATTACTGCCCCTAACACAGAGAAATAATGTGATTTACACCCAAGTTCATACAGTCTGTGGCAGAGTCAGGAATTGAATGCAGATCTCCCAAGTCCTAGTCCTGCTTTGACCATGAGACCATCCTCCCTGCCCTGTGCTCCTAAAACTATAGGAAATATTAGTAAGTCTTTTGCGCTAATCTAGTATTTTTAGGATCCTTTTCCTATTTACCCACTGGCAGTTTGGCTTTGAGTTATGTCACATATGCAGAATGCTAAACTTCAGGCTGACCACCATAAAAAATAAAGGACATGAGATCAGAAAAAGGCTACAGCATGTATATGGCCCCAATAATAAAAAAAGCATGTGTTCTTTTTCCTTGAGTTGATGGGAGGAGGAGGAGAAGAGATCAGACAATGGGGAAATCAAACATATGTTCTATTCTAATCCATGGAATGGCTTCCTTTTTGCATAACTTCTTCATAGCTCAGTGACACACATCCAAAAAGGAGAATGTGCAAAGAGTTTAAACACAGAAAACAGTGGCAAGAATATGCTGTTTTCTGAATTTCCTTAGTATGGGTCTGTTCTGCATGTTCATTACATAACTGCCTACCCGCAAGACACTGAATAATTTGTATATTCATTTGCAAATCAGGCACTTTAATGAGGACTTGACAAATCCATCCCATCCACTCATGTCAAATAGCAGATTTAGTATGGCAAGCATGCAGCTTAGCCATCAGTTTCTACAGACATAGGGATTAGATTTAACAACAAAATGAAGCTTCTAGACTTTGTGGTTGTGAAGGAGGCTCTTGGCCTATGAAGCAGATTGAAGTGATGCAGCATCCCCTGCTTGAATCTGCATACAAACTGAAACTAGGCCCCAAACCTGGCTCCTATCCACAACCTGAGCAGCTGGGCTCTGGGTTGGGGGACAGGGAGAAAGAATCTGTATCCTCCAAGCTCCACTACAACATGGCCCCCCTCTGGCTTCTGAGTTAGAGGAGCCTTTGCACAACTTTCCCATACATGGAAACGATTGGCAGATCTATACATGGACTTTCAATTCCACTCCTTCCTTCAAGTCTCCTCTGAGCAGTAACAGGCAGAAAGCCACTGTGGAGCAAGCCGCTGCCACAGGTCTATCTAAACCTTCAGTGTGGGTTCACTAAATCCAGTTCTGCAGCAAGAACGTCTCCCTATAGCAGAAGTCACCCTAAAGACATGTGAGCCATGTTCCTTTGGTCTCTTTGTGTTACTCCTGAAGACTCTTTGTCTTCCTGCCTCCTTCCCCCCTGAAGAGTCTGGAATTTCTGAGAAACCACCAGCCAATCCCCCTTCCATCTAGGTTGCCCATAGCCAAATACTGTCAACAGGAGAATCTTCTGGCTACTGACTTACAGGATGATTGTCAAGGGTCACTTTAGTCATGTACACAAAGGAAGACAATGGAGTTAGAAATTATGGAAGGACAGACTTAGGGAGAGCAAGACAGTGGAAATGAGGGCCAGCTTTCCAAAGATACTGAGGCACTTAAAAATGCAGATAAAGTGCATCGTGGGATTTTCAGAAGTGCCTCATCAAGTTAGCAGCCTATCTCCCACTGAGTTCTGAAAATCTTAATAGGCACCGAGCTGCATTTTTAGGTGCCTAAAGATCTTTGCAAATCTGGCCCTTGGTCACTTTTGAAAATAGGACTTTGACTCTTAAGTCACTATGGTGCTTTGGAAAATTTTACCCCTTATTTGTAATTTCATAAATACTTACTGCCAAATACTGGGGCTGACAGGTTCTCTAACCTGGATACAATTGATGGCAATCCAGCTATGACGCAAACAATTCCATCAAAGAAGCTTGAGTGAGGAGCTACGACAAGAATTGGGGCTTCCAAAGGACCTGCTACTTTCCCCTTCACTTTAAGTTGGAAGCCCATCAAGAAGAACATAGCATGACCTAAGAATTGGAGGGCACACTGGGTCAGTCTCCTTTAAAAAGAAAACAAAACAAATAGCACGTGTAAGCGAATAAGCTCTATTAGTTGCTCCGGCCACCATTTCTTTCCCACTTTAGAATGAAGAGCATTCCAGTAAGGTTTCCATGTCATGCATTATAACTACAGGACTCATACACCAGCAATGTGGGAAAACAGAATCTACTGCCCCTTTTGGGATTCCAGTTTGAATCAAAATTAGCCAGTAAAACAACATCAATCCTATTTTTTTAAAATAAAACCCTGATTAAGATGGAAAATGATTGTTTCTTTAAAGGAGAATTTTAACTCTCAGCGATCCCCGGTTTTGCTGTAATCCATTCCTGTTGTTATTCATGCCTGGTGTCATATGGCTACAGAGGAAAGAATCTGTAATGCACCCAAGATACTGAAAGGCCAAAAAATGGAGTAACCAAAACCTAGAATTCCTACTTATAATACATATAACTGTGAAACAGCCCTTTGATGACATCACAGCTATGAGAAGAGACTTGCAAGCTGCCACAGGTGTGTTTGTTGTCATGCATAATAATCTTGAGTGATCTGGCATAAAGGTGGCCAAATACAAATTTTGCATGTTATGTAATATCAGCCAACTACAGAGATGCATGTCTTGTTCCCATCATCCTTAGGTAGAATGCCAAAGGTGTTTTACTTCCTTTGTTAATGAGCACCCCTCTCCCTGGCCCAAACATTCCTTTTTTGCACCATCTCAAAGGAAAGGCCTCCCCTGCAAAGTGTTTAGTTAACAACTAAACCAGCTCGCCAGGTCTCTGCTGCAATAAGCTGAGCAAAATACATGGCCACCACATAGAAGATTTTTCGATGTTTGCAGAAGGTTACAGAAACCTTATTACTGTTTTATAATCACTCAGAGCAAATACACCAACATGCTGCTGCATCTAAACAGGTGAAGCAGACACATTCTGTACAGCATGTATTTTAATATTTCTTTGATCATGTAAATAACCAAAGATATTTTTGAAGGAAACAATTTATTAAAGTTTGGAGCTTTTTAAATACATTGCTAAAAATTCCCCAAAGTATGAAAATTGCTTTTTACCTCTTCCATCCCACAAGCGGCACAGAACCTCTCCCAGGGTGGCAGAAAGTTGCAATCGCTGCAAATGGCCACGCTAGCAGCAAAATTAATGCAATGCACAGGGCTCGAAGTGGAAGCAGGATAATCCCCAACAGGACAGTCTGGGGGGGAGGAAAGGAAGATAATGCATCAACAGAAATCACTTTTGACAACTGATCTGACTGATTACATAATATAGACTTTAAGGTACTTACACCACTGCTACATGATTAAATATGAAAAGTATTACGTGAGCCTAACACAACTACAAATGTAGCGCTTACATAAAGGGTGGGGGAAGTCATTTTTCTTGTGTACTCTGCCAACTCTTTTCCAATTGATGCTTGGGAAAGTGCTCTAGTTGGAACTGAAGTTTCTGAATCTTTAAGTAAAGGACCTTACAAGACGGTTTTATAGAAGGTAGATCATGCCAGACCAAGCTGATCTCCTTTGAGAAGATAACTTGATTTTTTAGACAAAGGAAATGCAATAGATCTAATCTACCTGTATTTCAGTAAGGCATTTAATACAGTTCCACATGGGATATTATTAGTTAAATTGGAGAAGATGGCGATTAATACGAGAATTGAAAGGTGGATAAGAAACTGACTACAATCGGTCATGCTAAAAGGTGAACTGTCAGGCTGGAAGGAGGCAACTAGTAGAGTTCCTCAGGGATCGGCTTTGTGAACAACCTCATTTAACATTTTTATTACTGACCTTGGCACAAAAAGTGGGAGTGTGCTAACAAAATTTGCAGATAACACAAAGTTGGGACGTACTGCCAATATGGAGGAAGGCCAGAATATCACACAAGATGATCTGGACAACCTTGTAAACTGTAGTTATAGAAATGGATGACATTTAATAGTGCGAAGTGCAAGGTTATGCATTTAGGGACTAACAACAAGAATTTTTGTTATAAGCTGGGGACATATCAGTTGGAAATGACAGAGGAGGAGAAAGACTTGGATGTATTGTTTGATCACGGGATGACATGTGGACACAAGAACAAATGGATATGAATGACCATCAACAAGTTTAGGCTTGAAATTAGATGAAGGTTTCTAACCATCAGAGAAGTGAAGTTCTGGAACAGCCTTCCAAGGGGAGCAGTAGGGGCAAAAATCCTAGCTGGTTTCGAGACTGAGCTTACTAGGTTTATGAAAGAGATGGTATGATGAGACTGCCTATGATGGCATGTAGCTGATCTGCGACTGCTAGCAGCAAATATCTCCAATAGCTGGTGATGGGACACTAGATGATGAGGGCTCTGAGTTGCTACATAGAATTCTTTCCCAAATGTCTGGTTGATGGGTCTTGTCCACACGCTCAGGGTGTAACTGACTGCCATATTTGCAGTCGGGAAGGAACTTCCCCTCGGGTCAGGTTGGCAGAGACGCTGGAGAGTTTCTGCCTTCCTCTGCAGCATATGGCACGGGTCACTTGTAGGTTTAAACTAGTGTAAATGGTGGATTCTTTGTAACTTGAAGTTTTCAAATCATGATTTGATGTTTCTATAAACTCAGCCAGAGGTTAGGGATCTATTACAGGAGTGAAGGGGTGAGGTTCAGTAGCCTGCAATGTGCAGGAAGTCAGACTAGATGATGATGGTCCCTTCTGACCTTAAAGTGGCACAAGGGAATGGAAATGGTAATGGTAGCCTCTAGGTGACCAGTTCACATCCAGTCCAGATAGCTAGTAACCAAACATCATTACCAGCTGATGTCTCTCTGATTATTCTCAGTCCTGGTTCTAGGGACGCATCACGAAACCTACTGTAACTAGCACCAATGTTGGTGATTAGGAGCTGGGTTAGGGGTAACACTCAAGTTGTACTTTGAGCTATAAATGTAGAGAAGACATACCTAAATTACCTGTTCATCCCTAACAACTCTCTCTCCATTGTCAGTTCAAGCACAATGTATCACGCCATTACTGCTGTGAAGGCTATGCCTGTTGTATGGCATAGGTCGTCAGCCCCCCCTCACTCTGGGAATTTTTCAAAAGCACTAAAGTCACTTAAAAATATTAAAACATACAGGCTTGTTTGTTTACAGTATGCAGACAACACAATCAATATTTTGCTTCCTATGTCCTGACTGCTTTGAAATGTCCCAGATATTAACATCTTTACAAGTGCCTCTTTAAACCATCAAAAAACAAACACACACACCATGGGGGATAGATCCTCAACTTTTTTTCTAAATTTATGAAAAATACTTTGTTTAGATGGGCTAAAACTCAAGTGCACTCTGAATTAAAGTAGAGCAGCTATTGAAAGGAAAAAGAACACAGCTTCCCTACCGGTGTCACTGACTGAGAAAGACAGACTCAATATGTACACATGGTACAATAAACACAAAGTAGTGTTGCCACAATCAAACTATTCCTCTTAGACTCAGTTCTTATATTTCCCTCAAACATGTTGGGTAGGGACACCACAGACAGATGTCTCAGGAAAATGTAGACTGGCTAATCCACCCATTCAGTTAGGGTTATAAAACCATAAACCATGCTAATCTGAATGCAAATATTTGACAGTATATTTAACTTTAGCATGATGTAACCATATCCTGCTTTATTCCACAATACTGCTGCTTGGTACATGCAAACTATATTCATCCAAAGGCATGATTCCTTATGATTTCCCATGATTCCTTAGAATCATGAACATGATTACTTTCACCCAAGATACCTTTCACTTTCAAATTCTAAACCAGCTCTCCCTATTTGTCAAAATCAAATCTGGTACAGCCTCTCCCCTAGTGACATGGGAGCAAACATTAAGGTGCTGGTTGAAAAAATCTGTTGACAATAAAAAGGGGTACTGTTGGCTTTGAGAGTGCATTTCTTATTATTTGCCCTTTATTTCAAGCAGTATAATGAATCCATAGCTGTAAAGAGACACCATGGTCATCAGTTAAAACTCACAGACTTGTAGCTAACAGTGACCTGCTGTTTTAAAGAGGATGGCATCAGCCACAAGGACTGTTAGCTCGCAGTAGCAGTAAGATTTTTATCCTCTATAAAGCCTGCTAGCTGACTTTACAAATCAGAGGGTAGGTTTTACAAATGACTCTAGCTGACAGCAGGTTGGATTCCATATATCAATACACAAAGTAGCCCATACATTTTAAGTTTATATATATTTATTTTTACCCTTACACTTAACTTTTTCTAACCTATCTCAAGTTCTCTATTTTCTGTCCTTCTCCAGTCTACTCTACAGCTGATGAAGCAGAAATCAATTGTGCTTCATTGCATAGTGATCCAGAAAGCAAACACCTGGCATCACCACCACCTGTGAAAATAGCTGAAATAGATTAACAGATTTCTTACGGTTTCTGAACTGCCTACTCTTTTTGCTATTTTAATCCTTTACCATGGGCAATGCACATACACACCTCCAGATTTACTTTCACAAAGTGGAAGAGCACGATCCAAGCCAAAGAGCACTGGGATTTGTGATTATTACAAACACTGAGAGTCGGTAGCATTGATTGTAATTACTTGCTAATGTATTGTCATTGTGCTTGGTCCTGTACAAATACAACAAAAAGACAGCCCCTTCCCCAAATATCTTACAATTCGACATTAGGAATATAAGAATGGCCATACAGGGGCAGAGCAATGGTCCATCTAGCCCAGTATCCTGTCTCTGACAGTGGCCAGCACCAGATGCTTCAGAGGGAATGAACAGAATAGGGCAATTTTGAGTAATCCTTCCCCTTCCTGCAGCCCCAGCTTCTGGCAGTTAGTGGTTTAGGGACACCCAGAGCGTAGGGTTACATCCCTGACCATCTTGGCTACCAGGCATTGATAGACCTATCCTCCATGAACTTATCTAATTCTTTTCTGAACTCAGTTATAGTTTTGGCCTTCACCTCTGTGGCAATGAGTTCCAGAGGTTGACTGTGTGTTGCGTGAAGAAATACTTCCTTTTCTTTGTTTTAAACTATTCATTTCATTAGGTGACCCACTGGTTTTTGTGTTATATGAATTGATAAATAGCACTACCCCATTCACTTTCTTCTCCCAATTCATGATTTTATATACCTCTATCATATCCTCCTGCCCTCTTAGTCCTCTATTTTCTAAGTAGTACAGTTCCAGTCTTTTTAATCTCTCCTCATATGATAGCTGTTCCATACCCTAATAATTTTCGTAGCCTTTCTCTGTACCTTTTCTAATTCTAATGTCTTTTTTGAGATGAGACGAGCACAACTGTATGTAGTATTCAAGATGAAGGCAGATCAGGGATTTATACAGTGACTATTATGATATCTTCTGGATTATTATCTATCCTTTTCCCTAATGGTTTCTAACGTTTTGTTAGCTTTTTTTCCCACTGCCACTGTAAACTGAGCAGATGTTTTCAGGGAACGATCAACAATGACTACAAGATCTTTCTTAAGTGATAACAGCTCGTTTAGACTCCCGTCATTTTGTGTATATAGCAAAAACAACACGAGTCCTGTAGCACCGTAAAGACTAACAAATTTCTGTGGGCATAAGCTTTCGTGGGCTGCAACCCACTTATAGTTGGGATTACTTTTCCAATGTGCATTACTTTTTATTTATCAACACTAAATTTTTTCTGCCACTTTGTTGCCCAGTCACCCACTTTAGTGAGATCCCTTTGTAACTCCTTGCCCTCAGGTTTGGACTTAACTATCCTGAGTAATTTTGTAAAGTTTGCACATTTTGCCACCTCACAATTCACCTGTTTCCAGATCATTTCTGAATACACTGAATAGCACTGGTTCCAGTACAAATCCTGGTGGGATCCAGAGGGACACAGCTATTTACTACTCTCCATTGTGAAAACTGACCATTTGTTTCTACCCTTTGTTTCCTATCTTTTAACCAACCAGTTACTGATCCATAAGAGGACCTTCCCTCTTATCCCACGACTGCTTACTTTGTTTAAGAGATTTTGGTGTAGGACCTTGTCAAAGGCTTTCTGAAAGTCCAAGAACACTATATCCACTGGCTCACCCTAGTCCACGTTTGTTGACACTCTCAGAGAATTGTAATAGATTGGCATGGCATGTTTTCCCTTTACAGAAGCCATGTTAATTCTTCCTCAACATATCATGTTTATCTATGTGTCTGATAGTTTTGTTATTTATTATAGTTTCAGCCATTTTTCCTGGTACTGAAGTTCGGCTTCCTGGCCTGTAATTGCAAGGCTTGCCTCTGAGGCCTTTTCTAAATCTAGGCATTACATTAACTGCCCTCCAATCACCTGGTACAGAAGCTGATTTAAGTGACAGGCTACGTACCACAGTTAATACCTTTGCAATTTCATATCTGAGTTTCATATGTGAACTCTTGGGTGAAAACCATTTGGTTCTCGAGACTTACTACTGTTGAATGTATCGATTTATTTAAAAACCACCTCTGCTGATACCTCAGTCTGGGACAGTTACTCAGATTTGTCACGTAAAAAGAATGGCTCAGGTGTGGAGCTCTCCTTCACATCCTCTGCAGTGAAGATAATGAAAAGAGTTCATTTAGCTTCCCTGTAACAGCCTTGTCTTTCTTGAGTGCTCCTTTTGCACCTTGATCGTCCAGTGGCCCCATTGACTTTTCAGCAGGCTTCCTGATCTACTTTTTAAAAAAATTGCTGTTAATTTTTGTGTCCTGAGCCAGTGGCACTTCAAATTCTTTCTTCGCCTGCCTCATTATACTTTGACACTTAACTTGCCAGCGTTTATGCTCTTTTCCATTTTCCTCATTAGGATTTGACTTCCAATTTTTGCCTCTAACACTGCTGTTTAAATCCTGATGGCATTTTTTGGGTCCTCTTTCTGCTTTTTCGGGGGGAGGGATGAGGAAGGTATACATTGTTTGAGCCTCTCTTATGGTGTTTTTAAATAGTCTCAAGCAGTTTGCCGGCATTTCACCCTTGTTTTAATTTTTGTTTTACTAGCTTCTTCTATATTGTGTAGTTAGTTCCCTTTTTTAAGTTAAATGCTACTCTGGTGGGTTTCTTTGTCATTTCCCCCCTATATACATGGTAAATTTAATTACATTATGGTCACTATTACCTAGCAGTTCAGCTACATTCACTTCTTGTTCAGATCCTGCGTTTTAGTTAGGACTAAGCCACGAATTGCCCCTCCCCTTGTTTGTTCCAGGACAAGCTCCAAGAAACAGTAATTTATGGTGTCTAGAAATTTTATCTCTGAATCCCCTTTTGAGGTGACATATACCAGTCAATAAGAGGATAGTTGAAATCCCCCATTATTATTGCAGTTTCTGCCTTTGCAGCCTCTCTAATCTCCCTGAGCATTTCACAATCATTGACACCATCTGGTCAGTAGTATATTCCTACCGCTATAATCTTACTGTTCAAGCAAGTATCCGCAGAGATTCTATGGTACAGTTTTATTCATTTAACATTTTTTACTTTGACTCTATGCTTTTTCCCCACACATTGTGCCATCATTCCTATATATTTTATACTCTGGTATTACCATGTTCCATTGATTATCGTCGTATAACCATGTTTCCATGATGCTTATTCCATGACGTTGAACTTCAGGTGCAGATTATGAACAAAGAATGCATAAGGAGAAGATCATATACTGTATTTCTTGATCCAGAATTGAGAAGCTAGTAGGAAATCTCTGGTTTAACAAATTCTGTGCATAGAATATTTGATCAAATATCAGCAGAAAGTGGAAGATTATTAGACCACACTGTATTGCACTGATTATCCTTATTGAGACAATGTCAGTCCAAATTTGGCTCAAAGTTTAGATTTTAATAATAAGATTTTTAAAACCATAAACCCATAATTGTTTCCACCTGTTATTTTAATTCCAAAAGGGGAATGGGGAAAAAAAGGAAAAAGTATCATCCAATCCCCTGCAACATTTGCATGCCCTGCAGTGCAGAGTCATGCGAGTGAAATCTGTTAGCAATAAAGGGAAACTGGCTACCCTCTTTGCACTGTCCACGCTACGAGATAAGTGATAGTCAACATTAAAAAAAAAAAAAAGCAAATTCGATTTTTAAATGTTTTAAACTATTTAATTTTAATCTGAAAAGGACAGGAAAAGGGTTTTTTTTAAGTGTTTAGCGCGAGTCCTTTTCAAATCACTACTACAAGAAGTCAGCTTTTTTTTAACCTATCATCTCAAAGTGAGGAAAGTATTATTCTGATTGTACAGATGAATAACAGGGAGGAACAGGGTTCCTGGAAGAGGAACCGGAGCAAAAAGTTCACTGTCATGATAAAAATAATGTTTTAAGCAATTTTCTTTCCTATTTTACACAAATAACACTATAGCCCTCAGACTGTATACTTACATAGAAGAGTGACTCTCATGTGGAGTTGCAATTTTGATGTCAGTGGGACCACTCATTAGTGGACTGGGTCATTAGATCATTAAAATGAGAATTTTAAACAGTGACTTACTTTTTGAGCTGCTTACTTTTTTATGTTTCTGGAAGCTTTGATAATAAAAACAGCCAAGTTATTTTCACCTTTATTACTAATCAGTTTCATTGTCAATGTGACGTGAACCAGATGAGGCAAGGTTCAGGAAGGAAATATTTCCACTACATGGCTTTCCTGGAAAAAGTTCTACGGCGGTTACATTTTCTAAAAACACCTCCCCCAGCCGAATCTAAAAATCCCAGTGCTGCAACTGGGAATCTAACTGCAGCATTAGGGCCAAATCATGGGCCAGTTCTGATCTGCCTGGTGCCAGAACACCAACATCAGAAGGAGCTGCAACCCAGATGTTCTACTCCTGTCACTGGTCCACTGGGCCCAACAAGCCCCTGTAAACGGGGAGGTGAACGCTCCCTAAAGTAACATCCCCCAGTGTGCTGGGAGCTACTTCATTTTGGGGGGAGGAAATCAAGATTTACCATGACACCGTATGTGTGACGACCCCTCTGTTAAAAGGGGGCAAGAACCATGCAGGTTTTGCCAGGCTGGGAGGGCTGTACCCAGGGCTCCCGCTGCAAGCGCGGAGCTGGGGCGCCGCACCGGGGCGCGCACGGAACGGGCGGCGGGGAACGACCCGCGCTGGCGCCTGCGGTGGGGTCGTGGCAAGGATCTTCCAACCCCGCCAGGCGCCGGGGCGAAAACCTGGGCTGCGGGAGAGGGTCGGACGCTCACCCAGCGGCTCCGGGCAGGCGGGGACAGCCGCGGGGGCCGCTCCGCGGAGGAGCCCCCAGGCAGGGTCGTCCTGGCCCTTGGCTGCGCGGGAGTCAGCGGAGGGGCAACTCGCGGAACGCCCCGCCGCAGGAGAGCCGCGCCCAGCGCCTGGCACGGGCCGGGCCAAAGGCCGGCGCGCGGCTCCCACCCCCCGCCCGCGGCCTCGCCTTACCCGGGCCGTGTCCGTGGCGCCCAGGCGCCGCTCGTGCACGAAGGGGTTGAGGACGCGGGGCGCGTACAGGGACTGCTGCCTGGGCAGGGGGAAGAGGCGCTGCGCCATGGCCCCGCTCCGCTGCCGCAGCCTCGGCGCCCAGCGCTGCCGGCCGAGCGCGGCCGCTCCACCCACCGCCCGCAGCCACGTGCTCGCCAGCCGGCCGGAGACGCCCCCGGGGCGCCGCCCCCGCGGGGTTCCCCGCCGGCCCCGCGAGCAGGCAGCTGTCCTGGGGAATGCCCAGGGAGCACGGCCAACCCCCGGGCCCTTGTAGCCCCCCCCAGCTTTGGGGGACGGGGGAAGGCCCCCCCCCAGGAGCAGAGCCCCTGTTCCTCCTGCAGGAGTGGGGCCCAAAGCCAGAATCGGAGGGTGACCCGAGCTGGGCCCCCCACTTCCCAGCTCCTGGCACTCAGGGTAGCAGGGGCAGACCCTTTCCAGCCCCCCCACACTTCAGACAGCAGGGCAGGCCCAGGGCAGCCTCCTCAAAGGGAGCGCCCAGAAAGTGCCGCTCACCCGACATCTCCGTTTGTGGGACTTCTCTGGCCTCCAGGACCGTAGTCTCTACCAGCCCCACAAGCTTTACGGGCCCCTCACGCTGTCACTCTGAGGCAGGGAACTTGTTACCCCCCACATACGTGGGAACCGGAGGCACGGAGAAACTAAATGACTCGCCCAAGGCCTCTGCTCGGAGGTTGCATCCTTTGTTACTCTGACGATTTGTTTTGCGGTAAGGCCTGGGAGCCCCAGTCATGGCCCAGGTTTCCATTGTGCTAGCCGCTCTACAAACACAGACCAAAAAGACAGCCCCTGCTCCAGGGAGCTTTCCTCCCTTTCCCTTTGTGGTAATACAAAAATATCTCTCAGATGCAAAGCCCAATAAATCGTCAAGAAACAAGCCAGGACTGGGTCAGTCAGTTTCTCTTTTTAACATGTAAAGTTTGTCTTCAATAACTTCAGTTTCATTCCTTCATATCCTGTTATCACCATTTCTGATCAGTATTCGTTAGGGATCAATAATGAGACAGGCCCAGGTTTGTATGTAGTAGCAGGGGTTAATGTGGACCTAAAATAGATAATGAGGGCGTCATCCTAATGCCCTGAAACTTTTATGCTGCAGGGCAGAGACAGGGCAACTTACTGCCAGAAAGATAAAGTTAAGGGGTCAGGTCAGGGTGGCATAATTATTGAAAGGGAGTTAATTTTAGGTCGGGAGCCCTATAAGCCTATTCCTATTCCTACTCCATCTCCTCCCTTTCAGAGTTGAGGGCTGCTGGAACTTCCTCAGCCTTCAAACCTGAATGAAGCTGGGTCCCTTTTTGAAGCTAAGCAAAGTTTCAGCCTGACTTTATTTGAGGTCCTTTGTTTTAGTTCCTCACACTACACTCTTGACAGAGCTGATATAAATTTATTAACCAGATTACGATACAAGAACAAAAATCGGGAGGGGGGCTCTACTGGAATGGGCATTGGACTGAGACATGGCTTCTAATCTTGGCTCGCAAAGGGCTGACCCACTATATGACTTGGGTGTTCACTTGAGCTCTCTGTGACACTATTTCCTTTCTCACCCGTGTAACTAAGTAAGCATTCATGTTGTAGCTAGCACCCTAATGCTATTCGAGCCTCTAAGTGCTACCATCATACAACGAAATAATAATAATGAACAAGTCACAACTTTTCTAATCCAGTTCATCTGGGGAGAACATTACTTGCCTACTTCACAGCGATGTCATGAGGATTAATATGTTATCAGCAGTCAAATTATTTTAATAGTATTTGTACTTTGACAAGGCAAAGCACTTTGTAACAGCTAATTAATAATACAAGGCTTCTGCCGAATTCTGGCCTCAGGTATGCACACACAGCAGTATCTGTCTGCAATGGAACCTCGACATTTTACTTCAAACATTCGAGTTTCCTTTTTGTCACTAACAACAAAAACAATACCCCGAGTCGGGTGCCCCCCAAACCCAGCATCTCAAACAGTCGCCTGCCCCTAAATCCAGCCCTGACCACTACCATCACTGGTGTTTCTCCCTGTCATCTATCACACGCCCTGTCTGGAAACAGTTAAAGGACAATCGAAGAAGTTGATAACTTGGAATGTCAGGGAACCTTTTGGCTGCCAGACTTGAACTATCTAGAGAGGCCTTGTTACAGGTGGAGGGAGAGAGAACTTGAAGGGTGAAAGGAGAGTCTAGGGACCCCGGAAAGGTCTGACCAAAAATCCAAAGGACTTTCTGAGTGGTGAGAGTACTGGAAAGAGGGATGGGAGTGCAGGTGTTGTTTTTGTTTCTGTAACTCTCTGGACTTCATGAATAACGGGTGTGTGTAAGATGTTACTTTGCACAGATTCCTTTCTGCCATGTGTCCCCAGAGAGTTCAGCTTTAAACAGGAGTATCAGTGAGGGTGAAGCTCTGGGAAAGGTTGTGCTTAAATTACTGGGGAGACTTAGGGGTTCAGCACAGGCCTCGGGGCCTTGGCCAGCTGGACCATAGGGGGTCCATTTCCAAGAAGGGGTATCAAGCATGAAGTCTGCACCCCAGGAATGAGCTGAGAACACTGCTCAGATTCACTGGGCTTAGAAGCACTTGGAATCCAGTGGTTAATCAGATCACAGCAGCCTGGGAGTGTCCAGGTCTGTGGCACCGTCCATTAGCAATCTCACAGAACAAGAATAAATTCCAGATTGTGATAAGATCAACTCCCACAAGAAGGCACCTCCTTACATGTTACCTACTGCTTAGAGATGCTGTTTATCTTTTGCTAGGTATGAAATGGTAGTGTGAAAGAGAGAGAGAGTTTGCGTGTGAAACAGGCAGGCAGATTTATTCCTTCCCTTCAGCTGACTCCCTCTCTCTCCTAGCTTTCAATAAGGAAAAGAAGAAGTCACCTCTATCCTGTTCTCTCAGCTGCTGGCTTTCCCCACCATGATATTGTGATACAGTTGCTTCATTCCAGTGGCAGCACCATTCTCAGTGATTGGTGGGAGGAGATGCTTCTTGTAGTCCTTGCCTAAAAGTTGTTTGCAACTAATCTCTGATAATTTTAAGGTCTTAGCATGATTCTGTGGATAGGTGTTCATGTAGTTACTTCTCCTGAATGCAGAATACGCAACAGTGATCCACAAAGCAGATCAAAGAGGACAATGTTGCCCTTAATGTGTAAACACCTGTATGGGATCCAGAAAACAAATGATAAGAAAGAACAGGACAATATGGCTTAATTTTTATCTCATTTTTTCTGTTATATTGTCCTTTACCTTTTGAGCATCATCACCACCAATGTCATGAGCAGATATTATTAATATTTATTCGTTAGTGTGCACAATGTGCTAAGTACTTTCAGCTCCTGGCGTGAACCAATCTTAGGCACACAATCTCAAATGCCCATCGGTCCATGGTGAGGGAGGTATTTGAGGGAGTGTATGTAAAGGGGAAGCTGTCCGTGATTCCGGCCAACTCTGGTACGCATTCTCCTCTTTGATGGATTAAGCTATATTCCCTTGTTGATGTTATTAGAGTGCGTTTATAGAGTTAGCTATTACAAAAAAAGAAGTGAGGTTGGGCCTGTATATAGTGGGGACCTGAAATCAAGAACCCATATCATACAATGGGACAAAACTTCATGAAAACCAGTGTCATCACTTTACCTGGCATTATATTTAAAAAAAATGGACAGTTTGTTCAAAAATCCTGACCGCTTGGTTAGCTGAGCAGCAACCAATTCCCCTCTCACTGGCAGCCAGTCTTCCATAGAGACTCCCATGGCTGTGCTTAAATGAGCTTTGTGCAGGGACTAAGGCTCTTCCCAATTCTCCCTCTGTGACCACTCGCTTATAAGGAAGGACCCTCAGGTACTCAATCACATTTCTCTCATTAGGGATGACACAAAGACTCAAGTTTCTAGCCTCAGAGCCATGGTACCACAAGTTCAAAAGTGACCTCTGCCAATCTTCGATCTCCTTTTAAAGCCCTAACTCCATGGGCCATGGCTAGAACTATTTGGAAAATGGAATGGAATGGTCATTGCAAAAAAACTTTATTCGGAAACATTGAAAGGTTTTGTTTCAATAATGTATAGCAGGGCCAGAATGTTCATCCTGGATGTTCCATTTTATAATTCAATAATATGTGATGGGGAGAAGAAATCTGAGGTTATAGTTTTAGCAGCAGAGCTAACCTAAGTTAGGAACTTAATGCAGGAGACACAGAATTGCCATCAAGTTGAAGGTTAGACCTTGCTTCACCCAACCAACTATTCTGAGCCTCAACTCCTCACCCTGTACAGTGTGACATTCACACAGGAAGCAGCGAAGTAGAAGCTGAATAAACATAATGTTCCTGTTTGCAACAACTCAGATGTGATCTCTGTTGTTTATTCTCGCTAACTTTCCACCTCTTGAGCACAACCAACTTCTGTGTGTAGTGCTTTTGTGATATGGACATTTTAAATCAGCGGGAGTTGCTCGTGCTCAGCATCTCCAAAAATCAGGCCCTCTTTGCCTATAACAAATTCATTTTCACTTGCTGTTTGAGTTCAGATTTAGGGATATATAAAGCATGTGGTTGTGATACTCATGTGCTAAATGTGCTTGGGAAGTGGCTTTGACCACCTCACCTACTCTCAGCCCACTTGTCCTCATCCACTCGGACTACTTCTAACTCCAGGGTGTTTCAGCAGCTGAAGATCTGACCAGGAGTTTTATCCCATTGGATAGAGGAGATTCCTAGCTTTCTAATTCATTCACTTGTTGTGCTGCGTCAAAGATCCCAAGTTACCAAGGCTTACAGTCAGTATGTTCTTATATATAGAAAATCTATTTTAGGCAATTTCATACAATTTAAAAAATATTTATTATATTTTTTCTCCCCGCTGAGGTCGATACAGTTAGACGTATGCCACTGAGGGAGCCTAGCTTTGCAGTGAGAGAGAAGCATATAATGCAAGTAAAATGTTTTAATATTCTGAAATAGTCATTCTGTAAAATATTTCACATACCAGAATACATGATGAGGTGGTGAGATGAAAAGGTATTATTGGCATTCATTTGTAATTCAGCCATTGTTCATGAATTTGAGTCAGTGAGGCACGTTGTAAGTTCTTTGGGGGCAGTGAACAGCTGTTTGTTCTGTGTTTGTACAGCACCTAGCACAATAGGGATCTGGCCCATGACTGGACTCTTATGTGCTACCACAATACAAATGACTGCTACTAATAATAATTAATAATATCACTACACCATAAGGAATTTTATGTCTGTCTGGTGTTTTTTTATTATACATCGCTAAAGTCCAAAGATAAACAGATAGTGTTATGTATGTACAATTTAAGTGTAATTTAGTCTTACTGCTATACAAATATGTGCCTAGCTCACAGGAATATTCTAAGCACTATGAAGGTCTGTAGGAAAATAGATTTTTGCCCTGGTGAGTTTACAGTCTAATATCCTGATCCTGTAGTTAAATCTGCTGATATTGAAGCCCTGTGTCCAGCAAAGCTGCAGTCTCTACATACAACTTGAAACATGCCAGCAGATTGTGAGCACCCAATAATGCCATTTTTGCAGAATATATCCTGTAGAGGGCAGAGCCTCTTCTGGTGTAAATTGTCATTACTTCGTTGAAGTCAGCGGAGCTACGACCATTTACACCAGATTAGCACCTTTCCTTTAGCGCTCTTTTTGGGAAGAGTTTACTCTCTTTTCTTTGTCTTAGCTAGAATTTGTTCCCATATATTTTCATACCATAATGATGGAAAATAAAACATCATAAACTCGTTTTAGCGTTTATTTCCAAAAAGTATTGGATAGACGAAAATACGTTTCAAAGTGCGAGACTAAATACAGGCACTCACACACTTTTGAGATCTGCTGTCAGTCATCTCTCATCTGTAGCAGAAGCTAACAGATGTTGCCCCTTATAGCTTTTTGCTGATTAATTATCCTGATTAGCCCTGTTGTCTTTTCTTTATAGAACACATTCAAAGGTATTTTGACATAGAAATTGAAAACCCGCTATATGTTTGAAGCAGATTACCACATGCTTTTGAAAATGAGCCCCATCTGGTGGTCACAATGCTCTACCACAACAAAACTCAGCACTTTGTTCATTCAGTAACTGATCCCCCACACAACCCTTTCTCAAGACAGGCTGCAATGACCCTGCACAAATAGCACCATAAGAGATTATTACATTTGATGGGTCCGACTCTCCTGTTGCTTAAACTGGTATAAATTAGGAGTTCAGAAGAAGCCAATTCAGATATACTGGTGTAAATTTGGTGTGAGGAGAGAATCAGACTGTAGAAATTACCGTTAGGTAGCCAAAACGCAGACTGAGAAAGGAAAGAACAAGTTATGGTCTGTAATGATAAAGGCTAATTTTAAATGGCATATCTAGAAATAAAAAGGGTTCACATTTTAGAAGGAAAATAAAACATACTAGAAGTGATCAGTTTCTAGAAGTAATATCTATTTAACTATGAAACAAACCAACCAAATTGTATATGGAATGCTCAAAGGTCCAAATACGCAAGTGGAGTAACTCAGCACAGTGTGTGTGTAGGAAGAAATCAAGTCTGAAAAACATTAGCCCCAAAACTGAAAGTTTTGTGACTTAGAACATGGATACAAGCAACTGGCAATCCTGCCCTTCCTCCCAATGCACGCACGCATGCACACACACCTTGGCTCTGGTCCAAACGTATCCTGGAGGTTTTCTTTCTTGTTAAACAACAACAAAACAAATCTAAACTTAAGTTTTCTCTGGAGTCTGGCTATTTCTAGAGTATTTTCAGACAAATTCCCATCTCTGTCTCCGTCCCTTGTTCTCTCTGCCTTATAGAGACTTTCAAAGCTCTTATATCCTGGGTTGAAGCAAATAGGAGCACATTTGCTGGCTACCAGGATGAGTTAGCAAAATAACTTGACCTCTGTGAACAGCAATTAAATCCAGCAATTGATATTAGGGGGTAAGTAACTATACACAGCCTCCTGGATTCTGCAGCCACCAGGATCCAATTCAGCCCAGTCTATGGTGTAAACTAGAGCAGCCTTACAACTTTGGACTGTCCATTGCTCTAATGGGCCATTTATTCCATCCAAGAATAGCTGGAGTGTAATGGCACTAAAGCCATGGCCCATTCTCATGGCCATGTACCCTACAACAGGCAGGAGACTCCCCCTGCCATGCTGAGAGAATTCCCAGGCAGCTATTTGATCTGACTTCCCCTACTCTTTACACCACTTGAGTGGAATAAAGCAGGAAAAAACCAGCACCCAGAATCAGGTCCCTTAGGTTTACAAGTCATGTATTAGAAGTGCAGCACTAGGCCTCCACAAAGCACTTAAATGTGCTTAGCTTGCATGTGATTAGCCCCATGAGAGTCAATGAGATTTAAAGAGAAGCATTTGCTTACATCCTTTGCTGGATTAGGGTCTAGTCATCTAGCTAGCTACACTGAATAGTTGGCTAAATGAGGTGAGATTAGATGTGGCTTGTTGATTCTAAATGAAAGTAAAATTATTAACTTTGGACCTTATTTAACAGGCATTGCCCATGCCATACTCTCATTTACATCAAGGAGTGCCCTGCCCGAGGCAGCTACAGAGCTGGACACTGTGTATGCTTATGTGTCCTTGGGTCACAGGGACTTTACACTGGTGATGGAGGATTACATATCAAGCTCCCAGGGCTCTCATAGTGTCATCTTTCATGATCACTGAGTGCACTTTAAAACAAAAGAAAAAAGTAGATGTACAAGAAAAAGAGAATCCGTGAATTGCATGTGTATAAAATATAAAATCTTGCTGTTTTTTTCCTTTGAACTAAACCCAGGAGGAACAGTAAAGTTTACCCTATTTAAAACATTAATTAGGGAGCTGCCAGTACATAGAGATAAAAAAGAAGTCTTAGAGAAGTCTCCAGGGACTCGAAAAACCTAGTTTTGTCTACATGAGGCAAAATAATTTTAATTAGCGGCAACTGAATTCAAGTGAACTGATACAAGCAACAAAAAGAGAATTTATCTCACAATGTATTCATGGAGCATAATTGAATGTTCATTAGCTAAGAGTTATTTATTGACTGTTAATGAGCAGAAATGAATATGGATTATTTCTTATTAAGTTGGAAATGTATGGAACTAATTGTATTTAAATATAGTAGCTATAAACCTGTGTTTATTAAATGTCACAACTAAGCACAGTACTGGCACGTAGGTGAATTCGTATTCTTTACTGTAATTTAATTTTAAATATTTATTAAGCTAAGTGGTAATAATACATTGCTTGTGGTAACGAGTGGGTTTTACATTATGCTAGCAGGACTTAGCAAAACCTTTATATGGATAGGATTTATGCTTTGTTTCGTCTGAATCAGGGAAGGCAATATAACAGCACAGTAGAAGTGACAGGATTACTGTAAGAGGGTGTTATATTTTTTGTTCCTCACAATGTAAGTCCTCTGTTATTTAATGATCAAATAAAAATTGGGGCTGTATTGTTACCATGACTTGGTGGCAATCTCACAAAGGAGTGTTTTGGTGAGAGGCTGTTGTCGAAGAACTATAGAAGTATTATCGTAGCCATGAACATTCATAGCAGTGCTGATTGGTATTGACATAGGCCCAGATCTTTAACGGTATCTAGACATTGCTCTGCTCAGCATTGCAAGCTCACGGAAAAACAAGAGGGGTGGAAGAGGTGGTGTTGTGGTGGGAAAGGCAATGGAGAAGGAAGATGAGGTGGGGAGTAGCATGGGGCCAGGGAAAAGAGGGTGGAGAAGGGCCCAGCAGCTAAGTGAGAAGGGGCTGAGAGAACGGCAGACGAGGAAGATGGAAAGGAAAAGGTGAATGGTGAGGAGTATGAGTCAGACAGGACAGTAGAGGAGCGGGGAATGCAGCCAGGGAGAGGCAGAAGGTAGAACATGTAATAAGTCACTGTGCCGGACTCAGGAAAGACTCCTGATGGCATCACGGGCTGTAAAGAGGGTAGACGACCCAGCGCTTGCTGTCTTCTGCTAGAGCTGGTAAGGAATGACAGGCACCAGAGACTGTCTGTGGAGGAAATCTGGGCAGAGAGGTGGGGCAAAACGGGAGGATGATTGTCTAGTGGAGGGCTGGCACACAATGGGGTCTGGTAAGTGGGCAGTGGGGCCTGGTGGTCCTCCGCTTCCAAGCCTATCTGAGTGGGACATACCTTTCTGATAATGACTAAATGAGACCTGACCTCTCTTGCAACATACCGAATGCCTTAGCTTTCACCGACCACAATGGGAGTTGGAGGGTCTCAGTCGCAGAAGCGTGCAGCACCATGTAGACTCAGACCCTGCGTGATTTTATGCTGCTGGAAGGATGTCTGGTCTCCTGAGAAAAGAGAATGGATATTTTCATACCGATAGCCAGATTCTGCACCTTCGAAATCAACGGATGTTCTGTGATTGCCTTCGATGGTTTATGTGAAGAAACATGTCTTAGTGCCAGGGCTGACAAAGGCAGTGGGAAGGAGGGGACAACTGTACATGGGACCTAAGCTTTGAGCCCCCCGCCCCCCCCAAACATCTGTGTAAATAAAATGAAATGGGAGGGGGTAGGGCCATAGTGAATATGATGTACTGGGGCCCCAAATTTCTCTGGATGGACCTATTTAGGGTGAGCTAGTGCCATTATAGGTCTATGTTGTAGGCAGTATTGAGCCACACAACTCTGGGAATGGAGCACTGGGTAGTTTAAATTGCTTCCCATGAGGCTTTTAAAGAAAATTCCCAGTTTGCTCAGTTCCTCCTGTTTATTGTTTCCTTTTTTTACTCTTAGCATTTATCTCTTTTGCATAAAATTGTTCCAGTCTGATAATAAGAACAGTATTTCTGGCACTGAATTCTTATGTTTAGTGAAATTACTGTATGGACACCATATTATGACATTTGCAGTATTATCTATAAGCAACAATCACTAGTGTCCCTTTTCATAGAAGATTGCAATTTTCTTTCCTTTTCACAAGGGGGCGATAAACCTCTACTCATTATTAAGCCACAGCACTACTCATTATTAAGCCACAGCACTACTCCATCCCACTGCTAGTGCAGGAGTGTTATATTTACTGTTACTGTATCTAGGCTAGTTTTAAATATCTCTAATGCCATGACTCCCTTTGGGAGACTATTCAACACCCTAATAATGCTTCTATTCTTATTTATTTGAAATAGTCCCATTAAGTGTGTTTCTTACAGTCAGGGACATTTCCCTTGTTATCTGAATTTTCCATTTCTTCATTTCAACCCTTTGCTTCAAATTACTATGTCTCCTTCTGTAGACCCTCCCTTTTAATACAGTATTAGCTAATCTACAGACCAGGGCCATGTTCTCAGGCTGTCTTATGTTGATCTTTATAATAATGATGGCAAGCAGAAGCTGCCGTTGTTTGGAAGATTTAGCACCTGTACTTTCTCTTCCAATATAATCAGTTTTCCCCCTTGTATTAAGAAGCTTATGATCCTTTTATTTTCATGATTGTTGTAATTTCCTTATTCTCTGCTTTCCATTCTATCTTTGTGAGTTCTGATTTGCTTTCTGCTATATTAAGAACAGTGAATTATTTGCCATGAGTCATTTCACCACCTGTAGGCGCAGCATCTTAAAAGAAAGGAAGAAGAACCCCTGATTTAGCAAATTAAATACTTTTGTGTCTCTGTTGATGCTACATGAGGTCATTCCAGGTAATGGATCTGAACGATCTGGGCCTATATCAGTTTGTAATGGCAATCACTATTAAAGTAAATGCTTAATAATTTATGGCATGATATGGCCCCTGAAGAACGGTTTTATGGGTCTCCTTAATTAAAATATATATTATTAGATATAATATACATCTTTATGTTTATTCTAATTCATAGGAAATCTGCATGCAGAATCATGGACGCCATCCAGCTAAGCACTGAGGCACGTACTTAGGCTCAACCGAGAGGACTGGGTCAAGAGGTGCCTAAAACCATCTTCGCACCTTCTCTTTCAAGAACTTGCAGCTCTCTACTTCCAAGTTTCTTCTGGCCCCAACCGTAGGCTTGGGCAGACTTCCCTGCCAAAGCACCCTGGTGCCTGCAGCGCAGAAACTTGCTAAGCTGCAGATCTACCCCTGCCATATCTCCTGTGGCCAATAGTCCACCCACTCCCTGCTCTGCCCCACTCCCAACAAACCTCAGATCCCCTCTGTACTAAGGGCTTCCGCAGGGGCAACACAGAACTGACAAAGCTGTCCCCACCCTTGGCATATAGGTGG
Source organism: Mesoclemmys tuberculata (assembly GCA_007922155.1). Taxonomy (NCBI): domain Eukaryota; kingdom Metazoa; phylum Chordata; order Testudines; family Chelidae; genus Mesoclemmys; species Mesoclemmys tuberculata. The sequence goes on from ML675631.1 coordinate 3,722,737, forward strand.
TCCTGCACGGGCACTATTCCTGTGGGGAGCCAGAAAGCCACTAGGAATCTGACCCTTTGCCAAGGGGTGCTTGTGAAGGGACACAGGATTAAACCTCTGGATCCAAACCCTGATCGTGGTTGCACTGGTGTAACTGAGATCAGAATCTGTCCCATCCTTTTTATCATCGCTGGGCAGAAGGTATGGCTGTTTAGTCTTTCTGTGTCTTACGGGCTAAAATGCCGAGAGGCGTTTTAATGTCTGTAACTTTAAGTAAAATCTTAAGAGGCCCTTTTCTGCCACAGCTAATGGTTTCTGGGACAGGAATGCAGTTCTCAGCACCAGGCTCTCCCTAGTTATTTCTCCCAGGAGATTCAGGCATTGTGACTGGTTTTCTTCAGTTCAAAACAGTATCACAAAAATGTGTGGCATCACTTATGTCGGGGTTTAACATCAGCTTCACTCCAGACAACATCGGAGCTTTATGTGTTCCATTAACTTCTTATGCCTTCCTTGGCACAAGTAGCCACAGTTCTGCTATGCACCCAACACTAAATCAGGTAAAGTCAACTGTAAATGGGATGTGCCTCACTTTAATCCATAACTCATGTGTATTCAGTTAAGGAAAACAAACCCTTCTTACCACAACTCTATGGGCCCTCCAGAACTCCATCCATATGTAAAATGATCCTCAAAAGTCACATTCTGTCTTATTACTTAAAATTGCAAACACACTGTAGTCTCAGCAGTGCTTGTATGTAGAAGATGATCCGGAGGATCAGGGCATCCACTAAAAACCAAGAGAAAATGGTGACTATGAAAAAAGAATCCTACATTCTCTGCATCTCCAGAACTCCCAGTTAGGGCTGTCTGACATTTTTCACTCAAAACTGTTTTTTCTGACAGAAAATAGGGCTTTGACAAAACAACATTTTTCCTGAAGTGTTCGATTTTCATGGAATTTTTTGTTGTTGTTGTTGAAAAACCAAATACCTGAGAACCAAAGTATTTCAATTTGGATATGTTGCTGTGGTGTCTCATGTAATTCAGCTGCCTCACATCCCGATTCTCCTCTCTGTGCTAGGCTTCCTGACTGGACTACATGTCCCAAGAGGCACCTGACCAGGAACTCCCATTATGCACTGCCTTTGATCTCCAAGAGGGGATACTGTGGTGGATCATAGAAGAGATAGTTCAACCAGGGGACCTAGCCATTAGAGGAGAATGAAAGCAAGAGACACCCAAACTTCAATTCATAAAAAACTTGCGTAACTCCCGTCGACTTCGCTGCTTCCATTCTGTGCATGGTCCACACTGTGCTGCTCTGACAGGAACAGCGTTCCCCTTGATGCAGCACTACGCCACTTTTGGACGTGATTTTACTAGGTCAATTTCTGGATTTCTTCACTGACCGCTCAGTCGATCCAGAGAAATCGATCTGACAGCGGCGAATTTGTCGCCATCAGTAACCTAAGAGTCCTCAAGACCTAGATCTGGAGCCACTGACTTTGAATGACTCTCAACTAATGGCCAGCCCCCATAAGTTTTCCACACAGGGACAGATAAGTGAGGCTAGCATGACTGGGAAAGAGGGTCGAGACTTCCTAGTGGAGCAGATGGCAGAGAGATAGAGACCTACTGAAGAACAGGGTGCTGCTCTGTGCAGAGGGACCAACCATCACCACACTTAAGAAGGGCTTATAGGAGAAAGAGGACAAGAGACCCTCAGCCCCGCCTGAAACACTGACAGACCTGAGGCTCACAAGGAGGGGTGAGCTCAGACTCGGGAGGATGTGTCTCAGCACTTCGTTATTTTTAAAGTCCTGTGCCTCTCATTGCTTTAAGAGTACGATGTATGGTTAAGACATTGCTTTGCTAAATCTGTGTTCCCTGCTGTCCTGCCACATTGTCCCTGAAGGGGTTACTGTGACCCGTCCATGCCTAGGGTAGCCACCTGAAAATGCCAAGATCAGGGCAGGCTGTAAAAGGAGAGCAGATTCTCCCAGCATTGGTGGGTGACACTGAAGTGAGACTTCCCAACCAGCCACAAACAGTGCTTCTGATTCCCGCACACATTATCAAGAAGCCAAAATGAAAATATACACAGCCCCCTTTACTGCATTTCAGTCTCTGGCTCCCAGACTGCCACTAGGTCCAGTAAAGAGACCAATTATTGAAAACTCTATCCTCTTTACCAAAAAGGTTTCTCCTGACCCCAAAGGGTCAGCCACAGTACCAGATCAATATAAGTTTGGATCTTACCCAAAATACCACACTGCCAGCCAATCCTTTAGTAACTAAAACTAAAGGTTTATTATAAAAAGAAAGAAACAAACTATAAGAGCAGTGTCAAAGGAATAAAGCAATCAGACACATACAAATGATTTGAAATTCCATATATATCAGGTTTCTAGTAGAACTGTGGAGTTTTCAGGCTTGTATAGTCCCTCTGGTGTACATCCAGTACCTGGATGGGTCTCAGTCCTTTGTTTCACAGCTTCAGTTCAGTTCCGTTGTAGACGAGTTGATCCAGAGGTAGACTGAAACTGAAAGACAAAATGGATCTCGGGCATCTGCCTTTTATGTCCTCTGGCCCTTGCCATGCTGCTTGTGGAATTTTACAAGAACCAAAATGGAGTCCAGAGTCACGTGAGTAAGTCCTGGCGACTCATCGGGTATATCCCTGGCTTCTTTCCCTGGGCCGTTAAGCTGCAGCCACCGTGTCTGGGGTGTTACCCAGACACAGCACAGTTTGAAATACAGATATATGAACCATACCCATAACTTCCATTACACATACAACACCTGAACATAAACACCATCATCTTATTTACGCATTACAGCCTTTCTAACGGTACCTGGCATGGCATATCTCTATGATTTGGACATATTGATGTTAAATAATATAATAAATGCCCCCTTCGCCCTCAATCCAGCCAGTGTGACAGTTACTTTGGAAGCCCGGAATGCCCACACTTAGGTGGAACTCAGAAGGACCATGTACTTCAACTGGGGGGGTAGGGGTGCTCAGGTGGTCTCAGATACGGACTTCAGTGTCTAGGGTGACTGGTTGGCAGCTCCCACCCCCCTCACCCATCACAGAGAAGCGTGTCAGATAAGGGGGCCAACCCTGGGAATGTGCCTATAAGTCCCAGAGCTTGAAACAGTTTCTAGAATTTATGCAGACCCAGTTTGCTGGGCAGCATGTAGGAGCTAGCAATATTCTCAACAGAGTGGTGATAGTCCAGTGGGGTGCTTGGTCGAACTGTAACAAGGCCCTATGAAACATAATTGATTTTGTCAAATCATAGATCCCAGATGTTATGATGAATAAGTAAATATGATGTTGTCCCTCTGTTGCCAAAAAGACAGCTGCACATCAGTGAAGTGATTAGTTAAGAAAGACATTTGAGACCACAGCAGTAGAGGGAGCGTGGACCCTTACCCTCCCCCTGCCTGTTTCCCAGCTTGAAATATGTGGTGGTGATTTTACTGGGGTTTGGAAAGGGCTAATATGTTGGTTGTAAAATAGATTTGGGGGGAGGTGCAAAGTGCAAGTGTCTTTTAGCAATTGCTGCAGGCCCAGCTATTTGTTGGGATATGATCCGAAATATCAAAGCTCCCTATTATTGAGGGGGGAATCCTGCTCCTATTGAGGTCAGGAGCAAATCTTTTATTGGTTTCAATGGGAACAGGCCCAGGCCCTTAATCTGGCACAAAACTGTGACTATTATCCACAGGGAAGCATTAAGCAAAGGCAGGAGCTTCAGAACTCAGACTGCTTATGCTGCTGGGCCTAATTACTCTCCGTCTCTGCTCCTTACTGGGACAGGACAAAGATAGCAGGGTAGGTGCAGTAGTGCTCAGTAAGTCAATTAATTAAGCAATTTATTAATTTGTGATTTTATGGAAACTGCTAATTTCAGTATTTCTGAAAAATAAGGTAAGGATGAAAAGCATTTGAATAGCCTGAGGATTTGGGCAGAAAAGGAACATAAGCTAAAGTATGTTAATTGAATACAAGAGTGTAATTAGAAAGGGTGTGTTCCATTAACAGGCAGGCTCCATGTGATTCCTGACACAGGTTATAAATAACCAGTTCTCTAACTGCTTTTCCACTGGTGCTAATATAAGAGAGCTGCTACAAGCCTAATATTTACCCCTCTAGGCTTGTAGTCTATGATCTTTAGTAAATGTATGAGTAAATTGAGGCATTTGAGAAGCATAAGTGCTATTAAGAGTTTCAGCATATATAGCTGTACTAGCAATTTGTCTATTAGAGCAATCTGCAAAGTTTGAGAAGAGCAACAAAACGCTTTTGCATTAAGCCACTATTAATCAAGAATCTATTTAAGAATAACTAATGTTAGGGCTAACTCTCTGTGGATTACTGTAAGGGAGAACATGGTTCTAGCTTAAAATTCTAACTTCTGATTTTTATTTCTTTCTTTTGGCTGCTTCTGCAGCTGTTAAAGGGCTGAAAGGAAGATTCAGCTTTCAGACTCCCCAGAATTATGTTTGGAGAGATGTGCTTTCCAATATTTCAGCTGAAGCCTGTAGAACTCTATGCATATACCACATAATAGAAATCTGGGAAATTGTTTCCTACAAGGTCTCACATGGCTTTTATCTCAAGTCTTGATGAAGCATTACATCGAAAGCCATATAAAGGGAAATGCTAACACGCACTAACCTGCTCAGAGGATTTTCTTCATATTATTAGAAATTAGAACACATCTCTCTTTCAATTCAGATATGTTTGTTCTGAAGGCTTTGTGCTTCTGTTTTGCAAGTGCACATAAGGCACTTTGCCTTTCATCTGTTATTTGGGAAAGGAACGTCTTTTAATAATGCTTAGGATGAGAGAAAACCTAGCGATTTGTGCTTCTCTAGAAAAAGCAGCATTCCTCTGAGAAAACTCATAACATGCTGTATGAAGTGTCAGGAACAATAATGCCAAACAAAAAACCGCTCAAAGAAAAAAATGCTACTATAAATATTGGAAACCTACTGAACCCCATCTTATTATACTTAAATTTCAATAAGTACTTCCCTTAAGAGCATGTATTTCGGCTAGGTAAGAACACATTTCCTTTGTAAACTGCAGTTTATTTTTTCAAAAAAGAATTGTTACAACACTGGTAAATCCTCCAAACACCAAAATGCAGTTTAGGCCATGAGATATGAAATAAAATCTACCAAACCTCTGTAAGCACCATATATTCCTGTGATGTTGTTGGATTGTGGTTCTTGACAGTGGAGCTAAAATGGATGAAAGAATTGATCTCCATGGCACTTTAAAATACCCTCAAGTTTTAAAAGCAAGATGGAAAGGAGAAAGGCAGAGCCTTTGAAAAAGGCCTAATAGGCTGAGTTCGCTTTTTACTTGTTTTATATCTCTGTCCAGATTTTATAGCTTCACCCTTAGCAGAAAGAGAACTGCCCAAGATTTATTTCTGAGTGCTTATCACACCTCAGTATAAAGTGTTCAAATTTTTCTGTAAGAATGCTCTCTGCTCACCTTTTCTTGATGTCATTTTTATCCACTCACTTTACCCTGAAATATCACTCAGGACACTTTTCAGAGGTTGGCAAGGGTTAGCTTAACCATTAATACATGAAAGTTGAACACTTGAGGTGTTAATGCTTTGACGCCAGTTACATTTCACTACTGGCTATCTTCAGTATCAAAGGACTTCCTGCCATAAACCCAAGGCCAACGCTGTCCTTCTCTGAAATCTCTCTGAGTGACTCTACTCAAATCTCCTGGTTACTGAATTTGGTTGCTTGGGAAGGCAGATGGTTTTTACAGCTCTGAAAGGGTAGGTGCAATTATGTTAAAGGGGGGGTGGGGGGAAGAAAAACAAGAAAAGAAGCAAATATATGTATTCTTTAAAACATTTTCATCACATTTATTTAAACCAACTGACTAATTTGAGAACCAAAATTATGGAGTTTTGTTAGTGAAGAGAGTGAGAAAGTGAATAGGGGAGGGAATGGCACATGCCACTAGAACTCTTGTTTTGGATCAAATGTTACCTCACAAATGGCAGCTGCAGAATGCTTCTCTTTTTCTTTTGCATTCTGTTCAGGTTCTTGTACCATCCTTATCACCAGAATATCTGATTGCCTTCCAGAACGCAGTGAGTGATGTGACTGACATCAGTTAGGTGTGGTGCGCTCTTTCTGCCTTTTCCTTTCCAAAGGGGGAAATATGTGAGATTTTTCAGTTCAGTGTAATTATTTATTATTGTGTATTTGTTATCTGCTGTGCTATGTGTGTTTATTACTAAGCTGTGCCTTGCACTTCGAATAGGAAGCAGAGAGAGGTTTGTGGTGGTTCTTAGATCCTGGGCGAGTTGGTTCCAGAGCCTTGGACTAGCCCTTGAGAAAGTTCTGTCGCCAGTACAGCCAAATTTTACCCTTGTGATAAACCTCTCCATTGTGCCAGAGCAGCAGAATGGTCAACCGCAGTTCTCATCTTGGAGCTTGAAGGGGATCTTTTAGGAATCCTGGACCCAACCCTGTTGAGCTGGAGTCCCACAGGCAAGAACAGCCTACTTAAGAAAGTAGTTTAATGCTGGTGTGGTGGTGAATATGGAGAGCTGTCTGAATTCTGGAGGGAGATGAACTGGGTACGTGCAACTTAGGGACCACAATGACCACTGAATTACAGATGTAAAGATTGATAACAGAACAGGACTGCTTTAAACACACTTCGAGAGCCTGGAATTTGGGCTATTCTGGAAGTTCTGAAGTAAAGGAACTCATGTGGAAACATTTGGGCGCAAACACTACTCAGGGGAAGGACATCTTACAGGATAACCCCATTTGAGGAGCTTTGAGACAAAAGGACCATTAATCTTAACTCGCACATATATATTTGTAGTAACTTTAAACTGATGCTCACTGGGAGAGTCTGACGAGCTACCCATATCAACGTGGTAACGTTCTTGCATGGGATCAGCAGTCATGGAATCCTACTCCAACATGCTGTGTTCCAGCAGAGTGAAAACAGCAGCATGCCGGACACTGAGCATAATATATCAGCCAGCACCGAGCAGATGGCACTTCCTGAGTAACCCGTGTAGTCAGAAAACCGGCTAATGAGAATGTGATATTTCAGACTAAATTGTCTGTTAGAGTTGCTCTGTTAGCACTACTGCGAATAAGTTGTATTTTATCATATCTCAGAACATGTTGCCAGGTACAGGGATTGTTAGGACATGTCGTCTGGGGACAGAGAGAAGTCCATTTAATATCCACACCGATAATATATAGCAGAATAGGGTATGCTTATAGTGATAACAATGAGCGTGGGGATACTTTCCTCCACCTCTTTTATCAACAAAAGACCATCTTCTCTTCTTCCTGGGAGATGCTAATCTGTGAGGAGGGGATGCAAAAGTAGTGGATTCCTGGGTGCTGCTGGGACAGAAATGGTCCTAAACCCTGAGGCAACTTTAATTTATGGCTCTTTATAGCTGTGCCGTGGCCAAGAATCTGCATAATTTTGAGGACTATGAGCACAGACTCTCCCACATCCTCCTGCCCCTAGTCCCACCACCTACGCAATGCGGGGGGAGAAGCATAAGGTTATTGTGTCTCCTTTTAGCCCCTATACCCTCTTCAGAGAGCCTGAGATCTAATTCATGAATGTCTTCTATGTCCTCAACAAATCACTTAACTCTCTGCCTCAGTTTCCTCACCTTTGTGTTATGGATAATAAACTGCACAGTTTACCAATAGGCTATGGGAATTAAGTAGTTTATATTTATAAAGTGCCTTCAAGTTGAAAGTATAGTTGTTATTATTACTTAAAGTTCCTGAAGTTCTTCTTGGTATTGAAATGCAGGAGGAATAGGTTTTAATTACAAAAAATGTGCCTGCTGCGAAACAGAATCCCACTGTCAAAATTCTATATACAGAAAGTTTTTCCTAGTGGTTTCTTACTATAATCCAGTTGTCTCTGGAAAGCACGTGATTCATTAGATAGCTACCTTCTGATGTTAAAATATTTAGATTTAATTGCAGGCAGAGTTACTTTGATGGGCAATACTTAAGCTGCCCAACACATAGTTGTAGACTTTATTTATGCTCAGCATTTCAGGAAGCTAGTTGGCTGTCTCCATTGCTTAGTTGTAGCATGGCTAATGAAAACAACTTTTTCTCTGGAGAAAATCCAAATCTCTTTTTGGTAAGAAAATGCTAGTGAATTCAAAAAAAAGCTGTGTAAATCAATTATGCATGTAAGCTACATTATTTTGTAGACTCAACATCGCTTGACGTAATTCACTGCAGTTCATTGGATCGCTCTTCATCACAAACATAGAGGAAGCTGGAAGTAGCTTCTGATGCTACCAAAATACTGTAGCTGATTATTAATATGTGCTTTGGGGATTAATAGGGAATTCTTCCTTGCATCTCTCCTTTGAAGGTGCTCAATCCATTGCCAAACCATCACATACAGCTATTGCAATATGAAGAAAGTGAAAACCTCTTCTTAGTTTTCCTTTTAATAAGATTTCTCCTCCCCCATTTTTTCTAACATGGAATCTCAGAGTTACAGGCCCAAGCCTTACATAAATTTGGCTAAAAAAGGTGGGGAATGTTCTGCGTGCACAATATTTTCAAAACCAATGGTAATATTTTTAATTTCATGTGAGTAGTAGTGACTGTGATGTCAACTAGCATACTGTATCTTTGTGGAATAATATATCAGCCAGTATAAAGACACACATACACACACACAATGAGTATATAGCACCATATATGTTGAAGAACCCCAGCGTGCTTTACAGACTATGAGTAGATAGCATCACTGAAAAACACAGGCACCTCCTGTGTTGAAGGTCACTAATGAATTGGAGTACTGCACACTGCAGATCGACAGTGGGGAGAAAGGGACACTCGATAAGCTTCTGCTCTTATGAAGAATGGGATCTTTGATGAGGACACAGAACAGACAGGATCTTAGTTTACAAAGTCTCACCTGAAGTCTACCATACAGAAATCTCTATGGGAATTGGTTTATTTTTCTTGCAAAGATGAAGGGCTAAGTCTACGCGTTGAGTTCAATGGTTCCAGGAAGACTAAGTAGATAAAACTTATGCTTAGATCACAATGCAAATACAAGTTAATGAATGTTACATCACTACCCTCAACCATCCACAGTGCTAAATTTGGAAAACCATAGAGTCAATAATCCTCAATGGGGGATAGGCAGTATGGACAAAGCCATTGAAAGCAAATTCTGTATCGACTTAAAATTCTTGTATTAATGTATGAAGACTATAATTGTTCTCATGTTCTTACTCTCTTGGGGTCTGATCCAGAGCTCAGTGGGAGCCTTTCTGTTGACTTCAGTAGGCTTTGGATTAGAATTCTAAAGTATATATTTTTGGACTACGTTTTGAATGCTTGCTCCTTTTGTGCTCTGAGGAGAGGGAAATCCTGTTTTCTGAGGGTGGTGGTGGTGTGGGTTATGTGTCCAAATTTTTGTGAGAGAAATTGAAGTGCCTAAGTTGCAGCTATTTCTAAAAGTCTGATCTTGGTAAATTGAACTGAGTAGTGAAGAACTTTTAAATGCAAGTGTTTAATTAATTGGAGAACTTTTCTGAATTCTGTTCCTTCCCATGCCATGGGATGGTAATGAGAAAATCTAAGCTCAACAGGGAACAAGGAAAATATGTAGTTGTAAAATAACTGTAAATTTTTTCTGTGGTGTGTAGATATTGGGCAGTATCCCTTCAAACAGTTTGTGAGTCTTCCCATGGACCTTCCTGTCTTATATTGTAGAAGCTACCACAATCTAACAGAGCAGCCCTGTATATATACTAGGCCTTGCATGTTTGTACGTGAGTAGTAAAGACGTTTACTTGGAACCCAACTGTATCCATTTGGTTCCCCCATGTCTTTAAAGGTGGATAAAGAGTGCTTCAAAACTATTGTGTCTGTAATCTTTTGTAACAGTGAGGATAAACAACCACTGGAACACATTATCATGAGTGTGATAAAGACTCCAAGTGATAGAGAATTTAAGGCAAGACTGGATGTCTTTCTAAAGGTGATTGGACTAGATGAAAGAATCAGTAGGTGAAATTAATATTACATTTTATATGGGAAGTCAAGCTAGATGATCATAATGGTCCCTACTGGACTTAAAATCAATTAAGTATTTACAAGGGTTGCATTTTGCCCACATACTAAGCATATATACAGCCAGAGGATTTCTGGACATTTATGTTAAAATGAATATTAACTACTCTAGACTCTCCTTGAGAATTGTTCTCCATTTTAACCCAATAAAAGTTTGTGTGAGAAGTAAGCCATTTTGAATTGCCATGAGCTGAACTACGAGATAGTATCCATGAAAGTAAGGAAGAGGAGGACCTCCCTTCTATTTCCATAATGCAAGGTTGCTGTATTTAATTCTAGGTCAGTGGTTTTTCCATAATAAACAAGATCTTGCACTTCAGTAAATTGAAAGTATGCTGGGGAATAGCCACCATGGCTGCAATACAGACAGAACCTGTTCATGTTCATATTAATAAAATTTACCCTTCCCATCAGGGAAATAGAGAGGTCTTGTCAATAAAGATTAAATCTTGTTGCATATTAGACAGTAATGAAGAATAGATTAATCTATATGAATTTGTAATATTTAGTGGTTTTTCAGCCTTGCATAATGAAACATCAGAGAGACCCTGTTAAATTTCTGTTTGTTGACAAACATCTGCTGCTGTAAAGAGGCTGCCAGTAATATGGCTTCTATTTTGAACTGATTTTATTGCCCGATCACTCTTCATAGTCATGGGAAACATCCCCTAGTGCTGCAATGGAATTCAGCAGGTCTGTGTACAATAATACATTATTTATTGCATTGCCTATGGTAATTTATCTTGTTATTAAACCATACCTGATTCTTACGGCAAAGGGTTTTTGTTAGGGCACACAGCAGCAGAGACAAAACCCTTGCATTGTTCCTCTTTCCAATGGCCAAAAAAAAAAAAATGCAAACCATTCAGTTCATATCGTAGATTTGGGTTTGTCAGAATTTTGTTTGATCCAGTCAGTGATTGGTTGATGTTGGAATTTCCATTATGCTTGGGAGATATAGCCACCTAAGTGAACCAGAAACATCCAGCCTCACATTCCATTTGTTTTGGAGAAGGAACCATTGTTGATGCCGGTGTTATCTCCCCTCCAGCAAGCCAAGGCCCCATGAATTTCCCTGATGCTGGTTACATTTGTTAGAAGTCAGACTACATTGATGACTGGGAGAAATTTTAAAAATTGAGGGACAGAAAGTAATAGGGACTTTTTTGTGAGAGACAGACTGACCCAGAGTATATAGATGCTATGGAGGTACACATGTGGCTGCTTATCTTAAATGCCCATATTTCTGGGCCATCTTCTTCATTTACCTTCTTCTCCCTTCCATTCTCTTCTCTTTTAGTTCCTCTAACTTGGTCACTTCTTTTAGGTATTCCTGATTAGGTAAATGGATTGTAAGTCTCTAGTTTCATTATTAAGCCATTGTAAAGACCAAGTGCAAGTATTTGAAAGTTGAATTTGCTCTCCTTATTTCACTTTATGGGCTAGGAAGCTGCTGACTTGATATTTTAATGATTGCTTCCCCACAATTACTGGATTAGCAGTAAATTTCACTCTTGTTCATTCTTCAGAGATGGGTGTAGCAATGAGTGTACGGCAATCATTGCTTCTAATTGTTATGATTTCTCACTGTTTCTACTGCATACCCAGTTATAGCAATAAACTGAAGAGTACCTTTTCACCTTGATGCACAGTAATTTGTTGTGCAACATCTTTTATTATTAGTGGCATTGCCTACCTAATTCCCCATGCTCCGTACTGAAAGGTTGTCAAGCTAAGAAGTGGTTGTGGAAATAAAAGTGAAAAATAAAAAACCACCATTGGGCATGTTGAGTTGTGATAGAGAATTGAAGCAAAGGAGATGATAAAAACTGTGCTCAGAATTTAATATATTTATATACTTCTATTAAAATTACATTAAGACGTGAAAAGATACTACATACCTGCACTGGCGTAATGGATTTAGGGCCTGATCTAAAGCTCTTTGAAGTCCATTGGACCTGTTTATGTTGACTAAAATGGGCTTTGGGCCAGGTTCTTAATGAGCTGTTTGGATGAATAGAACAGAAAATAACACAATTCCAAAGCATTGTTGACCTTATGCTCTTCAAGAATGCAAAAGCAAAGTGTTAGATCAGCTTGGTTTTGAAAGTGCCTCCTACACATGCTGGTTTAATTGCATGATCTTTCATGGTATGGGAGCTGTATAAATTCTTGATGGGTTTGCCCAGAGGGCTGATACAATGTACTAGGAGGTTTTCCGTCAGGGTTTCATCTCAACTAGTCAGGTCAAAAGTCCACTTTTTGTTAAGCAGGCTTGAGTAAGGATTTCTTGGACTGACTGGGACGATTCTTTGGGAAATTAAAAAAATTGTTTCATAATGTGCATTTACAGAATAAATGCAACTAGCAGCTGTGATACATAGCTTAAACACTGCTGAAATGTGGGCCGGGCCAGTGGCTTAGTGGCAACACATTATGTTCCTGCAGAGAAAATCGTTGCTTCTCGGACTGCCAGGAGTGACTGTAAGTCAAGGCAGAAACCTAGAAGGAGGAAGCGCCCTGAATCAGCCTCATACACCCATTTCTGGCTGTCACGCTCAGTGGTTCTGGAGGAAGTTAGTTCCTTGGCTGGAGGAATGATCACCAAAATGCAAGGCCTGAGGAGAGTGGGAAAGAGGGAAATGGCAGGAATTTGCCCCAAATGGGTATATATAAGTAGTCATGAGAACTGGTAGGTCAATGTTCTTGCTGCTTAACTATTTTGGCCTGGAAATGTATTCTCACATATGTCCAACAAAATACATGTCATGTCAGCTGCTGTTTTAATTAATGAGGTCTCTTTGCATAACATGATATTAGCCTCGAATAGCCTCGGCACAAAAGGAGTGGGAAACACTGGCAAGCCCCATGTTTGGCATTGCCCTGGGACTGGGGAAGAACCCAAGGTGTACTATGGCTCCTATGCCTCTCTTCCTGAAGCCTTTAGCACAAAAGGCTATGTAGGGGCAGGAAGTGGAGAGAGCACAATCCCCCAGCAACTCTAACCTGTGCCAGGCTGAAACTCAGAGCACTGTAACCAACTCAGGAACAATGGAAGCTGAGAATCTGCCTCTGTATCTGATTGGAAGATTAATAGCTGACGTCTGACTAATATAGGACTGTGTCAAGACATTTTATCATGTACTTTGGTGCCACACACTCATGCCACACTGTATCCTCTTCCTTTCAATGCCCAAGCCTTCATTTTTGTACATTACAATGCTCTAACTTCTAAACTCAAATTTCATATCTAAGCTGCAAATGTATGTCTTGATGTAAGTATTAGATGGGGTTTATATTGGCCTAAGTCACGCTCCATGCTGCTATAATGAAAAGATAGTTTAACATGGATGTCGTTGAGCGCCGTCACTCTCAAGTTGTAGGAATGGTTATTTGGTTAGTGTTAAAGTACTGGGTGAAGGAGGTATTGGTTGAATCTGTGACGGAGGGGATACTGGACATTTTACTCTTGCTTTCAGCAGAAGTAATCTGGGTGCCTGTACTTCGGAAAAAAACTGTCCAGGGTAAATACGTGTAACTGTCTTGTGGGAAAATGGAGTTAATGTTTTTGGCAGTTTCTGTGTCCTGGATTTGCCATGGTCAAGTGTAATTGAGGGAGAGTATATCTGAGGTGAAGCTTCTCTTGTGCCATGATTGACATGGTGAGAAGGGTGAGGTTGATTGGGGCTTGAAGTCAACTAGATTTTCATCGGTTTTAACATAGCCAGTTCCACAGGTTTGAAACACATTGGTGCAGTAATTCAGTTTGGCCTGTGGGTGGCATTGTTTGTCCAGTTACTGGACTATGTCACAAAACCATATGTAGGCCTGACTAGGTATGACAGCCTATTTGTTGACTCTGAAAATAAAAGCAAGCTAGAAACAGTGCTGTGACAACTGCAACAATTCTCACTTGCTGTTCTCCAAACATCGGTTATTATAATGCCCGCCCTATACACAGCTACAGCCTTTCTCGTTTCAGTCTCCATGAGCTCCTTCATTTTAACTTTCTCATTTCTTAGATGTTCTGACTTGTTAATTCTGCTGAATAAACTGAGTGTACTGGGACCATATAGGGGTGTGCAGTGGGGATCCAACCTGTTTGCAGAGCTAGGAGAACCTTGGGCTGCTGCAGTCACATGAATTAACCTGCAGCTATCATTATTTCCACTGTCATTTCCACAAGAGTTACTGTGTAATTTTGATAACATGCCATTTGATATATATGGCATCTGTAATTCACTGTACAGTTCTTTATGACAGACTTCCTCATTAATATATCATCATAAAAAACCCTTGAAAACCTAAGAGAAAAACTCCATTTTCTATCAAAAAGCGCTGTGTGTTAAAAAAGTGGCATTTGTGTCCAGCAGCCATTGTTTTTCCTGTTCCAGTCAATGAATTTTACTTTCACAGTTTTATACAGGGAACTACACAGAAAAGTCCAGAATAGTTTGCTAGTAATTGAAATATGGTGTTCCAGAGCTGGGAGGGGTGGAGAATTTAATAAAAATAACATTTTTTTACATGGCTACTTTGACGCTGCAAACATTTTTCACCGGTTCATTTTGCATCCCTAAAATTTTGGCGAACCAAAAATATGTTTCGGTGATGAGTGAGAAAACTTAGTGGCCCCTTTCCTAATCAAAACTTTTGGAGCAAAGTTGGGAGATGACATTGCAGCCCTAGAAGCCACATTGTGCAGAGGAATAAGCATAGAGCTGGAAGCCTGGATCTTTAATCACCTCTATGACAGACTTTAATACCCCTTTGTATTTATATAGCACTTTACAGACATTATCTTTTTAGACCTGACAACATGCCTATGAAGTAGGTTATGTATCATTATCCTCAAGTTGAGGGACAAGGAAACGAAGCTTGATTGGTACATGCCAAAAGGCTGAGGCTAATCTCAAAAATCAGGCACGTAATAGTATATTGTAATTTATGCCTGTCTTAAGTAATTCAAATTCCACAGTGCACAGCCTTTGCTAGCTGAGATAAAGATGCTAACTAGAAGGAATGGAATATTCTGAGAAGAGGTGAATTATTCTTGGTGTTTACACATAAGGTTCAAAATGATTGGAAGGAATTTGTCTTTATGTCTACCTTATATTTATTCATTTTTCTATATGAACTTAGTATTGAGATGCCTGAATGTAACAACCCTAGAAAGTCCTCTTTCTAAAGGACTAGTACAAGGGCTTTGGCAGAACCAGCTCCCCTGACTGCTCTTCTAGTGCACTGCATCTTAGCAAATTTGTTATTATGCTAGTCTTATTTTTCAGAGGCAAAGGTCCAGTTTTGGGTGGTTAGTTTTTGTAGAGCTAAGCTTAAGGACTATGCATTCCAAAGATCAGAATTGTTTAATATTTTCCAACTTTCACACCGCACAAGCTCTGCAGTGCTGCAAAATCCACAAAAACCTCTGTTTTGGGGGACTTCTCTGCTCCTAGGCAGACTTCCTTAGTCCAAAAGCCAAGTTATGCTTTTTAAAAAAAGTGAATACAGGTTTAATGCTGGAGAATCATGTCATGACAATATACATTAGGGAAAATCAGCAAGTACTCAAAAATCATTGTTGAGGGTGCAAATAACTCCCTTAGTTCCTCCTCTAGGATACTTGTCTGCCACGTGTTTAGCACTTTCACCTATGCCAGACAGCCCGGTGATGACCATGTTTGTGAAGCGTCCCAGCGTGCTCAGATAGAAGGTGCACTAGGTGGGCAAAGCATATCAAACGGCTCCAAGTGCTCAGCTGACATTCCAAATCGTTCGTCAGGGGGTGTCTGCTCTGGGGACTCTGCTGGCTGGACTGCTAACAGTGTAGCTCCACTAGTGGTAGCAGTGGAGGAAACTAGAGCTGGACTAAAATAATCTGGGACCCTAGACAGACGCAAGTCCCACTATGACCCTGCCTGCCCTGGAAGTGGTGGTGGTGGCAATGGGGCCTGCACCTTTGACCTGGCAGAGCATCAGGGGTAACAGCATGGGTCCCCTTCTTGCTAGTTTAGGAATGGCAGGGTTCCCTCCTTCTCATGAGAGCAGCAGAGGTGGCAATCAATGTCCCCCACCCCCTTCAGACAAGCAGGAGCAGCAGCAGAGCCAGCTCTACAGTGCTTACCCCAGACGTCTGGATGTCTCCACTAGAATGGGGGGGGGGCCTTGGCTTTCAGTATTTGCCCCATATGGAGTCCTCTGTTGGGGTGGCATTGGCAGGTCCCTGAGGTTCTTGGAGTTATTACTTCATTGAGATGTACATTATGGTTTACACCTCTAAGAACTATGTTTTCAGGCTCTCTGCAAACTCAGGCGCTATGTTGCTTGGTTCACATTTCTTTGCAACCGTTGGGGCCAGAAACTGTAATGTTCCTAAAATGGAAAGAGAAATGATTATGTAATTACAAAACTCCGCGATCTGGGGCCTTAGGCATAAGTGTATAGTACCCTAATCCTGGCTAGGAAGGAGCACTAATATAGATGAGGATGATTGTACCTTCATATTGCACAGAGTTAACATGACCAGGCCTAGGCCTTGCCTATACCAGCACTTATAATGATACCACCAGTGGATGAACCAGTGATGGGGAAAGTGCTAGCATAGACAGGACCCCAGAGATGTGTTAAATTGGCTGGAAAAGAATGCAGTGATCTCTGATCAAGAGTTTTTCGGCACAGTCTTGGACTCCATGGCTTGTTTGCTTCTTGTAACAACCTCTAGCAAAACCTAGTGAAGTGCTTTAGTGAAGTTTGCAGTATTAACCTTGTCACACGGTAAGGCCTTCAGTACGCTAAAATTCACTACAGTGCTTATTTCACATGAGAAAAAAAACTCATAGTATTATAAGCAATCCATATTTAATAGCTTTCTGGATGTATTGGACAGTGTGGGCTTCAATAATTTAATGCAGGGAATTGCTAAGACAGTGGAAAAATCAATTGCATTTATTGTACTGAAGGTAATCGGATAAAAATGTCTTATGTGAGTGTCTTTCCGATCGGGTTGGTCTATGAGGGCACCCTTATGTGCATGATGGGGAGTTACCAGATAAAAGGGTTGTGATGAAATGCTTGTGCCACTTTAACTTTGGAGCTGATTTACTAGTACAGAGGCTCCATGTTTGACTACACCGTTGGAATTTATCTGTGCAAACAAAGGGCCAGAGCAGCTAAACCCCCGTGGTGCTGTCACCTTCCATTAAGGAGCGTGCACATCTCTTCAAATCCATACTAGATTTGGCCCCGGAGTAGTATACACTCAGACCAGCAGACCCACAGACGTCAGTGGGACTAATTGCATGAGCAAAGGTAACATAATATGGCCCTAAACAGGGCATGTGCAGCTCTGAATGTACCAAGTTCTCTGAGACTTTGTCTTTATAGAGCTGTCCAGTGAAGTTACAGAGTTAGAGGGTTTTGGTTTGTTGTTTGTTTTAAAGCTATGCTGGGGTTTCTTAAACCCTTGGACATTTTTCTGAAATGTAGGTTTGCAACCAAACGCTCTGTAAAATGGCACATGGGTGTGGTTGATAATGCTATAGATTGCTTAACAAAATTCCATCCTGACTGTGATCTGCAGATCAAAATAGAAAAGAAAATGATGGAAAGCCGCCTTGCTTTTGAATCTCCAATGACCTGTACATACTTAGGAGTTCAGGCTGCTTTGCAAAGGTACTTTGGGCACCTGTCTGCAGCTTTAGGTGCCCAAATATAGCTCTGAATCCCGAAGTAGAAACACTTCAGATGTAAACTGAGGCTGATGCTTTCAAAAGAGCCTAAGGGAGTTAGGCACCTACCTCCTATTGAGTATCAGTGGAACTTGGGCACCTAACTCCTTTGTAATTTTCAAGAATTACATGTCTAGGAGGCATAGATGTAAGTTTTTTGCTTTGTCACAACTTGAGTCTAAGTCAGCCAATAATATTGAAGTCCAGGGGGCCATATTTCCTTGCTTCTCATATGAACAGATGGCCCATTACACTATATTCTACATAGTCCTTCCATGTCATTCGGTCAGATAGTGACATTTGTGAAGCATCCTGGAAAAGATAAGGGAGCTTAGCACAAACTAATGGATTAACCTGACTCCAGCAACTTATTCTCTTCCAAATAATGCACAGATGTTAAAAATACAGCATTAGGGCCATATGGAGTCTCTGCTGTCTCATTTCATTCTGGTTGCAAACCACAGCTACATATCTCCATTCCCTTGCCTCTGCCACTCCCTCTCAGTCAGAGTTTCTCTTCTATCCTTGCTATCAGAGGGTAAAATTGACTGAACATGAGACAAGGAGCCAAACTTACTGTGAGTGCAAGCCAGAAAAAAATCCATTCATTTGAAAGGAGTTGCATGTATGCCAGGATAAAATTAGACTAATTTCTCAGTTGGTATGAGATGAAGTGTAGATTGTATGCTGGAAACCAGGGCATCATTTCAGAACAATTTGGGGTGGGCAAATTGTGTCAGCATCTGGAACATTCTCTGTCCCAAATAGCACCATGAATGAGAAAAAGCAGACAATGATTGCTTTTCTAATAACCAGCTCTGAAGTCTGGGGTGCGACAAAAAGTGGAAGACCTAATGGAGCATATAAACCTATCAAAAGCTGGGGGCAGGACAACTGCCCCCCTTGACTCAAAGAAAATGATCCCTCTGGCTGGAAGATATAGTACTATTCCAGGTACCTGGCTGGAAGGTATAGTAACGTTTAATATACAGTTTTGTGAATTTTTTTTTCTCATAGAACCAGGACAACTGCATTGTTAAGCTTCTGTAGCCACACAAAGTAATGTCCTGGTGACGGAAGCTTCCATTGGTACGTAGACCTCAAATTACCTAGTGCCTGAACTGAACAAATTAATGGTATAAAAGCAGATCTTCTAATGTAAGTGCCTGAGCACTTGCAAATCCTATTGACATCATAGGAACTTTTTGGTGTTCAGTACCTCTCGGAATCAGACCCATTACATAAGGTGGAGCCTGAAATATAGTTTCCCACGTGGCAGTGGATACTTTGTAATATTACAGCACCACCTCATCATTCTCTCATCTGTGCAATAGAGTATTGCACGCCCATTACTACGTGCCTTAAAATCAGCTACTGTACTGTCATGGAATTGCCAGGCTAAGGGGTAATATGTGCTTTCTTATTGATTCAGACATTTTTAAGGCCAGAAGGATCCATTGTGAACATCTCATCTGACCAGCTGCATAACACAAACCACCGAATTTTACCCAAGATACAGAACTGAGAACCCACGGAAACTAAGTGACTTGCCTCAGCTCATGTAGAAAGTCTGTGGCAGAGCAGGGGATTGACCTCAGAGCTTCTGAGTCCAGTCAGTGCTTTAACCACCATCCTTCAGCTATGGGGGAAGTGTGGGACTGAGCCCCATATATTGTCGTGATGGCTTGGGGAATCTGTCAATATAAAACTTAGGAATTCTGATGGATTTTTATGAATCATTCTAATCCTCAGCGTGTATTGAATCAGCCATTTACTGATGGAGCATATCACAGGGACCTTCTAGTGGCTTGAGGTACCGAGTCAGTTTTAGTAAGGCATGCAACAACTCACTTGCATGCCTTCCGTGGTCCAAAATGGCATCCTCCATGCGGCATGACGTTGCACGTACGGTGAGTGTAAGGTCATGCATTGCGGAGGGTGCCATGTTGTTCTACAAAATGGTTTCCTCCATGTGGGGTAAGATGGAATCATCCCATAGTCTGGGTATGGGACAACAGTTGGACAACACACGGCCAGTCGGACATACAATGCATGCCTTGCATGCACAAACAGCACACCACTGCACATATCATGCACACTCTCTGGAAGCAGCTTATAGGACAATCAAAGAAGTCATTAACATGGAATGTCTTCGCTGTGGTAGAAAAATGAGTATGCTAATATGACTGGCCAAGCTGAAGGATGCGCTATCCCAAGTTGTCTGCCAAGTATGAGGTTGCAGCAGTGGAAATTTCCCAGCAGAAAAGAAGAACAAAGACATTTCCATTAAAATGTTACATATGTGCTTAATAAACACCTACATTATTTTTTAAAAATTTGTTTAATTTCTGAGCAATTATTTTTTAGACTATATTGGAATGCAAAGCTGTCTTATTTAAAAGTATATAAGCTATTTTCAGAATTTTTACACACAAAGTTTAGATTTGTATACACTCGTGTGCAAAATTTTGGTGTATAGCCATCACAGATGCATATTTAACAGCAATGATTGTGTGTGTAAAAGGCTAAGGACACATTGACCTGCCTGGTTGTGCATGAAGTCATAATAATTTTGTGTGCAATTGTAAATATCAGAGCCAGACAGCTTAATCTAAGATGCCATTTTTGCTGTTCTCTTTGTTTTCTCTTCCTTTTTGGATTGTAATTGCAGAAGGTAATATGTTCAAATAGCAGCATGTGGCTGTTTGACAGACTCTGGTATTCAGGAAGCTAAGTTGATAGCTTTGGAGACACCTCCAGGTCTGACTTTTTGACTGCATTAGTCTTCTCTTGGGAGTTTCTGGGTTTTTTGCCTTCGTTCTCAAGATATCTGTACCTTTAAAGTTAAGACTTTCACCTCTATTTCTTCTGAGCTTTCTGTGTAACCAATAATGAGCAGAATGTTTCTCCTTTGTATATGTAGACAGTTAGATGTAAATCCACATATTTGGCTTCAGAGAATTCCTACAGAGCCCAGTGCATGGTCATTTGTTAGAGTGAATCTCTTCATAAAGCAGAGGAAATCTCAGGCTCTGTTTTTTCCTATTAAAAGCAAGCCCATGTGGAGAAATCATTTGTCCAAAATGGGCCCAAAGGACCTATTTGCTATTGATTTAAAGAACAGCATCATTAATGACAATTGCTTACATTCACAGAAAACTGTTGCTTTGTAAAATCACAACAAAATGGCATGAAGAAAATGAGTAGCAAGAGTTCGTTAACCAGTAACTATTAAATATAATTCCTATTTTAGCCTGCTATGTTTACTGCTTATGTAAACTATATGCAGTGTTGTTGTAGGTGTGTTGGTTCCGGGAGATTTGAGAGACAAGGAAGGTGAGTACGTTTCCCAGACCCGAAGAAGAGCTCTGTGTAAGCTTGAAAGCTTATCTCTCTCGCCAACAGAAGTTGGCCCAATAAAAGATGTTACCTCACCCACTTTCTCTATGTAAAGTGTGGCATTTTACTATAAACTCTACTGAGTTCTATGTTGTGTGTATTATAATAGACTGGCTAGTGAATGTACGGCACTGCCTTTGCCTGGATAAAACTGGAACTGCCCCCACTGTGTGTTATAGAATCTGTGCTGCTAACAACTAGTGGAACTTCTCCTTCAGATCAAGGGTTAAACTTAAGAACAGCAGTATCTAGTTCTACTTCCACTGTTGTCGAGATCCATGTAGCCATGGTTTATAACATAATGACACTGGCAAGTCCTAAGTGGACCTGAATTCATCATAGAATATTAGAGTGGGAAGGGACCTCAGGAGGTATCTAGTTCAACCCCCTGCTCAATATTATAATAAAAGGGAGAGAATGTGGTGAAGCGGTTAAGATGGTAGCCTGGGAAAGCTGGAGGTATCTTCCTGGCTCTTCCATTTACTCACTGTGTGGCCTTGATGAAGTCACTTAAATTTGGGGGGTCCATTTCCTTGTGTCAAATGGTGACAATAATGCTTACTTACTTTTGTAGAGGGTCTAGACCAGGGGTTGGCAACCTACTTCGGCTGAAGAGCCGCGGGTTGCCGACCCCTGGTCTAGACACTAGGCACTTTGTGGCCTTGTCTCTATTCACCATTTCCCTCTAATATTTCCCAGCAGTGGTAGCAAAGATGTGAAAGCTAATGGAGACAAGGCACTGGCACTGCAATGCTGCATTGCCTAGATGACAAGGATTGAGACTCCAGTGGCTGCCTAGTGCTCTCTCTATGCTAGGCCTGTCACTGCTGCCACATGTAGAGTGGCACTGGCGGCAGTAACAATGGGAAAAGAAGGGTAATTCAGACACAGCTTCCCGGAAAGGAATGCTTTTGAGTGACAGCCCAGTCCCATGCTCATAACAAAAGATTTAGGGCTTGTCTTCACTGTGGAGTTAACTCCAGTTGGAACGCAAGTGTTGCCTCTCACTCGAGTCCTCTCCACATACAGAAATTCTTAACTCAAGCATGGTGATGCTTTTGACTTGAGTTGCCTCAGCCAAGAGGGAGTACAGGCTAAAGCTTGAGAGAGCACAACTCGCTGGCTGCTGATTCAGTTACTCTAGAGCAGGGATGTCAAACTCAAATACACAGTGGGCCAAAATTAAAAACTTGGACAAAGTCGCGGGCCAACCTTGATATTTATTGAAAAAATGTCTACAATTGAGGAAGTTTTTCCTTCTCATCAAATATAACGATGAACCTTTTCATATGGAAACAAACTTAAGTTTTGCTTAAACATTGAATCTGGAACAAGCAAAGCTTAATACTATAAACACATGTGAAATCGGTGCATGCACTGTCTACCGGTGGGCCAGCTCTAATAGACATTTGGTATTTTCTCGCGGGCCAAATATAATTACACTGCGGGCCAGATTTGGCCCGTGGGCCAGAGTTTGACATCTATGCTCTAGAGTGTGAACACAGGCTAGCTCCACTCAAGTGCCTTTGGTCCTCCACTGCCTTCCCACAATGCCTTCCGTGAGTCCAGAAAAGACAGACAAGTTTTCCCACACTTCACTGGGAAAGAATCCATAGAGCAGCTCCTGTTATTGCAACATTAAGAACCATAGGATCTGACCCCTCCCCCCCAGTTCTTAATCCTTCACTCAAGTAAGTATGGACACAGATCAAGTGTTATCTCAGAATAGGGCTGCTCTAACCTGAGCTAGCCTAACATGAGAGGAATAGCTTGGGTGTTGATGTAGCAAAGTTAACACACAGTGGAGACCTTAATGAGCTTGTGGAGGTATTTAAACCTCACAGGATTTTACTGGTGTATATCAGACGTAACTCCATTTAAGTCAACGGAGTTGCACTGGTGCGAAACCCCAGTGAGAGGAGAATAAAGCTCACTGCGGTTGAGAGCAGAACACCGTAGGTGAGGGTTTGAAAATAGCTATTCTGTTGAGCTCTGGAAATGGCGTGCTACCTGTGTGAATACATTTGCTTTTCAAATGTAACAGCGCCCTTAAAAATATGTATATCTACTTGTTGATAAATTAGATTAAGAGCCTGTGTCTGAGTCAATGAATTTCTATCCATAAGAAAACAAGACATGCTGGAGTTCAGATCTTGCTTGGGTGCTGTGACAGTATGACTGATTCCACTTTCAAACTGGTCACATTCAAAGTACGTTAGAAATCTGTTAGCTAATATAAATCTATCTTAGAAATACATGATCAAAAGTTCTTTGCATGAAAAGTCAATACCAGGTACCATATAATTAAATATTAAATCATTCGACAACAATGTGAAAAATGATGCTTATCGGATCTACGAGGTTTTATTGGAAACCCACAAAATCAAGTAATGTCATGCAGGAGTCCAACACTTTTTAGCTGACATAACTCTAGATACCACTTTCACCATAATTTTAAGGTTAAGAGCCAACATCTTGGTCATCTGTATACCTGGAAGTTTATTTGCCTGTTTGCATGTTCAAAATGTTGAAAATTTCTTTCTATTCCATATGCAAGCACATAGACCATCAAGATACTGTGTGTCTAGCCATACTGGATGAATTTTGAGTTGGTGTTTATGGTGTGCTGGACAATCAGTAGTGCAATGGTTAACAATGATGGTATTTAAGTGACCATACATAGTTGGACTTTACGGTTAATTGAGGGATTCTGTTTAAAAGAGGCTTATACCACTCACATCACTATAGCATTTAGGATAAATACATTTCTTTTACTACAATTGTTTCATTCTGTCTCATTAAGGGGACACAACCAGTCAACATTGTCTTTGAAATCAGAAATTCTTTATTTTTTTAATTTCATATCAAATATATCCCCAGGAACACCAGAATTCCTCCTCAGGATTCACAAGATTTTCTGTGTGTGGAGATTTCTCCTAGATATTCTGGTTAAGTAGGAGATAGGGATGAAAAAATAATAATGCTGCATCCTCAAGTTACAGCTTGTCACTAAAGTTGATATCCTGGAAGGTTCTAATCAGAGTGAATCAATGGAGCATGGAATCTTTTACTTCTTTTCACTTTTGACTCCAGTATTGAAATGGGGCACCTATACAAGCTGGTCAGATTCTGTAGCTGAGCATTTAAAATGGGCATTCACATGACAAGTGATTTGATGGGCCAAAGTCAGTATAGTTTAGGCATCTGTGTTTGAAAATCTAACTCCCTCATTTGCTCACTATTCAGCTTCCTGCCTTTTTCGGTTACATAGGCACAGAAGATGTCAGGAAAATTTGAAAGCTGGACAATAGAGATTTGCAATATAAACTTTCTTTTGACTTGTGTTTCAGAAATCTCTCAACCATTGTATTTTACGATTTTGTGCATACAAAGAGTGTGTTAGCAAAGAGTTTAGCAGTTAACTAAGTGTTCCATATCATACTGCTTCACTAATTCAATTGTAATGCTCTATTTAACTTTGAATTATACAAATCAGATGTGGAGTTTTGACTAAATTTAGATCCGATTGAATGCCCAAATCTATTTATGAATGATTATCTGAACCAAAGCACACCAGTCCTCCGTGTCTTTTGTGGTTTGCCCACCAGCACTTGTAACAAAATCTGTACTGTGCCATATATACATGATTTTCAGTCTGCATCTCCATTTTTATTCTTGAAAAAGTTTTAGTAGGTTTTTCAGTAAGATAGGCTTTGTTCTAATGGATTAAACTAACTTTCATTTGTGGCTGCCTGTCATTGAGTATCTCTTTGAATATAGGCCCTGATATATTCTTTGCTAGTCCTTCTGCATGTGTGATGCATGTGAGCAGTTAATCTCTAAATTAATCTGCAACATAATCTTAACTTCACTTTGTTTCATGAAGATGTTAGTCATTCTCCATAAACTGTTTCATAGATTCATTTTGCATATGGCTTATTTGGCAAACTTAGAGTATTCAGACACTGAACAATTTATGCAAAATCAGGCTAGATTGCTTCTTGGACTGTATTAATTATTCAACATATTGACTTTATCAACCCATGTTAACAGGTCACAAAGATTCAAAATTGTGTTTGAGGCTATTGCAGGACAAGACGTGGTCATCCAGGATAGACCTTTTTTGTTTTGTTTTGTTTGTTTTGTTTTAATAGGAGGCCACCTAATTAATAGGCTTGGCTTCTACTCAGGAAGCGAGATGCTGTTCTGAAAAACTGCATGTACCCATGACCTTGAAATAAACAGACAGGCACCTGACTTTTAAACCATTCTCATATGAATTGATCAATGTTCGTAAAAGCAGAAAATTATACAGCTAGAGATCAATTCCCTGGAGATTTGTTCTTATAACTAGAAATTTGTTTTTTAATTGTGTGTTTTTGAGAAGCAGGAATACAGCTATGCAAATTGGAGCAACACTACAATTGGTCTAAAGCATCTCTAGTAGGAAAGATCTTTGTGTTCATTCCTCTTAAACAAAAACACTATACAAAGCCATTCATTTCTTTGACCGTTCTCTTCAACAAATGCCCTTTAATCATAGTCCTTACTTTATTGCAACATGTACCAGAGTCTACTAGAGCGGACCAGTATTGTGAAATACTAGCAATCGAAAATTTGACCATTTTCCTGCTTTTCCAGATTTTTCAAATTTTTGTCAAATATTTCTTATATTTCTAAGTAGGATCCTTCTGCTTTTCAATTTAAATGTACTTTAAACAGATCAAAGAACCACGGTGACCAAATTAGATGTTCTTTAGGAAAAGCAACATTAGGTTTCATATGGTTTTAAAAAATCCTATCTCTTGGACTTCTACTAATGGTCAAAGAATTGATTAGATAAATGATTGCTCCGAGCTTAATAGAAAGAAAATATTGTAGCCCGTAGTGTGATACCAGGTTTCTTATGCTTTTAAAATAATTATACCATTCATATTTTTTCTTCTATGGGTGCAGAAAAAGCATTGACACCAACTTTCATAGATTTTAAGGCCAGACGGTACCATTATGATAACCTGCATTTCACAGGCCATAAACTCTCTCAGAAAGCCCATAAACTCTGGTTGAGCGAGATCATTTCATTTTGAAAGTCATCTTATTTTGAATAAAGACTTTAAGGGATGGAGAATTCACTACATTTCTCACAAGCAGAGATTTCACCTTTACTCAAATGGTAGAGGCCTGTGGCTTTGGATTAAAGGCTGTTTTTGAGCCCCAGTGCGGAAGGGGTGAGATTTAGCTGGCAGTTTGGGTCTTGTTTATGGCTATAGATCGATATACTAGATGTGTGCACATACCCTAAGAGTCCACACAGGAGCGTGCACAAGGGGGGGGGGCAAGCAGGGACTCGGGCCTTCCAATCAGTGTGGGTACAGAACTCCTCCAGGGTCAGGGCAAGGAGCGCGAGCTCCTCAAAGATTTAAAGTCTCCTGTATTGATTGATATTTTCAGTTCTGTTTGTTTTGTGTGTATTTAGAGAGGTTATTTCTATGTACTGTATTGTCTGTTTACATATCTGTGTAAACTAAAATGATGGAAACATGATGATGAAAAGCTAATGAATCAGCCATTAGTATATTGTGTTGAAGCAAGCTGCGGGCCTTATAAAAAGCTCTGGTGGGCCGTAGGTTGGGCACCTCCAATATAAGTCAACAGTAGACAATCAGATATGTGTGATCAATTTGTGATAAAGATGACAACATATTAACAACTGTGCTTTTTATGCATTCTCAGTGTTCTCCTTTAACAGTACATGGGGTTTGCCTATTTGAATTAAAATCACCTTAGATCGCTAAAAACGACTCATTCTTGGTGGCCAACCAGCACTGCTTTTCAGATGTGGGACCTTGCATTGCTATTCAGTTGAGTCTTTCTATATCTATTAAGAAGGCTGGAATCAGGACTCTGGGAGTGAATGGAGAAGTCTTTGGGATCAGCAGGGCCATCTATTATATTATGTGTTTCATCTCTAGCTCAGGTACCACACCCAATCTTATTCAATCATTTCCTGGCAATCAGACTCCAGAACTACATCATCAACCTTAGGCCGCTTACACCTTTAAGTGGAGAAGTAAGTTTTAGACCAGTGGCAATAAAGATACAAGGTCACTGGAGGCTATTGAGGGAATAAAACTGTGGATGATGGATGAATGGGCACTATCCTGAAAGACCATTTCAGTGGAAAAATATGGAAGCTAAATGTAGGAGTACAATGCTCTTTTCTGCACTGTGTATTGGTGTAAATTGGTGCAGCACTATTGAAGTCACCAGCAGAGAATTTTAACCTGAGCTCCTAAATGCATACAATATGCATTTCTGTTGTGGGTTAATATTGTCTTTCCTTTGGCAGACACTCAATTTAACATGCTACCAAAATACTCTGCCAATTCAAACAATTCAAGGAAGCATGTCTATGACAATCACTGATGGTATAATTTGGTTTTATTTGTATCACTAGCATTTCATGTGTGGGATTTTCTTTTTTTTTAATGAATAAAAACATTCCATCAGGTAGTAGATTGAAAACTTTCCATTGCCGAATGCATAAGCAAGCAAGTACACAAGTAAACAAACAAAAACCCCAACGTTATAGAGAACAAAAAAGAAAATAAAAATAAAACAAGTTAACATTAGTACTTGGTTTTTTATGTATAATGCATCGACCTCAAAAATCTGAGTCTTTCTGTTCATATAAACAAGTTATAGTAGTAACAAAGTGCATGAAGCAACTTGCTAAATTTTAACTAAGATATTAAAATAAAAAGTACTTTAAAACAATACTTTTAACACAGTTTCTTGCCATGATTCCATCATGCATCAATACAAATCAAATCCCGAGGCAACCTGTGCCTTTGACAGTCTTTCTGTATTACTATGTAAATAAATGGAAACAATGACCAAAACCTGCAAGAAGGTGACAAGCAGTGAGACAAGTCCGTCTATAGTCAGAATTGTATTAAAAAAAAAATCAAAGTGCACGGCTGGTACATCTCATTTGGGCCTATTTGGGGCAGGTAGCCAGATCCAAAGCCCATGGATGTTGGTTTTCAGTGACTTCACTGGACTTTGATTCAGGGGACTAAAAGGTGATGGATATTCTGCCGCATATGACTAGCATGAAAATTAGAAAGTTGTGCCATATTTTTGGGTTATGTAAGTAAACATCTCTTGTATACTTAGGAGGTGCACACTCTTAAATTATCTGATGAAAGAAAGTGTAGAGTACTGGTACTTAGTGTTTTGGTACCAGTACCAGACTGGTCCATTAATTAGCATTCAGAGCTATCTCTAATTACAGAAAAGGCATATAACAAAAAAGTAAGTATTTGGTTATTAATATTTTATATAGTTCAGCAACCCAACCAATCAGATTTTACGTTGCCAACTTTAACAATCTTCAAGCTCGTGTCTTCCAGTTTTAGATAATACCAGTCCTTGAAAAAGTAGCTGTACCCTGTGAAGGAAAAAAAAGTATATATATTATGGGAAACAATTCTTGATCATAGTTTGGGTTTTTTTTTTTTTTTAGCTATTTATAGGAATAGAAGATTTTTTTTTCTAAGGCTATTGATAAGAAATTGTTCTTTGTTTTTAACAGTTTTAAAAATGATGTATAATAAATATGTATTAATAACTTCTCTATCTATATATATAGATCAAACTAATAACTATGAAATCCAGAATCTAAAGTGCATATTAAGGAGGAGGGCCTGATTTTGAATGAAGCCCATTTTTTGAGCCAAAGTGTTGTGTACAAATATCTGCTGGCATAATTAATGTCATTTAAAAATTCAGCTACGTGATGTAAAGGTGCGATTGGGTAGGCACCTCTGTGACATCTCACAAACACTTGTGCCTCTGAAGTTGTCAGTGCAAAAATGGCAGGCCACTTCTTAAACAAATGGACTAGATCCTTAGCTGCAGCTAAGGAACATTCAGAGAAGAAGAAGCAAAGGTGGCTCTGAGCCACCTCCATACATCCTCCCATCTTGGAGCTTACCCTGGTCTGAATCAGACCATGGCAGACTTAGAGCAGTGCCGGCGTATGCTCTAACTGGCCACCCATGATTCCAAGGAACCATCTGGGGAAATCATCTGGGCACAAGGATGACCTAGTCATTTCTTTTCCTCTTGGAACACTTCTTATGACAGGGCCAGGTGACAGGATCCCTACTGGTGACCCTATCCTGCCAGCACTAGAAGGAGAATCTACAGGAAGGCCGCTAAGCAGCTTTCAGGTTTACAACACCAGAGGAGTGCAAAACAGGGGGAGTGAACCCAAAAGTCCCGTCCAAGCCTTAAGGACTGTTTCATGCACATTTATATTGCATCTGTGTGACTGAGTCTCCTTTTACCTGCCTCCACTTGTAGACCAGGTCTGTAACTTTATATGGTATAGTGACAGAAAAAACTAAGGCCTTGAAAACACACATACACAGGACATGGCATAGAAAACATAAAGACAAAATGAAGACCCAGCATAAAAATTATATTGACAATGAGGCTAGTGTTGGGTAAGTTCCCACCAGTTCAAATTTTAGATTCAATAGTTCAGGTGCTAAGACAAAGTCTCCAAGCCCTATAAATCTAAAACATTGCTCTAGACGTCTCCTGAGAAGTCTCTTTCCCTATCAGATTTTTGGCACCCTTGCTTCTTGCTTCTGGTCAAGTATTCCAGAAGAGGACCCTTTCCTGAGGTATGCTATTACTTCATCTTCTGGTCCAGGATGGAAACAAAGCGGAGAAAATGCCTCCAAAGTAGAGATATGCTCCAGTTGGTGTAATTTGGCTCCAGGCCCAGGTTTGGATTCTGACTCCCCTCTGGGTTCCATATTCCACAATATGGGTCCAATCCATCTCTATTCCAATCAGTTCAGAGCTGTAAATGGCTGTTTTAAAATTGGGCGACATTTTGGGATGGGGAGGAATTGTGTAATCTAATTTGGTTTGCCCAATTCTAAAAAGGGAAAACGAGAACTAAAAACCAAAGGATTCCTTTGCTGCTATATCCTATTTCTAAAAGACTTTCTTTCCAAGGGACCAGTGTCAGGGGTTCTTGACTACTTTCACAATCAGTGGTAGCAGACTTTTTTAATACAAGTACTGCATGAAAGTGGTACTGATTTGAAGGGGCTGTTGTTTTTTACAGGAACCAGAAATGTTCGGGAAAGATCATAATTCCTAAACCCTTTTTTAAAAGTAAATTGAGAGCAACTGGATATTTAACTGAAAAACTTATTTCCACTGGCAGCATGCCCACGCAGAGTGACTGAGTGGCTGCCTGTTCATTAACCACTAGAAATGAATGCCTCCAGGAAGTCCAGAAGCAGACAAGGGCAATACACACTTGAAAGGAAGCTCTATAACGACTTATACCAGACCGCAGCTCACCATTTCCACTGAGATCCAGCACGGCATTTAGGTTGTCTGGAACTCCATTCCAAGCATCCGCTATTAATTTAGGGAACCCAGGGTCCATTTTCTTCTTTACTTCATTGTACCTGTAGAAGATAACACACCCTAATCACATTTCTTTATTTACCTGTAACATATGACTCCACTTTTCAGGAAGTCACCAGTAACTGTGGCTGTACAAAACCTTCATATGTGAAATTCAGTAACTGTGTTTTCACATTGTTTCAATTTAGTTAAACTTGTCCAATTTCATGAAAATCCTAGGAATTTTTGCAGCTTTTCCATTTGAAAATGCCATTATGTCTGAATTGTTTTTTACCCCACTTTCTCTCAAAGATAGTCTTTTCCGAGGAATGCCATCAATTTTCAAACATTTATATTTTAAACTCATAATGTAATTCCAATGAAGATCAATTTTTTCTCTGTAACCAGCCACTTTTCAAAATGATACATTTTGATGTGTAACAGCCACTTTGTGAACATTCCATTAAAAGCTACATTTTTGAGCCAGGTAATCCAGAATGATATTACAAATAGTTTGGCATGAAATTTTATCCCAAACCCCCACTGTTTTCACACAGCCCTACCAATGATAATAAATCTGTTACAATAGCTAAGCTTCCAAATGTGTTATTACTGGTAATACCTTAGCTTACAAAAATAGAGAATTTAAACCATCCCAACTACTTTCATTCATTATACTTTTGGGGCCAAATCATCTGCTAGTGTAAATCAGCTTAGTTCCACTGAACTCATATCTACTTTCCAACATTCTCTTGAAGGGACTGGAACTTTGCTGATTTACGCCCACTGAGGATCTGATGCTTTGTTCACTTAGGGCACTTCACTCCAGATCAGCCTCTGCACCGGGAGAGGAAAGATGTAAGAAGCCTTTCCCCTATTTTCACAGGCCAAATACACAATATAATCCACAGTGACTGTTCCTATGTACAGAGGAGCATAGGGACTAATCCCTTTCTATATTCATGGGGATGCAAGATAGTCTCCCTCTGCCTCCTTGGGGCTATTGCCTGGCTTTCCACTCACAATGGACCTACAGACTGAAACAAATTCCCAGAAGGAGGGGAAAAGAAAGTATGTCGGATTCACCAAGGGACAATAGTAATGGGCATGCCCTCATTACAGGACTGCACCTCTGAGTCTCAGTTTAAACAGTGATAGTGGATTGACCTGTTTATGATTATTCTCACTTCCTGTATGCAAAAACTGTACCGAGGTGTTTACATTTCTGTTCTCTGTATGGCCTATTTCTACTCTCCCTTACTAGTTTTACACAAACAGTAGAACCTACAAATTATGAACGCTTTGGGAATGGAGGCGGTTTGTAACTGAGATGTTTGTAACTCTGAACAAAACGTTCTGGTGGTGCTATCAAAAATTTACAAATGAACATTGACTTAATACAGCTTTGAAACTTACCTGTGCAGAAGAAAAATGCTGCTTTCCCTTTATTTTTATAGTTTCTATAGTTTAGTTATATGAGTTTCTCCTGATTTATACTGATCAAAATTAAGCCCATATATTCAGAGAGAGATTTAAAATCATGACTTTTTTCTATTACTATTTTAAGCCAAACCTACTTTTGGGGGCTAAACAATCCTGAAATGTAGTTTTAAAAGCTTAGCTGTAGAATTTATGAACCAACTCCCCTCGGCACTGGCTCAATAAACCTCCCTTGCTTAACAATCCTGTTATGAAAACACTAAGGCCTGGTCTACACTTACCTTTAAATTCAGCGGCAGTCGACGGGAGTTATGCAAGCTACTCAGAGTAGCTTGTGTGACTCCCATCGACTTCGTAACTCCTCTTCTTCACAGCATCTTCACTGCACTGCGCCACTTGGGGTGGTTTTAATGTGTCGACTTCCGGCTCGATTGAGCGGGTCTTCCTGACCGCTCAATTGATCCAGATAGATCGATCTGACGGCGGTGAATTTGCTTCCGTCAGTGAAGACGGATCCTGAAAGGGAGGCATTGGGCTTCATTCTTACACATCTGTTTAAGGCATGTGATAATGACATGAAAAGGACTTCGTAAAATAATTATTTTGATTCTATCTGGCAGGGTACTTGTATAAAATAAAGCAGCTGCATATTTAATGATTATAATGTCTGTGCTAAACACAGTTGCATTTTCTCAAATATTTTCTGATTGCTTGCTATCTTCTTTAAACAGATATAAATCAGTTAAGCTGTTTAGTTTCTTAACAATAAATTATACATTCTACAGTGACTGCAACTGATAAGGTGCTTTGATAGAAATAGCATCTGAGATCAGAGTGATAAATTTCTTGGAGATCCAAGGGTATAGTTAATCAAAACACAGAGGAAACTAGCTGCTTTGCTACTCATGGTGTGTAGTAGAATTTGAAGTATTACAAATGGCTATATATACTTGAAAACTTTAAATGTGATCAGCTGAATAGTTAATATTTTCAAAGTGAATAAGAAGCAATCTTTTGCTTTCAAGATCAATGCCTATATTTTCAGATAATGGGGAAAAGAGTGCTCTTCGCAAAGATAATTAATCATACTTTTCTTTCAAATGGTAAGCTTTGTGAAAGATATTTTATGTACTTACAGGAATTCAAAGCCAGTAGGATATAAAAAAGACACTTAATCTACTCTGTTCAAACATGAAATTATTGTTCGTATAAAAAGGATTCACATCCCCTAGATGTATCTTTGATACGTGATATAGCTTACATTTCACTGAAACAATTCTTGAAACTTTGGGAACATATTACATCTGTAGTATGGGTTTCCTAATGTTTCATCATTTCTCTATTGTCAGTCAATGAATGGTTCTTATTTCAACCTGGAATTTAAAGTGTGTGTTCTTAAAACCAAACACTAATTCCATGTGCGAGGAAGGTCTGTCTGGTGACTAATGCAGGAGCCAGGATGTCAGGAGGACCTCTGGATTCTGCTCCCAACCCTACTACTTCCTTGATGTGTATTCTTTAGGTAAGTCGCCCCAGTTCAGGAAAACACTTAAACAGGTGACTAATTTCAAGAACCTCATTTTGTGCCAAAACCTGCTGACAGTTCTCCTCATGCAACTCCACTAAATAAAATAAAAGGAATACATTTTTCCTCAGATGCAATGTAAGGTGTTTGATACTAACCTTTCAATCCCACTCCTAAACCTGTGGTTAAAGACATTTCTGCCTAGCACAGGGCTCAGTTGGGCTTTCTAGTCAGGGAGGGGTGGGAAGGAGCCATCCTTTCCTTCCAGTACAAAGTGAGCCAAATCTTCCTGCTGTGCAACTCTTTGAGTATTACTTTGGTTATTTGGGAAGGGAGAAGAGTTTTCAGGAAATCTGGTCTCAGTCCCCAGCTCTACCACAGACTTCCTGTGTGACCTTGGTCAGGTCATTTAATCTCTCTGTGCTTCAATTCCCTTTCTGTAAAATGGGGATAATCCTTAATTTTTCCCATCTTTTGTCTGTGTAAAATATAAACTCTTTGGTGCAAGAACTGCCACTTACTATATGTAAATACTATGCCTAGCACAAATAGATCCCACCTTTGTTAGAACCTCTAGATGCTATCATAACACATGATAGATAATAAAAATAACAATATGACATTTGAATTCTGTGCTTGGTTATTTATGTTGCATAATATTATTTTAACTTCCTAATAGACATTTCCAACGTGTCTCTTGGGGTAAATTAAGATTCACACAAATATTTCTGGGTATCTGTGGACATCCTTACAACAAGTGCTTGCCTCACTGCACATAGAAAATGTATGAAAAGGGAGCAGGTGCTGACAAAATAAATTTCAAATTAAGATTTGACAAAAGATTAACAGATATATTTCTGTAGGATTTGCCCAACTCCCCTCAGTACCAACTGGATAAGTAAAGCAAATATACGAGAGTTCTGTGGCATCTTAAAGACTAACAAATTTATTTGGGCATAAGCTTTTGTCAGCAGAAACCTACTTCAGATCTGACAAAGTGGGTTTCTGCCCATGAAAGCTTATGTCCAAATAAATGTGTTAGTCTTTAAGGTGCCACAGAACTCTCATTGTTTTGCTGAAAACAGACTACCACGACTACCCCTCTGGAACTCAGAAAGCAAATATGTTAGCCTTTTGTTACTTAGGTTGCTACAACAGTTATCCCAAACCAATTTTGCTAGCTTATATTATCCCTTGTTTCCCCATTTTTATGTCCAGCGCCCTTCAGGTATAGTGATTGAAGGGGAGATTTTTCAATGGTACAGATGGCAGTTAGATGCGTACTCCCAGTGACTTTCACCTGGCTGCTATTTGTGCTTTTGAAAATCTCCTCAGAGATTTATTTCAGGCCTTGTCACCTACCACCTTGTCTTTGTGCTACCAAGGAGTATAACATTGTTAGGCTCTTGTCTAGCAAAACATTTTGCAACAAACACGAGAGCCTAAGGAGACCAAGCGTCCCCTGCTATAGCTGTGAGTTTATCTAAGGGCACACCACCTTAATTGTAATGCGTCTCACCTCCAAAACTTGTCTCCGGCAAAAATGTATGTCTTCTTGTTTTTGCTCCAGTTAAAAGCTGCATTGACGTGTTGTACCTCAGGAGGTAACCCTAGACTGGTGAGTTTCTTTGGGTATCCTCTCTCCAAAGTACTGGCCGAAAAAACCCAGTACTCATTTCCTAAGTGGGAAAAACACTTAGTCACATGACAGTTAACTCTGTTATAAAGTAGACTAACTGAAAAAGTTGTTCTGTTTTGTGACACTTTATAGGACCTTTCATCATCCTGGAACAGTGTGTTCCAGTAGGCAGAGCACACTGGATTGAGGATCAGGAATTATGGTTCTTTTCCTGGTTCTGGCATTGACCTAGTGCTTGGCTTTGGACGTATAGCTTCCCCTGTCTGTGCCTCTGTTTCCCCTCCTCCTTATCATCTAGCTTGCCTATTCAGATTGTAGGATTACTGAAACGTTGCATCTGACTATCACCATGCACAGTACCTAACACAATGGGACCTTGATCTCAAGTGGAATCAACAACGATAATCTGGTTGGATGCTGAAGCAAATCTTCAAGCAGGGAAGTCTGAAGACCACATGTGGCCCACCTTCTCCAGGTACTTGGAGTTTGTTTATTTCTGAAATTTCTATTCATCTATCAGGTGAGCTACAAGAATACTGTATATAAAGTGGTTGTTTATATCTATATTTTAAGATATTTTGATTAAGCAAAACTTTTTAAGATGACAAAACACATGCACGTTGAAGGGCCAAATTCTGCAACCTTTACATAGACTAGTACCTTACTCAGTGAATATTCCCGTTGACTCCAATGAGTTTACCCACCAATGACCACAGAAGCTTTCACCATGAAAGAGCATTTCTATGGACCACTTATGATGATGATTATGAATGTCAGAGTGCTTTTCATTTACTTCCCTGGGAGTTGGAGCAGGAACTAAATTATATAACATGAGAAAAGTGTAAGATGCAGCATTGATGTTCCTGGCAAGTTCATTGATCCACAGTTTCAAAGGCCACAAGGGAACATAGTGATCATTTAGTCTGATCTCCTGTATAAGGCCACAGAGCTAATTCAAATTAATTCCTAGAGCATATCTTTTAGATCAACATCCAATCTTGATTTAAAAATTGTCAGTGATAGAGAATCCAACATCACCCTTGGTAGATTGTTCAAAGGTTATTTCCTCTCACCATTACAAATTTTCTCCTTATTTCCAGTCTGAATTTGTCTGGCTTCAGTTTCCAGCCTTTGGATCATGTTATACCTTTCCCTGCTAGAGTGAAGAGCCTATTATCAAACATTTATTCCCCGTATAGATAGCTATGGACTGTAATCAAGTCACCCTTTCACATTCTCTTGAAGCTAAATAATTTGAGCTCTTTGAGTCTGTCACTATAATGCAGGTTTTCTAATCCTTTAATCATTCTTGTGGCTTTTCTCTGAACCCTCTTCAATTTATCCATATCCATCTTCGTTGTGGGCACCAGAACTGGACACTGTTCCAGCAGCAGTGGCACCCATGCAAAGAGCTAAAATAACCTCTCTGTTCCTATTTGAGATTCCCCTCTTTATGTAGCTCAGGATTGCATTTGCTGGTTTGGCCACAGCATCACACTTAGAGCTCATGTTCACCTGATTATTCACCACAGCTCCCAAATCTTTCTCAAATCTTTCCTGATTCCCAGGATGTAATCCTCTGTCCTCTAAATAACCAACTTGGCCACTCAAGAGCAAAATCTGGATGCTCCTGTACAAAGGATTTTTGGATAGTTGGGCTTTAGGCAGTTTCCTACTGACCTTTTAATGTTTGCTAGTCTTTTCTGTTTAGAATTTTTCTGAAGCAATTGCATTTCCTTGGAAAATGTAAAAAGAACAAGAACAAAAAAACCACCAAACCATTCCCCTCCTTCCCCCCCCCAAAAAAAATCCCCAAAGTCCCCCACAAACAACAATATTCATTGGAGATGGAATATCAAAGCATTTTGACTGTTCTGAGTTTTTATTTTTTATCCTGTAGGCTAACTCCAATAGCCATTCAGACATGTGGAATAAATTACCAGTACTTTTTCCCCCGTGCAGAAAATGTACAGCAGCATCAACCATGTGGTTTTTACATGGTTGGAGATGTTTAGTCATGTTGCTGTGGATTCTGGAGCAGTTTTTGCTGGTTCAGTTTTCCAAACATTGAAAACAATCTCCTAGCTGCATTAGTTTGGCCAGGAGAAATATATTTGTGTGTGTGTGTATATATATAATATATAACTGACTTAAAATGGACAGGATACGGATTCCTATGTACTCTTATCGTCTCCCATCAAGCTAGCTTGCGTGCCTGCATGCATCCCCTATGAGTAATCTAGGTGAGACTCCTGGAAAGCAGAGTAGGAATTTGTCTTTGGCGGACAGTAGAGGGGGAGGAGAAGAACATGGAAAGGAATGGAACAAAGTCCAAAATACTCAGAGCTTTGCACTGATACTCTAGCTGACAATGAGGGTGACATGGACAAAGTGAAGTGTGACATTTAGTGTGAGTGAAATGCCTGAGCATTCTCATATAATGAATCAATGCTGCATGTTGGTGAGCTCTTCTTTCAGGAAGCTAACAGCCTTTCAGCTCCCAGTTGGTTAATGGCAGTTGAAAGTGCTCAGCGACTTGCAGGTTCTGGACCAGTCCTCGGAAAGGAATCTGACATTCATAACCATTCTGATATGGCAGCCCTCAGAGATACATTTCCCTGGCCCGGCTTAGCATCGAAAAGAGAGCAAATTTGAATGCAGCACTTACGCAAGCTACGTTTAAAGCTTCAAACCAATACCTGCAAAAAACACTGTCTTCTCTTCCTGAGGAGCCTCATAGACAGCATCGATTTTTTCTGGCACATCAGGCCAGAATGTAGCAACAAGCAAGGGACCTGTGGGTTTATTTCGGGGGTTTACAGTCCTCCACATGAATCTGAGCAGAACAGAAAATTGCACAGGATTTACAATGAACTGATTCATCAGCACATCTGTTTCTCATCATTTCTGGCAACGGCATATGTGCTTGCGCACACTCTCACATGGTCTAGCAACAGCAGCACAAACTTATAACTGCTTTGCTATACATTCAAAACAGTGCCTGAGAGGTTAAATGAATCATCCTCCAGCATGTTACTGAAATGGTTGAATAATCTGCCACACGCCGGAACTCCACTGAAATGGTGTATATTGATTGCTGAAGGGTTCACATTGCTTCTCACACCAGAGTAAAATGTATTCTGTGCTTCATTTTTACAAATAAAACCATTTACAAGGCAGTTAAATGATTAGTTACCCTGCTGTTGTGTATGGAGCAGATGGACAAGCATTTGACAAATGCAGACATTTACATTCCATGAATTGCTCTTGCAATTACTATTGTAGTGACTAAAAGTTCAGATCGAATAACTATATGTCACGCAGCTGGGAGGAGAGCTTGGCTGTAAGAGCAACCTTAAGCATTCAAAATGTTCATTGAGAAATGCTTATTTTATGTACAAGCAGCATCCTCATTTGATTTAAGATTTTAAAAGCTGCAGTTATCTTTAAATGGCAGTGCATTGTGTAGGAGGCACATGATATTAACAAAAGCACCACTGTTTTCCTACCCTATTCAAGGAAAGCCTTTTTTCCCCCAAGAGAACAAAAGCTTACACCAGTCTGCCAATTTTATAAGATGAAAAATCAACAAGCTAGCTGAAACCCTGTTGCAACTTGCATTAGCTGGTAGATAGTAAACTCATTATCAGATCAGATCCTGCTTTTATCATTCTGAAAAGTAAGAGCTGAAAAAATGTGCCATTTTTTTCCTCACTCCTACCTGGAATCCTTATGAAATTCCCAGAGACTGAAATTATATTTTGGTTTTTCCTAAAAAATGGAGGATCAGGCCCTAAATTGACTTTATAGATTGCTGTACCACCATCAATGGAAAACTGTCGATGGACAAATGGAGCTAACAAGGACAAATATTTAGAGCATTTTAATATGCATTTGCAAATATATTAGTTTTTTGTCTCATGTCTAAAATGAAGCAATTTTGATAATAGGATGTAGTAGCTGCTACGAACAAGATAGCAAATAGCGAAACATGCTACTTTTCCTCTTTTTTTTATAAAAATTATGTTACATATAACCTGAGATATGGTTTTAATAACTGGGATGATGATGTATTAATGTGGTCTATTTTTCCACTGATATAAACATAGCAATTAAACTTTTTATTATTATTTTTAATGAAATAATCAGAATAGCTATAACAGAACAAAAAAGCAAATGTAGTGATGGATTCTATGAAAAAGATCCTTTTCCTATTGCCTATTACGTTTTTTCTTTTTTTTTTAATAGAAAAGCAGATTGCATGTGACATAAGGAACACCATTTCTGCCACTACATTTATAGCTTTTAATAAATGAATATGCTTAGAGAAGGATCCAAGATGCAGAATTCTGATCCATATTAGTGACTCTGCTCCCCTTTGCAAAATTCTCACCAGATTTAGGCTCTAGTCAGAGAAAAAGGACCAGTGATCCATATCTACATTAGTATTCTAAACCTCCAAAAGCCCAGAAGGGTTTGAAGCAGGGATCTGGTTCAAGCCCATCTCCAATAAATGGAGCCCATCAACATATTTTTGACACAACAGTTTTCTGTTGGAAAATGCAATTTAGTCAAAATGGATACATTTTGTGGTTATGTGTTGATTCCAACAAAAAATTCAATGGCAAAATGAATAGTTTCAACTTTCTTGTTTCGGTTCAATAATCCTTGAAACATTTGTTTAGACTTTTCTATTAAATGTTAATTTTAATATTGGCTGTTATATAGAAATTCAATGCATACAAAATATGATGTTTTTACATTAGTGAGACAAAATGAATCGATGGCTCTAAATTTAATTTTTTGGGACTTTTCATTTTGCAGCAAATTTTGAAATGCTGACTTTTTTGTTCTAATTGGGAATGAAAACAAATGTCTAAATCTTGGCGTTTGCTGCTGAATATAAATTCCAGTTTCTTCCCAGCTGTACTGATTAATAAGATTGCTTTCATACATCCTCACTAGAAAGGCTGGCAGGCCTTTTAATACAGGAACTTTTGTTTATGTATAGTAGTGCAGACTCGCTGAATTTCCCTTCCCTCATTTCTTGATTCCACGCACATTTGTACAGTAAGAAAAAAACGACGTTTGTTTTGAAGAGTTCATCTAGTCTTTCCCTTCGGTCCTCACTCAGTCTTATATCCACGTGATATAACAATTGAATTCTTTTGTCATTTTTATTATTAAGTTGAGTGACTCACAAAAGTCAAAGGCCCGATGATTCAGTGTTATTTTTGAATTCCAGCAACGGATCACAAGGCTGTTTTCTTCCCTTTCCCCCGGAGGTTGGGAAATCCAGGAGATTGACAGGCAAATGATTTCCAAAGTAAAACAAGTTGTCCTGCCCTCTCTTTGCTGAACATTAGATAAAGTATGAGTCAGTTTGAACAACTTGTTTTAGTCTTTATATTGTTCTTGGACCAATTGGGTTATGCTGAGTACATTTTAAATTTCATATTTCCCTATGATTTTGTATATTATAAAATGTTGACCTGACATGGCTGATGTCTTGTATGTACACATTCATACGCTTGAAACTCCTGTGCACATATTAAGTGCAAGTATTGTGCAAGTATTGTTGATTACAGTAGTGCTATGACTTGAACTCCTATTAGCAGCTGCTAAACAAGGGCAGGACGGGAGAGAGTTGGAAGGTTACTGCAAGAGGCTGTTGCTGGGCTCCGCAGAGGTGCCCTGCATTAAGAAAGTAGGCAGGGTGTGTTTATACCCCTGGTAACCACCTCTCTCGCTCCCAGGACAATGAATGGAGGTCTCTTTGGGAAGCTTGGATTTACAGGGCTGGAAAGTTGTTTTTAGGAGGATCTGTTTTCAGAGATGGCCTCTATTTGTGAATTCCATTTGTGCTAGAAAGTGGGGGCTGATTGAGGCTTGGCTGAAAATCGGGCTCTAAATATGATAAATATGGCATTGGAATATCAATTTTAGCACCACACTTCAGAAATGGGGTGGGCTAGCTCACAGTCAGGCAGGTTTTGCAGACTTCTCAAGTTACTGTTGGGCAACGCAGGGTGTACATGACAAATTTGACTCCATGGATCTTTTTTTCCTGCATTTAAAGTTGTTTGTTGTTTTGTTTCAAGGCGATGGATTGTATTGAAGGCCACGTATTTCACTAAAAGAAGGCCTGAGTGAAGGGATACCTTCCAATATCAAGGCTAGCAGAAGTATGTGCCCTATGTGTGGTAAATAAGAAGTCAGGTCCTGGGGTCCAGCCCTTTGTAGCTGAGGCATGGAATGGTTCAAAGGCAGCTTACTGCAATGTTCACTGTCCTTCGACTGCTTGTGCCACTGCCCAAAGCCCGCAAGGGACCATTCTGCAGCTGTACAGCCCCAAATTGTAGGGAAACCCCAGCCACACATACTTTTCTGGGGGCTGAGGAAAAGCACGGGAGCTTTTAGGATGCCCCAATGGCAGAAGAGATTCCTTCTTTGCCATGGGAAATCGCCTCTGACCCCTGAAACCTATAGCAGCCCAAAGCAGTTTCAACAGGCCTTGTCTTTATAATCTCTTTAGTGTGTTCCTCTCTCCTCCATCTGTCACCCCAGTCTCTGTTATTGGACCAGAAGCCCAGTAACAGAGCAAAGTTAAACCTTCAGGATCATGGCCCTTGATTCTGATCTCACATAAATATATGTTGTAAGTAAATCCCTTGAATCCCTGGAGTTATACCAGTGCAGTGTAACACAGCAGTGAATCAGGCCCCCAGACCTTGCCTCTCCCTTCTGTTCTATCTTTTTCTCTGAAAGGATGACCAAAGAACATGGCTTGGGCTATATTATTTCACAGAAAATCAAAAGTGTTTCAGCTGAAAATCAAACATGGAGGAGATTTCTGGGCATACAACACCAGCAAGCACCAATGATTATTAAATTGCCTGAGACTGGATGTTCCACTGCCGCTATTTTGTGAGCATGCCTAGTTTGGTTATTTAGTTCTCTTCAGCATCCAAGTCTCTCGTGTTTCAGCAGAGCACATATCTGTGGTGGTTAGTTTTGGAACAAAGCTAAAAGTTTAAAGTGGGCTTTATGCCTTGTTTATCTGGGACAATAATATAACCATCGACATTCTGATTCCTGCCAATTTCATATTATCCAGCTCTGCAGAAGCAGTTTTAAATGAGGAAGTCTGCTTTTTAAAAATGAAAGTTAGATTAATTCTCACATTTTCAGATGTTATTAAAAAGCATAATTTCTAAAATGAATTCACTCGAGTAGAAATGAATGTGAATGTTTATACATATGTACTCCCATACACATATTATGTGCATAAACACATAGACTGGGTTCAAAGATTTTTAAGGCTAGAAAGAACCATTACGATTATTTAGTCTACTCTGGGTAGACTAACACAGTTCTCCTTTTCCATGGCAATAAGAAAACATTGGATTATTGGAAGAAAAAAAGTTGGAGTGTACTTTTCACTCCTTTATTCGGTGTTACTTTTTGTACCTCTCCGACACTGAAGTGGGACGGGTCAATTCCATTTGATATTTGGGTCCGCTTCACTTTCTGGTCCAAAGTCTGAGCTGTTGTTTGAGACATACTCGTACACTATGCCCAGAACATCAGCAACAGGCAGAGAATGCCTGGTGTAACCAAGCATGGGAGAGCACAAAGGTGCTGTTTATACTTCCCCAACTAGTACTGGTTGGAAATTTTCTGGCAAAACCGTTTTTCATCAGGAATCACTGATTCATCAGAACTGAAATATTTTGCGGAAGCGTATTTGTTTCGAGGCGCTTCTGACAAAACATAGGTAGGTTCCAATGGAGCCCTGCCTGGTTTCCTGCCAACTTGCCTGGTGTGCTGCTGGGAAACCCAGGCTTCCAAAGCCAGTGGTTCTGGGGCAGCCCTGCCCTTCAGACTCTCTCTGAGACGGGGACTTCAGAGCTTCCAGGCTTCCTGTCGCAGAGCCAGGCTGTTGCAGAGATTGGATCCTGGAAGCCCTTGGGAGCTTAAGCTCTAGACAAGCCTCTCAGCTCTGCAGAAGATAGCCTGGAAGTCCTGAAAAGCTGAGGCTCCCAGCACTTCTAGGCTCCTGGCTCCTTGTCGTT
This sequence comes from Mesoclemmys tuberculata, assembly GCA_007922155.1. Classification (NCBI taxonomy): domain Eukaryota; kingdom Metazoa; phylum Chordata; order Testudines; family Chelidae; genus Mesoclemmys; species Mesoclemmys tuberculata. The sequence continues at coordinate 3,766,117 of ML675631.1, forward strand.
TAAAAAAACAAAACCAAAAAAATATTATTTCTAAGCACGCCCCCCCCATTTCCCTTCCATGTTAAATTTCAACATTCCCACCTTGTCCGGAAACAGAGCATTGGTTTTGTTCAAAATTTTGGAGCTTCCCTGGGATGCACATTCCACTTTTCGACCATATCTATCCCCATCCCTGGAGCGCTCGCACATGTTTGAGCACTCTAAAGGTGGCACCAGCTTGCGTCAGAGCCACCAGTGGCCCTTATGAACGTTTACAACCGTCTCAGATCACACTATTATTTAGTGGGGCTGGGCTCCACCTGCGTTAAATCATGAGAATTCTGTGTTCGTGTCATTACAGCCACTAGAAAGCAACTGCCCAGGTAGATGACACCATGGTAGTGTCTGTGCTTTAGTTCATCATATATTTATTAGTGAAGCTCTGTCTCTATGATACAGTGTATGCTGATGGGTCATTAGAGCTGGCCTGAAATTTGTAGCTTTATTTTTAGATAAATGTATGTTGCTAGTGGATATTTTTCCAATTTACTGGTAACTAGATTTGAAGATTCTTCCGCGATCTAAGTGCAGACCGTGCACAGGAAAATCCAAGAGACCAACCTCTATTGAACTCTTTTCAACAGAAAATGGGGGAGTTTCCATTGCTGGAGTTACAGTACTTAGGTTTATGCTACACGAGGTACTGAGAAATGGTTTGCAAGGAATAAGCCCTGCGTTGGCAGGGAACGGGTTGGATCAGTTAATACATCCATTCCATCTCTAATTCCGAGAGTAACGTTACAGAGGGTGAACCACCAAAGGTTTAGGAGTTTAGATCTGGTTTAAATAAGCATTCAAAAATTTGGATGCTTCTCTGAACTATTTGACCCTCTTGGGATGAATTCATCCATGGTGTCACTCAATAGAGGCTGGTGGAGAGACATCAAGGATCGTTTTTGCCCTTTCAGTTTCCAAAATGGGCTGGAAATGTGATGAGAACAGGCTTTTTTATGAGGTTTCTGGCATTTCTAGTTTCTGATCCTGGCCAGTCTTTGTCATAGCTTGGCACTAGCAGTCCCAATGCAGGCCAGAAATGAAAAAAACCCACAAAACCTTCCAGAATCTCAAAAAAGTTTGACTTTGGTTCTGTGTAGAGAAAAAAATTTAGCATAATTCTTATATTATATGAGCCAGCTTAACCCATCCCTAATTTTCTATATAATCAGGCAAGAATGATGTCATCTTCTTTCCCTTATGAATCTATTAGGATACTTTTCCATACGTAAGCATATCAAAGAAAGGGCAGGCACTATGTCTGATTATAACTCTTCAAGTGTTACAGAATTGCTTTGACAGTATAGCACAATTTTTCCTTCTGCTCCAAGTAATTTCGCTAAGCAATTTCTCTCACTTACCTGTCTTTGAAGAAAAATGTTTCTCCTCTAATTTGGGAGATACCATCAAAGACAACGTCTTGTTGGCATAATACTGGGGTCACTGGTCCAAGTGTTGGAGCTGGACCTGGCCCAAAATCAGTGGATCCTCCTACAATGCAGAACAGATTGGTACTGTAACATTCAAGAGTATTGTTCTAGTAATGTGAAGACCCAAACTGCTATAAATCGTTTCAGGGAAGTGATCACTTCAGTTGTTTGGAGGTTATATTTATGGAAATAAGAAAATGTTTCAGAGGAAGTGTGGTTCACTGGACAGAGCATTAGATTAGGACTCAGAAAATCTTGGGAGCGGGGTCTATACCTAGTATTGCCAACAGCCTGCTGGGTGACCTTTGTCAAGACATGTCTCTTCTATGTACCTGCATTTCCTCTCCTACCCATAGTTGATCTAGTTTATTTAGTCTGGAAGATTTTCAGCACAGACAAGTTTTGGTAGCAATTGGCAGAGATTAATTTGAGGAATTTTTTCCCCAGTTATGTGGTAATTTAAAATACAACAAACTAAAGTTTCTCAAAACAACATTATGCCACTGTATCTGAGCTCACGTGCAGATAATTCTGAACAAGGCATACCATACAGACTAGCTTTTTGTACTGCAGTTTTTCGAGCCTGCTAATTGTTTGCAAGGAATAAATACACAGTTTGAGCCATTTTGTAGCCTTTCTCCCCTCACTCTGAATCAAAATGTTCTCTTCAGAACATGCACTTTGCCATCTGTTGTATTTTATTTTGCTTTGTTATTTGGCTACAGCTGCAGTGCCTTGTGAAGCATCTGGCTGCTCCTTGACAATCAGGTGTTTGTACATCATTAAACAAAACGTGACTCCAGCTGATCTGGTGTGGCTCTGAATAATACTAAACAATGTGTAATGAACATCATCCCAAAAGCAAAGTACAAGTTTGTTTAACTCAGCGAATTTTTCATTTTTGTGAAGTATTCTTGCCGTCCGTGAAAGGGGCACGGTCTTCTGGTTAAGGCTCAGGCCTGGGACTTAAGAGACTCGGGTTAAAGTCTGAGCTCTTTCACAGACTTTTTCTATGGACTTGGGCAAGTCACTTAACCTTACTGTGCTTCCTGATTGTCACTTCCCAATCTTCTGTTAGAATGTTGCGTTCTTTCCTCCCACCATCCCTTCGTCTTCTCTGTTTAGAGTGTACAACATTCCAAGCATGGATGGCTTTTTCTATGTTTATGTGCAGCACAATGAGGTCCAATCTTGGTTGGGGCTCTCCAGCTTTTACACAAATAATTAATTTTAATTAAAGAGCCCAGGAATTGAAAAAATGAAGATCTAAGTCAGATTTTGTATAAAAGAACTTCTATCTGGTAATTATTTGGCATTATTTATTACTTTTTTTAAGTTGTCCATAACTAATGAATCTAGACACCGATAAGTAAGAAGTGATACAGGTAGAAATCTGAGATGCATGATATGAATCTCTGAGTGATCAGCAGCCTTCTATTCAGAGATATTTGCATCCCTAAAGGGTAATTTAGCAAATCTATAGATTTACTTATCAAAATTATATAACAGTCACCATGCAATATATGCTAAAATGATCCCTGAAGAAAAAGAAATATAAAATATAATATAAATATATACAGTAAATACATAATAAATACTATAATAATATTATAATTATTATTTATCATATATAAATATTAATATTAATATATGCAATTGAATAAATTATAAAATTAAAATATGTATATAAAATTAATATATAATTATTATTAAATATAATATATAATACATATAATAAAAATAAATACTAAAGATGTACTCAGAATACAAATATCTGATACCCTCTTTTTCCCCACAGAAAACATTGGGTATATACAGATATCACCTTCCACACATTACCTACAAGTGTTGTTCTTCCTGTTGTACAGCCTACCCATTGTGGGCGGTGCATCTACACCAATCACCAGCTAGGGGTCAGGCAAAATTAGCTGCACTTCTGTGATATTGCACTGAAAATTAGATGCCTTATGTTCTTTAATATCTTCCTCTGAAGCATTAAAAAATGGCCACTACTGGAAACAGAATAACCAAAAGAGATGGATGGTGGACCTGTTCTGGTTAGGTAGCTCCTACTTTCCCTTTCCCCCTTTTAAGTTTCTATGACTTCTTTCTTTGCAATTTTTTAAGAACACTATCACTCTATATAGTTCTCAAACTCATCATCCCTGCTGTGCTTTGTAACAGCCATTCTTGAAAATGAACCCTATCTAGGTTGGCCAACTTCATGAACTTACAGACATTAAGATAACTGCCTCTCCGTAAAAAGCTGCATATTTTGTTTACTCAGTCCACTCTCCAACTATCTGCATGGTGCCATTTTTGTTTCTAGCAATCCAGAGGCACTCTTGAATTAATTTCTTTAATCATGTATGCAGATGGGTAGGACGGTGACAGAGGTAACACACTACATATTATATTTGATCATTCTAGTCCATCATAAATAAATCAATCAGGTGAGGTGGTTGATTATTCACTCATCATTCTGAAACTTATCAGGAAATACAAGAAAAATCTGTCATGTGGAGAATAATCACTAAATTGGCCAGAGTGGTGACAAGAAACTTGTAAAAAGCAACTTGTCCCTCTAGCACAATTTATTTTAATTTTAACCACTAGCAATCCAACATTTCTGAGTCTAGGAGTGTATCCTTAATCAACAAGGTAGATTTGCTCATCTTCTGAAGCATCCTATTTGAAAAAAAACAGTAGGAGGATGAAGATGGCATGTATGTGTCTCCATCTGTGAAACAGCTTTACCCTCTTGTATTGCTTTTAAATAAAAAAGGCCTCTGGAGTACAGACTTAAATGTCCTTTACAGGCTAAAAGACTGACCTCCTTCATTGGTGTCAGAAGAAGAAAGCTGTATACCCATTAACCTCTACCAGCCATTAACCTCCACCACACCATTGCTTCTAGGAGACTAAATGAAGAGATAAATATCAAGCATGAAGTTCTCTCTGGTTGATGATAGGTAGTATGTTGTTCTTGGGGAAATTCTAGCCTCATGTTAGATCCAGGTTCTGCCCTCAATTATGCATGCACATCTCCCACAGAAATCTACAGGAGTTACACACTACCATGAGGGCAGAACTAATCAGGATGTCTAAGGAATTTTTCTTCCAGTCAAATAGCCTGACTGTCACTGCCAGGAGCTGAACTACAATAGAGGTTATCAAACTTTGTCCATACTAGGACACTTTCACGCTCTTCTGCCCTTTAGTTGGGATCTAGCCAAGACACCCTCCACACCAGCCTATTTAGCAATATGTAGGGCAAGCTGATTGTGATCCCCTGACAAGTGATCATGACCCTTGAGTTAGGGACTCCATGTTAGAGGGCAGGTAGCCCACAATTCCCAACATGGCGTTTCATAGCCAAAAAGAGAGCGGGCATTTGAAAGTTCCCCTTAAAGATTTGGGATTAACTTGTGCAGCTCTGGGACGTTCTCATTTCAGAAGCTTATGTGGTGCGTGTTACTGAATTGAGCCATTAATGGGGAGTAGGAATGCTAACGAGTGAGGCAAGCAAGGAAATGGAAATTTGCATCTCTAACTGGTTGGAAGTGCACATTATTTACAATAGCATCTGAAAATGATAGGTTAACCTGTATTGTACGCACTTTTGATAAATGATGAATACTTTACCGTAAAGTTCCTGGATTCCTTTAACATCATCCTGAGAAAGTCTGAAGTTCTTGGTAAAGGTGTAGATTGGAGCCATAAGAGCTCCTGGGTCCTCAGAGTGTTCTAGACCCATGGCATGGCCAAATTCATGAGCAGCAACCAAGAAAAGACTGTAACCTGAACAACACAATGAGTTAACACAGGTTGCTTGTACCTGAATAAAGATATACTGCATCGACTATCTCAGTCCCATACCATTGTCGCTCCTCCTCTCTCCAAAAGATCCCCATAATAAATATTATTCAATGTGGAATTTCATATAATAAACCTTTAGCAGCCTCCAGGCACACATGCCATGCATGTTACCAAGTCTTAGGAAATTTCATTAGACAGAAAAGTTTATTCTAACTCTTAATCTATAGTTGACTCATGCATATTTTTTCACTGTCTCCCAAGTAAAGTGCCCTTGAACACTGACTTAGTGCTTCTGAGAAAGAAGGAAATGGTTCAGATGAAATGTTTGATTTATTTAGCATGGAAGAATTAAACCACAATCTGGACCTTGAATCTTGCTTGCAATGATTAAAAACCATCCATGGGATGGATATACAGATCTACTGGGGTTTGGGTTTTTTTTTAAATCTTATTTTAACAAAACAACTGTTTTCACTATTTGTCTTGTCTGAATTGAAGATAAGATGAGGAGGGAGGAGGCCGTGGGTTAGTGCCATAGCCTTCACTTCTGGATCTCTGAGTTCAAAACCTGCCTTAGGCCAGGTTTGCACTGCCATCTTAGACTTTAGTACATATTTGTCAACACCAAGTCATCACCATAATTCATATTAGTACAGAAAGGTATTGAATCAGTCCTGTTAAAGTACTACTGACAGGTGAAAAATCATTCAAATTACAGAAGGGCAGCATTTTATTAACAGTTTAGCAAGTCACAGTTTCTGAATATATCAGTTATTTACTGCTCTAAGAAAATGAAAAATGCTTCTGTATATCAGATATGTGAATCTAGCAATTGTTGGTAAATGTTAGAAACACTGCATTAAAAATATCAAATTTATTTACAAATAACACCAAAGATCATGAAAGTGGAAAGATTTTTTTTTTAATTTGCTTTTCCCACTTTTTCTAGAGTTTTTTGGCTTTGTTTTGTTTTTTTACATTTCTTTCAACTTGGAGAATAACATTGACAAATACATTTACATTTATAGTCAGTTTCAATATCACATTCTATGCTCATGCACTGTCAAAATGAGTTGCTAACCCTTTAGGGGAACACTTATGATTAAAAACCAGTTTCCTTTGCCCTCTTTTAAAAATATCATGAAAACCTTTTTATTAATTTATTTTGACAAGCTTTTTACAAAACCTAAATCTGGGCACCAGATGTGATCTGAGAACATCTCTTTAATCTTTCATTTTCAAAAGTAAAATAAGCATTTCCAAATTTTTAGGAAAAGTAATACAAGTGTACATGAATTATAAATATGGGCCCAACCTTATCCTGGATGTAATGCCAATTACATAACAGCAATTTGGTCCATTTTCTTCTATCATTGTTTAGTCTGAGACAGAGGAGGGGGTAATACACATTGTTTAAAGGGTTTCAGGTATTTGTCTGAGAAACTGTGTTACCTTGATCTGGACAAAAGCCCCATTTGCGGTCATCATCATAGTTACTGGTGGAAGCACACCACATCTTGCCATCATTACGTCCAGCACTTGTGCAGGATTCATACTTATTCCCAAGGAAAGTGAAAGGAAATACACATGGAGCTCCTTCAGAATTTCCACCAACTGTTGACATTGCTATGGGGAAACAATATTTGAATACTGTAAGTAGAGAATCAGCCAGCTTTTGTGACATAAAACTGACATCACCTTCTCTTAAATCATACATAAGCACAGAAGGTGACTGGAAAATCTGAACTTTGTTGACAAACATGGAAACTGTGATGGAAAATGACAGTTTGAAAAAGAAATTGCCTGCAACCAAGAAAAAGAGAGGGAAAGTTTAACTGTCCTGCAACTAGGAACAACTTGAAAGAAGCAGTGACTTTACTGCAGCTCAATGAGCTGTAGAATGGAGGAGGAACTGTTTAACAAATGGCTCGATGTTAGTCTGATCCATAAGACCTTTTTCTGGTAATACTGTCAGTTGTCTTCCATAAGTAGATTTATCGACTGAAACTTTATCATGTTGTTATATATCAGATGGTGAAGTGTCGCACAGACGTTTAATTCGCTTCTGAATACAAAAAAAGATCTTAGAGAAGTCCAGAAGTCAGGTCTTGTACAATGAAAAGGATGAGGTGTTTGTCCTGACAGAAAGGATCAGTTTAAAATCAGTGGTATTTAAACGAATGCTAATGAAAAGGATGTAAGCTATATGTGATGCTTGCTTTGGAGTAACATTTCTACCTTTGGTACTCACAGAAACATATGTAAACGTGCATATATATACACACACACACGTGTGTCTTCGTGTGGAAACATGTATGTGTATTTGAGCATAGCATATCAGGAAGACCACAGTTGTACTTAAGTGTGTATCCAAAGTAGAAATTATACTCTAAAGCAGGTATCATAAACAGAGAATATTTCCCCCACCTTTTAAAAAAATCATTTAATTGCCATTTTAACACAAGTACAGTACTAGCTAGCTGTTGTACAATCACTTGCACAGGATTCAAATATTTGGCAGGCTAACATTGCATTAGAAATTTAAATGCATAATTATTTAGTGCTGAAATATATGTAGTCCTGCAGTTATGAAACTCCAGCTAGTAGTCTTCAATAATGCATTTAATACACACAGTACAATAACAAAAATATTTCCAAATCCCAGTCTTAATGCTAATTGGGGCACACAGTCAGTGTTAATTTGTTTGTTTAAGTGGTAGTGGTTCCTGAATGGAAGCTAATGCAAGTACTAACATTCATTTTTTATCAGCAATTTGTTTTATATGGACTTTAGGGAAACATAAGAAATTTAGGCAAATTAACTAAAGTCCTAAGGCTCAAATCCTCCACCTACTGCACTGAAGTGGGTGACAGGTTTACAGGGGCCACAGAGACCCAATACAAAAAGACTCCATATTCCCCTGCATGCCATCTCTACAACTCTCTGCACTGGGGTAAGGCAAGGGAAAATGGCCACTGGATCCAAAATTAGAACAGATCCACTGGACCATAAAACTGCTTAGTGGCTAGCCCCTAGACCGTAATAATAGTGTGCTGCAGCCCAGCTATGTAGGCCTATAGGGCGAGTGTTCCTTCCTCTTATTCCTCATTGTTTAATGGGCAAAGTCTTTTTTTCTTACTTGTGGTTTCAAGATTTTGGCCGTAGGCTGTTGTAAATGTTGTGGACAAATCCACAAAGCAAACCTCAAACCAGCCATACCTCTCTTCTTTTCAACGTGTAAAATCACTACCTCCAGCATGAGGCCAGAGTAGTCAACTTGGGAGTTGGGTAGGCAGGGAAAGGTGTATAAGACCCTGCCGTGAACCATTGAAAGGGGCTCCATGACAGCTCGGACCAGGTCAGTGAGGGGCCACTGGGAGAGAGGAACATGGATCTGCTTTTAAATAAGACTAATGGGTCAGACCTTCATGCTCAAGGCTGGAATGAAGAGCATTTTTTATCTACAGGGCAGGAGCATGGCCTGCTTAGCCAGCTTTCATGCACAGGATTTATGCAGGAGGTAGTGACTTTCCCTCTTTGAAAAGGGGAGAGGTTCATATGGCTGGGTTTGCTTTGTGGTTTTGCAGACCACTGCCATATGGTCATTCCACTTCCACACCCCCTGTGTCAAGACGTCGAGGGCTTTGTGCCATCATGTGGCAAGAGCTACTATATTCACTATAGATCTATAGAAAGTTGGAACCAAGTCTAACCAGGCTAGTGAGAAGGTCGGTATTTTGCATAAACCAGACATAAACAATAAACAAATGCAAAGCACATCAGTCTGATTATATAATAACTTTAGCTGCTCAAGAAATTAATTATTTATATTACCACAGGACATGGGTGTCCCCGTGGGCCAGGACCCCATTGTGCTAGACACTGTACAAAACAGAACAAAAAGAGGGTCCTCACAGGTTAGGTGTATTAATTATTTGTAGTTATTGTTAAGATTTCATGTAAGAGTTGCACTACATTAGTCCCAATGCTGTCCCGCTCATTTCACTATCACCTCGATTATTCTGTGTCCCCATTACCAGCTCTGCGAAGTTTGAGACTTTTAAATTCTTTTACTTTTACAAGTAATGATGGATCAGAAGGTCAGAAATAATCAGCAGCCAATTAAAATGCTCCAAGGACCTATTTTAAATAGATACGACATTTTAAAAAGCTTGAAAATGGATTAAATCTGTTTGTTCATCAGCCAGCCATTGTTCCAGAGTTCGGCTTAAATGTAGTTTTGGTTTCATCACATCTGGTGGCTTCACCTTGGCCCTGTTAAGTACCAAGTCTGCTGAGCCATCATAACCAGTTTAAATGAATACCTATAGCTTTTGTCTGTATTTTAGAAAAATGATTCCTGCCAAGTTATGCGATACTCTAAACTCATTTGTTCCTGTGACACGCTATGTAGTAACAACTAAATTTAATAAGCGTTAAAAGTTGTAAAGAAAGCAGAAAGATCATTCTTCTGGAGAGAAGAGATAATTTTCAATTTGTTCTCTAGTATGCTGTAAATTCATAAAGACATATTTATTAAATTAAATCAGACTGTGCTAAACACTCTTGAAAAAAAGAAAAATGCAAATGTTAAGCATTAGTCATTAGGGCATTTAAGTTTTAAGTTTCCTTTGTGCTGCTTTTCTCATTTGCTGCTCATGTTTCAGAGACATTAAAAAGTCATCGTCTGCCCACATTCTCCATATAGTGGTAGAGGCTTAGACCTAAAGTTTACGTGCCTGTTCTTAGGTACATGTGTGCTAATGCTTATTCCTGATTGTGCAAATTCTTGATCCCATGTGCAAGCTAGCTAGGATTGTGTGCATGCATCCAAGATATGTTTCATTTGATTAGGGTATATGCAAAATTGTATGCAAATATTTTTACAAATTCGGGCCATACTTTGGTTGGCATATACTGTATACCTCAGATATATTACTGTTGTTGTGGGTCATTCCATTTCCAGCTGGAAGAGCCAATGCATCTGGGAAAGTTGCTATTTGCAACTTGCTTGCGTTAGAAAAATGTGAGCAAACTCTTTCAGACCTCGGGAGAGCTTCAGCTTTAGTCCAATGTTCTGAGTGTGGTTCTGATAAAATCGAAATGGACAAATTCACTGCTAATTGGGTGATTAGAGTGATGAAGGGAAAAGACACACCCATAGGTGTGCGCAGCACATTTTATTAGGGTGTGCACATTTCATGATGGTGTGTACCCATGGACTCGCTGTTACCCTCTGCCGTGAAATCCCACACAGCAAAGTGAGATTCGGTGGTGGAGCGGGAGAGTGGGACTCATGGTGGAGAGTAACAGCCTTTACAGTTCCCACACGCGGTATTTTACTCTCCGTCGGGAATCCTATGCTGCCACCAAATCTCAAGGTCTCGCAGTGGTGTGTGAGGCAGCCACGGGCCGGACCAAAAGGTTTGCCACCCCTGCATTAGAGTGTGCCTGGGCAGACCCGGCACACCCCGTGCACACGCCTATGGACATACCCATGGCCGTAATTCAAGGGATTCGTTCTGATCTGTACTGTACAGCTTTCTCTAGTGATTTTCAGCTCATTGACCAACACGGGCTGATAATCCAGAGATTTATTTATCTGGGACCTGCTGGAAGAGCATACTCAGTAAAGGGGTCTGAGTTCGGGAATCCACTTCCCTTTTGGTCTGACAGAGCACACCTCCCTGCCTGCCAGGCGCACTGAGCAGCTATTTTATTTTCTCTGACGTTTCCTGAGATGCAGAAAGGATTTGATTTTTTCTGGGCAGAGGAGAGGAGGGGGCGTTGGATGGTAATTCAGTAGTTCCTTATTCTTGTTAACTGACATTGCTTTGCTTTGGTTTAATATAATATTGCATATAAACACACGTGTATGGGCTTATCTATAGGTTATATTTTGTATGTGCCTAAAAGCCACAATCAACACATTTTCAATAAAGTGGAAATATCAACATATGTTGTGGCATACATGCCGCTAACTCAACTACATTTAACTATTCAATTAAAGGATGGAAAATTACATTTGCAGCATATAGATCAATGACCAGCATATCAAAATCAAATTTCTATTTACCAGTCTCTGGACAGAATCCGTATTTCTTATCTCTGTCATAGTCTTCAGTAGTTCCACACCACCGGTATCCATCTGTCCTTCCCTCAGTTGTACAGCTATCATAGGATGTGCCTTGAAATTTGAAGGGAAACTTGCATGGCTGTCCTTCACTATTTCCACCCATGGTGAAAAGAGCTGCAGTGAAAGTGAAACAGAAAAAACTATTTAATGGGTAATTATATAAATTATAATTACAAATTGGTAAGGAAAACTATTGGTGATTAATTATAGTTTTTGGCAGCATGTAGAGGCCCCAACTGACATGAGGACCCCATTGTGCTAGGTGCTGTACATTCACATAGTAAAAGACCAACACTGTGCCAAAAAATTCATGATCTAAACAGACAAGGGTGGGAGAAAGGAAGGAATATCTTAATTTCACAGTTGGGGGAACTGAGGCACAGAGTGAGATTAAGTGACTTGTTCACAAAAATTATTAACATGGTTCAAGTGAAGTCCACCGGGCTGATCAAGTTTATGGCAGCATATCCTTTATATCCTGCCTTATAATGTATTACTGCCTCTTTGTAGCTAATATTTCTGCTTCAAACTATGTTTTCAGCGAGTGTCCCAAGAAGTTAGCTATTTCCCTTAGTGTTTTGCTAATTTATTTACACTGTGCTACAGTGGTTGATAAAATAGGATCTTAAACATAGGTGCAGGTTTGTAGCCTGCCTTTATCACGCTGGATGGCAATTTTCCTAATGGTCATGCTATGTGAAATTCCTCTGTTTGTTTAGTCTGCAGACTGCAATGGACGATAAAAGCAGGGGAGCCCATACCCTGGAATTTTTCCTCTCTCACTTTTCTTTCCTTTAGTGTCTCAATAGCTCTGCTTTACTTTTCTGAGTGTCCATATAACAGTCACTAGATGCTGCAGTTATTGGCACTCTGTAGATATCCAAGATAGATAGATCGAACTTCACTCGACTGAGAGGGAAGGACAGCTGGACATGGACATGCCTCCTGCCTTCCCTGCCCCTCCGTGTTCTTGGACATAGCAGGCTCCTCTTCAAGAAGTTCAGGTTTTCATCCTCCCTCCCTCTCACCCACCCAAGCCCCATGATTCACAATTCTACACAAGCTGTCTATAGTATAACTGGGGAAGGAGAGTCTTGTAGTCAAGGCACAGAACTAACTCTGTCAGGCGATCTGGGTTCTCTCCTCAGGTCTGCCACAGACACCCTGTGTGACCCAGGGAAGGGCAATTCAATGGTCTTGGCCTGGTTTTCAAAAATATATGTGATCATGGGTTATGTATATGTGGACTAGTGACCTGGTATCCATCTAAAGGGAGCATCAACCCCCACTGAATCCTGTCAGTGTCTTCTGCTGTGCAGCTGGATCGGCTGTGATCAGCAATGGCAGCAAAGTTCCAATGGCCACAGAGCTACCGGTGAAAGGAAACACTCAGAACATTGTAACAGGCATGGAGAACAAAAGGTCCCCCTATGGGATTAAATGGCCACATACTACTGCCTCTGTTGGATGAAGCACAATGAAATGAAACACCTCAATCACTGGTCAGGATATTTCCCATAATTTACAACCAGAGTTTGAACAGAGCAGGAAAAGACAGTGGTGTGTGTTTGAAGATCATTTTAATACTTTTCTGTACTATTTTAACCACATGTCCTGATTAAAAAAAATCACTTCAGGGCTAGTAACTGACCATGTTTTTAGCAGTGGAAAAACAAGGGGAGGGAGGCTTAATGCCATATCTATGTTTCCCTGATCTTGCAATCAGCAACATCTAGGAACCTACCTCTAGGGAAAACTGCAGCCTTCTGAGATCTCTGGAGCTCAAGATGCTCTGGTAATGCCCTAACATGGTCCCTATGCTGGGGGAGCTGGGCAAAAGTGAGCGTCTGACTCAGTATTTATGTCTTAGATTCTGGTGGTGAGTCAGTCAGGACACATGCATTAAACATTCCAGTGTTTATTCTGATTGGTGAAAGATTTTTAAGAGAAATGATACAGTTGGAAAGCAAAATGAAATTGAGTAGTTTGGGTGACTCACTCACTGCATAATCAGCTTCCAGATGCAGATCTGGCAGCCTCTGTCTCTGAGTAGAATTTTTGATTGCTTTAAAGATGGATAAGTAGCAAAATCATATGGAAAGTCAGTACGATATTAAGCCACAGTCAAAATAAGGTTCTTCATTTTGCCCACAGGCGATGCTAAAAATCCTTTGTTCCAGCCATGCTTTTAAAGTTCTTACAGGTTTTTTTTTTTTAACTTAAACCTCTTTGTGTTTTATTGTAATTGAAAAATAAAGAAAGAGACTGTATCACTTGTTCAGAGAACTGAAATCAAGGTGTAGTTACGTATCAAGGCATCATCAAGGGCCTGATTCTGATGTTAAAGCAAGGTAAATCAGGAGTAATGCTATTAAAGTCAGCAAAGTTACACTGCTGTCAGAGCAGAATTAGGGCCAGTATTTCCAGCCCTCAATTAAATGCCCCGCCTGTGAGATGAGCAGCACCCTCAGCTCTCCGAGGAAAATCTTTCAGTTCTGAACAGCTCTCAGCTGCCTGGTGTGTGTAGGATTGAGTCATGGCATTTGCAGCCCCTGTGGTATCGCTCCACTCCCCAGAGCACCTCCTCTGAAATTCAGTCTGGCTTCACATGGGCCTCATAAAATGGGGTAAAAGTTCGTTGTACCTTCCCTGGCCACTGCACAAAACAAAACCTTTGGGTTTTATTCTCATTTGCACAAAGGGCCTTTTACAGCACTTCAGCAGTGTAAAGAGGCCTTCAAGCGGGTTGTACCCTCGGCCTTGTTACATTGCCAGAATGTTATCAACAGACTTTAGCGTAAATGAGAGGTAGGGCCATGTGTGCTTAGAAGAAGAATTGACTATATATGTTAGATGACAGCTGTGCTGGTGTTCTTGAAAGGTGCAGGGTTAGTTTTTAAAATACCTTAACTTTCTCTAGGCAGAATAGCTTTTAAAAAGCGTTCAGTGCAGATTCAGAGCTTAAAAAGTTCTTTCAAACATTTCACATGTATTCTCTGGTTACATAATTTTATAGGAAAAGAAAAGAAACTGACTTAAGAAAGAAAAGAGCCACCGACTGCCGATTAGAAAACTTTCTTGACCCAACAGACTCCATGATGTAAATCCCTGATCCAGCCCTATTTGAATTTATTGCTAGGTTTTAGAAAATGGTGTCTTGGAATAATAAGTGAACAATACCACAATGTGTTTAACAAGAAACATCTGTGCATAGTTGTTCAAGGCTCTTGCAAAACAATTACATCACAAACAAACAGCTGAAAACCACCAATTCAGTTTTGAAACATTGACACCGGCATTTTGGGCATGTGGAATCCTAACTGCCCTTGACATTGGAAGAGACTGTTGAAATTCTCTAACCATGTAACCATAGACCAAGATGCATGAATGTCTACCTGTCCACTTCCCTACAATCTAGCCATCATCCCTGTGACACCTGAACACCTCTAGTATTTTAAAGAAGTCAGAACTGCAATTTCTCTCTCCTCCTCTTTTCCAGCTTGAAGGAGAAGTAACTTGATGAGTTTATAGGAAGGTGATTTTGGGGAGGTGGCAAAGTTGGTGGAAAGATTGAGGGCTGGTCTACACGGGGCAGCATAGAGACCTAGTGGGGTGTGATTTGTAGACTGCTCTAATGTTCTGAGCTCTAACTGCCCCAGGTAGACCCTCTTGACATACTCTAAAAGGTACCTAGTGCACATTAATATGACGTGAGCTAGGTACCTTTCAGAGTGCAACAGCAGCGTTTACATGGGGCAATTAGAGCACAGCACATTAGAGCGCGTTACAATATTGGCATGCCCTCAGATTTTTTTAGAAATGAAGCAGCCCCCTTTCTCATCTCAGGGCTGGAATACTGAAGTATGTGGCACTATACCGGAAAAGTATTGGCAACGCTGAAGAACACTGGTTCATGTTGCTAATGTTGAAAACATCCTGTTCTAAAAAGTGAGCCTGAGAAATGTCTAAGATGATAATGCCTGCCTCTGATCACTCGCAGGATAATAAGGCTGACAGGAAACCATTGCAAGGGAGCGTATGAGAATGCTTCTTTCTACACAGCAGCTATTATGGCGTCTCAGAAAACTATGGCTGCTCAACTGACAAATATATAAATAGAAATACCCAGGTGGGCAGCTATTTTATGTGAGCCACCACTGACCTCTGCAGTACATGTCACACGGTGGTTAGGGCTTGATTGGGACCTGTTAGACTGGGCTAGTCGGGGCTTGATCCTGCAAGATATTGGACATATCTGGTTTTATTTGCTTTGTTTTTAGGCGTGGCATAAGATGTTTATTAAGCTGAACTCCCTTTCCCAATACAGTCTACAATCTAGAGAGATTCCAGCTGAATAGATACACTGCCATTGTTCCAGAGAGGAACAGGATGATTCTAACAACTTTGGTTTTAAAGAAAACCTCCAATATTTTGTATTTCCTTCCTTCCTTCCTTCCTTTCTGACTCATTATTATGACTAATGATTGTATTACGGTAGCACCTGGAGGCTTCAAATAAGATTGTGAGCCCCTTGTGCTAGACACTTTACAAAACACAGCTGGGGTGCCCCCGGAAAATGTTCACAAGATATGCACAACTGAACCACTCTCACTTTAACTTAAAAGATCATGACAGAGGGGCTGCTGGGCCGAATTTTAGTGAGCAGGACTTGCGACACAGAGTGTGGGGTCACAGTACAAACCTGAGTGACATTGTGAGCTTGTGTGCCAGGTTGCAATGCCATTCAGTTCGGGGGCCCTCCTAAATGGGGCCCCTTTTGTCCTCTTCCCCCGTCTCCCAATTGGCACCCTTGCCAACAGTGTGTAACATGCATACAGTCGCAAGTACCACTGAAACACATCACTTTCTGTCCCCGGAAGGTTATAAACTAAGTAGACAAAGTGGGAAACAGAGGTGAAGTGACTTGCCCAAGGTCACATAGTAGGTCAGTTGCAGAGTTGGAAATAGAACCCAGTTATCTTGAGCTGTGGACCCTGGTCCTACCCACTGGACTACACTTCTTTTCCAGAATATTTTCTGCAGTTTGACATCCATTAGACCAAATTAAGGTTCTAAAAGTTTTCTGTAATCTTTCACTCTGCAGACTCACCCTCAAGATTTTAAACAATGCACATAAATGTTCAAAATGTGTGAAGGGAAAAATATTCACCATGTTAATGTTACTTTAAAAGCAATCATGGCATTCTATATATTTACAAAAACTGCTGAGTTGAATGAAATTGTTATTCAAATTATTTCATCTGTAAATTAACTTTCCTAAAAAAAGTTCCAGATAATGAGACAAATTATCTGTGAATCCTAGCACTTTGTTTACAATTCAGAAATCTTAATAAAAAAAAACCCTACATATGATCTCAGCTTTTCAAAACCCACTAACATTTTTCCATTAATATGGTTTCTAATATATGGTTTCTGAAATACACAGTGTCATTCCTCTGCCTGAACTGGGCAATTGAAACTGTTTTTTAAGTAAAAGAGTCATTCGGCATTTGTTGAAAATAAAAACCTTGTTCTAAAAGCAGGAACACTTGCCTGACTAGCATTTTGTGATGTACCATTAACTATACAACTTCATACTAACATTTATTTGTATTTATTTGCACTTGGAATCCAGTCATAATTCTGTAAAGGAGTCAGGACATTTCAGTGTGATGTGATGTAACAATACATCCCATTGAAGAGAAGAAGGGCCTGGATTCTAGTAGAAGACAATGGGCCAGATCCCCAGATGAGGTGGTGACAGAACTCCAGTGATGTCAATGGAGGTACAGAGGTTCTGGCCCACTGACTTTCTGCCTTTGCCTCTAGAGTTTCACAGACAACGGTCTCAGTTGTTGCTTTTGGAGGAGCTACAATCCCTGTTGGCATAGCCTGGTGTTCAGAGGGAAAGACTTGCTGCCCCAAAGCATAGATACATGCAGCCTGCTCCCCTTTCTGAGCCTTGCTAGGAGAAGCTGACCCTATGATTCAGGGAGCCCGGGAAGTGTGCTTGTATTTGGCTGCTGGGTGTCAGGGAACAAGCATAGGAGATTTCTTGTTCTATCTCCTCCTGCTGAACAGCTGTATAAGGCTAGGGTCAATCTGGCCCTATACAGGTGATATTTAGTATCAGGCAAGTCAAAATCCATGCATGGTGCATCAAAGTGAAAAATTCTTCCTTTTATCTGTTCTCATTCTCTTTGCAGTTACACTGCCCCTTAGTGGGATTGTTATCCAGTGGAAAAGCCTGTGACTTCTTCAGCTGACCTCAGTGTGCCATAAGACCCTGGGAAACTCATAATCTGTGTAAATCAAGATGAGTTTCTTGCAAGGCTCCCTGGCAGCATGTGGGGTAAATGCTAATCTGCGCATGAAAACGGGAGGGCTTGCCCATGCAATGGCTGCATGCCCAAATCCTGTCCCACTGAAGTCAAGAGCCAAATGCTGGTCCATTCCATGATCCCCTGTTATGTGGACCTTTCTTTGGAGGGGGCCAACTGACAGGACAGAAAGACGACGAGGATTCTTACCAAGCAGGCTAATCATTTATTTTATTCAACTCACCAGACCTGAGTACAAATTTCCTCTGTGAGGCCAAGAAGGGGGTGGTAGGGAGCTGTTTAGCTAGTGTTTTCTGTTGACGCTCACTTCATATTTTCTTTTTTTTTTAAATGTTGTTACTTAATAAGGACCCAGCTGTACTCCCACTGAAGTCAATGCTATCAGGGGGCAGCTCCAGCCAGGCCAATGGGGCCACTCAAGGCTTGCAACTGGGGCCGGGGAGCAATGTGCCCCCATGCCTCCCGAAACTATGACCATGATTAGATCCAAGAAGCTGAAGATAGTGGCCCAGATTCTCTGCTGGGCACACTGAAAGGGGAAGGGGGAGAGGGCGCGGAGGGAAGGGACACAAAGGACCTGGATGCTGCTTCTTGATCCTGGGGCTGAGGTTCTATATCAGTTTCAACATACTTTAGAGACTTGGGGCTTGCTTGCGTGCAACACTGCTTCAGATGTGTCCCCTTTGCCAGGGTCTGGGGAAAGGAGTTGATGTAGGGCATGGATCGCAGTCAGCTGAATACGGCTCCGAGCTGAGGAAGTCATTAACTAGAGAGATCTGGCCAGTTCATGTGGCTTATCAAGGGAGAGAAACCATACAAATACCGCCAAAACTGACAATGTGTGAGTGGAAAGGTCCAACGATAGCCTGCCATACAGAATATCTACAGCTAACACATCTGGACTGCAATCTGCCACGAGACAAGCCCCCCACTAAGTGTTCAACTTACATTCATGGGGACAGAATCCGTATTTGCCATCAGAATCAAAGTTGTATGTGGTTGAGCACCAAAGGAATCCATCGCTGCGCCCTGCATCAGTACAGCTGTTATATTCCTTATCATTGAACAGGAAAGGAAATTTACAGTATTCACCATCTGCATTCCCATACTTCACTTTAACAACTGTAAAGGGAGAAAACACAACAGTGCATCCTGTCAACAATTGTTTTCCTCCATTATTATGTCAGCACACAAGTCTGTTCTCTTCTGGAGTGAAACTTAGTTATAAGGGACACTGGTGTAGAAATTTCTGGTGGATTTACACTTTGAAATCGTATATTCTGTTGGTCTCCCAGTTGGCACATTGGCCGTAGCTGAAATTGTAACCAGTAATTTGGGGGGAAAATAACACGGCTATTACTTGTATTGAAGTATTAAAGTGAACAGTCCTCACAAGCAGTCCAGAAAGATAATTATAGTAGTTGCTCTAGCAGTACAAACTTATAATCATGTTGTTAATTTGCTTCATAATTTAGCTTCTTTAGTAGCATAATCTAAAACATGGGGTGTAATTCAAAAGGTTCCAGGCAGTAGTTTCCACATAATTTTAACATGCCTCATAAACTATTTTGGCATTTTCAGTTAGATTTGAATCTGATCTGCTGTGTGAGTGGATATGTTAATGCACACATCCCCTAAACCTGTTTTTTATTTCAGGAGATTGTAATATACAGAAACTGTCCTTCAGAATACAACACTGGCATGGTAGCTTATTTTAAAGTGTACTCAACCTAGTTGTTCTGAATGATTTCTCAATATGAGGAACTAATTGGTCATTTGTAGAATAAATCCACTGAATCCACTGTTCGTTGTTACTCTGAGGCAAACATTCAGTCCAATAATGACAGCCACAAATCGATTGCTTCAGCTAAAGTTTGAAGAAAGCCAAAAGAGCTGGAACTTGACTGCCAGAGTATAAGGATTCAATTAGTTTTCCAATAAACAAGTGATTTTGAAATGTTGAATTTGAAGTGAAATAAAAAAATTAGTATGCATTTAAAATTTTGCTTTTGTGAGCGTCCATTCGGCTAAATTTACGGCACAAGGAATTATAATCAGTAGCGTTTTATTTTTGTAAATTTAAAGAGAAAAAAGTGATAACATCAGTAATATTTTCTTCTAAAAGGGGAGACAAATCACCAAGTCATGCTAGCCTTCTGCAAGTGAGTATTTTATTGACCTCAGAATTTGATTCATAACGTGTAAGGCAAAGAATTTTTGGTCAAAAGTTTGGATAAAGAAAACATACCCTAATTCTCCAAAAGACAAAGTGCATATTTTCTCAGCCCTGATACAGATGTATATTTCAATTCATGTCACAAACCTGTGGAGCTCAGCCCTCAGAAGCTTTTGACAGATGACATGAACCAGCAAATCCTTACTGCAGACAACGGGGCAACGTTTTCTAACATGATTACTAACTTGAGACACCTTAAAGGGACCCAGTTTTCAAAAAGCACTGATCTGTCTCCCTCTAAAAATGAGGTCCCTTTAAAGGTATCTAAGGCTGGGACCCAAAAACGGAAGCACCCAAAATCTATAGTCACGCTTGAAAATCTTGGTCTGGCACTTCTCTCTTGAGCACTCTTTCTTTACTTCTCTCTGCTCACAGGAGTAAAAGTTTGCAGGATCAGACCCATAATTAACTATTTTCTGGGGAGAAACGGGGGGAAACTGAAACTTTTAAAAAAATTATATAAAATATAAATATAAAAACAGAATTTCACATTATTAGAATGAACAATCATCAGTTAACAGGCATAGTTTTGTTCTAGCATTTACTATCATTTACTATCATTTCAGTAACAGAATTAAGAGCAATATCTGGCCACCATTTAAGACCCAGCAGCCTAAAGTTCATATTCTTTGAAACATTAAAATGTGCAGGTACCTTGTCCTTCGCCCAGAGTCCACAGTTCATCATCATCAAAATGGGAGTCCCCTCCAACCCCTGGCCCAGGTGCAAAAGCATGAGCCAGGAGGCCATCTTTGCCATCAAATGGATATCCATCACCATGTTCTGCACAAGAAAGAACATAGAAGAGAAGCAATTACAAGTTATAATGGGCCCAACCCTGCAAACAGAGTCATGAGTAAAGATAGTCACATGGGTATTCCCACTGAAGACATCAGTGGGAACACATCATGTGTGTAAGGCTTGCAGGATTCGGCCCTAGGAGAGGAATCTGTTTCATATAAAAAAGAAAGCGCATGTAGAGATTAGTGTGTGTGTTACAGCATGTTTCTTTATATTTGGAAAGGACTCAGAGATTTTAGGAAAGCTCTGAGATACGTGCTATACTGTGCTATACACACCCACAGGGTATGTTCTTGCTTTTGACTGGTGGGAACAGTAAAATATACATTGTAAAGTGATATTTTCAAAGGAATATAACTGTCCATATCAGTCTGCAGCTAACAGCATCAGACATGAGGACTTATTGGTCTTTGTGGGCTCCTTTAGTCAGTTACACAGCAAGCTATTCATTCACAACATGCTCTGTTATCTTTTCCTGTATATCCCCTTCTCTTTGCATAGGCTACCAGTGCTACATTGCAGGAAAGCAAATTAGCTTCATTATTCTCAGTAGTGAATCCCTGAAAAGCTGGCTCCTCCTCAGTGTCCCCATGTCCGTGGATCAGCCCATCCTCCTTCCACATCAACCAGGACTACTCTCAGCCTACTTGCCAGGCAATGGCCTTTTCAGTAGTTCTTCTGTTACTACACTGAAGGCTTTTCTTGGATGCTCACCACACTCGGGTAATGCAAGCTGGCAAGGGCATAACCCTGTTATTCACAGCTCTCTCACCACACTGACCTGACCAGCGAAGCTGCCAGTTACATCACTAAATGCGTTTTGGTCTGATGTGTTGCCATTTGACAGAAGCCCTAAATACATAAACCTGATTCTCTATTCCGTTACACTTATTCTGTGCTAGCCTCACTCCACTGACATCAGTGGAGATTCTCCTCCCCCCAGGTAACAGGCATTAGTCTTTCTTCATCAGCAAAGACTCCGTCTGAGAAAACTTGTAACAAACAAAACAAAAATGCTGCAAAAAATTGCTGCCCCACCAATTTGAATCTGGCATACAGGGGTGTGAACAGAGATTACAAAGAACTGAAAAATGGATATTTTATATACAGAAATACAAAATAAGATAGGGGAAGCTATTCTTGTGCTATATTTTGGCAGCTGTACTGAAAAGGTACTAAAACCAGCATGAGCACTCTGGATTTTGTGAGGCTTCAGTTTTGTGCACCAAATTGGCCTGAGTAGGAACCTGAAATTTTGGGGGCTTATCCAGACTGTGCAGAATCTCTGAACCTCCTGAGGCTGACCCATTACTAACATAAGCAACAAAAAACCTAGCCTGAAATGGAGACCTTCACAGAGCACAGACTTTCCACGAACTGTTCACTTTGGTTCCAAATGCCATTTCCCAAAAGACTGTGGACATGCAAACGTATTGATTTAAAATTACACAGCTCTCTACAGCTTGTTGGTTAAAATGCCTGAAGTTCTTTGTGAAACCCAGCTTCTATCTTTGTAAAGCAAAATTAACAAGCCAAATGGAATCACGTCCAATAATACTGGCTGTTCAGATCTAGGTTTTGGAGCTCCCGAAAGCTAAGGATTTTTGGATTAAGGGCTAGTTCAGCCCATAATAGTAAATAGAAGCTAAGTGTAAGTTCAGATGCATGTCCCAATTCACCTTTAGTGTTGAGGAGTATTAGAGTCTACCCTCGACAGATAACATTTGAAGACATTTAAAAATCGAGCTGAGATTTATAAATAAACAGTATATCTTTCCATTCACTTCAGCTGACCTATGCCAATTCACATCAGCTGAGGATCTGGTCCAATAGTCCCCAGTTCTATTGCTGATTGTTTAAATTCAAAAATAAAATATTTGTCCCCAAGCAATTCTCCCAAGGGTGTATGTGTACACACATACGCATACACACAGATCTTTGTGAAGTCTGACAAAGTCTGTATAAACCAAGTGCAAACTAGGGCATGATTTGCCAGAAAGGCTCATTGGAGTGCTTACTTGAGGGTAAGTCATTCCAATACTGAGGACTAATGGAAGGAAGAAAACCAAGAGCATATGTACAAATTGAAAATATACCCCATCGTCCAAAATTAATCATAATGTCCGCTTCTCCATCATTAATTCGGGAAAATTTCAGTGGTGTGACATCACTCCAGACCTTAAAGGCTCGGGCAAAGGCATCGTCTATTGTCTCCGAATCCAAATCCGGTGTATACCCTAAAATCCTTAATGGCAAAAGAAAAAGAGCACGTAAATATGTTGATCTTTACAGCGTGCTGTTTAAAGTGTTGAAAGTACTAGTGAAATTAGCTCCTGTGGTAAAGGGGTGTGCCAGTTGTGCAAATAAGATTTGGACATTCCCAAAGCTCAGTGGGATTGAGACTTTGTTGGGACCAATCTCTAATTTAAATGTAATTATCTGCCAGAGAGCTGCTGACATTTCCTTCAAGAATGAGGACACTGCAGCATGGTCATTTGACCAAAGTCCGTATTATCTACATTTTTGACGTGCACTCAACTGAGTATATCTATTGTGTATAAGGGCTGGCATGGAAGGGCCACAGCTATTATTATTTTGCTTCCCTGAAATGTACATGTTTGTAAGCTTTTTCTAAAGATCCTTTCATCATATCATCCTATTAGACATGTGTGTACATGAGCACCCACTGAGTCATCAGAATTTGGAGAGCCTCCTCACTACCAGAAGCAAAAAATGGGTACTTTTCCCCATAAGATAAAAAATCACCATTTTGCTCTTGGTCATATTTTGGTTTTGTGTCAAATAAATTAGAGTTAATTCCTAGCAAATATGCCCCGCAACTGTCCCCTCAAGGCTTCTGTACAGACTGAGAAGGGGAGAGACATAAGCACACAAAAGAGAAGGACAGCTCACAAGAGCATCTCTTTCTTTATCTTCTTGATTGATGCTTGATCAGGATTTATTCACACGTCTCATTTCAGACAATGAACTTCCTGCTAAAGAAACATTTCCAACACTGTGCTGTTTCTTGTGGTTACTGGACCCACTTTGGGTCTGGGATTATTGCAGTGGGATGATACCATTTGGAATACATCAGCCAAAGAAGGCCTGCAAATCTACCACGATGTTCTCCAGAGTTTGCTGGGCAACTCACTATATGAAGGATTTCCTGACCCATGACCAAAGAAGGATGAGCACAAATAGAAAAGCAGTTAGGAGGAGTCTGCTAGGATTTCCCATTCCCCTCACTGGTCATTAAGAGCCTGATCTTGGACAACTGAAGTCTGTGGGTGTTTGGCCATAGATTTAAACAGGGGCAGGATTGGACCTTAATTCTTTTTGGTTTTAGCAACTAAGGAAAATGTGCCAATCTATGAAATAGGTTTGCTACTTCTTAGACAGAATGCCCCACAGTCATACATAAAGCTGGTCAAATTGGTTGTGAAGAATATTAACCCTTTCTCTCCTTTTCTCCCACTTTTGCAAGTTGTTCATGAACTAATCTAGATATTAGGGGCATTTTGTCATTATGCACGCTTTGGTTGAAAAAATTTCAGCCTTTACATTGTTTGAAAACTGTCCCACTATTGGCTACTCGTTATTCTTTATTTATGATGAGTAACTAACTTTACATGGCATTCTAACTGATCCCTGACTGGATGCAAAATTTTAAGATTAGAAAATAAAGAACAATAAATAGTGAATAATTGCAATGCTTTTATTTTAGTGGCTTCTATGACCTTCATTGCCATAGTTTCTGAACACTGTTGAGTTTAACCCCATAATTATCCTGTGCAGTCAGGAATACTATTATCCCTATTATATCTGCAGACAGGGGTGAGATTAAATGACTTGCCTAAAATTACAGAGGAATTTTGCAGCAGAGCAAAATAAAACACAGATCTCCTGAGTTTCTATCCAGCACTTTAACAAGAAGACAATCCTTCCTCTCCTTGAATTTATAGCACAGATTCTAGATGAATGTTCATTAAACATTACATTTTGGGGATTCACAACATTTTCCACTGGTTGTCCGAACAAAAAGGGATTATGACTTGGGGATCCAGAGCTCAGACCACTAGGAAACTCCTCAATTTCAAAATGCCACATTGCAAAACTTCAACTCTCAAGGCATCCTATGTTGGTGAAAAAACAATATTGCTAAGGTATTACCTGTATGTTATCTGGTTTTTTTCCCATTTCGGCTTTCTTGGAAAGAAGTTGTAATTGGCCACGTCTGGATTACCACAGCGAGGCTTCCTCATTGTCTCAATAGTGTTTTGATCCAGATCACCTGTTTCAGGCAGCCCAAAGAATTTCTGCATTTTCTTCAAAGTATCTTTCAGTACAAATAAATTGCAATTGTCTTTTGGGCACCCATAGTATTTATTCAGGTATTGCTTTAAAAAAGAAAAAAATGCACAGAGTAACAAAGACTTCACAAATCTGAAACAGGAGAGAGATCACTGCAATTATTGAAACTACATATTAACTTTTATATCTATACCTTGCAAGGTTTTTAAAAAATTACTATTATTCACAACCAACATACAGATAATCTTCTTAATTGACACAGATCCCCTTGGACACAAAACACTGCTAATTAAGCAATCATTCCAGTTGTTAGACATATATAGGAATGGAATACATTATATTTTACCTTTATTTCATGAATTACTTTATAAAAAGCAGAGCACAAAGCATTAAAGATGAAGTACAAAGAAAATCATAGAATCATAGAATGTTAGAGTTGGAAGGGACCTCATCTAGTCACAACCCCCTGTTCAAAGCAGCTAAATAATCCCAGTGAGGGTTCTGTCAAGCCACAGTTTAAGAACCTCTAAAGATGGAAATTCCGCCACCTTCCTAGGTAACCCATTCCAGTGCTTCACCACCCTCCTAATGAAAAACTTTTTCCTAATGTCCAGCCTAGACCTCCCCCATTGCAACTTGAAACCATTGCTCTTTGTTCTGTCATCTGCCACCACTGAGAATAGCCTAGCTCCATCCTCCGGGAACCCCCTTTCAGATAGTTAAAGGCTGCTATCAAATCCCTTCTCCTCTTCTCTTCTCATTCTTCTCTTCTGCAGACTAAACAAGCTTAGTTCCCTCAGCCTCGCCTCATAAGTCTTGTGCTCCAGCCCCCTAATCATTTGTGTTGCCTTCCACTGGACTCTGTCCAACTTGTCCATATCCTTTTTGTAGTGGGGGCCCCAAAACTGGACACAGTATTCCAACTGCGGCCTCACCAATGCCGAATAGAGGGGAATAATCACTTCCCGCGATCTGCTGGCACTGCTCCTACTAATGCTCCTAAAATGATGGATTTGTCTTTTATTGGTTCCTTTATCATGTATAAACTTATTTTTTTATACATTAGAGTTTCAAGATTTGTCTATCTTTTCTTCCTGGAAGAGTCTATGGCTGATTGAAGAACTGTAAGGTTATGCTATTAAAGAAACTAATGGTACTATATTAATTGAGAGGGAAAGTGCTTTTTATTCAGACTGTTAGAATTATCTGGGTTGTTTTGAGGGCTTTTTTGTTTGTTTGTTTTTGTTAATCTGTTTAACTCAAATGACTGAGAAATAGTTGGAAGAAAAGATGTCTTTGCTAAAGCTTCATTCACTGTTCCCCCCCATACAATCAGATATGAAGAGTCCATGATCTACATCTCTGTAACCTCCACTGAGTTGTCTAGCAGAACAAAGAAAGATTAAGCCTGCCCTTGGTATGTAGTCTTGGTATGTAGTCTTTCTTTAAGAAACAACATTCAGGCTTCATGATGAATTGTAAAGAAACACACAGGGCAGCACTAACCAATTTTTCCTCCTCGCTAAGTTTCCTCTATACTGTTGAGTAGAAACAATTCTATTTTCATAAATGTGACTCATATATCAGCCCTAGTATGGTTAAAAAGAAAAGCATAAAGAGAACAAAAGGGCATGTAAGGCACTAGTTCATTCCTTTTAACAATTGGAAATAATTTTCAGACACTGGGTGTTCCATTTAAAATGGAGCTTTTATTTGACTTAAAACTATTTCTAAAATGTACAGCGTATACCGTTATAGGATGCAAAGCAAACAGAAGTGGGTACACAAACGGCTGTGAATTTAAATGATAATTAGAGGCCTTAGTTTCAAAGTGTGGATCCAGAGGTGGCTTTCAAAAGCCCTACCCAATCCTCATAGCTCGGGGTACTCAGACCTTTGGGCCTGGTTTGATTTATAATAGAGAATGGACTGCCTATGAGATTTGGATTAGGTGCCATGTTCCAAATCGGAAATAGATATCCCTGCCAAAGTTTGAAGGTGTTCAGCTCCATATTGAGGATGTTGGTGTAGATACATCTCTAATAATAATAACGAATAACTGATATTTAGACCATAACTTTTAACCAAAGATCCTAAGTGGCTTGACAAGCTAGCTACAAACTAATGCCTAATCTCACAAAGTGGTCCTTGGGGAACCTTTACTTTTGTGCAGAGCTTCATTGACTTCAGTGGAACTCCATGTTGAAGTCCATCTGCCAATCTCTTTGCAGGGTCTGAGCCTGTGTATAAAAGGATCGTTTCAACCACCCATGACATGCCTTGCAGAATGGAAGGCAGGGCGTGCTGTGTTAAAACAGTGAAGACCATCCTAGCCCAACTGAAAATATGGCTGCTAGAATGCAGTTATTCAAATGGAGTTTAGACAAGAGACCAGAGCAAACATCCCTATAGCAGTAAAAAGTAGCAAGGGATTTTTAACGACTACAAGTGGTTAGGGCCTGGATCTCATTTGAAACTGGCATATCCAGCAACATAGTACCCCATATCACCATGCCAGGGAAACAGTTCACTATTGGCTCAGAAGGAAGGTTGAGATATACTCATTCTGCTGCACCACTTTGTGCAACATCTTGGGCTCCTCTGAAGATGTTTCATCCAAGCGTTGACCAGGCTTCACCCTGCTGAGCTATAAGAATTGACAAGACCCCAGTCTATGGAGGCATTTTTGCTCTGGGAGACCACTGCATCAGCATATAAATTAACAACCAAATCTTATGCAAACTCTACATGCTATTCCACCACCAAGAGGTTCCTTCTGCCAGAGCATAGTTGATATGGCCTATTAACTTCATGTGAAATGGTTT
>ML675631.1:3794062-3913858 GCA_007922155.1 Mesoclemmys tuberculata
GCATCTGCTCCCATAGACTATAGTTTGGGGCCCATGGTACATAGTTGAGCAAAAGGAACAGAGGCACATAAAGATATTTCTTAGCTAAAATATAAATTAGCTAATAACCCATATCAACCTTCCCTAAAATGGAGTTGAAGAAAAAGAAACGAACACAGCTATCTGTTCTGTGGGAACAGGCTTTTGAAAGGGGACTTGGTAATGCCAGTTACATCTTGGCCCACGCTGTAAAATTCACATCGCTCAAAGCCTGGGGGGAAGCATGGAATTCTGGGATTTTGATTCAAACTATCATAGAAACAGAGCCCGGCTGCAAAATATTGATCTAGGTTCTGGTTCTTAGCCTTAGAGTTGCTCAGATCCAGGTGAGTGGAAAACCTAGTCATTTATCATAACCCAGGAATACTATAAGAGAAACTAAGAAGAACTCAGATGTTAAAGCAGTCTGTGATTTTCCTTGGAATATACAAAATAAATAGGTTTGCTGACTGAAATGCAGATGAGATGATTACTGTTATTCAGTAAAAGCCTGATTGTGTCTAACAAAATGGAGAGAATATTTAAGAACGGTTGAAGAACCGTTAGAAATATATGACCCATCAACATGCTGCCAAGGTCAGTAAAACGTTTGGTGATTTGTTCTGTTAGAGCCAAGAGTGGAAATTGCTATTTTGGGTCAGTTTGTTTGCTTTTGCTAACATCTCCACCCCCTTTTGGAAATTCTCCACCCCTTCTCCCCACACCTCCCTTCTGCCTGGCAAGTTTCCTTGATGTGCACACCAACTCCTAAAGAAAGAGGGACCAACGCTCTATCATTTACATGCTAAAATAAGGACAATCTATCTCAATCTTCCTTAAAATGGATTTACTGTTGAAGAAGAGAAATGTCTACAATTGATATGCTAAAATAAAGACAATCTATCTCAATCTCCCCTAAAATGGATTTACCCATAATGTCGTTTTAAGAAAGTCCACAGGGTTACAATAAGGTTAGAATAAAATCCTACATATCCATAACTTGCTAATGTCATATTCAGAAATCCCCATCTCTTTTTTGTTCCAGATTGTATTGGTTTAGGAAAAGTATATTGCAAAGTTAGAACCAGTCATTATCTTCTTTGAAACTCAAACCAGCTTTAAGCTATAATTGTCCCCTAAAGCTGTGCTTATGCAATGCATAGTAAACAACATGGAAAACAAGATTGTGAAAAGCTGTGTGAACGGCTGCAGTAAATCCAAGTTTACATAAGCGTTTCCCATATTTTTCTATTCTGTTTTATTTACTTTGAACTTAGATGTACCTATTTTTCTCCTTTTACCACTAGAATCCTTTAGTGAAAAGCACAGCAATTTAATGAAAGTATTCTTCTCTTATGTGTTCAGACTTCAGGGTGGAAAAAAAAAAGGCTCTCATTGCAGGCTTTAAAAATTTTAAGAGAGGAAACATTACTTGGCTCTAGCTTTTACATCTGAAAGCTGATATCCTGGCTAGCCAGCTCTCCCTTCCAGAGACTCTAGAGAGAAAAGGCTACGGTCATTTCCTAGTCTCACTGAAACAAGAAAGAAATCTCTGCTTATGGAGAACAACAATATAAATTTGAAGGAAAGACAAAACCAAAACTTACCACTGCTAGTTCTTTGTCTGTTTTGGGAGAGCTGTCTCCAGGAAACTTAATGATTGGTGACGGTGCAGCTAAAGTTTGGTGAAAAAAATATAGCTGGATCAAGAGTACTTTAAAAATGAAGGCAAAAAGGCTAAAGACAATGGGAGTCTTCATTCTGCCTAAACTTGTGTTTGCAAAGAGATTTCTCCTAATGAACTGTTGATCACTTTAGCTGCACAGTTCACCAGTTGCTTATCGGCACATCTTAGCTCCCTGCACCATTCTCCCTTTTGCTTGCTCCAGCAATTCCTTTGTATGTTTAAAACATCCAGATGCGCAGTCTCAAGCTACCGCAAGAGGAAGTCTGAAAACCAGTGGAAACATGAGAAAAAGGGCAGTCACCAGATGTGATTTGCTGTGATTTTAAGGTAGCCACAGGCAGATGTATAGATTTAGGCTGAAAGAGACAAGAGGCCAAATTTCTGCCCTCATTTATTTGTATTCAAGCCTTAGGTTTTCCCGATTGCAACTGGGGGCAAAATCTGACCGAAGATTAATTGCTGATGAGGTATTGTATGCATGTTTAGTAAAATTTAAAAATAAAAGCCTAAAGATGGTATTTTTTTAGCTTTGGTATTTGCATTATTTTGTTTAAAACTACTTTACCCCAAATATACTTTAGTCCTATGTGTCTCGATATATTACAGTGCATTTTAGTAAACCTCTGGGGCTAGATTTGGAGTCAGACTGTGCCCCAACACAGGAGAGAGAACTGTTCTTACACTCCCGATCAGGTTACATGGATGCTGGATCTATGCACACAGGACACATTGGAATTCCCTCCCTGGTCTGTACAGAATAAATACTATGCGGCATAAAAATTTTAATACTCATGTGGATTATACAAGACATCCCAAAAGTGTCTTTGTCCCCAATAAGCAACATACATTCTTTACCTCTCTCAGTACAGTACAGCCAGTCAGACTGATTTTGCAGTTACAAGTAGCAATGTCACATGGCTACCAGGAGATCTGGACCTTGTCTATACTAAGGATTTTGTCCATTGGTGTAACTGCACCAGTGCAACCTCTTAGTGTAGCCTTCATCACAGCCATGGTTACTTTTCATTCTTCTCTTATGCACAGTGTGGCCAGCTCTCATGATATTTAATGATTTTCTTAAAGTCCCAGCTCCTGGAGTGATAGCCTCAGCTTTCATTTCAAATAAAAATAAATTTCCAGGCCCTTTGGTTGCGGAGAAAAACTTGAAAATATGACCTATGTGCACCCTAAGGGCTTGAAACAAAAAAGACCGAGAGAACCCATAATTTGGGTTTAAAATCATGAGATTTTTGTTTTAAGCTCATGACTTTGGGGGCCTGACTCATGATTTCTGAATGCCTGGGTTTGGAAATACTGCGTGCATAGAGTATGTATTCTAATCAACAGAAAACCACAAAATATGTTCAGTTTAATTGGAAAGAGACATCGAAGTGTACCAGTGTTCCTGGGATCCAGACGGGACCACAGAGATTGCACTGGCATCATACTAATTACTACTGAATGAAATTTTGCAGGACATCCTGGAACTCGTGCTTGTTGCCAATTGCAGCTGTTTTAAAAATGGAAATTGTTCACAAAAAGTTTGTACTTTGGACATTTTTTTATCTGCTCTCTTGCCAAACCATTGTGCTGACTGTATGCTAACAGAAAGAATAAGGGCTTTTTCCATGTCATGTCTAAGAACTCAATAATCTGATAAGGGGGCCAGAGTTTCAGGGCAACTGCACCTGTATTCCCCCTCCACGGTCCCCCAAGGGCACCAACTCTCAGCTTTCTGTGCCTAGCTGTCACCCCTCTTGGGCCAAGACTTGTGTCTCTCTCCATCCTGTATGGGTTTTTTTCCAGGCTGCATAGTTCTCAGATTTACACTGTGATATTCCCGGCTCTGCACTTTGCTTTCTCTCCAAAAGTCGTGCCCCGTGTATTGCCTACAGGTACAGGATACCACACAGCTCTTTCTAAGCAAGCACATTTATTCTTAAGGTGAAAGCATTACAGAGGGAAGATTTAAACAGTCAAAGAATCTGAGTATACACTAATAAGCTTATCAGAGGTCACCCCAGCTGCAACCTCAGGCTCTGGCAGATCTCAGTCCTCTAAAATCCACATGGTTTCCCTATAGTTACAAGTTCATAATTGCCTCAGATTGAGAGCCAGAACAACGGCTGGATGAAACTGCTGTTTCTTTATATGAGCTTGGCATAGTTTCAAAAGGCTGGGTTTTTGCATAAGCAGGGGTGGGAAATTTGCATGCATCTCTTTCTGGGTATTCTCCAGGAAATCCACTTTACACTTATTGTCCCAAAAGTCTATTCTGCTGTAGCACATTTTCAATATAGCCCTTTGAACTCGCAGGCTGCTCATCACATCTCCCCTCCTAGAGAGATTATTTGCAATTCTGGCCCAGAATAATGCATAACTTTTGCATTTAATACAATGGATCCCAAAGATACTTAAACTTAATTCAATCAGGTCTCCCAAGGATACACAGGAAATTGCCATATCTGTCATACTGGGCTGGGATAAGAAATCAGTGGAAGCAGTTTCTGTCCCAGTGAGTGCTACTGTCATGAGATGAGGAGCTTAGTTTCCTCAGGAAAAACCAAACTTCAGAGACTGAGCATCCATTGGAGGAACAAAAGCCTAGCAAGAGGTGCTGAACAACCACGGGGGAAGGGACGCTGAGGAGCTGTTTCCATGAGGTCTTTGTGGAGCAGGGCTGAGCAGAGGAGATCCCCGTATAGCCTTCTAATTTCTGATAGAGGCTACTGGGGTTCCCCTTTATATACAGACCTCTTCTAAATCTGGATTTAGGGATAGGCCTTTTGGATAGGGCTTCTCTGACTGTCTGACAATTTACCCAATTCAGGAGATGTCCCCCAGCCATGTTGAGAAGCCACACCCTTCATAGCCTTTTCATTTCATTTCCTCTCATGCTTCATTGTTTCTGTTCTCTGACTAGCTAAGCATAACTCAAAAGCAGGTTTCTGGACTTGATTATTCATAGACACAAATTCAAAATTTGCTTCCTCTATACCAGGGGTCGGCAACCCGCGGCTCCCGAGCCACATGCGGCTCTTCAGCCATGGCTATGCGGCTCTTCTACACATCCAACCGGTTCGCAGCAGTTCGCACGAACCAGTTCTTAAAAAGGAAATTCTGCGCTGTGAGCCCCATTCTCCAGCTCCACCACCGAAATTGACAAGGGCGAGTCAATTTCACGGCGGAGAGTGGTCTAAAGTGCTGGCTCCTGGGGTGCAGTGTGTTGGGTGCTGTGCATCTGCTGGTTCATCTGATCCTTGCCCGGCCCCTCTGTCAAATTTTAGAATGCATTGTGGCCCGTGAGTCAAAAAGTTTGCCCACCCCTGCTCTATACTATTATAATAAGCCAGAATAGTTGCAGAAGGTGAACGCGATTAGAACCAAAGTGAACAGAGCTTCCCTTATTCAAATTAATATTTGTAGAAAATTTGTAAGATATCCCCTTAGCTCTAGTGTCCATAGCAAACTCAGGAAACAGGTAATTAATCCCTACTGACTCTCCTGCTCCACAATTAATTTGGGTTTTCTAAAGTTTACAGCTGCAGTAAACAGCTTCACCAGAGCCTTGAACCACCATAACTATGGCAAAGTTACCATCTTTGCTTTCTAAATTCCTACTTCTAAGCGTCCACAGAATTCTATAGCTAATACCTACGGTCTCAGAGGAGAAATGCCTCTCCTGAGCACCCATGACAGCCACAGTAACTGTAACATTTACGAAAGAAACCATCATGACATCTCCTCTCTGTTTATCGATCCACAAGTTAGATGCCTCAGAAGTAGGTCTTTCTTGTCATGGAAACCCGTGAGAAAAAAGTCATATCAACCTGTGGCAACATGGTATTCTTAAACCAAGGTTTCCTTCTTTTCAAAGATTTATCTTAAAACCCTTTAAATTACTACCCTCGCCCTGGCCTACACATACCTGGTGATTCGGCGGTAGTCGATGGGAGTTACACAAGCTAAACAGAGTAGCTTTTGTAACTCCCGTCGACTGCTATACTTCCCATCTGCGTGACGTCTTTACTGCACTGAGCCACTTGAGGGGGTGGTTTTACAGTGGGTCTTCACTGACTGCTCAGTCAATCCTTTTAGGTCAATCTGACGGCAGCAACTTTGCCGCCCTCAGTGTAGACGTACCCATAGTCTGAGAACTGGGTAACCCTGGGCCACCGAGCAGTTGCAGATTGAGTCCTCAGATTGTTTTCCGGTTAATATGCTGACAAAGCGACATTGTCCTTACAGCAATTCTCACCTATCCTCAGTTAAAAGCGAACGCACACTGAAGTTATTTTTAAATGTCTGATGATTTGTCAGTTTTAACGAAGAAATGTGTTAAATCTCATGTCAATCAGAGTAATTTATGAAATGGTGCATGGGCTCATTCCCAGAAGGGTGAAGTTTCTTATTTTAAAAAGAGAGGAATGAGACTAGAGGAAATAAATAGCAACTAAGAAATGGTTCAAAGGAAGCACCAGAGCAAGAGATTAAAAGGAACTCTGAAATCTGAACATAACAGGATGCAGCAATATAAGTGCTTCCCCTCTGTAATGGCATCCTAATCTGTATTATATTGCAAAAACAACAAGAGTCCTGTAGCACTTTAAAGACTAATAAATTTCTGCAAGCACAAGCTTTCATAAATTGCAACCCACTAACACGGCTACCCCTCTGGAACTGTATTATATGGTTCAGCCACTAGGTGGCGCTGTGCATAAAATGCCTTATTTAAATGAACCTCAGCCATACCTGGCAGAGCATTAAAGGATTTTAGGATGAAGGCATCTGGTGTGCATCAGTCAGATCCGTAGCTAGTCCATACCTGGTGCAGGGATGACCTGCCCCCCAATTTATCAATTCTTGTATGTAAGGGTCCTTCAGCTTATGAGGCTCTCAGGCCTCAGCCCTGCAATCAGATTTACCTGGGCGGGTTCTCATTAACTCGGTGGGGCCCTGCACAGGTGAGGCTTTAGGAGGGGTTTGCCTGTGTGCTTAGGCTCAGTGCCGTGAATGGTAAAGGGGAAAATAGTCTGCAATTCTCCTTGAACAACAAACATCAGGTCTGGGATTTTAGTTGCCATGGCCCACTGTTGCACTCAGTTACTTGCCTGCACTTGTCAGTGGGAGATAGTCTCTGTCTGAGGACAGAATTTGGCCCACTGTTCAAACTGGTCCACTAGCGAAAGCCCTTGGTGAAAACACCGACACAGCTTTGTATACTTACTAAGGAAGAGGAGGAAAGCGGTTATAATTGATTATCACAATGGTGCCTTCTGACTGTGGGATTTATTAGTGTTGTGGTGTTCAAGAGTTTGCATGTTATGGGTCCACATAATTAAAAAACCAGGGAGTTAAAATGGTTGCATTTATAGTGAGCCCTTATTTATGGCAGCGCCCTTCTCTTCTGTAAAGGGAGCCAAATCCATCCCTTTCTTAAAACCACTGGAACCCGGGGGGGACCGGGGTTGAATTTCCTGGAGCCTCAGTGTTGCCTGATTGGAATATGGTGAAAAATGCTAAGAAGAACAAGGAAACAGGATGCTCAGGGTGGATGCTCCACTCTCAGCTCACTCCACTGTTCCTCATTATGCATCACGAGCAGGGCTCCCCCCACCCCCTTTCTGAAGTGTGGCTCCTATCCTCTCACCATAGCTTTAAAATATAGGAGGCACCTGGGAAGCAAAGTAATAAAATACCGGTAGCAATACCCTATTAAATAAACAATGTCATATATTTAGCAGGGTGGGGAGAGGAAATCCTGTATTTCCCCTTCCCTCCTCTGCCCTCCCCACAGCGCCAGGTGGCTCCACTTCTCAGTCTCCAGGCCCTGGGGCAGATCCTACTCCTCCAGGAAGAAATGGCTTTGAGGGGGAGAAACCCAAGCCACAGTGAGGCAGGCAAGGCTGGGAAGTGAGCAGATAGGTGTGTGGGGGCTTCTGCAACTCTGGCAGGCCCCCTTCTTTTAGGAGGTGGGGAAACTGCCTAGACTGACTCGGGGCTAGGAGGAGAAGCTGTAGGGAAAGCGGGAACATGTGAGATTTTATATGTAATTGTTATATTGTCATTAGTTGTGAGGTGCTGAAGTTACAACAGAGATGAGTGAGCCGAGTCCTAGGAAAGGAGCAGGGAATGTGCTTGAATGCAGGGTAATCTGGTTAGTAGGAGTGCAGAGGCTCTTGTATAGCTAAGAAAACAACAGGAAGGGGGACAGAAAAGCAGCCCTAGCAATTCTTAGGACACGGAGGAACTTCTAGCGTTCTGTCCAGCAACACAAATTAACTGCCTCCTGCCCTAGTAGCTAGCTTCCCCCTATACTTGCATCACCCAGCTGTGTTCTGTAGGACTTCCCTGCTCCAGGGCTCTTTCCCTATTCCCTGGAGACAGGTGTTGACCCCGTCAGACATAGAGCTGAACACTTAACAGTTTATCTATTCGTGGAGAGCTGTCTTCAGCAGACAGTGATTAGCAAAAGCAGCTCTAAGGTGAATTTTTTTTAAAAAACTGGAGCAAAATCAGTTTAAACTGAAGCCAAGTTAGCTCATCTAAATACAGCATGGGTATTGTTTGCTGAGGGATGGAGAAGGAATAGATCCTTTCCAACACAGCATAAACCTTAACTTCTCAATTCCTTCATTTCCCCCCTTATTTGCAACTCTTTTCTCCCTGCTCTGTTGCTGGCTCAAACCATTGCTTTTGTACTGTATGTGCCAACATCCAAAATCCAAATGACTACCACACAACAGAATCTTTAAACTAGTGGAAACCAGAGAAAAAAGACAATGGTTGTAATCAGATGTGGACACAGCATTAAGGTAGTAACAGTTTTTTCCCCCTTTGATTTCTGGAAGTTAGGTCCGAAGGAAAAGAAGTAACATTGACACATGGAATCAGTTTGTCAGTTTATCACTGAATTAGAAATGGATTTGGTGCAATTCAATTAATCTGGTTAAGGCCTTGTCCATTGTACATGCTCATCATACTTCCTCTGACCTAGAAATACCAGCCCTGAACCTCAGCTGATGTAAATTGATTAATTGATTGTAAAAGTTGATTTACATCAGCTAAAGATCTGGACCACCATGTTTTCATCTATTATCAATGCAAAAGTTATGCATGGTGAGCATGTGCAATAATCTAGAAAGGGATCTAAAACTAAACTTCTCCCTATTTTTTGGAATATTGTTTTTGGGGGGGGAGAAGGGGAGGAATATGTATCCAGACATCATCAGTTTCAGTTATTTTGGTTTTAAATAACTGATTGACTAAGAAAAAAATGAGATTTACAAATAATTTCATGAATGAATGGGGTGAGTTTATTCTTCTATTACTTCTGGGGTTCAGGTCCAATGTTGCCAAATATTCTGGTGACCACCAATTAATTCATGAATGTCAAAAATGTCACAATTTTTAGTACATTTGATTATTTTAGAAATTCCCGCTGGATACATGTTGTTCATTATCTGCTATTCTCCCATTTAAAACATTTCAGTCACTCACCCAGTAGACATAATATCATGTGGTTTAGGGGACCACCTAGATACCAGAAAAAATAAATATGAAATGCTTGAAGCAAATCGTTTGTGAGATCGCAGACTGAAATGTGTTTGTAGGATCCATTTGGTGAACATTCTGTGAATGTTCCTGCCAATAAACTTGAATATATGTGTAAAGCAAATGTAAAAGGTATAATGATCTCGCTCAAAACTAAATGGTTTAATAGTTCAAATTAGAATGGGCAGAATCTTTCTTTTATTTATGTATTGCAGTCTGCAGCCAACTCTTGTTGTGCCTTCATTTGATAATATGGCCCTTACCAAGGTCATCCATGTCTTTGTTAATTTAGGGGAACTCCTGCAATGAACTCGATTTAAGACCATCCTTGAGAAGCACTCAGATGTAGAGTAGTGCAAACAATGTATTTTTCAGTTCACTGGCTATTCTGAAAAATTAAGAAAAAATTAAACAGAAAATTAATTTTTTATAAATTATTGGTGAATCAAAAAGTCCAAAAAAGTTGGTTATGGGTTGAATGAAACATTTTGTTTTGATTTTGAGCATTTTTTACTGTTTAAATTTTAAAATAAAATTAAAGGACATTTTGAAAGAAAAAGATGTTTTCAATGAAATCAAAACATTTCATTTATAAAATGTCAAAATGAAATGTTTCAAGTTTTTCTGGATTTTCATGGGAAGAGGGTGGGTGTTCAACCAAAATGATTTAGTGAAATCTACACACATTTGCAAAATGTTTTGGTTTCACTGAAACATTTTTCACTGAAAAAACCATATTTTTAGTTGAAAAATTTTGCCCAGTTCTGTTCAGGAACTTTAGCTAGGGAAGAATGTGGTGAGTTACTTACTACTTAAGGAACCTAACTGATGCAAACATATTATACTTGCACTCCATGAATTGGATTGATGCATCTTCTGCAGTTCAAAGGATTATATCGAATTTACACAATTGAGGAATTTACTTCCTTACCATTTGCTTCTTTCCCCTTGCACTATAATAATAGTCTTTTGAGATGCTTTAACTATACACTTCTTGATGTGTATTCCTGAAAACTGGAGTCAGAGAGAGTTCTTGATGGAGGGGTCCCAGATGTGGAATTTCCTTCCACAGATAGTCCTGGAGCTTGACTTCCCTGAATTTCAGACCACAGTATCAGATCGCATTTTGGTCTAGTTTTGCTTTACTGGGGTCCATTCGTTTTGCATAAGGACCTGAAAGAGCTCAATTGGGCAGCAGAAAGCTTTCTCTCCCTGGGAAAGGGTCTGGAGGAAGGTCTGACAGTTTGGGATCGGCTGTAGCCAGGGATAGATCTACAGGAGCAGGGTTATCCCCTCCTCGGGGGAAGTCTTGAATTAGGGTTTGTGAATCTCAGAGAAGGAGGTAGAAACCTTAAGGGGCAGAAAATCAGGTCAGAATTTCAACTGAAATGGATAGAAATTTTGCTCTTGACTTCAGTGGGAGTCAGATCTGGCTTATAACATCTAGTTCTTTAGAAATGAATGATCTTGAACCACCAGGTTTGCTATTTCCTCGTTATGTGGCCAGGGGCATGCCTCCTCCATAGGGATCTTTTTGTGGGTGGGGTTATCGTTAAGTCTCCATTTTACAGGCTATGTGGTTCCTGTGCCGCCATACGAACAAGTGTTATAAAGCAGCAATGAGGGCAAAGGGCCGTGGAGCTTTTTGTTGATTGGTAGTAATAATTTAGATGTTATGCACAGTAGGTCATTTATTTATTAACAGAAGCAACAGCAATCATGTCTCTTCGATGATGTGTACTTAGTATAAGCTGACAGGCCCTACTTACAAACGGACCAGAAGTCCAGTAAGTGCAAAAGCCTATTAAAAAAATATTAAATGATGGGTTCTGCGACATGGAAACTTTCCAAAAACCTAGTGAAGGGTAGACAACACAAGGGTGAGTCTATGAAATCACCCAGAGGATTCATTTCAATAGAAGAAAAAATAATACTAGAAATCAAGCCAGCTTTTACACAACTATCCTGCACTCCCAATACAACTCTCAGAGGGAAAATCAATCGAAGAAGCATACAAGTGAAAAACACGGTTTGAAGACCTTACATTCCTTCTGAAATGGTCAGAAATTCACTCAGACTTCTCCCAATAAAGTATTTAATTTAGAGCATTTGGTCAACGCCCAGCAGGAGCAAGGCTTGTTTAGAAAAGGGGACAAGCTTATTTTTTATTCTTTTTTGTTCTTGATTTGATGGGTCTTTCAGAGGGTAGTGGGTTACTACTGAGCAAGGCCTGAACTGGTTTTGAATGGGAACCCAGGCAATAAAAAGAAAATCTGAA
This sequence comes from Mesoclemmys tuberculata, assembly GCA_007922155.1. NCBI lineage: Eukaryota > Metazoa > Chordata > Testudines > Chelidae > Mesoclemmys > Mesoclemmys tuberculata. The sequence continues at coordinate 3,805,600 of ML675631.1, forward strand.
TAGATTTGTACTGTCTATATTCAAATGCTTTTATCATGAGCATTAGTGAATGTAATTTATACTACCCTTTTCCATTTTCCTCTAAACTTGTGATCTATTACCATCACATTTTAGGGTCTGATCACAGGAACCCTCACCACTGAGATTACTGCTTCCTAGTGCACAAAGCCTCTTTGGCTCCAACATAAGAAAACAACATGTAACAACCTAAAAATGACATTCTGTGTCCTTTACTCAAGTTAAGTAACATCTTGCTTTGTGAAGTAGCCGCGCTTCTTAACCTGGGGAAAGAAAGAAGCTTCTGGCTGGTGGTGACTGTCTTTAAAATCAAATTGCATGTTAAGACAAATTGAATTGCCTTAAAAACAAATACAGCACCCCATATGGCCTGAAGGAAGAATGTAGTCGTAACGTTACTATATTTGCCTAAGCCTGGTTAACATCTACCATCCTTATTGATGATTAGTGTGTTTTTCTGTGAGTAGTCCCTTTGACCTTTTTGGGGTTACTTACAGAGTAAGATGTACTACTCAATGTGAGTAGGCTTGAAAATATTAGGGTTTTTTTTAATCAATAAATATTGATTTCACCATATACACACAAAGTGATGAAAAAACATTTCCACTGATGATAATCGAAAGCTACAGATAGGCAAAGGAAGAAAAACACAGCTTGGGAACTTTTATTAGTGTTTAACTGAAAGAAATTTACTTTGTGCATTTTGACATGGGCTGTTACAATTTGTGTTTTAATGTTTATAACATTTATCTTTTTGAAACTCAATACCCACCATCATTAAGCAAGTATTTTCTGACCTCCCAATTGTTGGAGAAGGTCAAAATTTCCCACCTATGTGAAAATTTAAATGTATAAAAATAGAAAAAATGCTTAAAAATAAACATTATTACCTGTAGAAATGATTTTTAAAAAGGACATCTAATTCTGCCAAGCCTAGATGTGAGTAAGCTTGGAAGAATCTAGCCCTTAGCCAGCAAGCCGCATTGCAATTGTACTCCTATTAAGATGACGACTACTCACAATAGTAAGCCTTAGGGTTAGCAGTAAGTGCTTGCAGGGTCAGATGCTAAATAACACAATATAGGCCTTTGTTACTTTGCTTTTTCTAATTTCTCAGGTTCACCCTGAGGAGTAGATCATTGAGTGACCCATTTATTTAGTCTGCAGATGGGCCTGGTATTCCCGCCATGTGCCATTCCAAAGTGTAACTATTCCCCATTGTGGCTGGGTTTGTATTCTTGGGAGATGTCTTTTCTGTAACAATTGAAGAGCGCAGTCCCGGGCATGTCAAAATAATAGTTCTGCTTGCTTTGCTATTGCCGCTGTAGAGCGGCTTGTTGATAGGCACTGTCCTTCTCACTCGTCATTATGATGTTAGTATGCAGACACCAGGGGGCTTTAATTAATGACTGTGAAGATCTGGTCTTTTATAATTCATGGCAGAACTTTAATTAAAATCAAATGCATAGCAGTTGAAATAGCAAAGGATTTAAAGTGCACAATCTTTGATGGGGAAAGTGATTCCCTCTGACCACTAGCATATAGGCTGAATGCAAATGACTTTTAATTAGACTAGATTCAGAGACAAGAATGTGCTTTTCTTAAAGCAAAGAGGTCCCTGTTGTCATGGTCTCTGTGAAAGGGGAACAGCCAGGAACCTGTACTCAGTGGATTTACAGAGTTCACAGACAGGTGAAAAATCTGCTGGTTCTAAAAGAAATTTGAACAGATTTGCTTAGTATTTATATATTTAGTTAATATTTGTATAGCACAAGGGTGGAAAATGATATGAAAGCATTAAGTAATCATCCCAAGAAACCCATGGAAGAGATCTGCAAGATAATTCTCATTTTACAGATAGGGAAACTGAGGCACACAGCCATGAGGTCACTGGTTGAAGACAACAAAGCCAGGATTACTTAGAACTCCAATCCAAAGCTAATTAATATCAGCAGTTTTTGCCTCTTTCTCATGAACACAAATTTATCCCTACCTTTGACTCCCCACTTCAGTTTCTGGTTTTTCATCTCTTGTCCCCCTTAATTAGTTGAGTTCTGGGCCCATTGACTCCTCCCCTTAGGCTGAGGGAGGCGCCTTTAGCAGTGGCCAGTCTGGCACCTACCCAGAACCTAATAAGATGAACACAAACTTACCTTGCATGCTGAATCCTTAAATAGCAAAAGATTTTGACACTCCCCCACCCCCGTCATTCAGGGAATAATGTCGACAAAACGTGCTAAAAAAGTCACACCTGCAGCAATTCAACCTGCAACTCTTCTAAGGACAAATCCTGACATGTGTCCTTGCTCTGACAGAGACTCAGATGTTTGCAACAATGTTCTGTCTATTCAAAGCTGAGAATGTCACTACACCTACCACTCATCTCCAGAAGATGGAGTGCAAGTTGGTGAGCAACTTGGGACTTCCAGTCTGGCTTGTTGATCACTTATAGTTATTTATGACGGTTATATTAATTAACCAAATTTAAGCAAATTTTGTATCATTAAGATTCTATTGTTCGGTAACGATAGTTTGTGCTGGGAACCATGTTTGTTTGAAGGCTATTTAATTTGTTCCCATTCATTTTTTTCTTTGAATATAATTTGATTGAAAATAAAGCTCCCATTAGCTAGAAATTCTCAATTTAAGAAATTTATCTAAGGGATTTCTACTGCTGCCCAATTACTGCACTATCTGAGCACCTTCCACATAAAATCAATAGCAATATCGAAAACCTAGTGGGCTTCATAGGGTCTCTGTTGATTCCCTTTTCTGGGACAAAAACTCTGCTTTGGGGTAGGATATCTGGTTTTGTTTTTTTTTAATTTAGGTTGATTTGTTTCAGATTATTTTAAGGGTGTTTTGGTGTTGGTGGTGATGGGTTTTTTACTGATTGGCTGGTTGTGTCTTTTGGGTAGAGGGAGATTGTGTCTTACTTGATGAAGAATTGTTAATTTTTGCTAAATTCTCCCCACTACATAGAGAAACCTATTTCCATTATTTCTCCCTCCAACAAACAAACATACTAAAATCCATAAACCTACAAAAGCTAGCAAGTTAAAGACTTTACAATTTAACAGAGCTAAGGAAAATTGGACAATGTCAAAATAAGGTAGAGGTCATCTTTTACAGTGATGACCAGATTTTAGAGGTGATTAAATAGTGAGAAAAATTACTGAATGCTGGCAAATTCAGGAATAGTTTACTAGCCACAGAAATGGTTTAACAGTGTGAAAATTTTAGTTGCAAATTACTTATTCAGTAATTGATGGGAACTATATTTATTAAACAATTTTGAACAACATTCAACCAGCTGTAGTTGCCATCTTTGCCAATATCCCGGTAGTAAATTGTAATTTATTTCACATAAAAATAACTTCCTTGGAAAAGAGAGATTAGCAAGAAAGGGTATTCAAGAAATCAATAAATCTTGGAGAGAGTTACAAAGGAGAGACTTACAAAGTTTGTCTGCTTTATATTACCAACTTTTCACATAGTAATTCAACCAGCTGTTAAAACTAAAAGTTGAGAACTGTCTTAACAGGGTTCCTGGGCATGATATTGGAATGAGAAGCTTTCCTGGAGTTTTTCCATTTTTTTTTATCAGCTGGCTTAAGTAAACCATTACATCAGTTTCATTATTTAAGGCTGACAGATTTAATTTATTTGTGTATTAGTATTAACACTGCTGGTTGTTATGGCAAGGCTTGTTATTGTCAGGGTATTTAGATTTCTGCATGGGTTTTTATTTAATTAAACTTAAATTACTATGGCAGCTTTCTGTTAGATTATCAGTTGTTCTGAGTCCTTATATTTCTGGCAGTTTGGGTTACTTTCAAGATTAGGTATATGCAATTGCATGTCCAATTTGCATGCAGAAGTACCAAGATTGTGCAAGTAACTGAAATAACATTATACACACAGGAGACTCACTGTTTGAACATATGTGGTCCTGTCCGAGTGCAGGGACCATAATATGTCAATATTTCAATGATTCTGTGCAATTAACCAATTTGTGAATGCAATTGAAAACTTGGGCTTTTAATTTTATTGAATTACTTTTTTTTATGCATAATTAGCTGTAACAGTCAGCATGGTTTCCTTTAACTAAACCAATAAGGCAGCATGAGCAAGACCTATATCATGAGAGGTCCTGGTTCTATCAGACAGACTTTGTCATATAACCATGACTTTTGAAAGCCTGTAGAGGGAGAAACTATAGGAAAACAATGGGAGTCCCAAAGGGGAGTAGCTGGTTAAACCCTAACAGCCCTCAATGGATAAAATAGAGGTATTGAGTTCAAAAGAAACCATCCATTAGAGGAAAATGTGAACCAGTGGCACTGCCTGCACTTCTTCAATTGCCTTGTGTTAGTTGTTAATGGGAACAGCTGAATAAAGGCAGCATTTTAATGGCCAATGAGACTGTTTCTATAAAAAGATTAAATTCCAGTGTTTTGTCTTTCAACATTTTTATTGCCCTTTCTGTGCTTTTTATGAGCTGTTAATTTCTTTCATACTTGACAATTATTAATAGAGGGCAAATAAATGGCAAAACTGCTTCTAGAGGCAACTTGATCGGCCTTACGATACTTACGTGTTTTCCATTGGTCTCCAGAGTGTGAGTCTAGTCTTCCTTGCACCAGTTTTACATTAGCTTAAATCCACTGATTTAGAGTGAATTATTTTCTAATTTTAAGCCAGTGGGAGATCTGGCTCACACCCATTTTCCTGTTCCAAAGAACCAAATGTCTAAGGTTTTACCTAGGAATCGAAATGAAGATTTATTTTGCCTAGATGATGTCTCGTTCCTCTTGCCCTTTCTTGATGCTATACAGAAATTGAATAGCTGGTCAGAAGGAGTTGGCTTGGCAAGTGTGATCATGAACAGATCAATCCATGTTTTCTGTCAAGAGTAAAACAAGGAATGGGGACTTTTCTCTGTGCACATATCTGTCCAATGATAGATTAAAAAAAAGCAGCACTGAGAACATTCAGCTATTGTGTTGATGCAGCAACATTGGTTTGTCTAAGTATAGTATTAGTAAGTTTCCTTTTCTGTTTCTTAACTTCGCCCACTGTACATGGGGAGTAACTAATGTTCAGTGTACCTTTGGTAATCTGCATATTAACAAATATTGTCTTTGAAGAAACCAGGTCCTCTTTGTCTTGGCACTTCATAGTTCCCTATGGGGAAGGGGTGAGGGTGAAAAGAGTATTTGAAGGGCAGAAAAAGGAAAGAGCCAGATGTGTGAATTCACTAACCCAATGTATAGATAAAAACAACACTGTGCACTTCTAGGGTTATCGTCGTCTCAGGAGCTCAAAGGGCTCTATAAAGACTAATTAGCTCTATTGTGAAGACTGAGGAAACTGAGTCACAGCTAACCTAAAGGACTTACCCAAAGACACACAAGAAGATAGAATCCCATTCAAAACCAAATTGTATTCATTCTTAAAAATTTCAGGTTTGATTCTGTTCAAGCTCTGTAATATTCAGTTGGTCTGAATGTTTTTTAACAAATCTGCTGGCAGGGATGCTAACGCAAGTAGCAACTAGTGCAGAACACTAAGAAAAAAGAAATTTAATGTGCCTAATTGAAGGCATTCCTAACAGAAAACCTACAATCCGCCTGTCAGGGGGACAAACATACCATGTGACCTCTGTATCTAAACACCTCACGCTTCAAATGATTAATTTGACAATATTCTATATTTAAGGCAGTATGTGCAGCAAATGGCATGTGAGTGATCCAGAGTGCATAGTCATTCAAATAACAACAAACAAATGTGTGGAAGTCTTGTTCTATTATCAGGAAATTCATGAACAGAACAAAGGGCTAAATTATACTCTATATTCCCCCTTGTAAATAGTTTGCCTACCTCTGTTCCAAGTCCTGTGATTTAATTGCTAGAGTATAGGTTCTCAACGTGGTCGTGACCGCTCTGCCCTTTCTGTGTCTCTACATGAGAGGTGAGTGACTCTCTCAAGGAGACCCAAGCATGGAAGAAGAGGTGGAGAGGTATTGTACTAATGCACATTCCATACCTGCAGAGTGAATTCTGATCTAGGAAAGCTATTCATATGGAAATTGGATTAAAGTCCTAAATCATTCCACTGCCCTGTAGAGTATAGATTACAATCTTCCCTACAGTGAATCTCTGACTTTAGTATGCTGTCTGAAGAAAACCACAGTCAAATTTTGAAGATGATCTTGTACTGTAAATGGATATTATTACTAAACTTGTTGCAGTTATAATGGATTTTGACTAAAAGCTTGTTATCAACATGAATGTGGAGACTTGTTTGTTCTAATCTAGCTTGTTATACTCCATTTGTGCCAGTCTGACCTTCCCAACATTTTCTTTTTTTTTTTATTTGCTGGCCAATTCTCCCCCATATTTACTGCATTATAGATACTCAGAAGAAGACTAGGTAGTCTGAGGCACACCAATACCCTCCCATCTACAACTGCAGGAAACTAAGGGCCTGTTCCAATGACCACTGAAGTCAATGGCAAGCTTCCTGTTGACTTTCCTGGATGTTGGATCAGACCATAAATAAGAGACAGATGCTCAGCTTGTCCTAAATACCCAGTGCCAAAAAGGGCATTAATCCTCTGTGGTTTCAGCCAATAAACACCAGGGGGAAAAATATTCTGTCACACTACTAGTGCTTCCCCAACTGTGAAAGCATATAATTTACAGATTTTGTCATCTGTTGGGAGTAGGAGGGGAAAAGTAATCTATAAAGCTATTTCCATGTATTGGTAGTTAGACTCGGTTCCCTCTCCCAGAGCTTCTTTTGATACAGAGTTTGACACAGTTATGACACTGCCTCTGTCATTAATGTTTATTGCCTTCACCCTATATTTTGCGTCTAATGTACAGTAAACCCAGAGTGGCCAAGTTAGCTTGTCCAATGTCAATATGTTTCTGTAATAAAACTCTGGATAATGGCAAGACATTGTGGAAAGGAGATAAATGTGGGTGTAATGTGCATTCATGTCCCTTATAATGGGGTTCAACAGGAGTTGTGAGGTTGGTTACTGGATCCTGTTCTCAGTTAGTTATGTGGCACCGTATTTTTAAGAGACACAAATACTCTGAACTATCTACAGTAGCTCCATACCACTAGTGACTCAACTAACTCTACAGCCTCCTCCAGGCCAAACCTATAACCTGTCCTCTCTCTTTTATAACAAGATCAAGAGAGTGGATGTCTGCTAAGTCTGCCCTGCAGGATTACCTATATGGCTCAGCCTACCACAAAAAGTGTGCGTGCTTTATGGTCAGCACTGTAGTGTCTGCATTTCCCGTCCCATTATTACATATTGAAGATCAAGACCTGCAAAATAATTAATAATAAATTACTAGACAGACAAACTAGGTATTGGTGATCAAGTGTTAAACTGTGGTGAAATAACTAGATGGAATTTTACTCCTAGTAGTTTTGGTGGCTAGGGTCCCTGTCGTCATTGCTGTCTGAGTGTTGCCATTTACTTCGTTGAGGAACAAGTGAGGGCTCTTGTACTGAAACCTTTCAATTCCTTTATGAGTTTTTCACTATATATATAATATATATAAACCAGCTGCTATTCTTAACTCCACTCCCCCATACGATGCCCCCATACTCCTAGTTTGCATGGTGCAAGGGACATATTTGAAAATGCCATTCTGGTCAGGAAAGGGGCTATGTAATACACCAGTCCTGCACTCCATATGGTTGAGTCACATCTGCAGTGGAAGGAAGGCTAGGAAGTGACTCCTGTTTTGTGTATAAATGAATGAGGTGGAGTCGGTTTTGAAAAGCCCACATTTTGGAGTGACTCAGAGATAACAAAGTGAAACCGAGAACATTATTGCTGGATTTTTTCAAGAGCAATGCAACATCCTCAAGGTATGATGAAGACAAAAACATGTGAGATTTGATCTAGTCTAACTGCCTATACTTAGTAAAGCTAAATATTTTTCTTAGTCATAAAAATACTCAGGAATCTAACAAATGCCATGTTTTTGTTTGGAATGGTAACTACTATAAATCAGGAACTACTGTAAATCAGGAACGATTCCATTCAGATAGAGGCAGTTACTCCTGTGGTAAGTGAGATCATAATCATACCATGTTCAAGCATTGTAGCATTATATAAAAGTTGTGGGGCCAAGAGCAGGGCTGATCTCCAATTTTCTGCTTTTTAGCACCTTTGGAGCTGTTGGATTTAACATTTAACCTAAAATGTAGCAATATATAGCAAGGTTAGCTTTTATTTATACGTGGTTATAGCCAGTTCTTTCTCTGTGATATGAGGATATCCAAGCAAATACTGGCAATCTCTGAAGAGACCATGCTCTCAGATATGTGCATGACATGGGAGGGGCTGTCCCCAAAGAATGGGGATTTTATGGAACTCTGTGACCACTAGTTTAACAAAAGAGTTGAGACTTCCATTGACATACCTAATGGGGAAGGAGAAGCAGACTAAGCCTCAGCACTTTAATTAGACCCAACATTGATCCCAAACCAATTTGAGATTTCTGGAAAAAAATGTAAGACAGTCTACCCGCAGTCTCCTCAACCTGGCTCAATCTTTCATGGTACTATCACCCACACAATGCTCGTTTCCTTCCACATTGACTTCCTCTCCAACTAAGAACTCTACACCATATGCTACTGTTGTTCTTCCTTGCCCCTGAAGACCAGTTGAGGGGTCCACTTACTTCTCCCGTGGGCTTTGGGCATTTCCATTTTAAGTCTCCCACACCACAGAATTCCAGGAAAATGGGAAAGACCTTGTGTGAGTGTGTGTATTGAGCAGGAGAGGGGAAATGGGGGATAAACCATTAAACTGGGATGAGGATTGAAATTCAATTCACCACAGCTTCCTGATGTAGATGTGAAGAATTTGGCAGTGTTAGTTTAGAATCCAGTGGAGTTGAGATCTCAGCATAAAGATGCTGATGGTGGTTGTGAAGGAAGAACAAGTTCACTGCTGCCATCTCTTCAATTTGAGGAGCACAAGTTACTGAAAGGCTCACACAAACCTGTACATTCGCTATGCACAAAAAACAAATGTTGTTCAATTCTTGCACAATTGACAGTGCTCTAAGCCGGTGTACAAGATGTGCTCTTAGATCTTCTTGCTAATGCAGTTGTCGCTCATATGAAGAAAGTCCTACTAGGTGATGGACTGTTATACTATCATGAAATAAAGTAGCTGGCAAAAAGGTTAGCAGATACAGGGCTCCCCAGGTCTTTTGATAGGGATCAGAATTCTTCCTTTAAGTCAACAAGATGTGAAGCTACTGATTGTACCGCTTGTTTTGCTGTTAATATTAGAATGCTGCCATACTTCACTTAAGTGCATTTGCATCAATTGAGACATCTCACTCTTTAATCATATGTGCAATGCTGACACCTTAACTTTGGCAGGAGTTACTTCTTCCCTCAGATTTTATGAAAGCACACGGACTCGATTTTTAAATTTTTATTTCTAACAATCTTATTAAACACTCAGGCATGGAGAAGCACCACCAGTCAAAGTTGTCATTATTATAAGCATGGAGGGCTATCATCTGCCTTTCTATCCTCATAATTCATTAATGATGCACAGAGCTTTGTCATTTGTCTTCTCAATTCTTTGATTTGATTTTATTGCTCATCCTTTATGACACACGGAGACTTGTATAGCGAGTATTCGTCATCAGCATTATATATGTAATGGAATATATCATCTAGTAGGTCCCAAAGTTGGTTTTTGTTCTTATTGTATTTTTCATTTAATTTTACTCTAAAATCAATTACTTACCAGTGCTGTTTCCTTTTAGTCTTTAATTTACTGAGATAGTATCAACACAGCTATACCATATGTTAAAAGGTAACCAATCCACACAGACTAAACATTTTTTCCATTTCCTATCCACTTATCCCCTGACTATCACACAAGGGTTATTCATTTTATCCCCAACTGTGGAATTCCATGTTATCATTCAGATAATGACCTCCAGTATTACTGATGCAATCCAGTCTTCCATAAAACTGCCAGTTAGGAATGTCTCTTGCCAAACATGTCGGGTGCACATGATTGTGATGCAAACTCTAGTCCACAGGGAACTGGGTGGAGACTACTAAAGCACTTTTGACTTCTGCAAGTCATCTTGAAAGCCCCCCATGCAACTGATCGTGGGATGTTGTGAATGTTTTAAGTTTTGCAAGCTGGGCTTTAAGAGCTTCATCAAACTTTCTGACACAACTGGCACTCATTAACATTTTTGAGCTGTAATACGCTCAACTAGGATTTTCTAATTGCCAGTAATTAAAGTGCAAGGTTGTTTGTAAAATGTTCTCCTCTTTTGATAAGTCTGAAGTGTTTCAGGTCCCGTGTGGCATTCCCAAATAGAGGTGGGCCTGCTGCAAGATGCCTGCCTGCCTTTAAGAAGGTAAAAGGGAGAAAAAGGGGCTGGTTACTCATCTTGCATAATAATTTGAGCTGGGGCTACTGGTGTGACTTACTAGTAACCATTTTCTTGGATGACTTCTTTTTATTAAAAAGATATCGGCTCTCTTGCATACATCGCTTACTGCCAGATATGACTTGTTAAAGGATTTTGGTGTGTGCAAATTCAAAAAGGGAAGCACCTCACTGAAATGGTTTTATATCTCAGGAGTGTGAGACCACCGTGTTCCACCTGGAACTGGTTTGCTTTATATTTCATAAAATACCTTTTAAAAATGGGGTGAGCCTTAGTGGTTTGGAAAAGATCAGGTATCTTTAAATTGAGGCATTATAGAGCAGCCAGACTAATTTTGATACCTGGGAAAATATTGGAATAAATGTATTAAGCAATCCGTTTGTAAGCACCTGGAGGATAATAGGGTTATAAGTAATAGCCAACATGGATTGGTCAAGAATAAGTCGTACCAAACCAAATTAATTTCCTTCTTTTGACAGGGTCATTGGCATAGCTGTAAGGGAAGAAGCTCTAGATACAATCTAACTTGGTTTTAGACACAGTCCCACATGACCAACTCTTAAGCAAACTAAGGAAAATAGTCTAGATAAAATTACTATAAGATGGGTGTACAACTGGTTGAAAGCCCATCCTGAGAGTAATTATCAACAGTTCAATGTCAAACTGGGGTGGAGGGGTGTATCTAGTGGGGTCCTGAAGAGGTTTATTCTGGGTCTGGTACTAGTCAGTATTTTCATTAATGACTTGAATAATGGAGTGGAGAGTATGCTAACAAAATGTTATGGATGACATCAACCTTGGGAAGAGTTGCTAGCACTCTGAAAGACAGGATTGTGACAATTATGAATATTTCCTGCAATATCCTTACTGAACTAAGTTTAAGTATTTTAGGAGTTCATTTAATTAAAAATGCAAATGGTTAGGTATTATTGTAGGATTGCTTCTTTAGGAGAAAGACAGGATTAATGCAATCCCTCCGTGTTCAGAAAACTATGTTGAACAATGTAGCAGACATGAATGCTCTTTTGGGATAATACATGTGAAGTGGAATTCCTACGAAGTACTTGGGAGGAGGGGATTGCAATCTCATGTATGGATTCAGCTTTGAAACTATGTCCTGGGGTGGGGCGGGGACACTTTTGTGTGATGATCTCCTGTAACATGAGGAGAGTTGAAAGGCAACCTATATAAATGAGTAACTGACTTACTTATGAGGGTGCTGTTTCTGAGCTGAAGCTCTGATGAACTTGTGACCATAGAAAATCATTGTGTGCAGTTTGAAGACCTAATCACCAGCCAGAGCCCTTGTTGGAGTAAGGGGTGATTGTGATAAGTTTATTATCATGCATATAGCTTCTTTTACTGTTTTAAATGTTTTCTCTGTAATATTTTACCCTAAGAATAAATGTGCATGCTTAGAAAAGCTGTGTGGTAATGTAAAACCATGAGCAATCATAATTGTTCATAATCTCTGAAGAGAAAACGCAGTGCAGACGCTTGCCTGTTGAGACAGTCTACCTTGCTGAGGAATAAAACAGTGTAGGCAAGGAATTGTTCAGTCTGGAAATACTCCAGTCAGAAGGGATGGAGATGCCAGTCCCCTCCCAAGACAGGTATGGCTGAGAAGCCAGAAGTCTAGTGTGGGTGCCTTGGCTGGCCCATCAAGGGGGAAATGCAGATGAAATTGCCCTGACCTATGATAAAGATTAGAATTCAAAATGACCATGACAAATTGAAGAATTGGTCTGGAATAACAAAATGAAATTCGATAAAGACAAGTGCAAAGTACTGTAAATAGGAAGAAAAAATAAAATGGGGGAAAAACTGGCTAGGAAATAGTATTGCTGAAAAGGAACTGAGGATTATAGTGGATCATACATTGAATGAAACTCAGCAATGTGGTGCAGTTATGAAAAAGACTAATATTGTTCTGGATTGTATTAACAGCAGTATCGTATTTAAGACATGGGAGGTAATTGTCTCACTCTGCTTGGCCTTGGTGAGGCATCAGCTGGAGTACTGTGTCCAGTTCTGAACACCATAACTAAGAAAGATGTGGATAAATTAGAGAGAGTCTAGCGGGGAGCAACAAAAATGATGAAAGTTTAGAAAATATGAAATGTGAGGAAATGTTAAAAACCTGGGCAAGTTTAGTCTTGAGTGAAGAAGAACTGAAGGGTCCCGATAAATCTTTGAATAGGTTAAGGGCTGTTATAAAAAGGACAGTTTGCCATGTCCATTGAAAGTAGGACAAGAAGTAATCGGCTAAATCTTCAGTGATGGAGACTTGAATTAGATATTGAGGTGGCTATGGGTGGCGGGGGCAGGCATGGACTTTCTATCTATAAGGATCGCTAAGTACTGGAATAGGCTTCCAAGGAAGGCTGTGGGATCCCTGTCATTGGAGGTTTTAAAGTACAGGCTAAATAAACACCTGTCAGGGATGTTCTAGATATGCTTTGTCTCCCCTTCTCCACCTTACATTTCTATGGTTCTATGCTTGCAAGTATTCTTGCATCTGAGATTGGTACTCCTGGTGGCCACATCATGTTTCTGTTGCTTGTCCTTGATTAGCTCCCCTTCTCCACCTTACATTTCTATGGTTCTATGCTTGCAAGTATTCTTGCATCTGAGATTGGTACTCCTGGTGGCCACATCATGTTTCTGTTGCTTGTCCTTGATTAGCTCTCATAAGTTTTCCTGAACTTCCTCTAGTCAGGCCAGAAATGCCACAATGCCTTTGTTGTGGTATTTTGGCCCTTCTGCTTTCCTTTTCAGCCAGAACAATGAAATGCAGAGGGGTAGAAATACATTTTATAAAAGGCTAACCATTTAGAGGCTGGGTGGGTCTAGAAATATTTCCCACCACTACCTGTTCTTGCTCTTTTTTTCTGTTGCTTATGATGGTGTTTATATCACTGCTGGAAGCCTCTGCCATAGTTGCTCTTGAAATGAAAGTTCCAGTATGTTTTCATGCCCTGGGGCAAATAGTTAGTCTGAATTCCGTGTTTACTCTTCCATTTGTTGGGCATTCCCATAGATACATATGGCTCCCCAACAGTGAATTATTGGTTGAATCATTTTATGACCCTTTCAGATGTCATGTGGTTAATGTGGACTGATAGCCAGATTCCAGCAGCATTCCCCAGGCAGCAGGAGAGCTGTGTTTCAGCTGAAAAGAGGGACGGTATAAATGGTCATGTCATACACCCTCTTCTCACTGCGGCTAGCTACAAAGCACCTGAGGTAAAAGTACTAACAAATTTGAGCACTGCATCCTATCCACAGAAACTCAGCCAGCTGCTTCACCACCACCGTTTACCTCTGGAGCTATGGGAGAGTGAAGAAGTCTGTGCTGTGGAGGGCCCGTTGAGTCAAAGGGAGAAAGGAATGTGGAATTCCTTCCTGGAAGAGTGGAGGAAGAAGTATTGACGGGCCTGAATGTATGCCCTGTGGATGTGGATATCTACTGTGACTTACGTGGAAGGCTGTCACCTAAGCAGCCTGGACGGCATTGGTGATTAGTTGAACTTGCAGCAAACCGAGCAGAAACTGACTCAAAGCTTCTGCAGTGCCCCACTATATTGCAGGGTGGCGAGCGCACTCTGGAACAGTGAGATATGTAATAAGAGTGAGGCTATGTTCCAAATTAAATTCCAGAGCTACATCCCTGGTGAATTTGGTTAGGTTTATGTGGACAAAGGCGGGTTGGAGAGTAAAGTATGGCAAAAGAAAGGGAAATGAAACAGCTGACTGTAACTTATTCTCCTCTTTCAAAAACTAAATCATGCAAAAAATAGATGTGCCATTTCTAGGTCAGGCTCTCTGCTAGCAGTGTGAATGCAAATGGGCGCCTCGCACATCGGGCTGAATGTAATGAAGGGAACAAATTTGGTACGCAGCTTGTATAATCCCTTTTGCAAACTCCGCTGTGACCATAATGCCACGTTGTTACCATGTGCCTCCTTCGAGGGTCCTCTGTCATGTGCCAAATACAGCATCACTGACCCACAGAGAAGAAGATCAGGCTTGAGGCTGCCGCGCAGGCTGTGTTTCTTCAGATGCTTGGGAAGCTCATTAAGAACACATGTGGGGATGAAAGGTTACATGCTATATGTCTGCTGGCTCTTTGTGAGCCCATGGCAGACTATGAACTAGCTCAAGAAGAATGGTGTTAAGGGGAGCTAGCCAAGTCATATAATGCAGTTGCTCCAAGTAGTGAGAGACAGTCTTTGTACTTGGTGTTCACAGCCCACATACGAGGTAAGAAGTACCCAGTATTGCTCTGAGCACAATTATGTGGATTAAAAAGCACTCCCAGGTACAGCTGGCCAAAATGCAGGATCTCCTGTTCATGGGAAATGTCATGTGTTCAAAATCTGATTTTTGTTCCGAACTGGAACACAACCAAATTATTTAGAATTTCCTGTGAACTGAAAGTCCCCCCAGGAACAGGGTGTTTCCCGAAAGGAAATCTGTTTCTTGAGACCTCAACAGCTGGCAGCATGTCAGTTTCACTCAGCAGCTGCTTAGGGTCTCTGGCTCCAGGACAGTCTTGCCATGAGGAATTCCCTGGGAGGGAGCACTAGATGAACTTGTACAGCCTGTGCTGAGTGCAAGCTGCTGTGGCTTCACTGCTCTGAGAGCCAAACTAGCAAGATTAAAACTCAAGAGTATGTCTACTTGAGCTGCAGTCTCTCTCTGGGCTTGCAGTGTAGAAATACCCTAAGTGGCTGGGCAGCTGCATTCTGCTCCAGCTCTTCCTTCCAAGCTGGCCTCCATGGGCAGTCATGTAGGGCACTTTGCAAAACCCATTGTGCAAAAGCAAAAAAATGATACCCATTCCGGGAGTACAGCATACAGATGGCTGGCTCTGATGGCCAGTGCTAAGAGATGCAGGGACATGGATCTCTCCCCCCCAAAACTCTTTTTAGGTGTTGTGCACCCCTAGTGGACATTTGGTGTTTG
Source organism: Mesoclemmys tuberculata (assembly GCA_007922155.1). Taxonomy (NCBI): domain Eukaryota; kingdom Metazoa; phylum Chordata; order Testudines; family Chelidae; genus Mesoclemmys; species Mesoclemmys tuberculata. The sequence continues at coordinate 3,821,056 of ML675631.1, forward strand.
TTCTAAGGGGAGCATGAGGACTGGATTTTGCCTGCCCACTATGCAGGGCCTCAAAAGGTGGAGGGAGACCCTCTTAATTCCTTGCTCCAACTCCTAAAGCAGCTAGTCAGCCTAATGCTTGGATTTAAATCTTATCTAGGCAGGTACTTTATGTATGTATTTGCAAAATGCCCAGTTCACTTTTGGGAGCCATATAAATAATAATTCATCAATAACTTCCAGCCCTGTGCCATTGTGCTGCTCTAATCAGGAGCAGTCTTTATCAAACAACTATGTAAAACAGGAGTAACTCTGCTGAAGCTATAGAAGTTTAACCAATGTAAATCAGGGAAGAATCATGGTCATTCTAAATCTCCCATAGTGTATCCCTTGATAAGAGAATCTAATTCTGGCCAGTTACACTGCTCTGAGTCCACTGAAATCAATGCATGTATCCCTGATTTACATCCATGTGAATGAGAAAATTTTGGCTCTTAATTGGGGACTGAGGAAGTGACTATAGCCCATCATCCAAGTTGTAGTGGTCATGTAGAAAAGAGGGGAAGCTTAGCAGAAATGCACTAACCGTATAGTGGAGTGATGGCTTAGCTGGATACGCATCAAAAAAGATTAGCGGCCAGTGCAACTAGTTGATTATAAAGTTGTTTTATAACTGTCTCTCATCCCTGCGAGTAATTTAGTAAGAGATCTTTTTTTAAAATGTTTTGTGACATACATGAAATATTAGACACCTGATTTTTATTTTTATTTTTTTGCAAGTGATTACCTGTACTTACATGCTCCTCCAGAACATAAATAAATACTAAAAATGCCTATTTATCTGGTAATGATTATGATCTCCATTCTGAGCAATACAGGAAAGATTAAAGCCCAGTACTTTGTGTACAGCCCGAGGCTTTTTCACAGTGGGAGGAGAGCTGTACCTTTGTTCCATGTACTGTTCCAAATGCAATAGATCTCTTTCTTTTGCTGCAGTCACTTACTGCCATATAAAGATCTCCCCAGTTCTCTGCATCAGCTTTGCTAAATGCTTGTTCTTATTAGTCTGAACAGTGGCAATTTGTTATTGTGGGCTGCTCTGGGACCTCTCTCTCTCCAACAGTACATCCTTTGCCAATCTACAAGTTATTGCATTTGTCTATGGGGGACACACTGCTTGAGAGAATTAGGTTGGTTTTTTTTTCTCTTTTAAATCCACAGCTTCATATACCTTAAACCAAATTCTGTTCTCAGTTACACTAGTACAAATCATGAATCGCTTCACTGATTTTATTTAAATTATTCCTGATTTACACTAGAGTAGCTCTAGGCAGAATCTGGTACTCTGTCTAGAACTTTTCCTGCATAACTAACTAAATAAAGAAAATTCACTTTGTCGTTTTCAATTTCTAGATTTTTTTATAGTGCTATATTTAGACTTGAACAAACACTAAAAAACATATTTATTCACATTCTGTAGGTATCCCTGATGTAACTTAAAGATACAACAGAAATATTATCCAACTGTAACTGAAGTACAGCGATGCAATTAAACATAGCAACCCAGGCAACTCAAAATCTCAAATCATCTTCCTCTTTCAACACTCCACACTATTCACTTTCATATATTTTGTGAAAAATTGTTTGGTTAGAAAACAGAAGGCCTGATTCACAAAGCTGTTACTCCAGTTTCATGCCTTTATTACCCCAATAGTTGCGATCAACTAAACCTGGAGAAGTACAGGGGTGACTCAGGCCCATACAATGAAATAGAGTATTCAGGAAAATTACTGCAAAAGAAAGTAGGTAAAATTTTGCTCCCCAGACCAGTGGTTTAAATTCACTGAATTTAAGTTTCTCTGCATTTAGACCAGCACTGAGTGCAGGATTTGGCCCACTGAATTAACTCCATTAGTGCTAGATTAAGCTATTTAGGCACAGTTTATGGGAAGGGCCAGCACAGGACTTCACTGACCTTGGTGATGTTGGCACCAGAGGATGGAGAGGCATCCAGAGGCCACATGCCTGCCAGTGCACTCCTTTACAATTTGCTACTTGCCCTCTATGCGACCAGGCAGTTCTGCTGACAAATGCAGTGGGAGATGGATGTGACCTCTTTTGGCACCTTATACTCCTGGAGAGATAGAGCCATTCCTCTGTATTTTTTTTAAAGTCATTGTTTTAAAACACTTTCCATTTTAATGACTAACCCCTGCAATACAAAAACCACCATTAAAGGCCTCTTTTATTTAAATACAACAGAACCTCACTAATTTGCAGTAATGATGGAGAGAGCTATTATTACTGAATTTTGTGTATTCCCAAGTATGCGGATGAAGATAACAGACCTACAATTATCCTTGCTTTATTGTTCATTTACAGTGGATTAGGATGAACCTCCATAATACACTAGTAAATGTTCTGCAACATATTTTTTTAAAATAATGAAGCCTTGAGATGACATTGCAGCCTTTGCTAATTAAATCTCGGGGGGGGGGGGGGGCGAGGGCTGGGCAGTTTTTTGGTACAGATTGAGGCATGGGGATTAGTAAACTGTATATTAATGAGGTTTTATATTTTAACAGAATAATGATTCAGATATGGAGAACTTGAGATGCCTTATTGAAACCTAGTTTAGTCTATCACATTAACTCCTCTAAATATTGGTGATTGCAGCAGCAGGACCTTTTGTCTCATATCCTTTACTCCTGCTGTGTAATGCACAAATTCTGGAATAGCATATTCCCACAGCTCTTCTCTTAATACTAGGCACTTGAATCCAACCATCACTTTGGCTGTGCACAGGAGTAAGAGAGAATTGATGTTGTCTAACAACGTTAAGAAATGGACAGCTATGTCTGTCATACCTTTTTCTAAGCCATATGCTAGGTCTATAATGACTCCTTTGTCCCACTAATATTCGTTACAATAGCCCATAGAGTCCCTGGCCGAGACTGGGACCCTTTTGTGTTGGTCGCTGTACAAACACATAAAAGACAAACCCTGCCCTGAAGAATTTCCAATCCAAATAGACAAAGGGAATATTTTCTCCATTTTACAAACAAGGAACTAAAACAGTGATAAGTGACTTGCCTAAGGTCACATAGAAAGTCTGTCTGAACTTGGGGGTAAAGTCCACATCTCCCAAATTCTATTCCAGTATCTGAACCACTGGTCCTTGTTGCTAGGTTCATGACCTTTCTTCTTCTGTGAAGCCTTCAGATGCTAACACATGAATATGCTGCCACCACCACTCTCCCTGAATTAAAGTGACAAAAAGAATCCAAATCTTACATTGTCACCATCAGCTGATTCTCCCAATGTTTGATAATAATTGTCCTTGGAATGCAGTCTGTGTCTTTATTCATCTCTTGGACAGCTCCCATGCCAATGTTTATAGTTTCATTGTTAGATAATATAGTCCACTGTGAAGATTAGCAGTTTGGATTCTGGTCCAAATTACACTGGTATAAATCCAAAGTAACTTCTCAAATGTTAGCGGAGTTACACAGTTACAGAACGGGTCTGAAATCACAAACGGACCACAAGATGACTTTTACATATAGTGGTTGGTTACTTGCTCCCTTTAATAGAAAAATTGACACAAACAGAAATAGGAGAGAAAAAACAAACAAACAAACAACCACCCACAGTGCTCTATGGTCATACATGAGATCTACTATTTTTAACTCCTTAGTTGCATATGATTTTAATCTTTCTCAGAATTTTAGAGATGCACTTAGCTGCAGTTCACAAAAGTTGCTTTGCCAATCTTTGAGTGCTAGTGAATTATGTCATGTGCATGTTTGTATGAGCGTATTTACTCATCATTTTCCCTATCTTGCTGTATTAATGTTAACTTATGCAGAATTTAATTAAAAATTGCCCATTTTTAATAGGATGTTTTTAACACGAACATGGATTTAAAAAAAATGTTGGGGAGGACTAAAGTAGTCTGCATCTAATTTTGAAAGGAAGAAAATGGCTTAAATTAAATGGATTTGGAGTTGGAAAAAAGGATGTGTTAAGAGTACAGTTATTGCCATGGAGTTCAGTGGCACCAAAGTGTCATACCTTGAATGTTTTTTCCTTTCTTTTAACGTTTCTAACACTAATTCATTAGAAATGCACTGTTTCTCTTTCCCTCCTCCATTCCTGGACTGGATTTATCTCTTGGTACCAAACTAAATTTTCTAAATATTTAGGCCATCGTCTGTCCCAAATTAGCTCAGAACCCACTGGAACATGGAACGCTCACACTGGTGTCACCATAGCTACCTGTGCCCTTACTTTACCTTCAACAGCCATATGCATTACTGCCTGCTTTGGCTCAGAGAGGACTTTTTTCCTCATGAATTGAACACAGAAAGGGAGTGGAAATTTACATTGGTCTGTCAGTTTTAAGAAGTCCATATTTTCCTGTCATGTTGGTCTCCTTTTATAAATAATGGTACAGGAAGTAAAAAATAATAATAAAAAAACTGCTTATGACAAAGCAAAGAAACTTAAATCAGATCAGACCAAGAACTGAATTGCACAAATAGCTGTGCATTTGGTCATCCTTATTGCAATGGGGCTGTGACTCACCTCTGTCCAGTCTTCTCAGACGGGAACATCCTTTCCTGAATTGTTTGATGTATTAAGTCTTAGTGAGCAAACCCATATATAAGGTCAGGTCATTGGCTGTTGCAAATCAACATACCTCCATTGCAGTCAAAAGACCTTTTAGTCTGTGGCGCTACACTGATTTACACCAGCTGAGGCTCTGACAGATAATCTGTATTTAAAATGGATGGGTTTGATTTTCCTCTCTTACGTAAGTGTAACTCCATTCACTTAAGTGGAGTTACTCTGGATAGAACTCATTGTACATGAGAGAAAAAGCATATTTAAAGTGTGGTCGTTCCAGTTTTTAAGTCTGTCAAAATCTGTCTTGAAAAGGTTTTTTCAGTAAAAATAGCTTTTCAATGAAAAATTAAATGTTTTCTCTCAGGAGAAATTTTGTATTTCAACAAAAGAAAAACTGAAATGAAAAATTTCAAATTTTTCCAAGAGCTTTTCCTTCATTTCTGTGGGAAAAATCCCACTTTCATTTTACTCTCCTCCCCATTTTCTCCCATAGGGAAAAGAGAGAGAAAAATAAAGATAGTAAGTCCTCCCTGTGATGGGGCATCTGCCCCATGCTGGCAGATGAAGGGTTAAAAGCAGCCCAGGGAGGCTGCACAGAGGGCATCCAAGAGCCCAAATGCCCATACTAGAAGAGCTACAAGGCAGAGCAGAGTCAGTAGCAGACTGGAGCTCCAGGAGAGAACCTTGGTCTCCTAGCAACAGGAAGGAGCGCCAGTACCTTGGACAGAGCAGTGCCTGGAGGCCCTGAGGTGATGGCAAAGCAGGTGATGGGGCCATGGGGAAATGGCCCAGGGAAATGTACTGAGTTGTAGGGGATGCAGCATGTGACTGCCATCTACAGGGATCCTGGGCTAGGACCCGGAGTAGTGGGAGGGCCCGGTCACGCCCTCTTTCACCTACTCGCCACTGGGGAAGTGGCTGGACACTTGGACTGCAGTACTAAACCCCAGAATGGAGGAGCACAGGTGGTGACATGGCCAGAGCGCTATGCCATGAAGAGGATGCCATGGTCCCTGGAGTGATGTCGGTCAGAGAGCAGAAGTGATGGCACCATTGGGAGAGAGCATACCAACCTGTGGAGCTATTCCCCAAAACGGCTAGCAGGCAGCGCCAGTGCGGTGAGTGCAGCCCTGTGACACCTCTCTCCTGCCACACCACCTTCCCATATATTTTCATTAAAAAAAAATGCAAAAATATATATTTTTCATGCTTTTTAGAATTTGATTATGCAACATACCTATTATTTTTCTGTTCACTATGTATTTCACTTGTTTAGAAAGGCTGACCACAGTTACTAAGACATAATAGTATTCTCTATTCAATTACCTTCTTGAAATATCTGCAAGGTTAATTTAAGCATGTACCATGACAGGGCCAGACCCTCAGCTGGTGTAAATCAGCATAGCTCTGTCATCATACAGCTACACAGTTTCAGGTACACCTGAAATTCTGGCCCAAAATGTGAGTCAAATATGGAAATAAAATAACTAGATACGTTCCTTTAAATGGGATGAAGTGAGCCTTGGGGATCCACATTATAAAAGAGTGAGCACTTAGTTATTCACTTCAGGCTACTGAGTAATAAAACATGTTTTAAACTGTGTTTTGGTAAGTGAACTCAAAGGAACTCAGAAATCATTATATTTATCAAGTCTGCTTTGTAGAGACTTGGCTTCATTCTTTCACAATAAGCAGACTTATTTAAACAATATGAGAAGAGGCAAGTAATTGCATATTTCTGGGCGTACTGGACTCTTGTGATGTCTCTGATAGAACTGCATTGGCCATTTGGCAAAGTTAAATAAACCACAAAATAAAGAAACAACCCTGGCACAGCGACTTGAAATTCTGCAGATATTGTCATTGGGCTAACTTAATATTTGAACTGTGCAAAGCTTACTGCAGGCTAAATCATAAGTGTGGTATTTTCTAGCACATTTACTGCTTTTTCCTAGTAGGATTATTTTATATATTCTGCTAGGAGACCCTGGAGGTACTGCAGACTGTAAAATACTGGAACTGGATTTCTCATTGTTTGAAAAGGAGAAAAGAAGACAATTGTGTAGAATGGAATGTTTCCTAATGAAACATGGTGTCCAAGTATTTTGTTCCTGTTTAGAAATCTTATAAAGGGGATTGCTGTAATCTTAACACAAAAGAGCTCTTACTTTACTCAAGATGAAACCATATGTTTTGATTAACTATTATTCCCCATTTCCTCTGTGTAGTTTATTTGAGTTACTTCTAATTACTGAGGGTATGACACTATGTTGCTTTATAGAGTTTATGATGAACTTTTTTAATTGCCTGAAGCATTAAGCAAGATTACTATGTCTCCAGCTTCCCTTTCCAGACTTAAATCTCTGTTCAGAGAGTGCTGTAATAGTTATTGAGAGGATTCTGGAAGCCTAGTTTTGATGTGAACTTCTTAATAGCAGCAGGGATCCAACTTTCAACATCAGATGAACGCAATTCAGTGAGCAAAACTGTAGGTGAAATCCCATTTAAATCAGTGGGAGTTGTACGATTGACTTCAATGGAGCCAAGATTTCACCCATACAAATAAATGCCTAATTTGTATGTGCAGTTAAATGTGCAAAATGGGTAAAGAGGTACTTGTACATCCAACTGAGTGATGGCAGACGCAGATGACCAATCTATATCCACAATTGTGGTGCTGGAATGCACAAATTCCTTTAACTGTGAAAATTTGTTTTGGCTTTGTTTTGGTGGCAATCTTTCCGTGTTAGTCTATTTGAAATGTAAAATGGTCTCTAACAGCATACGAATTTAAGAACTCCAAACCAAGCCTGATTTAAAACAATGGTTTATTTAAGTATGAGTGAGCTAGAATGTGTTTTCTGTGCTGTTTGATGGTGGATGCAATGTCGAAAGATTGGAAGATTAGAAAGAGAAAAATAGATGGTATAGCTTAACAGCCATTTAGAATTACTGTGTCTACATTCGGAAGTTATAAACCATCTGGGGTAGAGAGAAGCTTCAGGAACTGGAGGAGTCCAAGCATGGAGACTGAGAGTTACAAAGAGAGTATAGCAAAAACAGCTAGAGTCCTGTAGCACCTTAAAGACTAACAAATTTCTGCGGGCATAAGCTGTCATGTACTGCAACCCATTTTGTCAGATGCATGAAGTGGAAAACACAGATAGGATATATATATATATATACACACACACACATACATCCAAGGGTGAGAAACATAACAATAGGGAGGGCAAGTGCTAACAAAGTCAATTCAGTTAGGGTATACGAGGCCTATTCACAACCGTTGATTAGAAGGTGAGAATGTGTGAACAGTGACAATTACTTCTTGTAATGATATAACCATTCCAAGTCCCTATTCAGACCCAAGCTGATTGTGTCAAGTTTGCATATGAGTTCCAGCTCTGCAGTCTCTCACTGAAGTCTGTTTTTGAAGTTTTTTTGTTGAAGTATGGCAACTTTCAAGTCACCTACAGAGTGTCCTAGGAGATTGAAGTGCTCTCCTACTGGCTTATGGATGTTGCCAATTTTTATATGTCTGATTTGTGTCCATTTATGCTTTTGTGTAGTGACAGTCCAGTTTGGCCAATGTACATGGCAGAGGGGCATTGCTTGCACATGATGGCATATGTTACATTAGTAGATGTGCAGGTGAATGAGCTCCTGATGGTGTGGCTGATGTGGTTAGGGCCTGTGATGGTGTCACTAGAGTGGATGTGTGGGCACAGGTGGCAACGGGGTTTGTTGCAGGGATAGGTTCCTGGGTTAGCGTTCTTGTTATATGGTGTATGGTTGCTGGTGAGTATTTGCTTCAGGTTGGGGAGCTGTCTGTAAGAGGGAGTATAGGAGACTGAAGAACAGTCAAGTGCTTGTGCTTCAGAGCAATAAAGGGTATCACTGAAGTCAATTGGATTTTTGCCATTTTCTTCACTGGGAGAGGGTCAAAGCTGACAGAGGTGATTGTTTTGTAAAGATGAGAGGTGTTAGAACTGTACACAACATTTGCCAGGGCATGCAGGGTGTTGGCCATGGGAGTTTAGACCTGTACAAAAACTGGTGTAGTCCAAAGTAAAGGAATTACAAGTATCTTAATCTGAAATTCAGTGTGTGCAAATGGTTGTTCTTCCAACTGTTTTATGACTCTGAAAATTCAAGTTGAAAGTGCTGCACTCTTTGTGTGGGCATTTGTTTTTAATTAACTAAATGTATGTTCCTTAGCAGACGTTCTACACTTCAGTAGAAATAGGTTACATTGCAAGTCTTTACACAGTGGCCAAACCTAGCAAAATAAATCCAGGATAATCCTACATTTGTGTTCTGAAAGCATTCATCAAAAGTTGTTCACCAAAACCACACATGAAATAACACTGTATATCCTTCATCAGACACAAAGCAAAATACGTTACTCTTTTCTGTAAAGATCATTTTAGAAAGTTAATTGCAGTCTTCCAAGTTGTAAAAGACAAGATGAACCCACTTAGTACAATTCAGAAATGTTAACCTTCCACATTCTCAGTCCATTTATATTCCTGTTAAGATTCCCCCACTTCTGCTTGTTATTTCATATAAGCGCTGGGCTGCTAGTTCAAAAACTTTAAATTTTCTATAACCATTTAGTGGCTCTTCCTGTATCTTGCCATTTAATGTTTCTGATCACATTAGCATTATCATGGAACCTTCCCATCTTGATGTCACAATGGCTTGCATTACCTCCTTCTGCAGAAATACCCCCAACGTGAAAGGAAATTATTCTGTGTTCTGTGGTTTTTTTGAGAACGTAATTACTACATATCGTAAGAAAGCATTTTGTATAAACGAACAAAACCCCACAGGAGCAATTTATCATCATCCTCATTACCAGAATTTACATTGTGTTGGTGATTCAGTGACCAGTTTGTGTCTTGTACTTTATAAACTTTTTAAATAGACAGTCACACCTCAGACAGTTTAAATCAAGGTTAAATCCTGCACTTTCAACTTAACCTTGGCTTCTTATTGTGACATCAATGGTAATTTTACTTGAGTATGAACTGGAAGAGTTAGCTTCCCCTAAGCACAAACTAAACAGCGTCACTGTGAAAGAGAACTCGGAACAAACTGCTTGACACTGGCACAAAATGAACTGCCAGGTACTCAACTGGAAACCAGTAGTGCTCATTCACTGTTTGAAAGAATGTTGAAATCATTCAGAAGGGAAATAATTCCAATGTTCAGGTTTCCAGCTTGTACGATCTACCTTGGCAAACTGTTGGCTTATAATGTATGTCAATTTGTTGAATTTAAAGATAGATAGATAGATATTTCCCCATCATGCATTATAACAAAGCTTCCCATTGAATTGCCACCTGGAGAATCTTGTGTCCAAGGTTTATACTGCAAGACTCATGTAGCTATATAGAGGCAGGAAGATCCTATGGGGGGAAAAAGAAACCCTGATTTATGCAATTAAAGGCTTTGAGGTGTGAAGTAGTGGTAATTTGAGCCATTAAGCAAACCTGGATATTTCATCCTGACTGTAACATTAGGTTATGACTGTTCATGATCATAATCAGAGGGAGAGGAGGAAATGAATGCATTTGACCCAAATAGTTCACTAGTAACTTAACACTACTGAATTTAGAACATTTAGATGTTTTACAATCTCCATTTAATGCAGATGATCTCTGCATCACAGTCTCCACCAAGCTGGCTCTCCCCTTACCGCAGCTACAAAAGCTTCTATATTAGGTGATAGCATTTCTCCCTCCCTTCTATCCCAGCCTCCCTCCGGTAATCCTCTGCTCTCTCGGATGGGAAGCCTAAGCCAGTGTTTCACTAGAAAGGAATGTCTTGTTGTTAAGCTACTTTATACAGTGTGTGATAAACAAACCCTGAATAAATAAATTGCTGAGCACTAGCCAAAAACACATGGCAATAACACACCTCTATAGCTGAGAAAAGTGCTACAAGTTCATTCTATTAAAATAAATAAATAAATAAAAATAAAAGGCAGCAACAAGAGAAGTTAAGTGTTTACAGTGGCAGTAAACTGATTGCTTATGTGAAGCCAATGTGAAGGTGAAGCTCATGTGAAGAGGAATAGTTGGAGATTTGTCCACGTTTTATACGTGTATTTTCTGATAGGCCAGAAACAACCAACTCTGCACTGAAATTTAGGTTCATACGTTACCATTCATACTCCAGTGGACTGAGTGGGGTCTCTAATTGTGAACATGCCCTGAGTTTGGGTTTATTCAACATCTCATCCAAACTTTGACTCAGGTTCTAAGTAGTCTAGTTATGCTATTTCCTGCAATTCAAACCAGATGTATGTTATCTGCTGTAATATGACCACTGTACAGAACAGTTTATTTTGTCTATATGATTTTGCCCTTCTCTTTCTCACCTTTAACTCATTACATCATTAAATATGCCCAGGGTTTCTTTACTCCTGCAGGACAACAAGGAGTCCTCTCGGGCAGGGAGTTTGTAAAGTGGTTGGAGACTAAGACTGGAAGACTAAACTTCTTGGGTTCTAAGCCTGAATGTGTTATACTCACTGTCACCTAGAGTGGGTCTATTAACTTCTATGCCTCAGTTTACCCATCTGTAAAATAACAACAATGACCTATCATACAGGGGTATTTTAGGTTTGAGGTCCAATTCTACAACCATTACTCAAACTGAGAAGTACCTTACTCTATAAATTGTCCCACTGAAATAAAAGGACTCCTCACAGAGTGAGTAACACTATTCAGTATAAGTAAAGAATCAGACATTCTAAATTGATTAGGTTCTTGGAGATCCCTGGAGGAAAGATTCTATGTATGTTTAATATGTATATCATTGCCTTGTGGAATATGTTCCTAGTGTGGGATTTTAGAAGCATGTGCGTATATTAACTTTTTAAAAAGAAATCCAAGGTGAAATGTTCCTTTTGATTTAGTCAAGCAGTCTCTTTTCTTTGTTGTCTTGGTGGCTGGTTCCCATTCCATTAGCGTTTTGATAGCAACTACAATGAGGTTGGGATAACAGCATAATGGGAAAAAAAAAAGGTTTTACCATCTGAGTGGGAATTCCCTATAAACTGTGTGATGCAGCAAAACTGAGGGGTTTGGCTGGTCTGGTTATGTAACATAACACATCATAAAAGTTCTGAAATGCACTTTCTAAGGCCAGGTCCACACAGCCAATTCCAAAGTGATGTTCCACAAACATCAGGAAAGAAATGAGTGTTACCAAAGGCAAGACACTTCTCTGAAAGCATTTCGCAGTCTCGCTTTGTCATTTTCAGTACATAGGAAGCAGTGCGATACTGCAACAGGATAACATCAACATGCAAACTGACTGCCCAAGGGCTGTTTCAATAGGCATCAGCTGGTAAGTGTTCAGTGCTAAGTGGTTGCATTTGAAGCAGTATTATGAATTGTTTTCTCACATGCACCTGGTTTTAAGTTTTGAACTCACTTGGAACTGTGATATTTTACCTGTCCATACTTAGGGCCTCAATTACAATTTGTGTGTTTTTTCACGTGTTGAATGTACAATTAGCACAAGCAACAGCTAGAAGCATAACTTAACTATTCCACTGGTGAGCATTTCATAAGGGACCTCCAGCCGCACCTGGCAGAGTATCACCGCTACCCCACAGATTCTTCTGTTCAGTCCTCAGCAGCATGGGACAAGAATGAGCATAACATATCTGGGTTATTAGGCTGGAAATCCAGCACAGCCATAAGAAGGCATGTGACGTGGGTCCATAGTCCCACTAATTCCTTGTAAAATCTGGTGTGGAGTAGATGTCGGGGCCATAACCTTAAGCATGTGCTGCAGTTCCACTGATTTTAAATGGATTTTAAGCACATGCTCAAGTGTTTTCCTGAATCAGAGTCCAGAGTCTGAATCTAACCTTCTATGAGTTGAAGCCACTGCCACAAAAAAAGTGGCCCTCCATGTGAGAAACTGGAGCTCAGAGGTATCCTCAGCAAAAGGAGCTGGTGAAAATGGTGAATTCGGCTTGGTCTGCACGACAACGTTAGTTGTGTTATGTCTGGGCGTGCACTAGTGGGCGTGTTATGTCAGTGCCCTACCGCACCGCCATCATAAGGCCACCTCCACGAGAGGCGCAGGGCTTATGTCAGTATCGTAACAGCGGGCACTGCGGATTACTTACACCGGCCTCTGGCTGTCATTCTTGTCAGTTTATCCATGCTACAGATGTGAAAATGACAAGAAAGCTGGGTGGGTCGTAGGCTCCCCGCTCCGAGTCGTGCTGGGCCTGCTCGGGTCCTGGCTCCCCACTCCCGGCTGGGCTGCAGTCCAGGGCCTGGCTGCATCAAGGCTTCTGGTTCCCTGCTTGGTACCGGGCTGCATCCGCCCGGGTTCCACCCTCCCCACTGCGCTGCCCCTTGTAAGTTGGTGGAAGTGCTCTGAGTGAGGGCGCGCACCACCGACAGAAGAATTACTGTGGTGGCTATAAGCTGATCCAACATAGGCCAACTTAAGGTTTTTTTAGTGTAGACATGGCCTTAGTTATGACCACTGTATAGAACATCTGATATGCAGTATGCCAGGCGGGGGGAGAGGAGGAGCAGTGGCAAAAGGCAGAAGGTGACTGCACAGTGAAGAAGCAGACGTAATACTGGACTGTACTTTGCAATGTTCTTTGTGGCATCTGTCCTATGTGTCTAGCTAGCATTGGGTTAGCCTGCAGGCATGATCCACTGCATATTGCTGGTGGAGCTGTGTGTCCATGCTAACGCTACATTCCAGCACACAGTCTCTGGCCAGCCTTTCCAACCTCAGGAGTGCAGCCCTATTACGGCTGCTTCCTGAAGAAGTAAGCTAGCATGGGAAAATGTCTCCCCTTTCTGTACACACCGGTGAGTAATTTAGTCCGTAACTTCACTCCACTAGGAGATGGGTCTTCACAATTTGAAGATGCCTCTTTTATTCTGTGAAAAGGTGGAAGAAGAAAATCTCAGTCAATGGAGGAAGGTTCCCTCAAATATTTCAACATCCAGAAAGAAAAGGCACTGGGGAGAAAATAAGAATGACACTCCCTTTTAAATATCCCATTTCCTGAGCTGGTCTTCCTCTAGTTCACTGCCTCATAAAATCCCTTTGTAAAGGAACAATTTATTAGGCGAGCCTACGACTAACTACAATATCCTGGTTTTGCTGAGAATTGTCAACTAAAATGCTGTCATCAGGCAAAAGTAAGATTTGCTAGGTCTAAAAATTCTTTGTTATTATGTTATTATGACAGAGGGGCACCAAAGCAGGACACAACTTTGTTTTCACAACATTTCTAAAATTCAATATTAAAGTTGTTCAATTTACAGAATAAAATTTGATGCATGCACATGTCAAATATTAAAAATAATCATGAAACTGAACTTCCACAGTCTTTGATCAAAGGTCAACTGTGTGTATTTCCCTGTGTTTTTCATTAGGTTTTTTATGTGTTCTCTAGAGCTTCCACTAAGAAGATTTTTAAAATTATTTTAAAACCAAAAATAAAACACCTTCAACTGACAACGCCAGCTGAATTTATTCCTTTACAATTTTGTCTATAAAGTCCCTACACCCTAGTTTTATTATCTGGCCTACAGGCAGGACTAAAAAATTTTGGAATATTTTGAAATGTATATTTATAGAGTTGTTATACTTCCTTTCAGTGAAAGTTTGCATAGTCCTTTGAGAGCAATTCTAAGGTGGTACTGTATAAAACCAAATGACTTTGACATACTAACCTTTACACTGTAAGCTGAGTTCAATTTCTCAGTCTGTCTGCTCCTACTCCTGTTGAATTCAGTTGGAGAAAGATGGGGTATCAAATCTTTGTGCATAAAGCACTTTGAATGGGTAGAAACCAGAAGGATGGGGAAGCAAAGATGAAGCCTCCTCTGCATATTTAGGCTCTAATGCTGCTCCCACTGGCTTGCAGAATGGGACTCTTAGCAGGAAATTCATCCTAGCACAGGTGAGCTACCCATAACTGCATGGGAACTTTATTATAGCACCTTCACAAAGAGGGTATGTTGGGCTCCAACCTTATCTCAGAATTTACACAAAGATGCATGACTCAGTTGCAGGTTCACACCTCTCCCCCCTCAGATGTGTTAACTCACAAATACTCCTCGTTCTCTCCAGGGAACACTAAACTAACAGTCCCATGAGTCCAGAGAAAACAAGGCTGAGTATCTCTGGTCCTGTTGGTCAAGGGCCTCTTGGACTGGATTCTAGGCAAAATGTGTTCTTCTCTGGAAACCAAGGCTTCTTCTATGGCCCCCAAATGCCAATTAAGTCAGTTTCCTTAATAATACTATCTGGTCATTCCCTTCTGGACTGACAGTCCCTGAGGTATGTCATGTTGTTGTAGCTGTTTTGGTCCCAGGATATTACAGAGACAAGGGGATGAAGTAATATCTTGTTTGACTTCTTTAGTTGATGAAAGAGAAAAGCTTTCAAACTACAGGGAGCTCTTCTTCAGGTCTGGTAACAGTACCAAGAATGTTACAGTTAAATACAAGATCAAATAGATAGTTTAGCACAAGTAATCGGCACTTATGCTAAGGGACCATTCAAGATGAAGTGGCCTGTTAACATGCCTGTAGTCATAGGACAAAAAGGTGTGTTGGGGGAGGAGGGGGAGAGGGGGATGTGGATAACAGATTATATTAGTAACAGGGCATATCATGTTCTGTGGTATCAGACAGCCAGGCTGTTGGTAACAGATTTGTTGGCACAGTTACTGATTTATGAAAGTAGGTGTTGTGATCTGTAGGTTCCTTGTAGATAGTTGTCTGTAGGGTTCATTTGCTGAAGCTGATTGTGCAGTCCAGAAAGTTAATGATAGTGTGGGAGTGGTCCAGAGAGAGTTTAATGGACAGATAGTGGTTGCTGAATTTGTGGTGGGACTCTATGAAGATGTTTAGGTCATCTATCCAGAGGATGAAAATGTAATTCATATATCTTGGATCTATCATTGGTTTTGTGGTGCATTTGTTCAGAAATTCTTCAAGTCCCTGATGTTCCTTTTGTGGGGTAATAGACATTTTGGAAAATTAGTAAACTCTTCCTTCTCCATGTTGGCTACAAGATAAAGACCCTTATATGGGCAGATGAGGGGTGTGTGTTGCGTGGCTATAGGCAGATCAGAGGAGCCACTGTCTGCTGCTTTCAATGGGTGTGTGTGTTTGAGGGATGAAAGGGGGTTGATTCGTTGTATCCCTCCTCCACAAATATAATTAACTTGGGCTTTGTGTTTAGAGGGAGAGATTTCACCCTTAGACACCCTTTGAATTATGTGAAACATTTCAATCTGCTAAATTGAACTGGAATCTTCTGAAAACAGATGCTTGTGTTTCTCTGCTATTATCTGTTCCAGTTCCAGCCACAACCAGGAAATGCACATGTAAGAAAGAGAAATTAAAGAGAGAAGTTGGATGTACATTTTTGAACTTCCAGTAATGTAGTTTAAATTCAGGGTAAAAGTCTGGATTGTCCATCCCTGTTTTTCTCCCCCAGATTACAAAAACGCCAGCTCCCTGCACCTATACTGTTAATGGCTGAGTACTAAATCTTGAGATTATTATTCAGTTTTTGCAGTTGGACAAAACTCCCTTTGATGTTTGGTGCATTTGGCTCAGTAAGACTCAGGATTTGGGCCAAAATGGTTGGCCATTACAACGCTTAAAGGTGGTTGAGATGCTATTTGGCTAGTCCTCAGACTCAGTACCTCCCCTCTGTGCTGAGCTGGCAGCATAAAGGACCCAAAAATCTCATTTGAACAGTTCTCCCAGAAATCTCCCAACATAGTGCCCTCCTCAGAACTCCCTGACTCCTGTGAATGAATGCACTTTGTTACCCAGCTACTATAGAGTGTTTTTAGCCAATGATAGCACTGTTCTGATAACAATTCGTTGCATTCCCCTTTGGGCAGTGTGGGCCCATGTATGAATCTGAGAACCTGGTTGTGTAGGAGGATAAACGGGCCTAACATATGTGGTGATAATAGTGCTGGGCTTTATCTCCTTAATCCCCCGTCCTGCATCACACTTGTGAATGGATGAAAAGCTTAGTCTATTACCAGACATTTGAAAAATATACTGATATTTCCATTGGAATTGCAAAAAAAAAAAAAAAAAAAAAAGGTTCAGATGCAACCTTTTCAGGCACTGTGTATGTATCGCAATAAGTAGAGAAGTAAAATGTACCACAACTAAAATGAAAGCTTAGAAAAACAGCAAACACTTTACAAATATCTGTTCTTAATTACACATAGTTGTCATGGCTGAAATAAGATCTCGTGAGATGAAAACTGACTGGCAATTTCCCTTCAGAGTGATGCTTTGATGGAAAATGGAGTTTCTCAAAATTGAAAATTTCCACAACCAAAATTTCCTGCAACAAAAACCTTTTGTGAGGTTTTTTTTTTTCCTCAATTTTCCATTGGGAATGCTGAAACAAAACTTCATTTTGGGTCAATTTGACCTCAATCAAACTGTTTCAGATTGTTGAACTGACCTGAAACATGTCCTTTTGAGTCAGTTCAACATTACACTATATTTCCTTATGATGCCACATTGCAGTTCAGGATGCCTCAGGGCCCCCAGTCTCTTCCATGGGCTGGGCTCCTAGGGGAAACCGAGCACATCCAGTGTTGTAAGAACTTCAGGGTTTTACTCCAATATTTCTTTTCTTTATAAAATTTCCCCTAACATATTTGACACAGTGTGGAAATATTAACAAAGCCTCTGACACTGAGGGAATGCTTATTTCCACCAGGTGGTTATTCAGGCAAAATTGTGCCTTTAGGTACAGCCTAAAGCAAAGGCTAACTAGTGAGCTGCATCAAACCTCCCAGACACATTGCTTCGCTCCTTCTCCTGTAAATGCAACTGGAGGTTTTGTAATGGCTACAATCTTTTTTTTTTTTTTTTTTTAAATACTGATCTAAAAATTGTGAGTACTCCAGAGGGGACCAATTTTCCTATATTCCAACAATTGAACGTGCACATGAATAGCGTTTGCAGTTATGCTAGCTAGGACCAAAAAAATAGAAACGCTCCCCTGCTCCCAGGGCTGACAATCATTATGCTTCAGAGCATAAAATGGAATTAGAAGAAAATATTCTGCACAGTATATTATTGCACAATTAGTCAAGAGAATTATATGGTGGAGTTTGTCTTCTGATGAAATATCCATCATAAGCCACAGCTGTTGACAAATTAGCAGATAGCACAGACATTTGTGACCAGATTTGTCCTTAGTTATGCCTGTGTAACCTCATGGATTTCAATAGTGTTGGATGGATGTAGCTGGCTTTCAGTCTGCTCCACAACTACATTTCCTGTGGGTGTAACAATTGGCCTGTGGCCTTTGGACAAGAATCGGAGGTGTTTTGAAGTCTTAAATACTTTCAGTGATGTTTTTGTTAGCCCTAAGCATCTGATTTGACAAAGTTTTGGAAGGCTAGTCCAGTCTCTAAAAGTGATTTGCGCACGCTTTTGTTGGTTTTTGTATCTTTTTAGTAGAAATTGCATTTGATGATGTTGCAGCAACACCCTTTGGGTGCATATTAATACTGGCATGGTTCCACCCAGTCCCTCTTAACTCACTTCCAGTAATGAAGTTCACAAATCGTTGAATTTTTTTTAATCAGTTCTATTTACAACACCGGCATTTAGATTAGAAATATAATACCTGCAGAATGCTGGATTGGTTGGATTATTGTGGCCTTGCTAATGAGAAATCCTCATAACCTTGGTATTACATCCTCATGGGAAAGAAATAATCTCTTTACCATCCATGTGAAATGGTGGAATCTCCGTGTTACATCAGGCATTGCATAATCCCACTGTTGGTAAAAGGAGTTACAACTAGAACTGGGCAAAAATAAGGAAAAACAATTTAATGAAACGTTCTAAAATTTCTAAATTGTATCTATATTGCTCAGTTTACAATAGAACAAGTTTTCCATTAAATATTTTTGAAAGTTTTCTAATTTTCAAAGTGTATCCTCTTTTAGATCCTACCCCCTCTTCTGTATTTTATTTTATTTTATTTTTTTGGCCCACTGAGTTCAACATGATGAGTTCTCCTTCCACACAGTTTTTCTCCTTTCTTTTCCCTTTCCTTTCTAAAATTTTAAAACTTCTTCAACTTTTAAAAAAGCAGAGTAGCAAAGCTATACCATTTCATTTTTCCTTTCATTACTCGAGCTTTTCCAAAGTTGAGGAAATTTTGGCAAGTCGAAATGGAAAAAAAACCCTCTATGGATGTTTGTTTTTGTTCCTTTTAGTGTTGGAAAAAAGGAAGGGGGGGAACCATCAAAAGCTTTTTGGTTTTCAAAAACTAAAAGAACATGTTACACTACGCAGAGGTGTGTCTGCCATCTTCCTTCTCTTCTCATGGTTATAGGTCTTGGGTTTATACAAGGAAACCCTTCCTAGTGCAATGAACAGAGTGCTTGTTCCTTCGGAAGATATTTCAGGAGTACCATCTCGAAAGGGGTTACAAAAGCAACATTTGTTTTCAAATAAAACAAATGTTTAATTTCGGTTTCAGAATTTTCAACAAAATTTCATTGAAAGTTCCATTTTTGTTTTCAGCTAAACCCATTTCTTAGCTGAAAGAATTTGACTAGATCTAATAGTGATTCTTGGAATCAGAATTAGCCTTTCAACAATTTATGGGATACAGCCTCCGCCCCACAGAAATAACCTCTCTGATGTAAACTTTCACATTCGTCGTCTTATTTGCAGAGTGTGCCTTGGGACTTGATCCAATGCTTATTGAAGTCAACTGGAGGACTTCCATTGGCACCAAGGACAATTGGAACAGGCCCTTGTTCCTTTCAAGTGTTCACGCATAGTATTATGGTTGTCCATTGTGTCTGGTGATGATTTCATACCACCACATGCATTCTTGTGGCCAAATAGTCTGATCTATAAGGAGCAAAGATCACAAACAGATGCCACACAGGAATGAAACTTGGCCCTTTTTTTCCAATCATTTTTTCTTCCTCAAAGTGTTTACAATCTTTGATAGCTGCTCTCCATTCAGGTCTGTCCTTGACTATGTCTTGTATTTATCAATAATTGTGCTGCATGAGGTGAAGCATTTTTGTTGACTGCCTTTCTTGTGCTATCTGAGTTTCAGTTTGTCATGGAGAATGCTTTCTGTGTGTCTGTCATTGGCCATTCTGAAAATATGACCTGTCCATCAAAGTTGAGCTTTGATGCCCAATGCCTCAATGTTGGTTGTTTTCGCTCCTTCAAGGATGTTCATGTAACAACACATTGTAAAAAGCGCTTTATATACACTGCCCTGAAGAAGGCAGAAGATAGAAATGACTATTCAAGGGGTAATCTGGAGGCCAGGCCCAATGATCTCACTTTGCTCCTGGCAGTATCTTTAGTTATCTTATGTACACAGTTAGTGATTTTGTTTGCAGCTTCAGCTCTCAAACATGTTAGAATAATGCAAAAGTGCCATACTATCGCCATTAAAGTACGCACCAAATGATTAAGCAATTATTCTGAAGTATATGCTATGCTACAGTACATCTCAGAGGAAGAACTGGGACTTTATTTAACATATAGGACCTGACCCAAAGTCCACTGAATTCAGTAGAAAGACTCCTATTGATTTCAGTAGGCTTTGAAATCAGACCCCTACTCAGTTTTTATTAGTTTTTAAGCCTTTGTGATTCATGTTTTCAAGCTTTTCTTCATAACCATGAGGAAATTTACTGTTTAACCCTGCAACAGAGATGTATTTATTCACATGACTGTAGGAGCTGGGACTTTAAGGAAAACGAGTATAGTGAGACAAACTTATGAGATTTGTCAACACTATAAGCTGAGTTCCTTTGTGGCAAGCAAAATAAACTAAACCATTTAAAGTTTGAATTAATTTTCTTTTTCAATTAAATGTTCTGCTGCAGTGGTGTTTACCCAGGTTCTCAGCATGTTATTCTAATTTTTGGAGTTCATTCAGCTTTAACAGTGCAACTACAGTGCATATGGCTAAAGGCAAATTAGATTTTTAAAACTTACTTAACACCTTTAGAAAATGAAACGTAAGAATTTTAATAATATATGTTAGCAAGATTGTTTTAAAAGCTTTTTTTCCCCCCCCCCAAATAGAGCTAACTATATCTATGTCCACCTACAGCAAGATTCAAGAAGGCATCAGATTCTTGGTTAGATAAGACTATCCAAAATTATAGTAAATATCTGTAAGTTTTGGACGAAATAAATGTTGTGTAATGTTGCTTTGTACTACTAAGCCCTAACCTGCAAGGTGCTGTAAGGTAGGGTGACCAGATAGCAAATGTGTAAAATCGGGACAGGAGGTGGGGGGCTAATAGGTTCCTATGTAACAAAAAGCCCCAAATAGCGGGATTTTCCCAATGAATCAGAAGATCTAGTCACCCTACTGTGAGGATCCTGAGAAGTTGTCAGCACAGTCAGCTTTCTTGACATTATTGAGACTTAAGGGTAATCAGCATCTTGCTGGATCAGGGCCTCTCTAACTGCCTTTTTCGACACAGAAGTGATTGCATCACACTGATGGATGAAGTGACCCCTGTGTATCTGCCTACCACAAAGGTAGTAGGAAACATCCTATGCAGAGCTGGACAAATACCTCAGATGTTTCTCTAAATGTATTCACTTGACTAAGAGCTGAGATCACTTGGAGGAGGGTTACCCTCAGCAAATATTCTGGCAGAGGAGCTTTGTGGCACCGTGAATTTTAAGTAAATATTAGAGCATATTTGCTGACAGAAAATTTGGAACATGTACACATGAGTATTTGTAGCAGACTGCAGCCCAGTGTAATGGTTATCCAGTAAACGAATAGAAACTGTTAACCACATGGTATATGCCTCAGAAGTAAATAACATCTTAAATGTTGATAACTATGTGACCCATTAAAAAATGAGCACCTCAAACTTTAAACACCAAATACTGACAACAAACTGTTTGTGAACAATATGTAGACTAGAATGATTGGAATGCCATGTCCCTGCTTCCACTTTGCCAGTGGTGCCAGTATTGCACCACTGTCTGCTTCTCCCACAACCTTCTTTTTTTCCATGCCACACCCTGAGATGAAGTGCAGAGCCATTACCTTGTGCTCCTTTAAATCCCACCTGAAACAACCACTGTGGTGGAAATGGTGGTTCTCGAGAAGGGAACAGAGAGAGGGAATTCTCTTTCCCAATTTGCTTTATGAAATACAGGGCTATTTAACGGGTACCATGTCCAAAAGGCATGAATTAAAAATACTAAATGACTTCCCAGTCTCACGTAAAGACTTTAGACAATCTATGGGTCACTCATAGCACAAAGGGAGCCTTCTATCAGCTTCTTAGCAGAGCTCACTCCTCAGAAGTTTATCTGAGGGAGCTCTCTCCAGTAGGCTCCTGTGACTTCTTTTATAACCCTCTTCCTACCCAAGTGGACACCTGGACTTCTTCAGGTGCATGCCATTAAAAAGGCAACAGATTGCTTCTGTGGCTGCTAAAGAATCACTCCCAGATCTGCAGGAGAACTCTTAGGGAAAACTTCTTAAAGGTAGGAACCAGCCTACGGAACAGTGCCAAATGTCTTCATACGTTACTAAGCCACGGGGAGTTGGTCACCCCTACTGGTTTTGTGATGGCTATGAGAAACTAGCCAAATAATTATCTCATTGAATTATCAGTGGACTGCTTCCTTATGTAGAGGGAAGAGGTGAAGTGCCAACCAAACTTTAAGGTGGGGACCAATCACCATCCTGCTTTTAAGCTGCTTTCTTTGCCTCACCACTTGTCTTTTTACTGCACACTCTTCATGGGAGGAACAGACTCTTCCTCTGGCCTTGAAGATTGCTTTAAATATTTAAAGAATACCAATACTAACAATATCAAATACCTTTGATAAAACTGGCTCATGGACAGTTCACGAACAAGACACAACTTACTCCAAACTGTTTGCTGTGAGGTCAAGTGCCGTACAAATTCAGATTATTATGAGTTGTAACTGATGCAATATTCAAGCTCTTCTTTTGCAGTTCAGTTCTTTATAGGAATACTTCTGTCTGTTTTCCATCTTTATTCATAACTTTTACCCTTTCACTGATTTCCAGGTTTAAAACAAGTTAAGAGCAAGATGGCAAAGAATTCTTGTCCCTTGCTTCCTTTACAGTAAGGTTGAGCCAATTAAGCAACAGTGCTTGAGTAGTGAGCTTTGGCCACAGATCACTCATAGCCTGCCTGCAAACACGATCATGGGAGAAAAAGGAGATTTTTGTATCATAAGCAGACTTCAGAGTTGGACCCAAGTTACAAAATATAGGTCTAGATCCAGATTCTGAGCCTCCAAATGCTACAAGTCTTTGGATGTGATGTTTTGGTTCAAGCCCATCTCTAATGACTTTATATTATGAAAATTATATGGGATAATCAACCCTCTTAGTGGAAGCCAAAAACACTTTTTTTCCCCCAGGCCTAGTATAACTCTCAATATTTGTAGGTTGCAGCTACTGTAATAATTTGAAATGACAACTTGGTTTGAAGTGCCCTCTAGTGGCAACCGAGATTTCTGATGAAATTTGATGAGGAGCCTGATACTGTAAGGTCAGATGAAAAAGTAAGCAAACTGAAAAGCCACACCCTTAGAAAATGACTGAAATAGTTTTATGGGTCTGGTATATTCATTACTTCACTAGCAATGCAGTTAGCTATAAGAAGGATTCTGAATCAGATCTGTTATTGCGATTCATAATACTTGCCAGGTATACTTTTTGGCAAAGTTTTGTGCTAAATAGGAGAAGCTGTCCAAAAGAGCACTATCCTAAAAAGTGTGTATCTGGATGCAATCAGAAGGGAAATTGTTAGGACCTAACTAAGATGTATCAAGCTTCTTGATGACACAGTCAGTCCAAACTCTCAACAGGAGGGAGAAAGTGATAAAGTAGCATCTGTAGCTGTCAACTTTCTACCAGTTAAAGCTGGTTTTAAGGCTATCACTTAAGATATGTAATTTAAAACTCTTGGCAATGGACTGGCCAGGGCAAGGGGATTCGGCATGATATGGCACCTTCATGTGGACTTGGCTTGAGAGTTCCTGCAGAACTGGTACTGCTGAGAGCCATGCTGCTAATACAGGCAAATTGAGGTATGTTTTTCCTCAGATATGCCAATGCAGCTTCATAGGTCAATATAACAGAGGATGTCTCACTGTATATTTAAGGGATTAGTCCTTATTCCAGGAGTAGCTCCGCCGGTTTCAACTCCTAGGATCAAGTATTGTTCAGTGATGGCCGGACCAGGACCCAAGTTAATTATCCTATAATTAATTCAATCACATTCTAAGTAAAGTCCTCTATATGATGCATCATAATTAAATATGGCCTCACACGGCCTGACTCCTGTGCTTTCTGTAGACATAGAGACAGACAGACGACTACACTGGACAAAGCTGGTTGAAACACCTGAGTTCAATGGAAAATGCTATTCCTTCCCTCTGAATATGGTGACTTGTTTTGAATATTGGTGGCAATAAATTTTTCATTAACATCAGTTAAGCCTGTAAACATCTACCAAAGGAACTCCTTATCTCCTGGCTGTTTTAACAGTTGTCCTTAACAAGTCAGTACAATTAACAGAAAGAAAAAGAAGTTGTGACTAATTAAGATGTGTACAGTGCTGTCACCTATGTATACTCCTGATTCACTGAAGATGGCAGACTTATACAGCTCACTTATGAAATTAGATGATGGAAGAAAGTACTTTTTATGTGCACCAAAGGAGAAAAATGGATACACTGTGACTGAGCAATGTCAATTTTGTGACATGCAGAGAATTAGGGATAATTTCTCTCATCTATTCGGTATTTCTTGCTTTTATTGGCTTGAATAACAACTTCTCCGTCAACACACACACAGAGTTTTAAGTATAATATACCACAGGCAAAGCAGAAAAGATTGTGGGAGACTCTTCTTAAAATATTGCTAGAACACCACTGATATAATGATTACCTCACAAACTCCATTTATCTTTCATGTTTAGAGAACTGCATTTTAGTACTGCAAGCTTCAAATTGGAATGTCTAATGTTTGGGATTATCAAAGGGAAAAAAGGCCATTTAACTTTACACCCAAAGGATTTTTAGACTTTCCTTTAACTTTGATTTCCAAATAATCCAACATTTACATGGGAAGAAATAATGACACAATATTTATGACGTTCATAACCAGCAAACAAGAAACCCTGGGACAGTTTCTCCATTGAGGAGTTAGGCACTGTATTTTTTTATTTCACTGTGCCATCTAGTGGGCAAACACATTGAACTACCTGAACTAACTAATAAAACTGCATTCATTTCAAGCCATCTGATTCATTAGAGCATATGCACCCAGCATATCTTCATTTTGTGCCCAACATCTCCTGAAAACTAAGGGATCAAAAGCTGGGTTTGACAAAGTACTTTCTATGCTTTGTCAATCACTTACACAAATTCCAATAGACAAACGCTGGCATTTTCAAGTGACCAGTGATTTTGGGGGGACCTTGATGGACACTAAATGCCCACCATTTGAAGATATATAATCAGGCACATAAAAATAAAGATGTTCAAACACTTACGCTTGGAGGCACATTCCATAACCTAACAGACTAACCACAAAAGAATAGCTATCAAACTATTATCAAGTTATCAAATGAGTTATCAAAGTGAAAGAAAGTAAGAATCAAATTTAACATAACAATGATGCATTTTCTCTCTGAGGGGGAAAAGAAGGTGTGCCCTTAACTTATGTTGGTTAACATGCAATGAATATCATGAGGTAAAATCCTAATGAAAACAAGGCAGCTTGTAACTTTAACACAAGTTAGTAGCTTGAAGTAAAAACTACTAGGGAGCCAAATATTAAGAACAAACTTTTTTTCCTAATGAAGACAAGGTCTTAGAGACACCTATTAGTACTTTGGGAAGATAATTTTCTGATACAACTCATATAATAGCAATAGGTACAATACCTATCTCTTATATAGTGATTTCAATCAAGAGATCACTTACTGTATCTTAACCTGTACTGCTTCAGCTCACCTGTATGCCCTTACTTTTGTTATCTGGTCTCTTTTTTTTTAATACAGTTGCAACCCTCCCACATGCACATTACTGTCAACAATTCTGTGTTTTTATTGTTTTTTATTTTTATAAACCGTTAGTAACTCAAGTACTTTACACTCGATTGCAACCTCTTTGGGCCTGCAATTGTCTTGATCTCCATTTGGAAGAGGACTACCACATTTTGGGTACTACTTCAATAATAAAAATTCAGTTTCTTGAATGACAATCCAAGACTCCACACATAGAGTCCAGACCTGGATAAACAGTTCAGTGATCACATTTGAATCTAAATGAGATAGAGGGAGTTGTTTCCATGCAGAAAAATATCTTTACACAGAGCAAGTTCAGGTTAGCTCACCAAATCATTTGTCCCTGTTTCACGATGATCATTTGTACATCGTTCCGAGCGCTTCACTTTCAAGGGTTATTTTAGCACTTCATGTATTTCAAAGATTCTTTCAGTGGAAAAATGGTTTCCTAAAATCAGTATTCTTGTAATAGGAGTCAAACTTCAGAGTAACAAACTGGGGTTCTCAATCTACTGGAAGCCACAGGTCAGTCAAGATCACTTTTATTTTATTGAAAGCATAGCTTGTCTTCATGAAATAAAATGCATTAACCTGCAGCAAGCAATAGAAACTCTAATGTTTTGAACTGGAGGGACAGGAGGTGGGAAGGGGAGAAGAGCTACTACAGGGTATGCCCATGGTGTCTTCTAGAGACATGCCTAAACCATCTCGTCATCACCTACCTCGATCACTTGATCTAGGAGTTATTTTGGGGATGTTTTGTGGTCTATGTCATACAGGAAGTCAGATTAGATTATCACAATGGTCCCTTTCAGGCCTTGGAATCTATGAATGTATTAAAACATTTCAGCAAAATGTCTTTTCTCAAAAGAATTAGGCTTTATCAAAAACAAAAGTTTCATGGGGGGAAAAAAGCTCTGCTTTGATGGATTTTGTCTTTTGAAAATCATTTCAAAATCAATCTTTTGGAAAATATAAAACCTTTTACTATTTTTTTTAAAAAAATTCATTTTGTAGTTGGGAAATAGGGGAGAAAAAGTAGGTTTTCACACATCTACTTAATTTTTTATTTTGTTTGGTGTTTATATTCAAGTAAACAGCAGAAAATAGATCCTGAGAAATTTATCCTTACCAAAAGAATAGCCTTTAGGCATGGTTTAAACCAGATACATCTCCCTAAAGAATGAGGAAAAGAAGGCCTGCTTGTCCATCTCCTTTTAGGAAAACATGCTGGGAAGGGGAGAAGGCTGGGTCTCTTTAAAATGAATGCTCTTCCAACTCTTAATCCTTATTAGAAAGATCAATATGAATGGAAGAGTTGTTGCTGAAGGTTGTGCTGCAAGGGAGAATGGGAGGTGAGTGGTGGAGGGCCAAAGCAGGTAGGCGCAGTATTGTTTTAAAGAAATGGCTTAATCTTAGATTTTTTCCTGTGAAGCTGTTACTATTTGGAGAAAGGACGGCTGGCTCACAGCTGCAGGTGGTGGCACTAATAATGAAGCATTTATCATTAATCATCTACTGTATAATAATTCCAA
This sequence comes from Mesoclemmys tuberculata, assembly GCA_007922155.1. Classification (NCBI taxonomy): domain Eukaryota; kingdom Metazoa; phylum Chordata; order Testudines; family Chelidae; genus Mesoclemmys; species Mesoclemmys tuberculata. Next base: position 3,848,338 of record ML675631.1, read on the forward strand.
GCAAACTATTTCTGAAACTGGTTATGAAGTTTGCCCTTCACCATTACTATGTGTTGTAGTGATGAGGTATAACTATTACATATAGTAGATTGTCTTAATTGGAGTTGGCAATTTTTTGATGATTTTTATTGTTGGAAAATGCCAATTTCTCAAAACCAATTTTTTTCTCAGGAAAGGGTTGTTTTTAATGAGTTGTTTCCCTTTTGGAGAAAAAAAATAAAATACAAAGTTTTAAAATAGGCAAAAAAGTTCTGTTTTTCTGTTCAAAATGACTATTTCAAAATTCAAGTTAATTTACAGGAAACGTTTTCCTGGCATGTAAATTGAAATGATTTCTTAAAAATTATTGGACTATTTCTGTTGATGCCTTTGAATTTTTTTTTTCCAGATTCTCTGTTCACAGACATTTTCAAGATTTTGATTGTGCTGATTTGGGACAGAAAAAATATTCAAAACCTTGAAAATTCTTGCAGGGTAGGAAAATTGTTTCCTGTAGTCTTAAATACTTGAAGAGCTTTTATAACATTTTTCTTTTGGTTTTTGTCTCTATGATAATGGTATCCATTTCAAATGCAAATTGTGTCTTGAGCTTTATGAAATATGCTTCCGTTTTACTGTGGGCAGCAAAACTACTTAGTGGTGTAACTGAGATCCACAGGCACTTGCTTGGGTTTGGGCTTTCACTGCAAACTGAAAGTCAGTCCTGGTCTATTAAGTGGATTTCAAGGTTTGTTGAACATCACCACCATGTTTGGCACTGCAAAATGAACACACAAATACTGTATTTGCCTCAAAGAACTTGTAACCTCAAAGAAAACCTTGTATTTTACATACAAAAAGTGACACGCCCAGCTTTGCATGCCTTTAGTGTGAACTTCTGTCAGTTTCACTTTTTAAGACATTGGGTTCTAACTAATCTAAAATTTTAAAGTGATATCAGACTCACATATATTGAAATTTAAGGAATTATTTACATGAAACCCTGTGAAACAAAAGCATTGAGTTTCACACCATTCAACTCTTGAGTTTAGCAATATCACATGGAGTTCCCTCCAAATTAATGCTAATATAATCTGATCTATAGTGCATGCATAATATGTACAAAATGGTCACTAGGGTTATCCATGCTTTCGAAGAGAATTATTATGTCATGCTTGTAACCTGATTTTCTGATCAGATTGCTTGCTTTTACAATCTATTCTCTGGAGTGATGACCAAAAAAAAATAAAAATAAAATAAAAAAGTAAAAAATTTTACTCACTGCAACTAGGTCTTTCTTGGAAGAAGGCCACCTAAATTGAGCTGAAGATGATGAGTCAGATGCGTGGCACCTGGCTGCCATACTGGCTTGTGTCCCTTTTAATACAAAAATGTTCAAGCAGCTTTGGCATGGTAGCAGCTGAGGCAGGCAGACCATCAAAAGCAAAAGACTGGTAGCTTTGAGGAAAGAAAAAGTAGCTGACTTAGGGGGATAAGTAGATGCTAGAGAAGCCATCTAGAAAATTCCCTGAGAAAAGCAGCCAAACACCCATAGGGCCATGAGAAGTCCGATTCATCAGTTGAACTAACCAAATAAAATGTTCAACAGAGCCAGTGTTTGGTTTTGCCGGACATATCAGCTTCCTCTCCAGCTATATATTGTATAGAAATGTGATGGCTTTGCATGCTGCAATCTGAGCAAAGCAATTTGCACAGGGAATAAAAAGAATGCCAACTTGCAAAAAGAGCAGCTCATCCATATAAACACCCTTGACTTGTAAATCAGCAGAGCTCCATATGGTGACTTACCCCACTGAGAATCTGGCTTTTTGGAACTAGAAGAGCAGAGTACTGGAAAGTTTAGTTCTTTAAATGGTCGAGCTAAATAAGACATAATTAGGGATGACTTGGCTGCCTCTCTTACTCCCTTGAGTGAATTCTAGGATGGTGGCCAAGATAGCTGTGGTTGTGACCAAATGAGAGCAGTTATGATTCCATCCTGTAGCGGGTATGTGTGTATGTATATATATATATATATACACACAATAATAAGGAGAGAATAACCTACTATTCAGATAGGGAGGTGCTGATCGAATTCAAGGATACAAATGTGCTGGAAACCCTGAGTCCTCTTGGTTACTTGAAGTTTTCCATTTTAGCAGTCCAGTTTCTCCCACAAAGGATGGGAGCTGCTGCATGGGAGAACTGATGGGGTAGTTATCACATTACTGTATTATGTGTTCCAGGTTGTCATTGACATTGGGAACTAGAGTCTTGCAAAATAGGAATTTGTGAAGTAATTACTCAATCTGATCTCCTAACAAGGCATACAATTTAATTACTAGAATTGAGGATCTTGCCATGTTCGTCTCTTTGTGGTTTTGATCATTTTGTTTCATTAGGTTTATCACATAAAAGCTGTTCTGATCAATATTCGAGGGAATGGAGGTGTTTGGGAGTGGGGAAGAAACACTCAGAAAGGTGATTGAGGATATTCAGATTTAAGTTCCTAAAGCTTGGGAGAGGAGGATGTTTTAAGCAGGCTTTTGAGCCATAGATCACCTTTTCAGAAAGCTTCCCTAGATTAAAAGGTAGGCTCATGTTGGACGTAACTTCTAGCTAAGGTAGACTTCTGTGTGCTAGATATGACTGAGCTAACCCATTAACAATAGAAGTGTAGCCACTCCAGTGGAGTCAGCAGGACAGGTTAGCCAGCCTGAGTACAATCCTGGCCAGAACCCCAGATATGTATTTGGGATGGCTAGCTTATCCTGCTGCCATGGTGCCCTGGCTATACTTTTATTTTTACTAGCTTGATAAAAACTAGAATGCATCTGTTTACTTGAGCTGGAAGTTACACCTCCAGCTCTAGTGTAAACTTACTTTGGTGTTGCAGAGTACACTGCTGCAAATTGGTGAGATTTGCACCTCTTTCTAGTGCCCTTCTCCACACAACTTTAGACTCTAGACTAACATAAACCTAGATTTTTGAAGACTGTTTTAGGCTTACTTGGACTCTTGCCTATCAATCCATGTCCAATTTATACCCTGTCTTTAGATTCAGCTGGACAAGTCCAGTATTCATATGAGTCTCACTTGGCATAATTTGCAAGCCAAGAGCCAGAGGAGAAGAATGTAGCAAAAAGATAACCTCACTGATGATGTTGCCCCTTTAACTTACACACTCCTCCAGATCCTTGACTTCTAAGTTACACTGACTTAGAAACTAGTATGTGGATGTATGTACAATCTAAAAGTCTGAGGAGCCTAATTGAATATAAGGGAGTCTATCTTACAACATGTTACACCTCAGCTTGGACTTTGGCCTGCCATACCTCACTGGTGAAGGCAGATCTCTTTGGTCTTACAGATAGAAAACATTCTCTTGTCAATTCAAGCAGGATTTTGAGGTAGTTGCTGAATCAAAATTAGAAGCTAACACTTGCTCGTTTCTCTCTAATGGTATTTGGTCCTTACAGCCACTGGAGACGTGAAAAACTCCAGCCCCCAGAAAACAAGGCATGTCAGATTTCAGAAAAGAAAAAATGCCTCCACTACCTTTATATTATTGTTCATTATCATTGTGTTATAGTAGCATTTGCCACCACAACAATCTGAACCTTGATACAGAAAGGAACTCTTCTAAAGTCTGCGCTGATGCTAATATCAACCTATTGTAGATTTGTCTGGCAGATGTTGTTGGAACAATCCCTTGAAAATCTCTCCCAAGAGACTAGATGCACCATCAATGTGACAAACCCCAATTTGCTTCATTCAAACTATCATGATTTAAAAAAAAAAAAAAAAAAAGAAAGAAAATAAAATGGTTCTAATAGATGGCGCGTCGTTATTCATTCCTACTGTCACTGCACCTTTTTAAATGTAAAATGTGGCTATGCTGTAGAAACCCATTAAAGAGAGATAATATTTCATTCAGGTAAGTATTGCCTTTCCGCTTAAAGGGAAAACACCATTGTGAGCTTAGTAAAGAATTTAATTTGATGTATATCTGCAGGAAGTAAGCCTTACATCAAAAAGTAAGTACCAGCAGCTGGGTTCAATATGGGATTTGACACTGTTTTCTATAAGCTCTTTACCAAATGTGTGCAGTTTCTGAAATAGCCACATGCCCACCTTATTATGATCCTTTCCTGGAAAGAGAAATACCTTTAATCTTAAATATGACATTCACATGCTTATTTTTTAAGGAATTGATTTAATATGAAGGATTTTATTTCCTGTTTTTTATTAAGATCCAGGTTCCTTGTCAAAGTACTGCCGTAAGTAACAAGCTATTGCACATCCTGTTCTTCATTAAAACAGGCAGGATATCAAAGTAAAATACACAAGAAACATAACTGTAGAGGAATTTTAGGATAGAACTGTAATCTATACCATGCAAGTGACTTAATGGGGATCTTAAATGATAAAGGAATTCAAGTCTGCGTAGCATAACCAGAACTGGAGCGAGTATTTTTTTGCAACTTATGATCTAAACTAGTTTTTTCTTTAATTAAAACCAGCATTTAAAAAAAAAATTAGTGATCCGTTTTAATTTCTGAAGGAACTTGGACTAGTTAAATAAAAGATATAAAATAATTAACCCTAATTGCTTAGCAAATATGCTTATTCAAACTAAGTACTTAAAATTGACTTTCTCTTAGCAATTGATTATTATCCAATCATGAAAAATCAAGCTTAAATTAAAAGAAGTTGAATTTGTCAGTGTATAGAAGGCTAAATTAGCCAAATTGTTCACTATGAATTTACTCTGCTGATTTTTTATTTCATATATTTCTCTTCTAGATAATTTAATTACCAAATACATTTTCTGGAACAACTTGATCACCACATAGATGAAAATAATGTGGCTGATGTGCCATTATTCCAGGAACTTGGGAATTATGGATGTGAAATTTGCTAAAATGATATTGGAGCATGGTAACTTTTTGGGCCCCAATTATGGATATTTGGAGGGTTCCTGCAGGCACTAGTGTGGCCTATCGCTGCCAACCTGGGTAGTGTGGTTTAGTTTTACAGTTGCTCTAAACAGCAAATTATCAGTTTGCCAAAATAACTAAACACACATACTTGGTTGGGCTCACACCACTAGGCAAGCAATTTCAGCAAGTGCTTGACTGGGAACACTAGGGAGTTGTCAGAGCCTGCTTTAGTGATGAGAATGTTGCAACCTATATTTTGTTTTTCATAGTCTTTTATTGTATTTATATAGCTCCAGAGATGTACATAGAACTTTACAAAACAGACAAAAACAGAGGCCATACAAACTAGAGACTCTTAAATGTCAGACCCCATCTTCACCTCATTCAGATGGGGGCAGGAATGTTTTACTAGTAAATGACCAAGGGCTAACAGCTGGCAATAGATGAATGCCATTTAGCACCCACGTGACTTCTAGAAGCCTTTGGCTACCAATTTGCAGGTAGGAAAGCTATAAGTAGGTAGGAAAACCATAAGTAGCTCTTTTCACTGCTGTAAAGTAGCAATGCACAGGAGCTGCATAATCCTTTGGTAGATATAGGTGTTTTCCTAGTTATGCTAATATCCCATGCCATAAATGCATCTTAACATGATCGACAGCTGAGCTCTGCAAGTTACTTAAGCACGTGCATAAGTTTAAACATGGAAATAGATCCACTGAAGTATTTCAGTTATTCACATGTTTAAGTTCCTTGCTAAAAGTTGAATATAATATTGGCATGAATAAAGAAAGCCTACTGTCCCAAAAGGAATCAGAATAATGCTTGCTCTCCATCATTTTTGTCTAGATGAAATCAGTAACAGAGTTGGGATATTTTGCACCCCATTATACATATCCTTAAAAAACCTGTTCTGAAAGAAGTTGCTAATTAAATCTAAAATAAAGAAGGATTTGGCCTCTCATTACAAAGATGACCTTCTCAATTGATTCTATACCCTTTGGTACCCTTCTTGGCAATCATAGCCCAGAGATCAGGACTGGATTCAGATCTGGAGCCTGAGCTTGACTTTCATCCCTATTCATATTAGTAATGTTGTCCCTTGGCTCCAGTGGTTAGCCAATATTCAAGTCCTTGCTAGTATGTTTCCTTCAGGAGGAAAAATTGATGATGAGAGTCAGGTATTTTGTGGGACTGGAAGGTACCTCAAGAGGCCTTCTAATCCAGTCCCCTGTACTCAAGGCAGAATCAAGCATTATCTAGACCATACTTGACAGGTGTCTGTCCAACCTGCTCTTAATCTCCAATGATGAAGATTCCACAAACTCCCTGGCCAATTTATTCCAGTGCTTAACGATCCTGACAGTTAGGAAGTTTTTCCTAATGCCCAACCTAATCCTCCTTTGCTGCAGTTAAAGCCCATTTCTCCTGTCCTATCCTTAGAGATTAACAAGAACAATTTTTCTCCCGCCTCCTTATGATAACTTTTTTGTTATGTCCTTCATCAGTCTTCTCTTCTTCAAACTAAACAAACTCAATTTTTTCCATCTTCCTTCATACATCATGTTTTCTAGATCTTTAATCATATTCGTTGTTCTTCTCTGGACTTTCTCCAGTTAGGTCATATCTTTCCTGAAATGTGGCACTCAGAATTGGACCCAATATTTCAGTTGTAGCCTAATCAGCAAGGAATAGAGCGGAAGAATTACTTCTTGTGTCTTGCTTACAACACTCCTACTAATACATCCCAGAATTATGTTTGCTTTTTTTGCAACAGGTCACACTGTTAACTCATATTTCGCTTGTGATCCACTATGACTCCCAGATCCCTTTCCACAGTACTCCTTACTAAGTGGACATTTCCCATTTTGTTTGTGTGCAATGGATTGTTCCTTCCTAAGTGGAGTACTCATTGAATTTCATCCTGTTGACTTCAGACCATTTCTCCAGTTTGTCCAGATCATTTTGAATTTTAATCTTATCGTCCAAAGCACTTGCAACCTCTCCCAGCTTGGTATTGTCCGCAAACTTTGTAAGTGTTCTCTCTTTGCCATTATCTAGATAATTGATGAAGATATTGAACAGAACCAGATGCAGAACCAGTTCCTGAGGGACCTCACTTGATATTCCCTTCTAGCTTGACTGTGAACCACTGACAACTACTCTCTGGGAGCAGATGCAGCAGACACTGATAGAAGGGGTTTTTCCATCTGTGTAGGATCATCATCCCCCTGAATGATAATAGCATTCTTCCATCAACATAGCTGCATTGTTCAGCTTGGCTACCTTGGTTAGGCCAGGGATGTGGCTGTTCCTCACCTGACATTTTAAAGTGTAGACCAGGCCACTGAAAGTCAGCTCCTGACCAAAGAACTTTCTACTTCAACGACAGAGGCAGGGTGAATGAAAGACCAGTGATGGTTTAACTAAAACCAGTTTACATTTGTGCTGTTCCTGACTTTATCCTGTAGCAAATAAAAGGACCCACTATTCATCTCTATTGAGTGAAGCTTAAGCACTTCACTTCTACTGGAAATGTGTGTGAAGTATGCTTGCCAACACTCCCTGGGAGACATGGTCTCGCAATGACTTAATCCTTTCTAATCCTTGATTGAAAAATTACATAGATACCACAAACTTTGAAGAAAGAATACATTAAAATAATACATTGAAAAAAGCTAGGTTCAAATATTTTCTGGGTCAAGGAGACACGCCGGTCTTGTTTTGCTCAATATTGTAGATTTTTTGTCCTCATTTCCAAGTGCTGCCTCACACATAGTGCAGTTAAAACATTAATGCTTGTGGTAACCTTGCCTAGTGAGAAAATCTCTTTTCCTTACTTAAAAAGATGGCTTGCAAGCCTACGGCAAGCTTAATTTAAATCAACTAAAAATGTAAGAAGGGGTGGGGGTTGGTGGTTGGAAATGAAGGCAGAAGCAAATGATTCAGAAGCAAACGATACAGGAGCATTCCGTCCTAAAGCCTGAGGGGCCGGATGCCAGTCCTCATATGGTTCAAGGGATGGGATATCTGAAAGATAAGGAACGTCATGTATTGTGGGAATTACAATGAGACAACATGCAAGGTGAGAGCAAAATGACTTGCCCTATGTCACAAGAGGCAAAAAATTACAGATGCAGCTCATGCTTTATTTAGCCTTGGCAACTAAGTGGCAGCATGAAATGTGGAACGAGAATGCCAAAATATTGCTCTTCTGTGTGGCTGTTATGTTGCCCCCTTTCTACTCTCTTGAGGTTCTCTGGATATTTAATTTAAATGGAGGAAAATAGACACAATAAAGCTGTTCACAAAAACAAAGGGTGCAATTCTGTAAGGTATGAAGTGTTTTTGATTCCCATGAACTTCAGTGGAGGGTTCTCAGCACCTCACAGGTAGCAACCTGCAAGATTGTGCCCTGAATCCATTTGCAGTTTGTGATGAACTAGGCAACTGCACAAATACTACTTTCCCCTTGTGAATATAATTTTATGCTCCATAGGTGGAAATTCACCAAGGGAAAGGTGTACTAAAGGTGTGACCCACAGAAGGACTGGCCCTAATCATCTGACAGGGATCCAGATTACAAAATGTTATACCATTGTCACATGGCAGGGTACCTATTGACTCAGTGGTTGTTGCCATAGTGCTGTATATATGCTTGCACTTTGTCACAAGGAGATCAGGTTAGTAATTAATTTAAATATACAATAGAGATCCACTGGGCAGGTCAAAGAGAAGAATTGTTAAATCCAAATTCTGCCCTCAGTACTTGCCTAATGCTCCTGTTATAATGAATAGGGATTATGTGCACCTCTCAGAGCAGAATGAGCACGTATCAAAGGGGAAGATACGGCTTTATTTTTTTTTTAATTGATTGCATATAACTTTTACAAAAAGTGCAAAATTGGTTAGACCAATCTACATCCAGGAGAGAGCATTCTTGTCTATTTCTACATGCATGGGAAGATGAATAAAGCCCTTTTGAATTGGTATTTCCTAGATCAGTTTCTCCAGGAGCAGATTTTTGTGTTCTTACACTTTGATAAGAATATTATGGGCCTTTTCTAAACCACTAAAATTGATCAGAATTCTGCCAGAAGATGCTTACTGGTGTTCTACTTAAACTCTTGTAGCAGCAGATGTAGACAATGTACAAAAACATGGCACACGTGTAAATTTGCCATCTCGCTGCTTTTTCTGCTCTGGTTCTATTGTCAGTAATAATACCAGGGGAAGGGCTTTTGGAGGGAAGCCAAACATTTATTTGGTCTTTAGGCTTTGATAGTATGTTGGCAGCCGAGTGATCTTTGTTACATTCAGACACGAAGAGCGTAGTTTGGCTTGTTCATAAAAATCAGATGAGACTTCTGAGGCCGATGCTTTCTGGAATGATATTCAGCGAACTGCGACACTCATGTAAATGGAGCCGTTTGTCCACTTGTCCATGTATATTGATGCTTGCTTGGTCTCTGGGATTGTTTAATTAAATTTGGATTCGGCATTATACAAATGGGACATTGTATAATGTTATAATGGAAATGTACCTTTGCAAAGCCCATCAGGGTGTGAACTCTCACTTCTGAAATCAAGGCTCAGAGTAAATAAATGATAGTCATAACTGTGACTCTTTTAGTGATAATCTTTTGAGAGGCATCGTGAAAATACTTTGCTCTCCCACAAAAGTTAGCGGCCTGCTTGTTTTGGCTAGCATGCTCATTAATTGCATACCAGTAGAAAAGCAAGCCTGATGTTTGTGTGAGCACTGGTTTGGTGTAACTTCATAAAACAAGATGGTAAAGATGGCTGGAAAAATTTTCATTGCATTTATTTTTCCATAGAAAAAAGCCATTTCAACAAAACCATTTTCCCCCCAAAATTGTTGAAATGATACGTTTTCCAGCAAAATGGAAATTTCTGAGTTTCTACCACCTCTATAAGAGCCCACTAGGAAAATGGAAATGTTCTTTGTTGTCTTCTTCCAGCTCTTACAGCATTCATTTCCTTTGGAGAAATACATGGCCAAACTATAGGAAGGCTTCTTGTAAAGAATAGCTGTGAAAAGATATGCTAAAACATGAGGTGAAGGTCTCAGCCTCTGGTGTCTGTTTTTATGTGGTTTTGCCTTTTTATGCCATCAGTGGAGATGGAACTTTACAAATGCTTTTTGTCAAATTAGATATTTTTTTTAAACCCAAACTCAACAAACTGAAATTAATTAGAGATTTTGTTTTCTACCAGTTCTGTTGACCTACGACTGTTTTAATAGCACAGTAAACGATTATCTGAATCTTCCTGTTAAGGAGGAAAATGTTCCAATCATTTAATGTTCTCCTTTTGATTTTGTTACTAAGTGAGCACCTTTCAGATAGAGCAGCAATACCTTGACCTTGCTTTTTGTGTCCCTTATAAAATATTTAATAATCATTCCTACAGATGCTGGTCAAGCCTCAAAATGGTTTGAGGATGGCCTTGATTCAGATTGTTAGGGGTTTTCTGTGGGAGAGATGAGGACAAGTAAATGGGACCCTGGAATTGGGTCTGTGATATGATTACTTAACTTGTGTTTTACTTTAATAATTAAGACAAGTGCTAGTGCCCTAGTCAAAGACAGGAACGAATGCTTCTGTCTCAAAAGTGCTCATGGCTTCCTTCCTCCTATCTGGCTCTCTATCTGTGTCACTTTTTCCTGCAGTTGTTTCTATAGCAGGCACTTGTAACTGCCAAATCCTTTGTCAGTCATCTGTCAGGACTCTTCTGTCAGTCATCTTCCAAACCCCCCCGTGTGAGCAGGAGGAGGGTTATATGGACAATGGAAGACTATGCCTGGCACAAACTACCTTACAAGGCTTTTGCCATGGCAAAGGTTAGAGCGGGCTTCCTGTTGCTCTATCTTCTGAAGCCAAGCAGCCAGAGAGCTTCAGTTCGTTCCCTGTGGCACTTGGATTCAGCTGCATTAAAACTTAGCAGAAAACTGGGGCCAGTGGCCCTAAGTGTTATCTCACACTAGAATAAACCAGGGATAACCGCACCACAGTCAATTAACTTGATTAGCTTCTTGTAAATAGTGGAACTCAAGAGTAGCTCTACTGAAACCAACAGTGTATGAGCTAGTGCAATTTAAACCAAAGATTAGATGCAACAGAGTTGGATTGGCCTGAAACAAGAATGAGATGTGAATCAGGCCTGTTGTGTGTTGACTTTGTTCCATAGTGTGTAATCTATTTTTATGGAAATGTATGGGTTACTTTGGACAATTAAACAAGCACAACCCCTCACTGCCCCCCCCACCCCCCAAGGCAAATAAACCAGTTATCACCAGTGTCTTGTTGTTAACCTCTGAGGAACTGCCTCACTGGCTCCTTTTCTGGAAAGACAACATGGCCAAAAGCCACCAAAATTGCAGAGCTGCAAGGTCAACTGTGAAGAGCTGCAGGTGACTAAACTCTGCTGCTGTTTTTGTGGCTGAGGTTAGTCTCTACATGCAAGGGTATTCATGCTGAAATGGAGCTAGTGCACATACAAATGCAAATTTATAATTAGAGCTACAGACCACAACTCGCTAGAGAGCTGAGCTTGGATTGGAAAGTTAGCCTGTCGTTTGCCCATTTGATTTGGAATTAAAGCAACAGTGAAAGCTGCCAGTGTTTTGATGCCAGCCTCTTTTGGTTTTTTTTCTGGATATTTGAGTCCTTTCTGATCCTCATTCTTCCAGAGAACTCTGCTCTGGCATCATTCTTTATCTTTTACCACTTCCGCTATTTTGCCACAGGTTGGTGTGTCAGTGTTCAGTCTGATGTCCTTTACAGCATACAGTTCACTTTTTGAAATCCTGTCCATTGTGGGCCCACCTAGGATCCCATCTAAACCATTTTCCTTTTGCTCAATGATGAGGCTTCATTTGGTATTTAAAGTATATTGCACAGTATAATCAGGACCGGTGCAACCACTAGGCAAACTAGGTGGTCAGCTAGAATGGCAAAATTTGTGGGGTGGCAGTGGAAATGAAAGGTCAATGAGAATGTACAATCAGTATCATAATATTCTCCTTTTCATGTAAAATAAAACTAATTATAAATGCAGAATTTTTGGGGGTGCCTAATACTTTTGCATCAGCTCTGAGTATAATGTTAACTAAATTCAGTGAGCGAGATGCATTGTTCTCAGAATGGCTTTCTAGATATATTAATTTATTTAATTTAATTTATCTAGCTTAATTTTGCAGTGCCCCCCATTGGACCTCTTGGATGAAAAAAGGTTGCAAGATCTGGTCATAAATTATTATTTTATGAGCTCAGTAAATAAGATACTAATTAATACAAGGAGGAAAATAGCATAGTTTCATGCTTGTAGATCTCTTTTTGTCTTAGGGAAGATGCCCTTCAAGCATCTGAGCTGGAAGAGAAAGGAGAACTTTCCACGAAGGAGAGGGAGCATGCTTGCTAGGTCAGTTTTTCTTGGTACTAGTAGCTCCAGCTATAATCTTTCACAAGACAAATCATAGTTTATATTATACAAGAGGGATATTAATTTTTGATATTTGCCTAATTTTTCTTGTCTGACCATCTGTATATATAAAGTCTTAGTGAGATTAATCTTGTGATATTGGAAATCCAGTTGGATGTTTTGAGTTGAAACGTGTATAAATAACTGAAGTAGTATCAAACCATAATCCAAAGCACTGGTTTACATTATAGTAATATATCAGAATCTTTCTTCTCTTTATGAGAGACATTTTATAACATTTAATGATTACAAAAATGTAGGCAGTGGGATGAAATTCCACATTAGGCAGAGGGTACTGCTGACGTAGGAAATTGCTTTTTGTAGCCACAGATCAGAGTGCTAAATCATTTAAGAATTGGTGCATATCCAAAATGCATCTGTTGACCCAGATTCAGTCCTCTGATAACAAGACTGAAGTGATTATTTTTCCAAGAACCCAATAGATTTTATCAACATTAGCACAAGGGCCAATAAATATTGTGAGATTTGTAGGGTACTGTAGTTCTTGAACAATGTATTCATGAAACTCCACTTTATCTTTGCTTATTTTTTCAATTTGTTTGACTATTATACAAAAGAGCTGAATTACAATAATAGTATCCCGAGAGGGAAAAGATCTTCCAAATAACCATCCACAATAATGTAGTGGCTCCTGAACAGTAAAAGTAACAAAAAGATCCCTAGAATGGATGTTGCTAATGAGAACTATTATTCAGAAATATAAGGAATCACCTTATTTTATACTTTTGGAGGAAAAAATATAACGGGGGAAGAAAGGAATTAAGATAACAGCGTTTATTCCCATGCCAATACAGGGTTGTTCCTGACATTATGTATTGTTTTACTGGTTTGTTCACTTTTGGGATAGGTTTCCACCACCTAAAATCTTATTTCCTCTAAGCCAACAACTCCCACAAAAATCCCTTTGCTGGGTACACTAATTTTACTGAGTATACACATGCTATTGTAGCACTAGTCTGGCATGGACTATCTATACCATGACTTGCAAAGAGAGAGTTGGCACTGTATTACCATTCCTTCACATATGGAAACATATTTCTGCCTCCCTGTTCTTTGTAGATATTGTAAGCTCTGTATAATGAGCGTACCAGATGTTTGCCTTTAGACAGAATTTGCATTATCATGGCTTCCAAGCTGCCAAGAAGGTCTGGACTCCAGCGGTGGGTTATTTCCTTACTGGAAGAGAAATGAGTAGACACAGGCATGGGATAGCTCATCCTAGCCTGTATTTATTCATAATATCTACACATCTGTAGAAATAACACACCAGATAGCAAAACCAGTACAGCTTATAACTCTTGGAGCTGTAGGAAGCACATGTGCTCCAGTCTCCAGACACTTAGTTTCTCACCAAAATCTACCGCAGGAACTGAGGTTCAACTCAATCTCTACAGAACCAGGCCAAAATAGCATTTGAAGGAAACTGCAGGAGAGCCCTTACAAGAGGGAAAATATCACGTGATTCTCTTTGTCAAATGTCCCCAGATTGTTCTGTTCTGGGGAGAAAGAGTAGATTTGCTGGCCTCAGATGATCCACAGGAAGCTGGAGGCAACCTAACGTTTCTGCCTTCTTTGCAGCTGATATTTTTAGATGCAGGAAGTGTGGGATTCATTAAGGTGTCTCCTGACCAGCTTTACCCCTAGAACCTGACTACAAAGAGGTTCACCAATGCAGGAAGGGTCTGGATAATGGAAAAGCCTTTCAGCCTGCATTAACTTGTCTGTTGCCTGGATCCCACCCTCATTCTCTCAATCTCTGCCCCCTTCCTTCCCACACAAATACCCAAATACCATAGGGTGTGCACTGCAATGCCAGGCAAAGGGGCATAACTCTTGTGAAGCTAGGGACAAATCCTAGCCATGCCATGGAAGATTCTTTACACCTATTTGTTGACCTGGAAACCTCCTTCCACTGGTAGTATTCCTGGACTGTTTCTTATGAAGTTGAGTGCAAAATCTGGCATCATGTTTGTGTATATACTGATCTCTTCCAGCAGTTGTCCCTAATTATACCCTGTAGGGTTGTTCCAATATTTGTGCACCTCTCCTCTTCTTCAACCTAATTAAGTAGGTGGTGCTCCATTTAACCAAAGCAAAGTAGTATTTCTCCTCAAATACTATAATAACTGGTCTGAAAACCCAACTCTTTAAACTCCAGTGCTACAGTAGAACATATGCCATGTTCTCTTGCATCTAACATGTTCACTGAACCAGGCTCTGTATAAAACTCAATTCATTGTTTTAAAACAATGAAGCTTTTTGAAAACTGTAGGGAAGAATGTGTATCTCTCTTTTTTTTTCCCCTCTCAGATGAATTTTTTATTCATGAAAGGTGGTGGTGGACTGTCAGTCGCTTATAATGAGGGGTGTGGTATAAAAACTGAGGGGTGGTCCTCTAGTTAGCAGATCTCATGTATTTTGTAGGTCAAAGAATGTGACATTAAATAATGTAACCAAATTAGTGATATGCCTGTCAAGCTAAAATAAATATAACATTACTATGTGACATGAATTATTACCTAATGAAGACTCTTCGTCTGAAATGCTTACTTTATACCATACCAGTGTTGGAATTTTCCACTTATATATCCTTGACTACTCTAATTGTATGCAATAATGTTTTTTACCATTCTTTAGTTTTGAATGAGCCAAATTCATATTATGTGAATGTTAAACACTTAATAAGGTTGGGTTTTTACCTTCACCTGGAAAGTTATTAAGTACCAAGGACTGAGCAAGTAAAAATAACTCAAGTATTATTCCGTGTTACTTATTCTCTTGTTATGAAGCCTTGGAAAAGTCAGTTAATTTCTGTTTCCCCAGTTAGCATCAATTACCACTTTGAATTAAGCAAGTATTAACATCCTTATTTTAAAGGGGGGGAAGAGAGTAAGGTTTAATTCAATATATATATATGCTTTGAATATATAAAAAGCTCCAGACATGTTGTAGGGCATAGATTTTGTTCAGATCATAAATGCTTTAAAACTTTGAAATATGTTCTCTTTATGCACAAACATAATGGAGATATCAAAAAAGCAGGTGCATTAGAAAAGCCTAAATGGGGTGTTTATGTATATACATAAAGCTTCCTCTCTTTCTGTGTAAACAGCCAGCTGTGTATTTTCTATTTCACGGATCTGCCAATGCTTTTGTTCACTTAAATAAAGTGCAAGTTCCAACTCCATGAGATCTGATTTCTGTTTAAACTAGATTTGTATATGGTGACCATCATAGTTGGGGAGCTAACCAAGAACTAAACAAACCCCAGTGGCAATATTCTTCCTCTTTCTTCCAAGCAGCCAGTGGAGAATAATTTTCTTAGACTGTTTGCTTGTCTTTCATGGTTGTGGTTGTGTGTAAGAACTTACTGAAAGAAAATAAGATGAAGAGATGAGTTTCTAATTGGTTTGCTGAATACCCCTTCTGTTTCTGGATGGTCGGGTAGAAGTGGAAAAGAGGGTATTCTGACGTCTTTACTTTGCAAGGAGCTGCATTCCTTTCAGATATCAGTTGTGGCCACAGTGATTTTTTTGTCACCCTGAATCTGGATTCCTACCATTCATGCGGTTACGCCGTACAACTAATACAGAATGCAGTTGTCCATCTATTGAGCAGTATTTTCTGAAGGTAATAGATTACACTGTGCTCTATAATCTTCGTTGATTATCAGTGGATTTCCAGGTAAAGTTAAATGCCTTAGCCAAGATCATTCAGCAATCTAGTGGAACAGTAAGGTTTAGGACAAAGAGCCTACATGTCCTGATTCCCTGTGTACTAACAAACGAGGTGCATTGGATGCATACCTCATTATTAATGCTGTATTAAAGTAGACAAATTACTTTAATTCATGCCCAAACATAATGAACTTTTTACATTGATTTGAAAATTCTGCTTCCAACTTGTTGGCTGAATCTCGTGTAGCAGTGTCTGGCTCCTAATAGCAGGAGTTAGTAGTGACTCCAATTTGCACAGCAGCAATGAACTCTTTGTCACAATGAAGCATTTTGATCAGATGAGCTCAGCTGAAAAATGAAAATAAATTCTTCCAACTTAGAAAAGGTATCATCTTAGTTACAGCTGGGTCAGGTCAGAGCTGAGTGGGTATTCTAAGTAATTCCTCTGTGGAATTATTACTATTACCATAATAATATCTCAATGGGATAAAAACAGATTTGTACTGATAGCCTTTCACTTTTTATTTGGAAAATCATTACAGTTACATTCTCAAGTTTTATGGAAGAAAGATAACGCCTGCTGTAGGAGTCTAGAGAAAAGTTATTTCAAGGGGAAAACTACTGGAATATAAATTAGAAATATATGAATACCTTCATATTAAGATATTGGAATAGATATTATTTCATATTTTGGCACTGAAAACTTCTTTTCTTAAATTCTTTAGTGAACAAACTCAGACTAAAGATCTGTAGGAACATTAGAAAATTATGTAACACTGGTATCTTTACCCTTGCATATTGATATGTGTGTACCATCCTTTCTAACACCCTTTTATTTTGCTGCATCACTAATGTGAAAGTAGTTGTGAACATGGTGGTAAATTGAGCTCATTGTCCACATCCTATTACAGATGCATTCTCTCTTGAACAATTTCTTGGTATGAGTGCTTTGATTGTAAGTCCTTTTCAACAGAAATGCATTGTCTAATTGCTATGTATCCTCTACCACTGTCCACTTTTCTTTATATTTACTGCATTTGAATCTTATCTTAGCTTCAATTTAAAAAAAGAAAAGAAAAGAAAAATTCTTATATTTCCCAAAACCCCATCTGTTAGAACTGTTTGCTCAGAATGGCTTCCACGATTCAACCCAAGTGGTGTTGCTATATTTCATGGTGGTGGATATCCACCTCTTTATGTAAAGTACTTTGGAATCCTTCAGAAGGAAAGGTATAAAGTTATTTATTGTAAGTTTTAAAAAATGTTTAATGTAACTGTGAGTTTCCATGCCAGACCTCAACATTCTGAAATTTTGTTTCTAACCATTTCTTCTCTACATCAATTTCTTTTGGAGAAAGGGATGCTTCAATTTTTCCGACTAAATGTATGAAGGCAAATCAACCCTTAAACTTCTAATCAGTCCATTCATTTGGTTTTAATCTCTACTGTATAAACCTGAGATCATGGGTGATAGGACACAACCATTTCAATTAAATGTCTTGTACTTTATTTTTTTGGCAAGAGCTTTGCATAGCTAATAAAGACAGGATTACCCTACCTGTACATAACTGATTTGTGTAACTTCCAGATCATCATACCAGATACCATTATTCTCTTTGAGCTATCTAAGAGCATGCTGGTTTTAGGGAACAGTGAAACCAGCAGGTAATTGTGTTGATTGACAGAATGATTTAAAAAACAAAAAAAACCAAACAAAAAAAAACCCTAACTAAATACAGTGTTATCTGTGAGGTTTTTTCAACCTTTTATAAATCTTTTGGATTAACTTTCTTGACTGTGCTTCGTATCAGCCACCAGCATTATGAAGAAAACATATTTCAGGGAAGTGGAAGTGTCATGCTGCTTTCATACAAATGTGCTTAATATTCCTTCTTATGTGTGCTGGCATTAGTTGAAATAAAACCAGTGTTATCTTTTTTTTCTTTTTCCTCCCCTGAAAGACAAGCAGAGTTCACAGCTCAGCATGTCTAGGTAGTTTCCTTTGAGTAACTTTAAACATTAGAAGCCAACTCATGCTTCTTTTCTGCACTGATAAAGAACACTTCTCAGTTTCTCAGGGGCCTGCCATTAATTAGACCAACTTATTGGTAGCATATGTTGATTGAATAAATGGTTTATTTTCTTTAGCACAAAAGGTGGCAAGGAAATCAACAAGTCTTCTATGATATGATAACTTTTCTCCTTTCTTGTGCTGGAACTTCTCATACCAGCCAGCATGTGTGTGCTGGCGGCAGCCTTCTGCAAACGGAAATAGTGTGCATGACATTCTAATTGTTGCCAGCATCCAGTAAAATGGCTCTTATCCAGTGCAGTGGGATCAACTCTTAATTCCCCCCGCCCCTCCCCTTTAGCTAGGAAGTTTTTTGATTGTTAATAGTAATTGTTCAAATAAATTACAGAAAGAAGAGGCATGGCTGCTG
The DNA here is from genome assembly GCA_007922155.1 of Mesoclemmys tuberculata. Lineage (NCBI taxonomy): Eukaryota > Metazoa > Chordata > Testudines > Chelidae > Mesoclemmys > Mesoclemmys tuberculata. Next base: position 3,866,899 of record ML675631.1, read on the forward strand.
GGTCTTAATTTATAAAATACTGTTTTCATGTTATTTATACAATACATTTTCCCTGCAAAATGTATGGTGTATAATTGCTATCACTGTTCACCCTGGAAGTCATGTCATTATTCTTTATCATTCTCTTGTATGAAAATTGTTCTTACACCATCAACTACAAGAATTGCTGTTGTGCATGGAGAGGTACAGCATTTCAGTCCTCTTCCTCTGAGGGACTACTGCTATTTCTCTGAAGAGCTTACAGTCCTGCCTCACATTTGTACAGCGCCTAGCATATAGCTGTTAAGATCCTAGTCTGAAAATCTGGAGGCTTTACGCAAGTGATTTTGTATAGCAACAAATGTACATTGATTCATTTTCCTAAATTAGGAATGACAAGCTCCATATTCCATTTGCGGGGGAGGGGGGAGGAGGAAGGATTTTTGTTATAAATGTTCAGAGAATGCTGTTACTATACTGTTGTTACCAGCTTTCGATTACTTGCATTTAGTGTTTTAAAGCAAAGTATTTTCCAGTCTTCTAGAAAACAAATGTCCTGGACGTTTTGTAAAATAAAATCTTACTCATTCGTAAAATATAAATTAACTGGAGAAAAAAAGCCTGATTACACCTTAAGACTGGTGTCAGTTTTTGATCCAAACACAAATGCAATACAGATTCTGAATCACAATTCCGGCTGCCTTACTGAAGGAATGAGGTTGTGTCTGAGTTTGCAGCACTCTCAAAGGGGCAAACACCAGGGGAGAAGTCCTCATCCCCACTCTAGGCCCTTTATGATGTAAAAAAGGATTAAAGCAGCATAAATTCATCCTAAAAACTTCATATCCAGCTGAGGAAGAAGTCCCCTGGTGCAGGAAGTGCAGAAGATGGCCACTGGAATGGGTTACCTAGGGAGGTGGTGGAATCTCCATCCTTAGAAGTTTTTAAGGCCCAGCTTGACATAGCCTCGGCTGGGATGATTCAGTTGAGGTTGGTCCTGCTTTGAGCAGAGGGTTGGACTAGATGACCTCCTGAGGTCCCTTCCAATCCTGATCTTCTATGATCAGGTTGCATTGTGAGGAACTCCCTGTAAACTCTGGCGGAGGTGGTGGGATTGGAAGCAGGAGAGGGCAGTACCGCAGAGGTTGAGGGCAGCACTGTGGCCCACAGGGCAGCCCAGACAGGATGCCATTACATAGATGAGTCTCAAGGCTGTCAGTAACACTAGGGCCTTTCCGGACCCCAAAAAAGCCCAGAATGGGCAGGGCACAAAAATACCAAAAAAACACCTTGGCCTACCCTCCTCCTAGGGAATCTCACACCATTAACCTTGAGTCTCTTCTTAAGAGTGATTCAGCCCAAGCTCTTGCCTGAAGCAGTTCCAAGAGTAATTTCATCTAACACAGCTCCATATCGTAACAGAACTACTCTCTCTCCTTGGTAAAGATATGAGAGCTCCTGAGCTTTCCACTCTTCCAGCATATCTTCCATATTAAGGTTTGAATGGCAGCAGCCTTTCAAGGAAGAAAGAGGAGGATCCCTTGAGGTAGCAAGGTGCACCAAAATGTCACCACGTTGTCCAGCTAGTTTATCTGAAGATTTTTGGACCAGGAGTCATAGACTGGAACAACCTGTCTTGACTGATTATACAGAACCCTAGTGCTGGTTGGGGGAAAAAAAGACATTCATTATTGTGATGAGCGGGGTAGAAGAACCATGTAGAAGAGAAAATGTGATGCTTTGATTGAAAAAATCTTAACTGTGAGGAAAGCATCCACTTTCCCTTTCCTGTTGTGTTGCTGGGAGACTTAGCCATTGTCTACACTGGGTTTCTGCCACTGGTGTAGCTCCACTGAAGCTAGTCTAGATATGAACTCCATCAGTTTAAGCAGCCCATTACAAATCAGACTTACCTCAGTTTGAAACCAGAACAAACGGCATCAGTACAAAGAGTGCTGCACTGAAATAAAGTGTCAACCTTAGGGGGCTGCACCTGCCCGGTTACACCAGTAGCTAAACCGCCATTGTAGACACCACCTCAGGCACCACTGCTCAGAAACCCATGTTAGAACACCCGAAACATCATCTCTCACAATGGGGCCCTGGTTATGCTGGAACCCGTAGATATCTCCATAATACAAATCAATGATCTAAGGTGATAACTCAGATCAAAGGAGAGCAGTTAGTGATGCAGATTAGCTAATTTTTGTTTGTGCTCTCTCTCCTGGTTTAAAAATACATTTAGCAGTTGAATATGTGCAAAGAATTATTAATAGACTATATAAGAAGTGGTAGGAAATCAACAAAGTAGCATGAACTAGTTCAACAAAAAACACTCTCTTGTATTTTGGCTTCTACTGAACAGAAAAGATTCCAAGAAGTTGACACTAAACTGAGAAAGCTGTTCTCCGAACTGCGTCTTGTGGATGTTCTGTACTGTTCTTTTCTGCAAGACAGTCAGCCTAAGTACCTATGCTCATTTGCCCAGCAATCAAACTACATCAACTTATCGGCAGATAAGTCTGCTCAATGGTCTGTGGGAATGTTGATGGGATGGGAACTGAGTTACTGCAGAGAATTCCTTTTTGGGTGCTGGCTGGTGAGTCTTGCCCACATGCTCGGGGTTTAGCTGATCGCGATATTTGGGGTCGGGAAGGAATTTTCCTCCGGGGCGGATTGGCAGAGGCCCCGGAGGTTTTTCGCCTTCCTCCGCAGCGTGGGGCATGGGTCGCTTGCTGATCGATTCCCTGCAGCTTGAGGTCTTCAAATCTCACTTTTGAGGATTTCAATAACTCAGTCATGGGTTCAGGGCTGTTATAAATGTGTAGGGGTAGGGTTTTGTGGCCTGCCTTGTGCAGGAGGTCAGACTAGATGATCATATTGGTCCCTTCTGACCGATGAGTCTGAGTCTATGAGTCTATAACCCTTTAGTTGCTGAATTAAATGCACACTGCAAATCATGTGTCATAGCATTCAGGGCTTGGCCTATACAGCTAGATTTAGAGCCAAAACTCCAGGCATACCTGGTAAAATATGAATGCCATCCATAATATCAATTCAAAGGTAGCTAATGAATAGGATTTCACTGATTGGCTGCTCTCAGAAAAGCAAGAAAGGATAGCAGTAAAGCACACAAAAATGACTGAAAATTGTATTTACTGTTACCGGAAAAAACACTGTCTTAAGACCCCACCAATTTGAAAAGTGGCAGTCCCTTTAAAGGGGAATTGCTTTCAACCAGGGGGTCCTTTGGGGCTTGATTGTAAAACAGGAAATTTACATAATCATTGTCAACATGCAAAGTCCTTATTTTTCATGCATAAGTGGGCACATAAATGTTTAGTAAATAGGGCCCAATGTGAATTTTTAAAATTCTTTCCGAGTCACAAGTGTGAAATATTATAACATTGTTGGTATGTTGTGATTACATTTAAAGCAATTATAGCAGGTGAAAAGCTATTGTCTCCATCTATAAAATAGATATGCAACCATATGCATCCAGAAGAGCAACCTTATCAAGGGAATGGCTATGTATATGCACTGAGAAAATTAACATATTGTCAATGTACACCTTGTACATCTCATGGCTTCTAGCGACAGTTTAATAAAAACAGGTGCTTTTTCCATATGCAAAGTTCAGCAGCCATAAAGGAAATATGTGCAGTGTGTTTGCATTTCATTTTTACATATCTTGTCATTAAATATGTGCCAAATTTCTTGGAAATAACTCACTTGGGCAGTGAACCACACTATTCAGTGATCTGCAGATATCACAAAACAGAAGGCATAGGCATTTCATTCTCTCTTCAAATTGGCATGGTTTTCCATTTCCCTCATGTCTTGCTGAGGCTGGGCAAATTGACTCTCACTGCTTCACATTGCATTACTATGCACCAGGTCAAAGTATCAACTTTTTTTAATATCAGATGGGAGATTTTAGGTGGTGAATATTAAAATCAGAACAAATTTAGCAGAAGTGCTGTCCCTGTAGAAGGTCTCGAGGATTTCCCTCTCAATAGAATTCATTAATGAATTCTAGAAATATAATCAATTTGATTTTACTGTTCAATCCAGAATCCATCTTGTATATCTTGAGGGAGTATCTGACATGATGTAGGACCCAGATCAGGCAACCTGTCCTTGGGGTGCCCAGTGAAACCACAGCAGTTCCATGTCAGGTACCCTCAATGTCAGTGATGGTGGGGGCAGGATTTGCTTCCAGCCATACAATGAGTTTTCCATGTTCCTCTTTTTAATGTGCTTAAAAGACAATCTCTCTTGCTCCACCTTAGGTCACTAAGGTGCCTTCATTGACTGGGAGGGATGGAGGAGGTTAATCAGCGGGGAGGCAGGCAGCTACAATTTGCCCTACTGGAGGGATTCTGCCAGGAAGGGCTGCTGTGCAATCTCCATGGGGCTCCATGAGACGAGCCCCTTATGAACATTCCGTCTGGGAAACAATCAACACATCTCCCGATGGCCTGGTCTTATCCACCTTTGGGGTTTGCTGACTGGTTCTTGGCTCTTGGCGGAACAAGGCCACAGGTCCAGGCAAACTTCTGCCAGGGTTGTGCTGGCGAAAGCCCTCCATGCATAATAGAAGCATATACTTATGATGTTAGAAATGGAAGAGGCCTACTATATTATTTAATCTGTCTCCTAGTGAACCATTTGCTAGTGTTTTTGTCACTGTAGTTTTAACTGTTTCAAGCAATGGGGTTCCCACCACTTCACATTAGCGGACAATTGTCCTGTTGTTTATTTGCACTTTCACCACTAGATCATGAGACAATTATTTCTGATAGCATAAATCCTTGGTTTCATCCTAATATTTCTAGTTATACACACTTGAGCTATGCCAAATAAATCCTCACCTCCTCTGGATGCTTTAAAATACTTGTAGTTACTATCTACATGTTCACATCCTGGAAACCCAAACTCTGGGACATCCCCATCATTTCACCCACGCAGCTGTTCGTTTGTCTTACAAATGAATTGTACTATTAGGGCTAAGCCCAGACAAGTCCAGAGCCATTTGTGTTTAATATCTAACCTTTTACTTTTCTGATTAATTCAAAGTGAACACAGTTGTATAATTCATCTCCTTTGTGAAGAATTCTCTACTTTGTTGCTAACATTTATAGAAAAGATATTAGTTGTATTCGTAACAATTAGTTCATTTCCAGATTTAACGCATGCCATTTGGGTTAGCATTTTTGCTCTGATCTCAATGTGGTGGGGTTCTTGCATTCTCACAGTAGATATATATTTTCAAGGGATTGGATTTCCTGCATATCTAACTCTGATAGCAAGGGAGAGCTACTGAAGTGTGGTGTTGACCGTTTAGAAAATTGGATGGCAGACAACAGGAATAGCTAGGTGGCTTTTTTATGGACTTGGAATGGTTGGTGTAGGTGGCAACAAAAGGAATTGAGTGTATCTTTTAGCTGATCAGAAGATTTAACACTAGTAGCTTCAAATCTTCTTTTGCTGGTCAGAAGAAGATTGTGTAATCTCTCTAGCATGCAGATGCTGAACAACAACAACAACAAAATTACTGTTACACCTTTAATCTCTCTCTTTTCCTCTTTCTCTCTTTCCTTCTATAATCCAATCCACGTTCGCTCAGGAACTAAAAGTATAAAATAGAATTTGATGGAAGGTGAATGTCCACTTTCCAAGAACTAATTCTCTTCGAAGAGATTATCTGTATTACCAGGAAAAGCTACCGCTTGTTAGGTGATGTCTAGCAGCAGACACAGTTAAACCAATAAATAAATATTCCTAATCTCAGCACATGAGAATAAATTAATCAGATATTTACTGGAATATGACTGAACAGGGATTTAACAGGTAATCATCCATGCTTGATAATTTCAGTGATAGACAAATATTTCTATTTAAGAAAAAAAAAGGCGTCTTCCTAGAATATCAAACTCTGCCCTCATTTACACAACATGCAATGGTTTTGCATAAGAATTAAGTCAGGGTATAATTTATAAAAAAACTGACCAGTGGCAGCCAGGAACAAACACAGAAAGTGTTGGACTGGAGGAATAACCTCTAAGGGGCCAAAGCTGCAGTACTTACACAGCTAATACTCCCAGCAAAGTCTCTGGGTATGTCTATAGTGCAACTGAACACCTACGGCTGTCAGTGCCATGTCAGCTGATGCAGGTTCACAGGGCTGGGGCTCCACAGCTGTTTAATTACAATGTGTAGGCATTTGGCTTTGGCTAGAGCCAAAGTTTGGGGACCCTCCCCTCTCATGGCGTCCAAGAGCCTAGGCTCCAGTCCAAGCCCAGACATTTAGGCTGCAGGTTTATAGCCCCACAGCAAGCCCAGATCAGCTGACACAGGCCAGCCACTGGTGTTTAATTGCAGTATAGACGTACCCTAAGGGCTTTATGGCCAAGCCCTGGAAAGAGGTGGGGGTGGGGGAATACGTCTTCCATTGGCTTATAAGTGTGTATGTACGTGTATACATTTAACCCCAACTATTTACGTGGCAAAGCGCTGTGGAAAGTCTGTGTGGAGAACTGTAAAATGCAAAGATTACTTTTCTCCCAGGCTACAACCCAGCGTTCTAAATTAGATTATAACTCACACTTCTTGCTTCATAGTGCCTTTAGCAGCCCCCTGGCATTGTTCTAGCCACAAGATGCCAGCAAAATGGGAACTATCATTGAAGGATCAGTCGTAATTTTAGGTACCAAGTACGTGATTGGTCCAAAGAAGGGGGTGTTTACTGGGGCTCATATGTGAACATTTATGTCCATCTAACCCTCACCCATATACCAATATTCACATGGGGAAAATAATTCCTTTTAATGAGTGGCAAGTTTTAATATATAGACTGTTTGCATGAGTAAATCCAATCCATCATAATACATCACCAAAGATTAGCCTGCTTATGAGGCTGACATGATTTTAAAGGAAAACACCAAAGTGAAATGTATTTTCTAACTCTTAACTCCATAGCTTTGATCAAAGAAACAAAGCAAGATGTTGTTTTAAGACAAAACTAATGACTGAAAAAGAAGTGATGTGTTTAAAAATCTTGATCTGCTGTGGATAATGGTTGTAGGGCTTGCTACTGTGCTTTATTGAGCTACCATCTGCTAGTAGAAATTTTAATATTTACATCGCCAATTACTAGAATCTATGTCTAGTGAAGTCTTATATTCAACAAATATATTTCATATTGTTTATTGTGGAATACAAAGCCTTAAAATTTATAAGCATCAATGAGCAGTAAAATATAGGGACAAATGATTGACAGGGCAAGAAACAGACAGGTACTCTGTGTAATAGACTAAAACCAGCCTCTGGAAAAAACATGAAAAATGGAAATTAAAACAACTGAAAAACAAAGAGCATTTCAAATTTGTCTTAACTCAATTTTTATAGCTTTGCACACGTTGTTACTCAGCCAAAAAATGAGCATAATATTTTATGAATTTAATGGCACAGTTCTGTGTGCGCATGTCTTATACTCAGGATCAAAGTAAAATGAAAAATGGAAAAATAAAAGCTTAGCTTACGAGAGGTTTCAGGTCATATCTCAAGTATATTTGAAATGGTAACTGCATCAGTTCACCTCCAAATGATAGTAATATTAAGCCTTTATATACTTTAAAGTTTTATTTCTTACAAAATATAAGGAGAAAGACTCCATATATTCAGAGGAAACATTTTTGTTTTTTACGGGGTCATCTGGGAAGAAATACCATTTTCCCATTGAAACTTGGTAATGAATATTTCCATATGCTCTTCATTATATCTGGATGCAGGTACTGTTAAATCTTATCTGTTGGTGTTGATCATTTCTGAAGTCCTCTAATTTGTTTTCTGCATAGGCACTCTAGTTGTAAAGAGCTAGTAAACTGAAACAGTACTTAGTACAAACACTACATAACTTACTGTTTCCTCCAATATGCTAATGCACAGTCTATTTCCTCACAAGAACAAAACACGTCTGTTTCCTAGCTGACTATACTTTCACTGTTGCAGGATGACAATTCAGGGCCTTCCTTGATCATTTTAGAAGATGCAATTGGATGACAAAATGGACCCTCTCTGAATTCATTCCCCCTCCACATTAGTTTCATTAATTTTGTAAAAGAGCCACATACATCTCACAATCTTAGTTAATCAACCTTCACTGCTTTGACACTTGGACCTTCTATCAGTAAACACCATGGACATGTGCAAATTCAACTTGTATGTGAGCAGCACCTTTTAATAACTAAATTTGCAACTTTAAGCTCAACAGGTCCTCCATTTTACGTATTCTTCATCTGATAATGGGTTTATCTAAAAGTTTGGAATACAGGTGTGGCTAGGACAAATATCCAAAAGTTTGAGTCATCCTCTGAAGCGTAACAACACTTCTTGGGTCTGTAGAATTAGGATGGAAATCTCAAGAGGCTCTCTGACACTGAGCTTCTAGTCCTGCACGTGGATGTTGAAAAAATTTACCATAATATTTCAAACACCAAAGCTTTGATTTTGAATTCAGTTTTATGGTGAAAAATATATTCACTTTGGATTGTCCTCCCCCCCCAATATAATCCAGTCTATGAGATTATTAACTATTTTATGATTACACTGGTCTTTCCATATATTGCAGAGGTGGCTTACATTTCAGTGGGAGGGAAGTCATTCCTATAGTGTACGTGCAGATAGCAATCTGGATGTGAACATTACCAAAGTCTGGGACAGTTGAGGTCAGTGGCATCAGATTTCCAGTGTTCTTCTAAAGGCCTGTCTCCAGCAACAAATTTCCTCTTACTCTGAGTTCAATAAACTTCCTTTGTGTATCGCTATACACTCTCTCTCTCTCGCTCTCTCACACACACATTTTAAACATACAGGCTGAGGAAACTCACTATGGTAGTGAAAAGAAGTTTTCATTTAGTTTTTTATTCTTTTCTGTAGACTAGGGTGCCACATACATGTCTCATTTCTTAGTTTAACCATCTGTATGTAACTTATGATCTGCTTAGGACATGAAATGTGAAGTATGTGAATCTGTATGAGAAGGTTGGGCCCGTGGCCAAGGTGTTGACTTTTCTTGATGACAGAAGTACTTATAGATACAGGAAGGGCTTTGATGAGCACTTTGAAAAGTTGAATTTTAACTTTGGAATTAAATGTCATCTTTTTTTCATTGACACACATGCTTGTAATCATGGATTTTGTAGACTACGTCATTTATCATTAAAAGCCATTTTGACTAAATAGAATAAAATTGGTAAATCAAATTTTTCTGTGATCCTCTTAAGACAACATCTTAAGTGCTGGTTTTAAGATGGTAATTATCACTCAGTTGAACTTCATGTTTCATTACTTTATTGATTGAAAAAGTTGGTTTAACATGATTTTAGATACCACAGAACTGATCTTCAGCTGGGGTACAGTGTCTTTGCTCCAGGATCTGGCCCTATATTAGGAAGTGCAACTGAAATTTACTGCTTCAAGAAGGTTTCTGGTATAGGAAAAGATTTTTTTTTCCTTTGAAGTATTGGCTTTCACTTTCTGTGTACTGCACCTTTTAGCTTCCAAGCACATCCATGCGAGAAGAGTTAAAAGCTGTTTTGTTTCCAGATCTGTGCAATAAATTGGAGGGAGAACACTGGTTTCTCGAAGAGATGTCACTTTTGTTCTTTCTTGATGGCTTGTTGTCAATGTAAAATCTATTATCTCTGAAAACATTTCTTTGCTGTAGGAAAACTTAACATCTAACCCGATTTGAATATGAAAGAAAATTGTGGTGGACTGGGAAAAGCAAAGCATTCATGCCAATTTCCCAAATACTTATGTCTTCGCCAATGAGACATTCTGGGAAAACATGGTTGAGCAGCAGACTTTCCAAGTCTTCTGACTTTGGGACAAATTTTTTTTAAATGGATGGGTGCTCATGGACATTAATTAAATGCCATCTGAAAAACAAACCTGACTTTTTTCCACCTAACATCCCAAATATCATCCAGCCTGGGAAGATCCATATAACATTCAAAATTGACACAGAGGGCCAGTCAGCTCATTTAATTGGAAATGATACTAAAGAGAACAGGGTTTGTTCAAGTCATGGTATGTACTTTGCAAAGCCTAGAGGTCATAGGTAGCTGAGAAGAAACTGAAGGCATTGATCAACGACCTTCATTTTAACAGAAGACTTCTGAGACTTTTGGCCCACAACTACAAATACTTACTGCTCTGAGTAGTCCAATGGGTCTTGGTAATAAGTGGAGTCAGATCAGACTCCATTGTAAGTCATGACATGGACAAAATAGGCCCATCAAGAGCAAATTATCAGTGGAAGATTTAGTTACAGCTGCACAATAACATAGTGTGTTGAGACACAGAAGGAAAAGAAGCACCAGCCAATGGCAATAGTGAAGCAAAGCTAGGCATACCCTTTTGCAATGCTATGGTGTTTGCAGCACAAGTAAGATAATGAATAGGAGCAAAAGTTATGAAACCAGAATGTCCCTATTGCCATATCTGAAAGTACCCAAATCTGACTACATTTCATAGCTGCAGACTTTTCTCTTGCACAGTTCTGTCTACAATATTTAAATAAGCATGGTTAAAAACAGGAAAAAATGTAGGCCCAATTGCCCCAGCCTATTGGATGGCAAAAAGCAAACACATCCATGAGATTCTCCTTCTTCACCCTTACTGGTTTCCTTCCACAGGGTTCTTTGGACATTAGCACATGTCTCATAAACTCCATGCAACTCCAACTGAAGTCAATGGACACTTTGTTACAAAATTGAATAGAACATTACAAAAATTGCACCTTGATATATGAACACATGCAGTACAGCAATCTACACTGTAGAACATAATCATTCAGACCAGATGCTACCAAACAGAACATCCTGTAGCCCTGCTTTGTGTTGTGAATGCTTAAGAAATGTAAAATAACAGGCCTTTCTGACTATTTCTCAACACACTGTAGAGGGCTCACTGGAATATATAAACCTGTCATTTATTACTTTCTTGCCAATATCTTTTTTTATGATTTGTTCAACATGAATCCTAACGCAAGACCCCTAAGTGAGCCTCGATGCTCTGTCACAGACTGCACAATGTCTATTTATATGAAATGTCAGGATAAGAGTCAGTTCGGCAGCACTTTGTCTTTTTCAAAGGGGGAAAATTCTCTGGAGGACAAAGGCTTGGGATAACTAGAACATTAATAACATTTGTGAAGAGAATGTAAAAAATGAGAGGAGAACGACAGCATCGTGACTGAGCTGGTCGTCTTATATTGCCTGGAAAAGGAACTTAAAAAAGATACTGGGCCAGAATAACTTTTGTTGCACTTTTTGTGTAATCACTTAATGCCAGGCCAAAATGGGGGTGAATCATTACCATTTTCATTTAACCATGTTTTGTACCCTCTTTACACCAGGGTAAGTGACCATGTAAGATACAAGGCAATGAACCTGGCGCATAGTCTCTGGAATTTCTTGAAGCAGCCTGATCAATCACGCAGCGTTCCCTGATAATTGCCACCCGAGAGACATTTAGATCTCTTGAAACAGGCAAAATGAATGGCTTTTGCAGGCAGGAGAAGAGACTGCAGCAAGAGCATTTAGATTGGAAGAGTTCTAGCAGGAGAGCACAGTGAAAGAGAGACACTTGGATTGTTGGAAGGAAGCCCATTACTCACATACAGGATTTGTGACAAGGTGGAAGAAACCAGAAGCAATGAGGCTCTTTACCTGATCATGAGATTAAGGCTACCGTGCCTGGTGGGGAAGAGGCAGAATGGATTTTTTTCCCTCCCTGTGCTCTTGTTAGAATAGTAAAGGATTTATCATGAGCCTTGAGGTCAATGGATGAAGAGTTAGATTATAACTAAGAATTGTTACTACTAATGCTGCTACTTATGAAAGAGACTATTGGTAATAATTGGTTTATGATTGAGGCATGAAATGGGGACATATTAGGGCTTTGGACCCCACTCTTGCAAAGCTGAAGGTGGGATATTTATTAGTCTCACATAATCAGAACCTCATTTCTTCCATCGTAACCGAAAAAAGGCACTAGCAGCACTCGTCTTCCCATCACCAGGCCAGGTTCAGTTTAAAATGGCCTTAGAAGGAAGGGCCAGCACCATCTATCTAATTTATTCTTCGAAGTGTGTTTTAAGGCCAATTTGTCTCCTTTTATAGTGGAAAAAGGCTAAGAATAAAACCCAGTAACAACGATGAACTAAAGGCTGGTCTTTTCAAAAGGATTTTATTTGGCAAGTAAAACAAAACTGTTTTGGATTGGGGGAAAAAGCAATATGATTTTTATAGTCCAGCTATACACAAAAGGCAAGTTCTTTTAGGCTCTTTTGCTCCCAGTGAGGGCCAACTGAGAGCAAAATCTGCAAAACAAGTCATTTAAATATGATGTAAATAAACAGGATCATTTATTAAAATCCCAGGGTCCTTAATTTGGGAACAAAAAACAAAGATTTTGCCTTTAAAGGTCCACCCTGGACTTTTCTGTCAGATATCTTCAAAACAAATGAATATTTAAAATCAAAGGCAACACAGCATCGTCTTTGGAGACGAGTTAAGTTATTGGACAAATATCTTTTGTGAAGAACCATCCAGTATCTGCAATACCCATACGTTTCTTTCTTTAGCCTGGTATTTTCAAAGGGACCTGAAAAAGTTAAGTACTTTTGAAAATTTTATCCCAAGTATCTTAGATGCTTTTATTTATTTTTTAATTTATTTTTACTACTGCCTAACTCCTATAGAAATTCAGTGGCAATTGGGTGCTTATCTCCGTTAGATGCCCTTTGAAAATCCTGTTTTAACCCTCAGTTCCACTGCCCAAGTGTCTTGTAACTTAAATTCTGGCCTTTGACACTGGCCTGGAAAAATGTCAAATACATGGAAGCTATTCTGCATATTGCTTCCTTTGAAGTCCACAATATATCTGTGAGTATTTGGATCTCTTCTGCTAAGGATTTGCTGGACACACAACCGTACAAAAATGTGGCTAGATTTGTGAAATGTTATAAACTGGTCGTGCCATTGTTTTTTAGACAAAATTTGCCATTGCCCAAAAAACAATGGAGGCAGGAGGAATCACAAAACATTTTTTAAAAAATTGTTTCTATTGTGTCATTTTTAGTAAATAATAGTAAATAATAATCCTCATCACACTAGTAAATGGTTCTTTAGCTTGCAGTCCTATTTTAACTAATCATTAGCTTTTTCTTTGACAGACAATACGTATCAGCTGTGGGCATTAGAATTTTATATTTTAAAATATTAGAGCATGATAGTGCACTTAAAATATCATCAGTAATATGGCTTTATTATGTACCTTTGATGTGGTCTGTCTTCAAATGTTTCTCTCTTTCTGTAATATCACTCTATTTGAATACATTCTATAGTCTATAACCTTATGTAGTCTCTAATCCTGATAATATCATCGGAATTAAATTTCTTATGAGTTCTTTCATTACTGGCAACTACTGAGCTTCTTCTTTTTTAAAAAAAAACCCTATTAAACACTTCGTTAACAGTTGAATAACAGTTAGTAATAGGATTGTTAATGAGGGGAAAAAGACAGGAAAAAAAATCATAAAATGGGCTCTTCAATGCTACTTCAACATTTCTTTGCATTTTAGCTGAAGAAGATAGAAGCGTTGGCAGAAGCCCACTGATTAATTCTTCACAATCCTTTTCGTAACCTCACTGCTATTATGGAAACTGTTAAGGAAAAAAGTTATTCCAGCTATGAAGCCCCACCACTAACCCAGTCCAATGGTTTCATGATTAGCATGTTGCTAACTGGATGGGGAGATGAGTTTCCAAGTGACACAGGAAATATTTCTTGTTAAGCCAGCTAGAGACATGTTCTTCAATAAGGTGATGCAGTCAGTCTTGAAGGGAGAGCGGAGCATGGATGGATGAACCATTTCAGATTTTAAAAATAAAACCAGACTGATCTTTCACTTTAAACTCAAATTTTTGTTCCTTCCCTAAATCAGGGTTTGAAATACTTTCACAGCATGGACCATCTCTTCACATAGCATTTCATTGGCCACTTCCCTTCCCATTGTGTAACTCATCAAATTCCTGTGACCGTCACAGCAATCGATGATATAGAAAAGTGATTAAAAGAAGGCATTGAATGTGGTTTTAGCTGTCTTTTTAATGCAGTAGAGCAGCTGGCTCTGGGAAAGACCAGCACCATTTGACCAGTGAGTTTTCCATAAACCACAGTTTGAGAAATTCTGCCCTAAATGATTGATTGACTTTTTATGTCGGCCTTACTGTCTACACAGTATTGGACATATTTTCTAACAGGCATACAAGAAATTGCTTGCTTTTGCATGAGACCCCTTGATCATCTGACCCTGTCTTTTTACTGTACTTTATGGCAAGACTTGTAAGTGAACTTTTACGATTTTTGTCTGTCTAATACTGTCCATTTTTAGTATACTTTAAATCTTGCAGTTTACCATACAGATGAGAAACAGCCTATGAAACACATTATATGCTATTAAAAGTGGACGTTATACTGCTGTCCTTCAGAATTGCATTATCTTGGCTTAATAAAGTCTCTCTTAATCCTCTGTGGGCCTGCAGCCTTGAAATTTGGCATCTTGCTTTATGCAATGCTATCATTTTATAGTTGCTTAATAAATATTTCATTCAAACAAAAGTAAAATCAGTCCTAACTTGATCTTCTTTTCTTTTGAGAGGCTTTAAATTTTTTGGCATTTTTTAATTAAAAAACAAACCTTGAGTCTTCCAGCAACCCTGAGTTCAGCTTACAAAGCTGTGCTATATTCATACGGTAACTCGGACAATGGGACCCTGGCCTTTAGGCACAACCATGATATAATAACAAAGCAAATAAAATTCTCTTGGAAACCAGCAGTGGATTAAAAAGCTCATAAAGTCTTATCTCACAGCAGGAACATACCAATGAGTTTTACAGGAGCTCAGTAAGTGTTGGACCCTGTACGTGCTTTTCTTTGAGGTAGGTCTAGTACTACTGTATATTTGATTGCTCCTTTTAGAGCTATTTTACAACTTCTGAGACCGCTGTGTCACCCTCTTGCCTGCTGGTGTGTTATGATGCAGCTGGGGAAAGCAAAGCAATTGAGGATCATCTATTTACTGCTATCTAGGCCTTTCTCTGTGATTTGCTCTATGAATCTGGAACAGTTGTCCTAGAAGGCAGCAGGGTGACAGTGGTCTTCAGAACAAAGTACACAACCCGCTTCTCCAACTGAGCATTCACACAATAATACTAATGGAAAACGCACACACCAAACTTAGATTACAACATCTCACAAACACCTGACCTGGCAGGGTAGATAGAGAAGATAGCTGTGTATGAACACTATGGGGTAGGACCCAGATCCTCAAAGATATTTCGATGGCTATCTTCCTTTGATTTCTTTGGGAGTTAGATGCCTGCATATTTTTCAGGATCTAGGCCCAGAATGTCAGCTCCTCCAGACGGGTATATCTCCACTGATTTCAATGATGCTGTACCAATTTACATCATCTAAGGAATTGGCCCTATAGCTTTGTGCAATATTCAGATCTCATGCTGCTAAGGAGCACATTTTTCAACAAAGATATACAGGAAAGGCCATTCCGGAGGAAAATTTCCAGGAAATAGATATCCTTGCATGTCAGCATACATATGCTAAGCACTGTGCTATCCAAACGCCTTATTGCTGCCTTGATATGTATTAGGTTTTCATTTGAATAGCTAGGTATCCAATTCTTGTGTTTGATCTCAGAGTGAAAATAGCATTTTATTTCTATTACAGTAGAACCTAGAAACTGTCTGCAAGAGGAGGGCCCCAGTGTGTGCCAGGGGCTGTACAAACAAATAGTGACACATGGTCCTTGTTCTGAGAATCTCATAATCTAAATAGGTGACATAAATGGTGGATGGGGACCCAGAAGCATAGAGAGGTAATTAGTGTTTCAAGGTAACACAGCAGTCCAGTGCCACTTCTGGCATTGGGACCCAAGTCTCCTGATCCTCTGTCCACAAGGCCTCACAATTTTATCATTTGGAACCACTGATTTACAAAGCTTCCAAACAAAGGTGGGAGGGTGAGGGTATCAGTTCAATACACTTCCCTAACCTGGTTAGGCCATCTGGAATTTAATCCTGAATCACTTAAACAATATAGGCTAACCTTTAGTAATTAAATAATTAAATTGTGTTTATTAGTGTAACAAAAAGTCCCCAAAATCCAATTTATCACTGAGACAGACATATTTTTCCCATCTTTAGAAGAAATAGTTTTCTTTTATTAATATAAAACCACAATGTCATTATGTCACCCATGCATCCCCCTGTGTAATTACCCCATTTTTAAGATAAATCCATTGTCTGGGGAAGCATCCATCATGGATGTCACCCTTAGCACATAAGGTGAGACACTAAATGGACACTTTTTACTAATATTAATTTCTATATAGTCATCAATTCTGAATAGACTATCCATTGTGCTCTTTGACAGAGACAGGCCAATGACAAAGATTAAATTTTCCATTTCTGTGGAAGCGGGGAATCTGCTTTGGAAACTGCTCTTTAAAATTTTGCTTTTGTGGTCTGAGTATATTATATTAACCTACAACTTGTTCGTTCCAAACTCTGATCAATTATATCAGAAAAAAGAGAGTTTGCAGATTGACCTTTGGTTTCAAAGAACAATAAAAAATTTAAAAAACAAAAAACTTTTTCTTATTTAAAAGCCAACCAACTAGAAAGTACTCATTTTTGTCTTCCACACACTGTGCTAATCTTGCACTCCAAGGACCTTTTCTGGTTCTTATGCCAAGAGTATCTCAGATTCTCATGCAATTCAAATGACAATTCATAGTGCTCTTTAAATTATGCAGCATTGGTATTCTCAGAATATACTGTGGGGTGCATCTTGGGAAATTCAGTAGAGATAGTACAGTCCTCATCAAGGCTCCAGGGCCAGCAGCAACTTTTACATTACTTCCAAAGACAACTAATCTCTACTGGGGGCAGAAAGTCTGTATGTAGATTTAGCTTTCTTATCTTGGGCTGAAAAGCTGGAACGTCACTTAGCCCCAGGGATACATTGGTATCATATCCAGATATGGAGGTAGCACCAACATCAGAATATTCAGCATGGATAGGCTGTAAAGATGTTCCACAATTTATCTGGATACGATATTCTTCATGCTCTGCACTTTAACTGTGAACATAGTTTTAACAACTGTTAAATTTTGTTGACCCTAGGGCTGCACGCTGGTGGTGGGTAAAGCTAGCTAAAGAGGTAGATTATGTTAATACAGCTGGTTAGTGAAGTTATATGGAATCCATCTGCATCAAAGACATTACGTAAATAGAAGAGAATGGGACCATACGCCAAAGCTTACTGAAGTCATTCTTCTGACTTTTGCGGGCCGTGGATCAGGCCTATTACCCTTGTCATTTCCCATGTGCCATTTACCACTTTTTTTAAGTGTTGCCTATCCAAGGCTGTAGGTGACTCTGCTATAAATTACAAGTAAAATTAAATGGACAGCAGAACATACAATTCCTCCCCTGCTCAAAAAAAAACAAAACAAAACCGAGAAAAGCCCTATTCTGCAGCAGGGCTCACACACAGATGCGCCAGCCTGGCTGAATGCCTTAAAGGTTAACAAATCTAAAATACTTCCAGCATGTAAAATGCTTCCTGATGGTGGCACAAACTCATTTCTTTAAAAGAACAACGTGAAATTATTCATAGTTTGCTCAAGATAAAGATTCATACGCAGGAGTCAATCTGAAAAAAATCAGTATTTTAGTCACAACAAATGACAGGAAACGGAGTATCAGGAAGCTAAAGCTGTGACTGGCTCAAAGACCAAATGAAAACATGATATAGACTGTTTTACAGGTGCTAATTGCATAGCAGCTCCTACAGTGACAGTATAGCTGCTCTATGTTTGATTACATGTGTTTATCACAATTGTTATAGCAACACAGGAAGACAAATACATTAAGAGCCACCTAGTTTTGAAAGTTTAAATCAAATAAGGTTTGTCTGCCCTTTGGGTGGAATAAGTAATGAACATTAATTCCTTCCAAGGCAAGGAAGGTCATGCAATGATCAAGTCCATTATCTTCCCCCCAAAAAAGTAATCTTCAGAAGTGGTTGAAAATGTATAGTGACTGATCAGAAAACACTGCACCATTTAAAAAGGGAAAACACAGTTGTTAGTTGGTGATCAAAAGTATGGACTAGCATATTGAAGGCCAAGAAATAGAGGATGTTAGATCTCTGTCCCTGGGGTCCCAGAAGCATATGGGCATTTTCTGCTTAACCCTGTCCAGCAGCTGGAAAGTATAATCTGTGTGGTAAAACAGGAAAGTCTCTTCATACGTGATCCTGAATTTAGCTGAGTAAAGCACAGTGGCATTATTCTCGTACTGAAAAACTGGCTTGAGAGTTGACAATTCTTTTGTCCTATTGTGGGTAGATGGAGTGAGATAAGTGCTCTATTCCCTTTTTTTTTTTCTTATGTCACTTACTATTTGTCCTTTACCTCTTCTTTCTGATATCACTGCAGTCTGTGTTCCCAGTGACATTTGGTCCCCGCTTTGATCTATTTGGAATCCAGTAGTAGCCTTTTGCATAGAAAAGGTTAGACATACATACAGCCACAACCCAGAGGAGATCTTAGGCTAAAAAAAATCAGTGTTATGCTGCAACAGGGATTCTCAAATGCTGATATTTTTAGCCAAAGCAAGGGTTTCAAGGCTGATGGTCAGACACAACTGCTTGCTTAGTGTCGTCCTTGTTATTGGGCTACGTCTCTTTTTTTTTAATCCAGTCTCTCCCTGTTCACCCTCTACTATTCATTTTAGGATTATTTGTTCTTGGTCAAAGTTTTCTGTCAATTACTTCTTGAGTAAATATACAGCAGGCAATAACTGGCTTTCACTCCCTAATGTACAGTGCTCATCATGACATGTTACAAGAACTCAGGACCATTCACATATTAGCATTCTGAGAAATGACTTTTCTAGATGGAATTGTGGATGCATGCATTATTTGAACTGGGACTTGAAATTTTGTTGCATTGCACTGGGTCTTCTTCATGGAAGACTTCAGCCTTTAATATGGCCACTGCCATGTAAAAGAAAAATTAAACATTCTTCAGTGAAGCATTTTTCCCATCACCAGCCAAATGTTAAGCATATCTGTTACTCATCAGATCTGGACTTTTTAAAGACTGAACAATTATTAGAGATGATAAAATACCATAAGGCTTTACATTATTTCCTGTTGATGAATAGAATGATTTTCCACCATCTTGCACCTAGTGTAACACATACAAGATGAAAGCTGATATACCGGATCAGACACTTTAACAAGCATTCTGATATGGGAGCATTTTACACCCATTTGCATGGGTATAAAATGGCTGGGCAAGGCAGTGATGAAACAGGCCTACTGCCAGGTCTGCATGTCTTTCAAGCCACTTCAATGATGAATTTAGCCAAAAAAGATGGGACTTGGAGTTTATATCTTCATACTCCACTTTACTAAGGCAGCTGTAGGTGCAATCTCAGTATAAAATTAAACATTTTAACCTAACAGTCAAGTCTTTCAGAATGTTATTTTTCCCCTTACAAAAAAAATGACAACCGTTTATCTTTGTTGTCATCAAAAATGTTCAGACGCTTTCCGCAAATGTTTCCACTGAGTCTAAAAAGCTACTTTCTGTCAAATGTTTTGACAGAAAAATTTTGACCGGCTCTACATAAGAAACCTTTCTGAACAGTATTGAGCATATGACACTTTCTCAGCAGATTGTTCTCAGTTAATGTCTGTATCCAGTCCAGTGGCAAGGATTAGGAAGTCTATCTAAACTCTCCTTTGCATTTCTTTCCACGCCTTCTGAGAGTTTTGAGTAAGATTAAAATACTTTAAACAACTGTGGATATCCCCCATTTCATCACTATCTGCAGAACACTGCTTTAGACCAGTCTTTTAATGAGTTCCCTTCTGTGGCTATCCCTGCAACAACCATTGAAGTATTTCTAGACTGATTCCATAACAGACTTGCTAAACAGCAGATAATGCATATATTACAAAATGCTGTGGAAAGGTGGGTAAGCTTAATTATCCCTGAAGACCACTGTTGGCTTGTTTTGTACATTCCTTAGCAGAATGGGGAACTTTATCTTGATTAAATATGCTTACATCAGTACTGAATAATAATATAAATTCAAACTTGTATGTGTTTGGGGTTTCTATTGGTGGAAATATTCTGACTGTTAAGAATAAGCACTTGTGGCTTTACCTTCCTCCTCAGCTTACCACAAGCTATGAAGTGATGAAACGAGTGAAAGCATTTCTGATAACATTGTTATTCCTCAATCATGCCCTCTCTGAGTTCCAGGGAATCCCAATGATTTGTGGTGCCATAACTTAACATTCTTTTAGAGCAAGAAGGCATATAAATAGACTAAAAATAAGCTATAAAGGGAAGAAATCTGCATTTTTATTATCATATTAGTGGCAGTATCCTTAATATCACAATATATTCAGGTATAAAATATTATGTCTCCTCTGAGGGCTCACCTTTGTTTCCTACATCTTAAAAAGCTCTTATGCATCACATCAAGGTTTATGTGCACTTTTGATGTACGCAGTCTTAATGAATGAGAGGTGTCAAAACAGAAAAAACCCCACCTGTTGTGTGGTAGGTATTCTGCATGTTAGTGTCCAGGTTTTTTTTAAGCTAAGGTAACAAATTTAACTCATATGCAAACTAACAGAAAAATATTATGATTTTCTTCTTTTCCTGCTTTTATAGGCACCAGGCAAGATATAGCTTTTCTCATTGCTCTGGTTACAGTCAATGAAACGGATAAATTCCTGCATAGTCTATTCATCTATATTTTGTTCAAGCAAATTGAGACACATAAATATTGTCTTAAATTTAGTATTCGAAGCATCTCCCAAATGTGTTTGTGTAATCTTGACACAGTGTCTGGGTTCTCTTCTGTACAATAATTTCTCACCAGTGTGCAGCCTTTGAGGGTGGGGGGAAAAATCACTCTGGAAGGGACTACCATTGCTTTGTGACAGGTTGACCTACAGTAGACAACCACCTCAAAAGGACATTAGTCACAAAGTTGGCTAGGCACACTATTTTATTAGAAGAAAAAAAAATAATAACAGCTCTACTTGAGTGCAGATCTTTTCTTTAGTACTAATTAGAATCACAATCCATCATGCTGGAAAGTTTCTATTCATTTTGGTGATTGGGGACATGACAAATGAATCTCAGAATAAATGGGATGTCAGGGCAGAGCAGGAGATGGATGTGTTCTGCATGGGATGAGTGTAAAAAGTACAGTTAATGTTGGCAACCAGCCAATCCCATCACCTCATGCTGCATGGGTTGCTCCCAGGCTCTGACCAGGGGTAAAACACCAATAAATGATTCCCCTCACCTCCCATTTATTAGACAATGAACACCTTGTCAGAGCTCATTCTGTGTTTTCCTAACTGTCACTTTGCTTCAGGGAGGGAAACTAATTGAATATTAGTTAATTGTTCCTAATAAAATGCTGATAATTAGATATCTCTTTTCATGTTGCTGCCCCAGATTCTCTCTTTAATTTCACTTTCCTTTCAATAGCCTCTGTTTCTCACGCAGCCATGTCGAGATTGATTATCCGCAGCAAGCGAGAGGCTGAGCAGGCAACTTCATTTAAGATTAATTTCAGGGAAACTGTTTTACAATTTTTCTAAATTGAATTTAGTTTTAATTTTAAAGTGTTAAGGTTGTGTGTCTGCAAAGGTTGATTTTGGATAATTTATTATGTATCAGCTAATCAACATCACTCCTGAACCCAACTGTACATGTATGTACATTTGCACGTGCTTTGGGTTATACTGACAGCATTTCTTTTCTTAAAGAAGCTGGTTGTGCATTCTGTTGTGCGGCTGTAAGATGGCCATTTATGTATCAGCTTTGTCAGAGCTTAGGTTATTCAACAACCTGAGTTTCCTAGGGGAAAAAATAAATAAAGGAGTTCTCATGTTCATTCCAGTTCCTTTGTACCAATTTGGTGGTCCAAAGAACCAAAAAGCAGCCAGGGATGCTTCCAACTGGCATAGACCCCTGAGAGATTTTTCCTTCACTTTCTTGCCCTCCTCCTCCAAAAGCCTAGGGGTATGGAACTGGAGCACTACTGCACTCTGGCAATCCCTAGATCCTTAATGGATCCTTTGGGGCCACAGCCAGCATAAGATTGAGGGCTGTTCTAACTATTCTGTGGCAGGGACCACAATAAAACTAGTCTCAGAATTAGGAGCCGTAGTCTTCTTTCCATTCACCCTTCCTTTCCCACCTCCTACTGTGTTCAACAGAAATTGAGCCTAGCACAGTATGACAACATTTCATGGAGGTAGCTAAGCAACTTATTGCATTTCAGCTCTTTCCCTTCTTCACAAACGATCAGTGAACTGATCACAATTTCCCCCCATTTGTTTGATTCATAATCCAGGCAATGAATTATCTGTCTATAAATATTGTTCCTGGACTGCATGCCATTATTAATGACGTGATTAGCCAGTTTGGGTCCAGAATCTCAACTAGCATAATCTGTCATAGCTCCACTGACTTCATCTGCTATGTGATATTTTATACAGTTTGAGAATCTGGCCTAGAGTATTGTTTCTCTTCCTGACTGAAGGAAATAGGAGAAGCAAGAATACTCTGGTGAATTAGGGTATTTGTTCACAATTGTCTGAGTGTAGTATAGCAGTAACTGCCTTCGCATTTGTACAAACTGCTGTTTGAATGTTCATGGACAGAGGGGGGAAGGGAGATAACAGAGGGACACAAAAGGATCCAGCATCTCTTCCCAGTATTCTACCGTCTCTAGAGTTTATTCTTGGCATGATGAGAAACCTGAAAGAGTCAATGACCAAAAAACAAAACAAAGTCTCCCGCCTTGACAGCAAACATATCAAGGTCCAGATATCTATGCCAAGGCAAAATGCTCAACATCTCAACAGCTGTTGAGTTGGAAAAAGGATCTAGAGAAGTGCACAATGAAATTAATACTAAATACATACAAATCAGCAAATGGAACACAATGCCAACAAGCTTAGGGCTCTTAAAGTCTAACCTAAGATAATGTTGGCCAAATTCTTTCCTCACAGCCAAAAGAATCACTCAGGAGATGAATTTCACCCACTATCAATATATTTGAACTCTCAGAAAGGAAATAAGGTAGTGACCTAATTTAATTTATTGAATATATTATTGCAGATTTTTTTTGTCCTGTTCTTTTCTCCAAGTGACTTTGAAATAAAGTATACTCTTTATAATCATTCCTGCTTCTACATCAAAATAAACCACGTTCTTTTTGTCTTCAAAATCATTAGATATCTTAAAGATTTGTAAGATATTAAAATTTCCCCATCATTACAATTTAAATGGTAAAAATCATTATTTGCTAAACAGACTAGGACAGATTCTGCACCTGACGTATGAGAGAAACTATGTAAACTCTCATGAGAATTGGGCCCATGGAGAAGAAAGGTGGCCATTGTGCCTAAGATATTAGCATTCCTTGAATCCTGGAGAAACATGCAAGTGAAGCATAGCCTCCTTCATGCAACGTACTTCAAAATATGTTGTATGGAACAACATGTTCAGTACTTTTGTTGTCCTTAATATGGCAGAAAAATTCATCACTGTCAGTTCAACCTGCTAGAATAGAGCCTTCATGAGGTCACTCAGAAAGCAGACAGTTTCTGAGCAACATCAAATTTTGCCAATGAACAAACAATTGACACTTTAGCTGTATGAGCAGTGAGGGGTAGGCAACTTCCAAGAGGTCTAATGCTTATTTGCCTTTAAAAATTTGTTAGATAAACAAGACAAATTCTTATTCTGAGAAAACAATGGGCCTTATTCTCTGACTTGCACCAGCTACAATGAATTAGTCCCTTAATTTTTCTTTCCTAAATGACTTCAGATTGATTAATCCTGATTTACTTGAGTAAGAGAAGTGAATCAGGACCAAAGCTGAGGTACAGTTTGGACAAATGGTTGCTAAACCACAAATATAGCAAGCCTGAGATGGAAGTGCAAATCAGTGTTTCTTTCAGTATAGGTGATTCTCTCAACTTTTCAGAGACAGCAGTTTAGCATAAGGGTCTGTAAAGTAAATATTTTATCTTCTGAGCATCACCAAATTCTACCATCCTTCCTCTTGTTGAGGATTACTTTACTGCATGAGCAGTCTCCCCAGGATCAATGGGACTATTCAGCCAGTAATTTACTACTCAACAGGAGAAAGGGTGGCAAACTGGTCCACATAAAACAAATTTAGTCCTCAGTGCTGCCTTGTTGTGGATAATGAAGTCAATACACAGCTCTGATAAAATGCTCTGCTTTCAATGTGAGAGTTAAGAGTGAGGGGACTCAGACTGCCAATTCTGACCACTTTTGGAGCAACAGTATTTCTCCTGTGCACCATAGGCTTTTCGGCACTTTTGGCCTGATCCAGTGCCCTATGACATTGATAGGAGCTGTTCTATTGGTGTCTAAAGCTGGTCTGGTATTCAAGAGCACTGGATTTTTTTATTACATGCTTGAAATACCCATCATAGCACAGAATCTCTTCTGGCACTTTGATAGGTTAACTTCTATTAGCTACAGCCAACACAGCCTAAATTATGGGGAAGACTTCCGAGAATATTAGTATTTACTGTTTGGAAGAGTCTGAATTTGTAGTGGAAACAGTTGACTGATGAAATACTATAATATTAAGGAAATTGTGTTGTATTTCTTGTATACCTCAATCAGTTTACAAAATTGAATGCACCACACATGATAAATGAACAAAATTAACAATTGCCAAGCACTGCCAGATCGCACTTAAAATAAAGTAAAAATTTAAAGCTGTTTATTAGATTTTTTTTTTAAAGAAACTATGTTACAGTCAGCGTGTCTGTTCAATATATGGGAGATTAATAAGCAACTGAATGACAAGGCTGTAATGACATCTTTGGGTTCTGCTGACAACATAAAGTTATATGTACAAAGCTCTCTTTCCATTATTACCCTAGTTATATTCTTCCACCAATCATTCCTTTCTGCCTCTGATCACACAGGGCAAATTATAAGCCCTCCTCTATGGGTGCAAAAATCTTCTTCAGCAGAAACAACTGGGTTTCCTGAATTAAGAAGGGCAGGATTCAGGGCCAAGGCATCGTTTCAGAAAAAAAAAAGGGGAGGGGAAAAAGTTGTGTCAGCCCAGGGAATGTTATACGTGATTATGTTATATCCTAAAAAGTCTGGGGGTGGAAAAAAGTGAGACATCATAGAGCATATTAAAAGTCTGGCAGGGGGTAACCAAGGTTTAAGAGGACAACTTCCCGCCTTCCTCATAGCAGATGATGTCCTGAATTTGGAGAGCAGGTAGAGGTGTCATGAAATCCCTGCCCATGGCTGAGAAGGGCTGTGGTGGGGGAAGAGATGATAAATCCATACCAGCACAGATTCATCATCTGTTTCCTGCCCCCTCACCCCTTATGAGAGTGAGAAGGTCTCACCAGGAATGTGATGGCCTGGAAACTTGAGAAGGAGTTGTGGACCAGGTACACAGGTTGGAAGAAAGCCCCTTCCCCTACCTCCACAGATCGATCTTGCTGAGCTCTGGGTAAAGGATAGCCCCTGAAAGTTATGCCATTGCTGTGATTTTAAAAGGTCTTTCTGTACATGTGACCAGGAGCTGGTATGAACCTTTTGTAATGAAAGTCATCATCAAACAAAGCATCAAGCCCAAGATCATGGAATTCCAGGCTGAGGTTGCAGGGCCACACTAAACAGCCTGACCAACAACAGATTCGTGTTTTGTTTGTTTGGTTGGTTTTTTAAGGCTTTTTTAAAACAAGGTTCAGGTTTTGTGTAAAGGTCTGGGGAAAAGAGGGAGCTGACTGTTTTCATCTGAATTAGGGACCATGGAGAATTTTACCATATCCCTAACTATTAAATCCTTCATATAAAACCTAGAACCCATCAATCAACTGAATAAATACTCATTCACAACCGTTGTCATAAAATTCACTATATTTTATAATGTATAAAATATATTGGGCCAGATCCATAACTTAGAACTATCTCAACTTACACATTTTTCATATTCCTTCCAAGATGGTGGGAGGATAGTCAATATTTCATTCACTGCCAATGCCCGAGAAATGCCCATCAGAAGGTTTCCCAACTGCCACAAGATTTTCTTAGTAAAGAAAATCTGGAATGTGCCTGTCAAGCTGCATTGTGGTTTCTAGTCTAAACCCTTGATAATGGACAGCCTGACATACAGTTCGTTCTGCCTATGCTGTGCCTGATCCTGATCTCACTCCTCCTTATTCAAATCAACTGAGTTCTGACCTTTACACCAGTGTTTGAGATCAGAATTAGGCCTAGTATCTTTGGGCCATACAGCTAGGACTTTTTTCACATATACATGGAATATTTTAAGCAGCATGTCATTCTGGATCAGTGATCATCATCATTTAAAGCTTTACTAGTTGATGGATGCAGAAATGACAGCTTCCATTATAAAATGTGGCATGTCCTTTCCATAAAGGGAACATCATTACTAAGTGAAACAATGCTGATTCTAGAGGAACCTATCCTAGGCCAAACCCTATTATGTTTTGCTATGTTGAACACAGAAGCCTTATTTTTAGCCAACTCCACCTCATTAGGATTGCTCATCGCTTATGGATTGGTTGGGAAGTTAGCTACTTGGGCATGAGGAAAAAGACTGAAAAATAGCAAAATTATGGAGGCTTTCACTGCCTCACTCTGTTATGACTGAACCCATATTTAGCATTGTCAAACCAGGCTCCACATATACAGGTTATGCTTGTGTAATACAGCAACTACAAATAAAAAGAAATAACAATCCAAATACCAAATGATAATTATGGCATTTATAGATTAATGTAAATTTCTTAATCACTGTGTAGTCTGCAGCCAGAAAAATACAAGTATGTAAAGTGTTTTTAAATTATTACTGTTCAGGGATCATAAAACAAAGATTAGTTGTTTAAATCTGTTGCATAAACAAATTAACACAGTGCCTGCTTTCTGTACAAAATATGATTCTTGTCGGAAGGATTAAACGTGTTAAATCCAGCTAGAATATGCTGTGATCGTGTTTTTTTTTAAGCAAAGCTGCAATAATCAGACATTTACAACTAATAAATTGGTACTCTAATTCCTCTGCAATAAGGCTTTGAAATATAATCTGTCATTTCAGATTTATAGAACATGACTTTTCATAATTATAATTCTCAGACACACATTACTAGTTATAATTAAATTCACTTTCAAAAAATCTGAAGCATTTTTTGTGGATTATCTGTTCATATTATGTTCTAATGGTAAAATTAATGTATAATCCGTTGAATAAATTTGCTTAGTTTTTGAATGAAAAAAATATTCTCCACTATTGATCAAAACCTGGAAACCTAGATAGGAAGAACAAAAACATAGATGGCATAGCTTAAGAGGGTTCTAAAAAAGCTAGAACAAACTCAGCCATAGGCAAGAAAGAGAACTTTCAGGCATAAAAGAAACAAATGAAAAGATTTGAACTAGTTTAAAAGACACAAAAAAATATAAAATTACAGCTAAATTAGAAAGATATTAAATATTGGACCTGATAAGAACCTAACAATAGATTAATTTATAGACTCATTCAACTGAAGAATGAATCTGAATTCTGAGAAACAATTATATTTACTTATGGATGTTGGTTCAATAAAAGGTAAAGTATATCACTTATTCAGCTTAAATGCCACTCATGAATAAGATACGTGAAAACCTGGTATTCCTGATGTATTACCCACTATCATCACAACTATAGCATCATCCCTCTAAGCAGAAGGAATGGAAATGGCAGGTTTAAAGACTATGTATTGCTTCATTATTTCCCAATTTGACATGCCTCTTGATGACAGTTAATGACCCCTATAAAAGTCTCGTGCTCCTATGATGGGCCAAATTTCCTTTGATCAGCCATGAGAGAAGGGATATTGAGGGTTATTCACATGTGAGTCTCCTATAATAGCTCAGCATTGTGGTGGTACTGCATATTGAAGCTAACCCTACTGTGACAAGAATAATGCTTCATAGTCATGCATACCCTTCAGTCCTTTGACTCACTGAACCCTGGTTTAAGGCATGTAACAGGGAGAGGTTCAAATGAATTGTCCAAAGTCGCACACTGAGTCACTGGCAGGCTTGCGCATAGAATCCAGGAGCCCTGACTCTTAAATTCTTTCTCTAACCTCCTCCTGACGTGTCCTCATCTGATTATGCATGTTTGGTTGGGTATAGTCCACCTGCCTCAGTGCTCTAATAACTTTCCTAAGAACCATAGGCCTTGGCATTCCCTTCTCTGAAGACTTACTGTGTGGAACAATAAAATGTAGCACTTTACCTTTACAAAAATGTATCTATCAATCAGACTGCACTAATGCATATATGGCTGCATTGCTAAAGTTTAACGGCCAGATCATATCTTCCCATGGAAAGTCTGTGAGATGGCCAAAGCTAGTTGGATAACACATGACTCTGGGGCATGGAGGTGATGCCACCTCATTAAGTAGCAGTGTGGATTGGTTTTCTGAGGCCCCAAACATACAGGAGGAGAAAAGCTGTGTAGGGGGAGTTGCCATGTAGGCTCAACTACCTTTCCATCAATGAATCTTAAGCCATGTTAGCAACTCTTCTTTAACTTTCAGTCTCGCTACAGAAAAGTGTGACAGGGATGAGCTGGCAAAATGGCCATACATTATTTTGAGGTAAACATGCCATAGCCTCCGTTCCCCTCCCATCTCACTGTAAGTGAACAGTTCACCTACCTATACAAGTACCACTGACGCAAGTGCTACTCAGAGTCTCATTCTTGACACAGTGGTTTAAAATACTCACATAATGAAACTGCTCCTACCCAAAAAAGTTTATAATGGAAATAGATAAGACAGACACAACTTAGATGGGGAAACAGAGGTACAGAGAGGTGAAACAACTTGTCCAACTCCTCGTAGCAGCAGACCTGGGAATAAAACCTTGGTCTCCCACCTTCCAATCCAGTGCCCTAACTGTGCACTCAGACTATGTCATCTCTCCATATAATACTGTCTCCTTCTTTGTATTTAAAGGAGAGTGGACAGCAGTCAGACAGATGCAGTTACTAAATAATTCAGTGGTTATCTAATGATTCATATAGTGTCCCAAATCAGCTAGTGTGTGCTGGCCAGTGAGTAAAATTTAATTTCTGAGAAGCAAGGTAGATTGGGGACAGCTTGTGTGTGTTCTGTATACATTTGTAATGCCTTACGTTGTAGCCTGAAGACCTGCATTTCCTCTTTAGAAAAACTTCCATCAGACAATTTGACTAAACAGCAGTAAAAGAACAGTCAGTTTATTTCTGGCTAACCAAATGTTCAGCACATAGTCCACTGACCTCAATGCGACAAACTGCTTGTATGGATGTTTCAGAGAACAGCTGACCTTCTGGAGCAATCAGGAGTCCACCTTACCTCTGACAGATTGCATAAGAGGGTCTGAGGCATCTCAAATTCACCTGGGAGTAGTTTACTAACTGAGTAACTGGGTGGCAGCTAATTAGGCCAGGAAGCACACAGTCATTATAAAAAGTTAAGGACCTCATTTAGAAAGAGAAAGTCCTTTGGAAGAAATGCAGCTGCCAGAAAAATAGGAGGTTTGGAGAGAGAGGGGGAGAGAGAGATTTTCTCCAGCAGACTGGTGAGAAGCTGCTAGATGTAACCAACAGTCTAAATAGGTAGAAGCAGGCCAGGAGGTCAGGGAAAGCTAGAGAGATAGGAAATAATTCAAGGGACTGAGAAGAATTGGTTCTGGCTTTCTCAAACAATGGCCCTGAACTGGAACTTAGTGGAGCAGGTAGGCCTGGGTTCCTGTACTTATACTCCCTAGTAACTGGACGAAGTGGAAACTGCTACCAAATTAGTGTGGGAGCATTTTACACTTTGAATAGGTGTAAATGACTTTACCAGGTGCAAGGCAGTGGAAGGTCAAATGGAGACATCAATATATGAGTGTATCCTATAGACTATCAAGTTACCAGGAGAAAGTAGAATAAAAGGATATTGGTCCATGAGCTCTGTTCTATTTTAGGCGTTGGAATAGCACATTGGAGATACACCTTAAAAACAAGTTTAAGTAAAGTTTTAAGGAAAAGAGTGTATGGTGCTGAATCACTTGGAATCTCAACGCCCCACTCTGCAATGTTTACTTTAGTTGCATGACAAATTCAACAGTTACTATACTCCAGTGACGTACATAGGACTGCTCATATGGATAAGGCTTATCCAGAGGAGTTAGGGTCACAGGAACAGCTCTGATGTGTACAGTACTCATTACAGGCCTCAAACTGAGTAGTACCTTATTCCATGAGTAGTCAGCCCTATTGAAATAACTTCTTGTGCAACAAGTCATTACTTAATGTGCATAAGGGGTGCAGAATCAGGTTTTGTAAGACCACATCAGGTGAGAATAATTAGGAGCTGGCATATATAAAACTGTATTCAATAGAGGCTAGAGATGGATACAAGGATATATTTTATCTTCACTTGCTTACTCCAGTCTCTGCAAACATTGGATGATTGATAGATAAATCAACATCTGGCTTTTGCCTTACAAATACACAATGACCTTTGGATTCTTCAGTACCATATGAAAACTATAGTGGTAGGATCAAACTCATACTTATTTTTGTCTTGCCTGTAATAATGCAAACTCCCTCTTTTATCACATTCTGTTTCTTTTTTTTTTCTCCCAACAGACATCACTCCACTAAATTCATTATAAAACCCTTTTTTCCTCTTTTTCAACTTCTGAAAATCTGCTTTTGCTTCCTGAAAAGGCATGAAGAGGATCTTTATCTTGCACTAGAAATGTGTTCAAAATGCACTATTAATAATGTGCTTTGTGCTGCTTAATCTGATTTAAAAATTCTGGAGAACAGTATCTTTTAAAAAACAGAGAACAAATAACCCAAGCACACCCCTCAAGTTCAGCAATTGCCCCACATTAGCAATACACAAGGATTCAGAAGATGTCTGCTGAAAGAGTGTTTCCTCCCAATATAAAAATTATTTTCCTATGAACGTCTCCATATTTTAGAAAATGGATTGCAGATGTACTGCTCGATCCCCACTGCCCAATGCATTTGATGATGTCTTGGGTATATGGCAAATTCAATAATATTTACAATATCCTTTACAGATACCTAGTAACACAATGGAATTTAAATACAACTGTTTATTTCAATAGACTCCCATTTAAAAACTCGGACAGCTGTCGGGTATTTTGACGTTTATTAGATACTGTGACATAGATTATTTTAAGTGCATGTCCTCATTTTTACATACAAATGAAACACTTTCAATATATATGTTTCATATGTCTGAAAAACTTACTTACATCTGGTTTCTGAAAACATGTTGGCTCTTTCAGGCACGAGACACCGTCTCCACCCCAGTCACGCCAACTATGGTGTGTTGATGCACTTCTTTAAGCACTTTCTCAACTGAAGGCACAGGGGGAGGCAGAGCATTGCAGCATCTCAGTGTCTTGCACGGCCAACATGAAGTATAAAAACAGTTTCCCCTTGCTGAGGGCTCTCCTTTCCCCCAGCTCTGTTTTGTTTTGTCTTTTCTCGCCTATCCTCTTGATGATTCCTGTTTAAAAAAAGAAAATACAAATTCTCTGTTATAGAAACAAATTAGAAGCAAAGCAAATTACACAGCATATGCTCTCTATTGTGATCACTCTGTGGCTAGCACTTCTCATATGTGCTGCGTGGAGGATTCCATTTTGCTCTACCGAATGGCATCTTCCCTGTAGTGTGTTCTCACATACGTGATATGAGTGAGGTCGCGGTGTATGGAGGATACCAGGTGGCAAAAGTGCTGGTATTCTATTCCAGATTGATCGGGGCCCACAACACCATAGATAGGTCTATGGTAATGGTTTCTCCAGCGTGGAGTTAGAACATATTGGTATCTCTGCAGCAGGTCTAACAAGCAAAGAAATATTTGTTGTGTTTTTCATTTAGAATTCACAGAACCTTATGTTTGGTGCTATACAGTGCTGGGCAAAATTGCTAATTTGATTTCAGTAATGTAAAAACTGGTGAGTGTAGCAAAGGACTCACAAATTGGATCTAAATTGTTAAAACTACACTCTAGCAAAACACCTTACTGTGTGTGTTTGATAACTAACACTCTAACTTTTAAGGAATTGCTCTGTCCTTCATCCCATTATTTCTGAGGTGGGCAGGACCTTCTGACTCCATGTTGTGGCTGGAGGCATAAGAAGAGCCTTTGTCCAGATTATGACAAAGGTTTGTTCAGCAATGAAATATAGAGATACTTAACCTCGCTGCTTGTGGTGCCCTGCATTAGTGACGTTGTTAGCAGGTAACAACGTAATGCCATTAACACTGCTTGTCACAGGTTCTTGTAACTGTGGAATATCTGGGTCTGCCCTATGATTTCACAAGGGATCATACTTACTGTTGCGAAATTAACATGTCATCCTTTTGGGGATTGTCTACATTTGGAAATTAACTTGGATTAAGGCAGGGTATAAATTTAAAGTGCAATAGCTATTCCTGAATAACTCCATGTGTGGACAAGACTTATATTTTAGCAGCCAGGGTATGAATAGAAAAGATACAAGAATAGATTTACTTAGTGGTTTTACCTTAATAGTTGATAAGCGATCATCAACTACCACCGTCTTTTTGTTTCCTCTAAATCACTCCTTCACAAGCCAAGCATTTGTCAGTATAAGCTTCAGATGGACAACCTGTAGGCACTAGTGTATTAGGAAGAGTGCTAGAAAAGAACTGGTATGAAAAGGAAGATAATCAGACAATTTCAGCTGTTCAAGTTTTAAAACCCAATTTTACTTATTGAACTGATATTTCCATATCTTAGGAAATCGATGCAAATTATACATAGACTATGGAGTATTGCCTAGCAATTTACCCTCACTATGGGGAAAAAATTGGGTACGTCATTCACCATAGACCAAGAGCTAAAACCGTTTGAAAATATTTTCATGTCCTTAAGGTGCATCTGCCGATAGTAGTGGCTTTCATAGATCACCTGTCAATTTCACTACAAGAACAAAGTAGATTAGTGTCATATCATATATTTATTCCAGTCCAGGGCACTGAAATGATTCTTTGCTGTCAGCAACCTGTCCTGAACATCTAATGATGGTAAATATCTTTAATCAGGGGTATCATATACCTCATCTCTGCATAGTACCCTTTGAATTAGTAATAGTACTTAATAGCATCTTAATCTTCAAAGACTGCTATGATCCTCAAAACAATCTTGTGAGGAAAGAATAGTTAGAGCATTATCCCATCATAGAGATGGGGAAACAGAGGTTAATGACCTGCCAAGGCCAGAGAAAGAGTTTGGCTATGTTAGCATAGCAATTGGTACTTCCCATAGTTTTACATTTCATAGAAAAAATTTGTACAGATAATTGTGATGAGATGTGCCTGTGCTTTATAATAATTCATGATAAGGCAATATTGGGTGCAAGCTGGAACTGCAAATGTTATCGTGAACATAACATCCAGATCATAACTTCCTGACTTGGACCTGTTTCAATAATTGGCTCCAGAGATCCAACTTTGAGGCATGCTAGATTCTGGTTAGGCCCAAACTTTGTGACTCAGGCTCACCTGGGGTAACTTGCTCACTGCATTTCGTACTCATGAGTGGCATGCCTCCACGAGCATGTGGAATTATTCATTTAGCTCAAGTAGAAGGGGTCTAGGTTTCTAGTGTTAGAGATGCTGGGTTCCGTCCTTTCTGCTATCCCATGATTGGGGCTGGGTGAGTTTGTTGTAGTTTAATTTATCCATAACAGCCCCAAAAGCCTGCTCTTACAATGTAGAAAGCATCTTCTGTGAGGTGCTATGCACCTCCAGCTCCCACTGACCCCATTAGGAGTTGAGGGTGTTCAGTACTCCATAGGAAGCAGGCTCGGACTTGGACCCCGTATCTTTGTTACCTCTTGCTCTGATGCCTACTGCTCCTGGACTTTTGAACAGGTAGGGCTGCAAATTTTCCCCTTTGCAGGTTACGCAGGCTCTGTTATTTAAAATCAGATTGCTTACACTGCGCTTTGTACCCTGGAAAGGCCAGATCCAAAGCCCACTGAAGTCAATGGGGTCATTGTGCAAACCAGGTTAAAAAGGAAAGCGTCAACTCAAACTTTATTCACCAGAGATTTCACTTCACTCATTTGTTAGTTTAAAATACAGGCTCCAAATATATTGGGAACTCCTGGGAATGAGGGCCTGCGAGCGGGCCTGGGAGCAGCTAGGTAGTTGCAACTGAAACCCCTAATTGGTCAGATCGCCTGACTGGCTGAGCAGCATTGCCATGTCTGCTCTTAAAGTCAGCAGTAGCAGCTGGCCAGTGACTGCTCAATGCTTGCACCTACAACTGTTCCTGTGCTTGCCTTCGTCCTGACCCACTCCAGTGCTGCACCCCTGCTTGGTTCCTGATGGCCTTGGTTCCAGCCTGCCCACAACCTGGTCCAGGACAGGACTCGGACTCCCATCACTAAGTCCTAAACAAACTATTAGAACAGCAGGCCAGCATATAAAATGTATTGGCAGATCCACTTCCCCCCACTCACTGTGCGAGTCAGAACCCCCCCAAATTTGGCTGTTCACTACCAAAAACAGTTGAAACTCAGGTAAGACAAATCTGCAGAGCGATCTCGTATGCCCACTGTTGTTGATATACCTGCAAAACACACCAGCTCCTTATTCCTTAATGTAAAGTGGATGGGGTGTGGGATTAAGTAGGTAGATTGAAAAAAGGAGTACAGCAGAGAGAGGTCTCGCAGTACATCTTTTATCTCATTTATTCCTGTTAGTCCATGTTTGCCTTCTTCCTCTGCCTCCTGCAGTACCTATTTAATATGCCCATTGTGAAGTGTCTAGGTGCCAGGACTGATTTAAAATCAGTGTAATTCCCTGTACTCTACCCCGCCCTGACACACAAGGAGAATAATTGTGCTTTCCCTTGGTGGAAGTTAGTGGCTGTGGTTAAGTAATGCTGAACTACTTGCATGGCCATGTGTTATGGTAGCATCACTCTTCCAAACTAGCTTTCAACATGCTGCCTGTACAATTGGAGGTACACGTTTTAACAATAAAACTCTGTACTTTAGTTGTCTCTTCATATGAGGACCATAAAGCACTTTAACAGCAGCAATTTGAGCCTCAACACTCCCTTATGAAATAAGTCAATATCCTCCCCATTTCACAGGGAAACTGAGGCATGAAGGATAAATGCTTTTTAATGTCTCACAGCAAGTCTGCAGCAGAGCTGGGAATACAGACCATTTGACCATTAGCCCCCTAATCTCATCACCTAACTAGGCTTTCTCTCCATGCATTAGACAGCTTCTCACAGGGGTCTGTAGCGGTAGCGAAGACATTTTGGTCATATCATACAGAGTGAGAGAGAGGGAGTAACAATGTGCAAGATATCTATTTGAGTGAAGTTTCCAGAAAATGCTCACAAGGCAGGCAATATGAGTGAGTTTAATTCATGTCGCTACAGGTTCTGTTTGGGTTTAATGGACACACACAAATCTGGATAATCTTTAAAAGATTTCTCCAGATCTCTTGAATATGAAATTCTGGCCTGGTACAGCATTTCAAGTGAAATTTTTTTACACTTCCTGCTTTCAGTCAGGCTGAGAGATTGGCCTTTCTCATCACACTTGGCACTTCCAAT
Source organism: Mesoclemmys tuberculata (assembly GCA_007922155.1). Classification (NCBI taxonomy): domain Eukaryota; kingdom Metazoa; phylum Chordata; order Testudines; family Chelidae; genus Mesoclemmys; species Mesoclemmys tuberculata. The sequence continues at coordinate 3,902,789 of ML675631.1, forward strand.
GAGGTCAGAACCTGAGTTCAGAGATGCACAAATATGGAAAACAATTTGACTTTTCAGAGTTGGTCTGGTTTGTAATTTTGGCAATCTTCAATCTGGGTTTTGACTGGGTTTTCCAGCTTCACAACTAAGGTACTTCTGAATTGTATTATTATTGTTTTATTGTATACTAATGTAGTGTCTAGAGCCACAACCAAGATTAAGGCCCATTATGCTAGGAGCTGCAAAAACACATGTTGAGATATTCCCTGCATTGAAGAGCTTACAGTTTAAATAGGAAAGACCAATAAAGGATAGGAGAAAGGAAACATTATTAGAGCTGGTTAAAAATTTCCAGTTGAAACATTTTTTAAATGAAAAACTTCAGTGAAAAATGATCTTTTTGGTTTAAAAAAAATTGTTTTGATTAGAGCAGGAGAAAATGCTTTTTTCTCTTTAAAATGTTTTTTCACTGCAAAAGGAGAAGAGGGAGAAATGTTTAAAAGGAATGGGGAGGGGGAAGAAGTGTATTTTCAAAAAGGGGAAAAAGTGAGAGGGTGAGTTTCACCCATCTAAAAGATTTTTTCAACTTTTTAAAAATTGTTTTGTAACTTTTGTTAAGTATATTTTATGAAAAATTTAAATGAAGATTTTAACATCATTTGACCAGCTCTAATTATTATCCCCATTTCACAGACGTTCAGCTGAGACACCGAGATGTGCCCGATGTCACATGGGAAGAAGTCTGTGGTAGAAATTGTAACCAGACTGCCTGACTCCCAATCCAATGCCTTAGACACAAATTAACTCCCTTCTTCTCAAACATCACTGCAAAAAGAGAAGTTACCAAAACACAAAAGAGCTAGTGTTCTTGCCCATTTCTTTGAATTAATAAAATGGCTTTAGTAAAAGAAATGAAAATCCCTAGAGCTTCATGGCATAGCATCAGATAATTTAAAGTCCAAGTCTCCCCTTTTCACGCGAACTACCCAATGACTGGTATAGGGAGTTTAGCTTGAGTAAGAACTACAAGCTTATGTCTGCGTTTCAGGTAGGTTTCTCTATATTTATGTTGGCTAGTAATTAAAAAAGACTTGCATACATTTACTTCTAGTTGTTCCAAAGCTGGGAAGTGCAATGAGTCCGTTAAGAAATTGCACTCTGATAGAGTTAACCAAGAAAGCAGAAGGTCCCCTATGCACTTTTGCATTTTATTGACATTTTAATTGAGTGTAGTATTCTTCAGGGATCTCTGCACTTAAATAGAAATCATTTTAATATGCTACATTGGCAAAGAGTAATAGATGAATGCAGACCCATATTCCCATATGTTTTATGGTACTTAGTGATTCTTTTGTACAATGTATTATGATGTTAAGACATTTTATGAGTTTCTATTGGCTAAGTTGAGCCATATCAAATTGTAATATGCTCAGTGGATTTTACTATAAGAAGATTAAATAGGGCACATTCTGTATTTATTGTATAGTTAGATCTGCCTGTTTTTGTTTGTCCTATTACTTTCTTTTACTTTTTCCTGTTAAGTGACTGTAATGAGCATTATGTGTCGGATACACATGGCTCTGTTTAAAATAGGCTGGTTTATTTTATTTTTTTAAATAAGTTGTTGGAGCTGAAAACATACTGTTCCCTTGATAATATTCTGAATGAACTCTTATCCACTTAACTGCCCCATTGAGGTAGATATGGATGTTTTTCTTTTTAAGTAGCCAACTTGGCATGTAGGATTGGTGCCCTGGGATTCTGCTCCACCAAGTGAGAGGTGATTAGTGTGCCTGGGAACAGGAGCATGTGTCAAAGGGCTGACAAATGTAGTTCAACACTTAACATCTCTGAGTGGTTTGGGCTGAAAAAGAGTCCTTGGATCAAGAAAAGCAGGGTCACCAAACTTGGCCTCTCATCCTGTAAAGAGGTTGGATGTTGGCCAAGGGCTGAACAAAGGCAATCCATGGCCCTAGCTACGCCACAACATGGGGACCTTCATAATCTTGTCTCATCCCCTGCTTCACGTAGTGGTGGCTGTGACCTCCTCTACCTTCCTAGTGAGACCGGGATAACAGCAAATGGCCTCTTTCTTCTATCCAGCAGTGAAGGCAGGAGTTATCCTTTCCTTGGGGGTACTAGGGATAATAGCAAAAGTCCACTCTGGAGAGGTGGGGCTTACCCAGCAGCTGAGTTCTTTTTGCTTGGGTGCTTGGGCGTGGCCTGCTGCCTTCTCTTCCTGCCCCCAAGGAGTCTTGTGCAAGGGCAATGTGGGCAGGGCATCCCCAGAACAGTGTATCTTGTAGTTAACAGCTTATTGATGTAAAGGGCGCAGCTCAATCTTCAGAACTATGGCTCCAGGCTGTCCACAAACACTGCAGCAGACATCACTGAATCTGGTCCTTTCAAGTCATGTTTTCACACTTTTCAACCACGAAGCCCAAATGGGTTTTAAAATAAAAGTTGAGATTCAGAAGTAATCACTTGGCTGCCAGAGCAGGGATCCTAGGCAGGCCTACGGAGCCGATGTCTTAATCCCACTTTGCATTAAACATGCAGTTTTTACCACTATAGGTCACTGCAAAAGTGCCCAATTATGATACTGTAGCCACAGTAAGTTTTCTGTTTCTGTGTACCATGTAGCACTAAGGATGGATAAGTTCAGATCCCCAACCTTTAAGCAAAGCTTAAACACAAACAAGCCACCAAAAAAAAAAAAAAAAAAGAGAAAAGCCATTTATTGGGTATTTTGACACCTTTTGGTCCTGTCCTTGCCAGAAACCAGAAGGATCTGGGGCAGGAGGCATTAATCTTAACATGTCACATTCCCAAAAGGGGTGAGTTGCTGCTTTGTCAGAAAAATGGTGGAAGATTTCTGGAGGTATGCTATTTTATACACACTGATTTGCTCTGGGAAGCTGGCTTCAGGGGACCAAAAGTGAGACTATGAACAGAGAAAGGAAGTGTGATGTCTGTCTAATATTGAATAAGAAAGGGCCAAAAGAAGACAGCCATCAACATTACTGCTGAGCATGGAGCATTTCTTCAATAGCTTCATTCATTCACTTACATTATGAATGCTGCATAAACAAACAGCATGTTTACTCTGACCGATCAGAGAGTGGCATTTTAAAGGGGAAGGCACTGCATTATAAGATTTTGTAAGACATCTACAGGAAGCGCTTGAAAACAGGTAATTGTTTTAAGTAGTGTATTCTTAAGCATATCCTGGGGCAGACTGTTACAGCGATGTATTTCTGAATACACCAGGGACCCTGGCAGAGAAGAGATTTCCTTCTCTCTTTGACTAATGTGCCAGGTCAGGCTGTATGATAGTTGTCACGTTTTCTTTGAGTACAACTTTGTACAATTGGGGAAAAGGTTTGGTTTAAGGCATCTTTAAAGTGCGGGTCTGGCTGTTCTGAATCAAGTGCCTGTCTTTTTAAGATGCCAGGAAGCATGTGATGCTAATCGTGCTACATGAAGAGCAAAGTTTCTACACTTTTTGCATTGCAGCATTACCTTAGGATCAAGAATCTCTGCAGTAAATTAATGGTTTCCATTCATTTTGCATTTTCCCTAGGGCACCAGATACAAACTTGGAAATCGATATCCTCCAGCTTTTTCGATGTTTGCTTTTTACTAAAATGTGCCAAAACATCTCATCAGAGGTGAAATTTTTGAATAGCAAGTGAAAAAACACTTTTTGTCACACTGATGGTTGTGGTAAATATACTTCTTGTATATATCCATCTCCTAAGAAGCATTGTTTGTATGGAATGATATTTATTATGAATGATCTTGACATCAGTTCAGTTGGACTCTTGGTGCTTATTTCAACCCTGGATATTTGTGTTCTTACAGTTGCTTTAATTAGTGGTGGTGCAGAATAACTTATTGGGTGCTGATGAAGTGCTTACATCAGGCTTCATTGACATCCTGAATCTTTTTCCTGCCTGTCTGCTGTTCAGACATCTTATTGAGATTGTCCGCAAGAGTAGGGAGAATACTGGATTTCACTCACCTCTACATTTTCAAAGTTTGGCTTGGCTTGCAAGAGCCTGTTCTCATGCCATTTCCAGCCACATTTTGCTTACTCAAGAGGTCTTAAAAAATAAAACAAAGAAAAAAAATAAACACTCTTGGATGTTAATCTGATCTGAGCCAAAACTCCAAACCATTTGAGACTTCCCTGTCACTAATAGTGATCTCATCAATTGGTACTGTATTAAACAATAGTAATATTTATATTACTTTCACTTTGCATCCTAGTGACATTTCAAGATCCAGGAAACAAATAAAACAAACCTACCCTAATGAAAAGGTGGATGGACCACGTGGAGAAAAAGAACAACAAAACCTTCAGTCCTGTTTGTCTAAATTTCAGTGGTTAGTGAAATGGTTCCTTTATATTTGAAGCTTTTGAAGTGCTTCAGGGTGCTTCTGGCTGAAAAGAGGCTATACATATCAAAGTTGGGATGTTTTACTGGCAAGGAGCTAGAGAAAGCTTAGCCATCTTCAGTATCTTCGTCAATCAACTGGTCCAGTTCGTGTTCAGAGTTTGGCTTTGAATCCATTTCAGCTGAGGAGAGAGGTTTCTGCTGTGGTAGGTAACAACATCTGCCAGCATGTCCCTGTTTAGCTCAGCTGTTCATCTGGATAACTCGTCTAGAAGACCAATGGGAGCTATCTCTGATACATACCAAAGACTTAATACTACACTCGGACCTTGTCAACCCACACGGGGTGATGTAGTTCCATATAATCCAATTAGGAAAATTCCGATAGACTGAAGGAACCGTTTGCATAACTGGAATATTCCTGACCTAATGCTCCTTGCACACAATGGTTACAGTGCTGCTTGGGGAGTTGGATGGAAAAGCCTCCTGTGAGTAACTCCACTATTTGTTAAAGTCGACGTTCGTTGATTCTGGATTCTATGTGTACAAATACCAACCTCCCCTCCCTTTAAAATAAATACCTCAGAAACTAAACTCCGTCTAAAAGTCTAGATTGCTTTTAGCCCTGGTCCACTAAGTTAAGCGTGTGCATGAATGCTGTGCTGGATCAAGGCCTATGCTTGTGTGAGCAGTTGGATACAGAAGACTTCTTCTTTTAGCATTGTTGCATTTTCCTTTTTCTTGGTCCTCCTCCTGCTCTCGCCTTGCAACTTCCTGCCACTCATTGCTTCTTCTCTCCAAAGAAGAGAGCTGCTGCTTTTGGAGCCACCACGAATGCCATCCCTTCGGGTGGGTAGAGGTGGCTGGGGAGATGCTCACGGATGGTCGAGCTGGCTGGGGTCCCTCTTGGAGAGCAGAACATGTCACCTCCACAGTCAGCACAGTCTCCGTTTGCCTAAGGTCTGGGATGCCGAGTTTATCTCCAAATTCAGATCTCCCAGTTCACAGCCCAGTGCCAGACATGTGCTTTTTTTATATGCCTAAGGAATTCCTTGGTATTAAACTTAGAAAGATAATGCAGCCAGAATACATTGCTTTGTCTGTTTTAGCATGTGCTAACAATAATTCCTTATGTAGTCTCCGAGGGGAGAAATACTGCCATGGTAACTTTTAACATAAGCATGAAATCAGTGAGCTCCACTCTGGTATCTCATGTAATTAAATAGCTAATAATGTAAAAAAATGTAATTTTATACTAATACTTTTGATATTTCATCTTTATCTTGGAGCCTTTGCTTCTTGGCAGAGCGGCGTATCAATGTGGACACGATGCTGAGGGTGGAGTTAGACAAGAAAGGAAATGGGGAGATACCTCATTTATAAATGTGAGGCTGGTGCATGAACCGTGTCTGCAGCAATCAAAGAGCTAATTGTTATGATTTCTCTGATACTGTCTTAGCTGTAATATCCTGCACTGTGTCAGCTTTCCAGCCCTTAATGTAATGCATTTGCATATCGAACCATCACAGTGACTATACTATCAGCTGTACTTGAGTATTTGAATCAAAAATGCATTGTTCCTTGTGCCCTTCAGCATATCGGATCAAAAAGCAAGGCTAAGAGAATTTTTATTTCAATTTTTTTTGACGCATAGTCAGTTTCCTTAAAGATAAACTGCTCGTGAGTGTGTTAAAATTCAGCTTGCAAGGCACCTACTATTGCTGAAGCCTAGATAAAAGAATTGAATTTTTAGGAGAAAAAAATGAGGAGCCAGTGTTTAAAGTGTCCTGTGGAAAAAAAAAGAAGGCATTTGGCCTTAGGCATGTGCATTCACAAGAGACACCTTCAACTCTTTTATAAAGTGGTGAGTTTTGTGTGAGCACAGATGCATTTTGTTTTCCTATGAGGAAAAGATGATTAAATTATCAGAAACAAAGCTAAAAAAGGGGCTTCCTGAATATTCTTCCATTACCTCCCTTGCGTCTTACTTATTCCTACTGCTTATCAAAGGTGCTGACTTTATCTCTCTAAGATTTAGTTTAAATGTCCAACACAGATTATTAATGAAAGTAATAGGCTTTTGTTTATTACATGTAATAATGGAGAATATGACTATTTAATATAAATCTGACATTTAAATTCCACTTAGTTCTGAGATATGGATGATATAAACGAATAACTCTTTACCCTAGAGTAAAAACTCCCTCAGTCTGCATTTTAAAGCATTGAAGTTTTCAAAGTAATCAGTTTTTTTTCAGAGGAACCAAATTGTGAAGACATCTGTTATGTTATTAATTTCACATAAATCTTAAGCTCCTCAAGGCCTGAAATGAGGCTTCATTCAAGCTGAATTAATGAAACATGATTGTAAGTCCCTTGCATGGAAATGCTGTCATACAGTATTGAGTTGCTTATAATCACTGAGTAATCTTGCAGGCTGCCAGGGGAGAGCTACTTTAAATCCCTCCATAAAACAATATCTGAAAATATCAGAACACTAACTATATCCTGAAAGATTAATGGCAGATGAAAATTTCTGTGAAATGAATCATACTTTCTCAGTAAAGGATAGACACGTTTCCAGTAACTGCAGGTTGGTTAATATAAGGGCACAATCTACAATCCGGCTGCTCGATCCATTTAAGCTCTGAGATTCAAAGTCTACATACCAAGTTGCTTAAGTATGCAAGTATTCTATATAATTGAGAGAATGTTTAGAATTATATAGGTTTCTAATTCAATATGGACCAAATCCTACAGGACTCCCTCAGTCAACCTCCCCGCTCCCCCTGCCCTGACCTTTTTGTTGCTTGCTTAAAGAATTATAAGATTAGGCCTTTTAGAAATAATATACAATATATATTGCTCAAGCAAATGACAATTGACAAGACGAAACAAAAAGTTGGATTTTTTTTAATGCAAAATCACAGCATAGCATTTGATTTTGGCCTTGTGAGCTAGCAAGTGAAACTTGCTATTCTTTTATTTATTTTAATGTGTGTGTGTGTGTGTGTACTCTATATGAATTCTTTTTAAATTTAAAAGAATGATTTTGAAGGGACTGAGCTTCCTTAAGCGGGCATTAAAATACTCTCTTGGTCTCCAGCTGAATTGGGAAACAAAAATCTGCATATGATGTTTACTTCTCAAATCTTCTGAGTCCTGTTAGCTTTGATAGGTTTTTTTCTTTTCTTTTTAAAGTATTTAAATCAAAAAGATAATTAAATACAAAAGCAATCCTTTTAATGTTGTGGCATATTATGCAAAATTAATTATAAGGACAGTAGATAGCTGGTGTGATACTTGCAGTACTGCATCAATTAGAAATATCGATGGTAGGTAATATTTTTTACACGCTGCAAATCCAGGTGCACTACTTTAAAATACATTAATATTTCTAAACACCTATAATTTCCTCCTACATAGTCACCTTGAGAGGACTTACACTTTTAAAGAGTTCTATTCTGTGAATTGTTTTAAAATTCATGTTTTTTGTCTCAAGTATTAGTTTATCATCAGTGATGTGCATCAATAATAATAAATAAATATATTAGTTTCTGGTCAGCAGCTGCTGCTATCTAAAAAAAACTTTGATGTTGTACACAGGGGAAATGAGAGCAGCTGAGGAACTAATTGCATAAGATATGTTTTAGCGAAGTGAATAAGATTTGTATTGATGTGGCTTGTTTACACTACATTATTAATGTTATCTGTTGATCTGCATTATTATGTGTGTATGTATGTATGTATGTAATATATATGAATATTTTAACATACTGTGATTTGGATAAATGCTTTCATATCATTGCACTGTAAGCTCCCATGAGAGGCAGCTAGACAAAAGTAAGACAAACCATGAGTTATCTTGGTGGCAATTTTTAGATAAGAAGCACTATGCAGTTCACAGGCTAAAGATGCACTAATCTCTAGCTGCCCTAGTTGAAATTTTGACAACCTCAGTATGTTAAAATGCTAGGTCTACACTTTACCCGTTAGTCAGATTCAATATTACTTCAAAGACACTCTAAATCTGCATTTGAGTACCATATGTTGACACTGTGTGGTGGGCACTGGAGATTACTTGAAGTACCACAGCCATAACTCGTGCTCTTGTTGTAATCCTCAGCTCTCCACAGCGTTATTGAATTTAGAGAACCGCAAACAGCTCTCTTCCCTTCCCCCTCCTCTCGCTCTCACCCCCAACCCCTAAGTGTCTGTTTTGGTGCTTGATTCTTGCTCACCTCTGCAATTCTATGTCAAAATAAATGGAGACTATTTTTTTGTGAGTGCCACGCTTTTGAAGTGCACAGATGCAAATCCAAACACTGCATCACATTGTCAGATACAGAAATTAGCAGCATCCTGCATTGCCTTTGAAGTTCTTGACTGTTCTTCTATGGAGTGTATTTTCATATATAAATCAGATGGAAGCTATTCAGACTCAGATAGCAATAATGATTTACTTGCTGTAAATCTTTTCTTTTTCTTTTTTTTGGCCACACTTAGGGTATGATCTACTAAATAGTTCTTGATCAGATGTTATTTATTACGACGTTCCTTTTTTTCCCTCCCTTAAACTATTTTTAATTACAGGCTAGAAATCTAATGTACTTATTTTGTCTACACACATGTAAAAAATCAAATAACTATTATGTATCAGATTATTTGCTGCTTGCATCTTTTTAAAACACTGTGATTTACAAGCATTGATAGAAGATAGAACTACTTGACTCCGGCAACTGCTTAATCATGGGAGGGAGGAGGAGTGAAACGTCAAGCGACAGCCACATTGTTGTTCCGAACAGACCACCACCAAACAGAAACTTAGGTCTGAGGTAACAGCAACACCTTGGCAGTAGGGAAAACAACCTTACCCACGCAATCGAATCGTTCAGTTACTAGCATAAACTGCATCTTTCTTTTTAAGTGAAAGCTGCATTAGAAAATGCATAGGGATGTGGGTTATGTCTTTGCAGTATGGGTCTCAACGTAGTGCATTGGACTGGCATTTAGGGGAACTGGATTCTTGTCTTCATTCTGATGACCTGCTATGGCTTCTGTCATCTTGTCTTTCTTAAGCATACACCCTTTGTCTATCTGGTCTTAATCTGTGAGCTCTTCAGGGTAGGGACTGTTTCTTATGGTGTGTTTGTACAGTACCTTGCATAGTACCTTTCTACTACTACAAAATATTTGAGGCCTGATCCAAAGCTCTCTTCAATCAATGGAAGTCTCTTAATGAGCTTTGGATCAGGCCCACAGAATCAGATTTTCATAGAAGCTCAGGGCCATATTTTCACTTGCTGAGTGTCCAACAATTGTAGCCAGAATGTTCATTAAACACCCAACACCTCCCACTGTGGTACCCATCATTTAATTTGCAAAAGAGCTCAGAATTCAACCTGCTGAATTTTTTCAAAAATGTGGCCATTATTTTGATGCCTAAGTAGGAGCTTTGCTCTTTTGAAAAATTTGATGGCATGTGTGTGTATCTTGTAGAAGGTGGGTAAAATGGGTATAAACAACCTCAAAATCTGGATTACTAGAAATCTAGACTGATGTCTACATGTGGTAGACTGGTCCCCCTCTCCCTTGGCATTAACCACACCTATTTGTAAGGGTTTAGAAGGAACAACACCTGGACATGCTATTGAAGAAAAGAGTGTGAAAGGGCCTCCTGGCCAATCACTCCAACAAGCAAGATCAAATAAGAACCTGGGAGCTGGGGAAAGGAACAGCTTCCCAATCCATTCCTCTAACACTTTGCGGTAGAGAGAAGTTAGAAAGCTAATGCCATTCCTCACCAGGTACCTCTGAGAGGAACATATAGCATATGAAAAGTTGGTATTCATATTTGCATATCCAAATATGGACCAGATCCTACTCCCGTTAAACTTCTCTCTCTATCCAGTTTCTTTATATGGGCCCTCATCATAATATGAAAGCCTCACAATGATTAATGTATTTAGCCTAACAAATACCCCTGTGAAGTAAGAAAAATATTATTATTCCTACTTCTAGATGGGGAAAACTGAGTCAGACACACCCTAAAATTGGCTTGATTAAAGTCAAACAAGCAGTCTGTGGCAAGGCTAAGAAATGAACCCAGGTCAGCTGGAAACATAGGAGAGTGCCTTAACAGCATAACTATCCATTCTTCCCTTTGGTCTTGACTCAGAGAAGAACCCAGGCATGTGCTTAAATCCATTTCAGTTTTGGACATTGCTTAAACATCTGCTTAAATTTTAAGGAATTGCTCAAGTCCCATTGATTTAATACTGTTCTGAATCAGTTTGCTTTGCTGAACTGAGGCCGTACAGAGTGTAGTTCAAAGCAGGGTATGAACATGGTTTTCTGCTTCCTCCTTTTATAGATTGCCTAGCTTCAAAGCTTCCAGAAGTGAGGAAAGCACTGTTATCAATGGGCTCGTAATTTGATTCTATTTATGGGATGTAATTAGAATCTGAAGACTAGGCTATTTGCCCATCTCTAGCGAACACCACCATCTTAATTGTGATAATCCTAGGTAAAAAGAAGAAAGACTTCGTAAAATGACTAGGGAAAAAGTATATATATATATATTACACACCCCTGAGGAGACAAAAGAGGAAACTAGAAATACTTTTTCTTGGGAAAGAGAGAACAAAACACAAACTGGACTTTGTGTTTTATTTTCCCATTACAAGAAATA